>JABFDZ020000097.1:19083038-19099268 GCA_019775955.2 Pollimyrus isidori
CTTTAAGAAGGGGGACCGGAGGGTGTGCTCCAACTATAGGGGGATCACACTCCTCAGCCTCCCTGGTAAGGTCTATTTGGGGGTTCTGGAGAAGAGCGTCCCCCGGATTGTCGAACCTCCAATTCAGGAGGAGCAGTGTGGTTTTTGCCCCAACTGTAGAACAGTGGACCAGATATACTCTATACTATAGGGGTCGTGGGAGTTTACCCAACCAGTCTACATGTGTCTGGACATTGTGGACTTGGAGAAGGCATTCGACCGTGTCCCTCGGGGAGTCCTGTGGGAGGTACTCCGGGAGTACGGGGTGCCAGGCTTCCTATTAAGGGCTCTTCCGTCCCTGTATGACTGGTGCCAGAGCCTGGTCCGCATGGGCAACAATAAGTCGGACTTGTTTCCAGTGAGGGCTGGACTCCGTCAGGGCTGCCTTTTGTCACTGATTCTGTTCATAGTTTTTATGGACAGAATTTCTAGGTGCAGGCAGGGCATTGAGGGTGTCCAGTTTGGTGACCTCAGGATTAGGGCTTTGCTTTGTGCAGATGATGTGGATCTGTTGGCCTCATCGGACAGTGACCTTCGGCTCTCACTTGGATAGTTTGCAGATGAGTGTAAAGCGACTGGGATGAGAATCAGCACTTCCAAATCCGAGACCATAGTCCTCAGCCGGAAAAAGGGTAGAATGCTCTCTCCGGGTCGGGGATGGCGTCCTCCGCCAAGTGGAGGGGTATAAGTACCTCAGGGTCTTGTTCATGAGTCAAAGGATGATCGATGAAGCGGGAGATTGACTGGCGGATCAGTGTAGCATCCACAGTGATGTGGGTGCTGCATTGGTCTGGCATGGTGAAAAAAAAAGCTGAGCCAAAAGCTCTCGATTTGCCAGTCGATCTACGTTCCTACCCTCACCTATGGTCATGAGCTGTGGGTAGTGACCGAAAAAACGAGATGGCCATTGCAAGTGGCCAAAATGTTTCTCCGCAGAGGGGCTGGGCTCTCCCTTAGCGATACGGTGAGGAGTTTAGTCATTCGGGAGGGACTTGTAGTAGAGCACATGATTTTAATGAGGGGGCGTGGCACACAGAAGGAATGGACGATCGGGGCAGGACAGGGATATTGTTGTCTTTATCATTTTGGAAGCCATTAAGAAAAAAATGTTCTTCTTGGTTTATCCTGTTTATTTTGTGTTTAAATGCTAAAAAAACAAAACATATTTAGGTATAATTCTGGGGGGCCGGGAACCAATGGTATGGGAAAAATTTGATCAGAACTGGAACTTTTTAGGATTTGATCAGGAGTCTAGAACAGATTAAGTTCGAGAACAGAGGTACCACTGTGTGTCTGTGTGTATAATATGATTACTTAATTATTCGACAAATTAATCAGTAGGTTACTTGATTATGATTGATAGTGACAGCATTCATTTTTGCATAATCATTTGAAGTTGACAAGAATAAAACTCCCTTTTTGTATTGGGATATAATCAGTATTATTTTTTTTCTGTATATATCTGATTGGAACATTTTGTGGAGCATGCGAATACACTAGCAAAGGTGAAGTAACTATTTCACGACAGCTTCTCTAGATACAGTGAAAACGATTGCAGGAGCATGCTGCAGGCCCTGAATTTCTAAGTAATGTGCAGAATTGTTGCAGACTAGTCAATAAATTCTGTTAAGGAATAAAAAGCAAGTATGCCACAATTTTGACTGAGGTATAGGAGTTGTTTTTTTTCTGTCTGTTGCAATAGAAAATATTTTACACAGTGTATATGTAATATATCGATAGTGTTAAATGCAGCACATTGAGAGGTTAATTTACATAACAGGTGATAATCATACAGCACATACTATGGGTGTAAAGATGCATCGATGAATCATGATGAATCGATTATTAAGGTGGCCATTCAGCTATAGGGATCTGTAACATCAGAACTGATTTTTGAGGGGTAAATCCATCTTGAAGATAGTCCTGCTTCTGTATTGCATGCTGTCGTGTTCATGTGCTGCAGGTAGATGCACCGCGTAGCCACACTGGCATGCACATTTCTGACACATGGGTGATCTCTGCTCTGTGGAGCTGATCTCGTGTTTTGTGGCACAGAACACTCTCTGGTTAAGGTAGTCTTTGTGGTACGATGCTTTTTTGAAAGACTCTTTGGTAGCACAAAATAGGCATTTTTGCTACAGTAGTATGGTCAGGTAACTTACTAGCTAGCCAAGTACACCTAAAAAGTCATTTTATATTAACAATTGCATAATATATTTCGTAACATATCGGCCTGGGTTTGCCAAATGTCAGGCGTCTGGTGTGACACTCACGCTTTCTGACTCTCATGCTCATGCAAGATATGTTACGGCAAATCTGTATTATTCCATTATAAACCTAATTAGCTGCATCAAAAGCATTGGGGTAGTTTGCAAAGCCTACAGGCTATTTGCAAGGTAATAAAGTGTTACATACATGTGTGCAGACTTGTCTTGAATTAAAAATCTCACACCAGCCAGCTGACCAAAGTTAGTAAATCTGTTACCGGCGTCAGTCTTGGCCAATATTGCTGGTTGATATTTAGACTATATTCAAATTTGGTAACACTAGTGATAAAGACATGACTACTGCAATAATGGATGTGATTGCTTTGGATGATAGGCCATTATGTGTAGGGTAGCACAAGGGGTCTCATCTGCACATTCACCTCTTGGTACAGTGTATGCATCAAAGTACCAGCCCACAACGTATTAATTCATTATTAAAAATAGCCAGGAGATCAATCTTTTGTTTTCCACAGAATAACAAAACAATGTAAAAACATTCTTTTAATGTAAACTCTACAAGTTTCACCATTGGAAACCGCTTCAACTGTATATTTCCCTGTTTAATAATAATTAAAAGTAATGTTCAGCTTTTTTGGGTTGCATTAATAATGCATAATCATTTCCTATGGTAATCTGAGATTTTTTTCCTCGTTTAGAAAGGGTTTTAAATTAGTTTGTCAAATTAATCAAAGAATCAATTAAAGATTTCAGATACATGCAATCATCCCCTTTCTAGGCCTAATTACAATCAAATAAAATCACTTTGGGTCTCGTGATCTCTAGCACATACACATACAGGTACACAGTCAAAATACAGATCCTAATAATAGATATTAAATCAAATTGGTATGAATACTGAATGTTTTATTTAGGCTTTTCATAGCCAAGTCCAACATTTACATGAACATCGTTGTAAGGTTAGCATAAAAGCAAGGAGAGCTCAGTTAATTTTTTTTAAAGATTTTTGTAATTGTCAACATATTGTATTTTTTTCTAAATTGTTCTAATACACTTTAGAAACCATTTGACTACAAGGTGAAGAGAGAGGTACCCATGCAATCAGAACAGCATGGGAATTCTGAAATTCCAATTAGTCCAAAGCAGAGAAAAGGAGAGCTGGGGTTACATATTTTGACCTTGTGCTAAATCATGTCTGACAGTAAAGCCATTGTCTCCTGCAGAGCTGGTCTGGAGCCCAGGGCTGTTTCAGAACCCCGGACTAGAGTGGCAATGTAAAGGAGTAGCTTTGACAGGGACACCCAAAATGAGAAGCTGCAGGGAAGAATGACGCACACCATCTTCTGGCTTAAGCTTGAGAAACAGAGGGGGTTGAGGGCTTTTTGAGACTGAACCTGAAGTCAGCTGAAATACACACTGAAGTCATTGTTCCGTGATATGGACACGCAGAAATGGCTTTGATGCATTATGCTACGGGCTGAGTTATCGGAATTTTCAAAATGGCAGCTCCCTCTACAGTGGTATTCCCTGATGGTTCATTACACTGGAAGCTCAAAATCTGCTCACACTCAACTTTTTTCCCCGTGAGTCAGTCCTTTAAAGAGGACAACTAAATAATTAAGTGACAATCCAGCCCTGTCACAGTCTGCATACTGTGACCTAACCCGTTTGTTAGTTTGTCACTTGATTTGCCTGTTTGTAGTTTTAGCCATCTAGTCAATGTGTGCCACCTAGTGGATGTACCATATTATATACAATTTCCAGACAGTTTTACACAGACAAGCAGTAAACATTGTTATGATAATGCAGTAAACAATTCACCATTAAGGACTAAATACAGTGGTACCTCGGTTCTCGAACTTAATCTGTTCCGGACTCCGGATTGAATCCAACGAGTACTTTAACCAGAGAGTGTTCTGTGTTACAAAACGCAAGAGATCAGCTCCAGGGCGCTGGCTTAAAGCAACAAATTCTCATGTTGACGCAATGCATTACGGTTAGATGCATTGCAACCTCTCACCCGGCTGAACAAACTGGAACCGCCTTTGTGACAACACACATCTGCCCTTATTGGCTGAAGAGTTTAGTTACACACATAACGTTTGTATCCCAGGCAGTTCCGATGCGTAATCTGGTATTTCTTCCAAATATTACGTAAAGCAGCGAGAATTGGTTTTCAGTTAATTTACCTGGTAAAATAAAGTTAAAATAAATTACGTAAATGCTCTAATAGTACACGTAAGTTGGTGTTTTTTTTATAGTTAGTTACTGTAATGTTGCGCTGCTTTATTTGGATAATCATCCAGTCTGTGAGGAAGGCATTCAAGTAAGAATTGCATTGTAGTATGATATTCAGATCGAGTTCCAAGTCAAACTGGTTTGTTCGACTTTCAAGAAATTTGAGTTTTAGTGAGTTTGAGAACCGAGGTACCACTGTATAAACAATATATAATAAAAAGTTGGCATAGAAATTTTAGTTTTATAGTGAAGTATGTTCAGAGCATGGCTGGTATGTACACTGTAGTTGCTTTATTGAGATTTTGACATTTCCCTTTTCACCATTCAATCCCACAGCCCTGCCCTCCTCTCGCAACACTCCCAGTCCTATTGACCCGGAGACCATCCAGGTTCCGGTGGGATATGAGCCTGATCCAGCCGACTTAGCCCTGTCCAGCGTCCCTGGCCAGGAGATGTTTGACCCACGCAAACGCAAGTTCTCAGAGGAGGAGCTCAAGCCCCAGCCGATGATTAAAAAAGCACGCAAGGTCTTCATCCCCGATGAAATGAAGGTATTTTGGAGCTGGTTATTAAGGGCGGCTTGCTAAGCAGTATCTGTGGATGCAGACTAGAGCAGAAAGGCCTCACCAGCCTCTTGGCTATTGGTGCTCAGAGTTAATTGATTTTCCTAAAACTGCGACTTGTATAGGTATATTAAATTGTAATAAAATGATTATTCATGGACAGTTTAAGTAGAGTATTGCAGACAGATAGTACTGGCTCACTGCTTTTTGGCTCTATATGTGTTGCTTCTTATCTGATTCATGGTTCGGAATTTAACCTGAAGAGAAATTACTATTGGTACAAATACACAGAGAAAGGATGGTGATCAAGTACCCGCCCCCACTGATCATTAAGGTAATTGCTCTCCTAGCTCCTTGTTGAGACTCACACTGTTTTGTGTTCCTTCCCGTTGGCCAGAACATCCACAGGACCCAGTTAAGAGGCTTAACCCCAGCTATTCATCTTTAGACAGGCCACGTGATCCCCGTTCCTCTCCTGCTGGGTCAAGATTAAGGGATTTGCCATTGCAATTTGTTCATATAAAGGCTGATCTGTGCTGAGGTTCATGCGGTGATCAGTTGCTCACAATCAATTGTCAGGGGGCCTTGACAGAAATCGAGTAACTCCCAGGAGCATGGGTTTTGTATTTGGTGATGAGATATCACAATATCTGTGATAATTTTATCATAATATCACCTGCATTTTTGTAATTAAACCTACAAAATATAACTTGGTACTTCTTTTAATCTTTTTCTCTTTTTTTGTGTTGTACAATTTGAGCAGGACGACAAATACTGGGCAAGGCGTAGAAAGAACAACATGGCGGCCAAAAGATCACGGGACGCCCGGCGGTTGAAGGAGAACCAGATCGCCATCCGGGCCGGCTTCCTGGAAAAGGAGAACTCCGCCCTGCGCCAGGAGGTGGCAGACCTGCGGAAGGAGCTTGGCCGCTGCAAAAACATTCTAGCCAAATACGAAGCTCAGCACGGGCCCCTGTAAGAACCCCCCCCCACACTCCCACCCCTTACACCTCCGCCACACCCTGTTCCTTCACCAGTGACACCATGCCCCCAGCCCCCCCCCATTCCCTGCTCGCTCAAACGTTTTGAAGGACAATGTTTCCCATTCAGTAGCACCCCCCCACCTGACTTAAGGTCACCGCTGATACCCACTTTTATTTCAGTCATCAGCACTTTACCAGAAGTAGAAAAGATATCTTTATATATATAGATATATACATATAGGTATATTTTGTACCCTATACTGTACATGTAGGGTATATACACAAAATAATACCTGAGAGAGTGGAAAAAATATATGTGAAACACTTATTTTTCCCTTTTTTGGCTGAGTCTACTGTCTGTTTTGGAACCAAGCTGCCCTCCTGTTTCCATTTCCCCAAAATGTTTCTGAAAATGTTCACTCTCATCTTCTTTCTAACGATTCTGTAGATTTTTCCAGGGCCGAGAACTGTTGTAGCATTTTAATTTTTCCTTTTTATTTTGTTAATTCCTTATGGTTTGATATTGCTGATTCATAAGCGATTTTCCTGTCCACTTCCCTGTGCTCTTTTTTCGGTTGTAATTAATTGGAACAAGTTTAGCTGTTATTAACAAACTGTTTTGTCTGATCCATAAGCATTAATGTATATTGTCTCTGTATATGTATGTAACATGGTTTTACAAATATTATAAATGCAAATGTTTCTTTTCTCGGTAACTATATTATTTTGAGGTTGTTGCTGTCAATATAATTATATTTTAGTTGATGGTGATCATTTATCTATTGTCTGCATTGCTTTGCAAGTGCTACGTGATACAGTACCACTAGCTACATAACATCCTAATACTGTATTTGTTTCCTTTTTTTGTCACTTAGACATTTTTTGTCACAGACTAAAGGATGTGCTTTTAAACTGCCTCACAACTAGGTCATGGGGTTACTTTGAAGTGGAACATCTAGTGTTTTCTGGCATTTTCAAAACCTGACGCAATAATGCTATTTACAAAGAAATGCTGTCTGGTTGTGAGTTTTAGATGTGAATACAACTCCCATTTTCCTCTTCATCGCAACTTTATTTTCCTTATGGAAAGCCGTGAACGTTTTTTTTTTCCTCCCCCTTTCTTTTCAGGATCATGCTAAAGGTTAACGTGGTGTTTCTAACCTGGTTTGACAATCTTTGCATTGTATTTCATTTGAGTGAGAATACAGAAAGCTTTCTCCAGCAGTCATTTATACTTGTGTGTTTTACAACCTGATCTGGTGCAGTGTTTCTACTGTGTTTCAATCTTATCTGCCTGATTTTTATGAACGTTTTGCATTAAATTTCAGTCTTATTATTGTTGTTAAAATAAACCATTTAGCATGATTTCTGTTTATATTCACAGATCTCCAGTGAAGCAAAATCATTTTGATAACCAGTTGAGATTTTTCCTGAGCATGATTAACTTTTTTTTGTCGAAATTTGGACAATTTTGTAGCTATGTGTTTACCTTACTCTAGACTGGCTGTAAGATGAATGTAAAAGACGTATAAAATAAGGTCGACGGTGTTGTCATATACTGTGGTTAACCCAATCAATTTATTATTAATGTTTACTACACACCAAAAGACACAAATATATATTGACTAAAAGTTTAAATGTTTATATGAAGTTATTCTATAAGCTGTTTTGTACAGTATTTTGCTATACAAATACTAACTATGTATTTTACAAGGCACAATAAAACAATAAGACTATTCTTAATCTGTAATGTATACTCACAGATACATGCACAAAGAGGGGGCTGCTTGTTGTTAAGTAAAGTCATACTGTTATTTGTGAATAGTGCCCCAGCAGTTTGCAGGGCCTCTGAGTGGGCATTATTGTGAATAATTTTCTTTTTTGTATAATATGGTTAAAGACACTATTTTAAAAAGGTTTTGTTGTCCCCCTGACTCATACTCCTGTTGACATTTTCTAGAAATATCATTCTGGAAATCCCAGTCTCAGTGATAGAAAGTCTTATATAAAGCTGGGAGTGTAAATGTATAGAGAGACAAAGAGAATTGATTTTTCCTGCAGTTTTGGGGATGAGGGCCACAGATGTCTGTGAATGGGTGCTGCCTTACACTTTGTCCACTGAAAGGTGACAAAAATTTTCCAAGTTGTTCCTTTGTGCAACTGCCGGCTGTTATTGGTTTTGGACTTATTTGCGCTCTTTGATGCGGAAGCTGAAATTCTGCCCACAGCATTTTTCTTTTCCATTTTTTGAAATTTTACGTTATCGGTGGCACTCAAGCTTTTATGGTTCTGGTAAAGGGATAAAAGGGTTGTTCTGATAATGCTGTAAATGACATTGAATTCTTCTTATAACTTGGGTTATGAATTAGCTTGGCAAAGAATGTAAGAATGATTACTTCATAATACATAAAGAAATCTATTTGGAGTTGGACATAATGGCAATGAGGCTGTATTCAAGTTTGAAAGCTTCAGGATATAACAAGGATATTGTAAATACATTTATTGGCAAAACAGCTTAAATGTCTAAATGTTCCTTTGTGGGCTTCGAATTATTTGGCAGTTTTATTCACATTTTTGATGGAATTGAATTTATTGCTGTCACTCAGTTTCAGATTTTTTTTTTGCTTGTATGAGTCTAGCTGGAGTATATGATGAATAACTTTGCATCTGAGATTTGCATCCGAATGTGAATGCCTTCTTTAATGAGTTGTTCTCATCAGTTCTGCAACTAGCATTTAATGATCTTGTTTGGGTTAAGCTTTCAAGTTGTGTATTTCTTGCAACCTAATCAGCAGGAAACTATCCTCTGAAAGGGGATCCAAGTGTCACTCTATGAAGTGAAAAACAAACAAAAAGCAAACATAGGAATAAGCCAGAATTAGTTATAATTGCCCCACCCTATATTTATATCACTACCTCATATAAAGGAAATAATTACAATTCTGAGTCTATTCAAGTGCCTTGAATACATCATAACTGTTCCTCAGTCGCTGAACAGTGTCTGAACAAGAACCTAACAACCAATGCAAGCTTGAGTCTTCACAATACCACTTGGAAAGGCTCAGAACTGCACTGAAGGGCTATCCAGTCCATCAATCTCCAATTGATTTGATTTGTTCATTATTATTATTATTATTACTATTTTGCTGTACTTGGATGATTACCATTGTATTTCTGGCAACACCAACAGGTTGTTTTACTGAGGGTACATAAATATAGGTAAAGGACAATTTTATCTTGTAAGTCATAGAATGGATGCATATACTGTTCAGCCCGAGCCCTGTGTTTCTGTATGTAATTCTTAGTGTTTAATAAAGTCTTTAATATTTCTTCTCTCACATTGATCTCTACAACATTTACTTTGCTGACTCCTGTATGACACAGTAACAAACGGCAGGTTCACCAGCTCATTCAATGCTTTTGCATGAATAATTTAATGGTTTAAGTACTGTATTATTTCACACACACACAAGAACAGATTAGGTATTTATATCTCTGTGGATGCTCTCCATTGATTTCTCAGGGCATAACCCTAATCCAGAAGTGGATACCTAAGGGTCCAGGAAGTAAAAATCCTGGTCTGATTTTTTTTTTTACTTTCCGGACAAGAATTATCAACCTCTGCCCTAATCTCAATTAGGTGGCAATTAGCAAGAGAACATTTTAAACTAACTTTGAGAAAACACTTCTTTACACAGCATGTAGTTAATGTATGGAATAGTCTCCCTGCTAGAGTAGTGCAAGATAAAACCCTGGGTTCCTTTAAATCAGAGCTAGATAAGATTTTAACTACTCTGAGCTATTAGTTACGTTCTCCCCAAACGAGCTTGATGGGCCGAATGGCCTGCTCTTGTTTGTAAATTTCTTATGTTCTAAGCAAACAAAATACACAACTTTTGGCATTTTCAGTTTTTTGATAGCATTCACAAACTTTTATCTAATTATGCTTTCCCTTGTGGGGACAAAACAATATGTCCCTACAAGGTCAAAAGAGAATTTTTTTGTCTTGAGGCCATTTGGTAATGTAATATGCCCATGCCACTTTATGAGAGGCCCCTTGAGAGATCATTTATAATTTATAGTCTGACACACAGCATCATAATCTCAGGTGCACCACTATACTCTTCCAAAAAAAAACTACTATACCGTGTTCCATGCAATCATATTCACTTTTATTTACTATCATACTCTCATACACAGAGGACTCTTCTCTTGCACAGAGATCTATAGCTACTTACTGTATACACTTACTGTATACACACATGTATATGATTGCATGATAGTCTATAACAGAGGATAACAGTTTATATATGTGAGTATGGAAGTACATGTAAATGAAGTTCATAGTGTACTGTATGCAAAATAAAGGTCTAACATGCATGAGAGTGCAGCATTATATTTGAAACCAAATAATAGCATATGTAAGAGAAATTAATAGTACATGTCAATGCATATAATAATGTGCAAGGAACAAAATGACAATGTAAGATTGGAGGATCTGTGAATGGCAATAGTTTGTGTGAAAGAGTTTGACTGCGAGAGAAATGGTACTAAATTCTCGCTTCCTGATTGGTTATGTTCGATGAAGGCCACCTTCCCAATCATGATTTATAGGATAAAATGGTGGCCCAGGAGTGACTCACTGAAGCCATTGGTACAGTGGTTGATAAGTGCCAATGTGATGCAAATTCTGAAAACACATGCAAAACAAAGAACACTGCAAATCCGCTCACAACACAACGGACATTTCAACTATTCTCATTCATATATCCACATTCTCTCTTGCATTCACTATCTATATAAACCTGGTTCCAATATCCCAGTGCCTATGGTATGCACTTCATTCTGTCTCAGTCACGTTAACCACAGCTGAATTCACATTAAACACAATGTTTCTATTCAGAACATGAACACACACCTTGAGGATATTTTGAAATACTTTGTTGCATGTCACTACAGGAACACTAAACAACGCAGAAGCACGACTGAAAAATAATGTGGTGAGGGGTGGTTCAACATTGTTTGAATTTTTCAGTGTTTCATCATTTCAATAATGGTAAATTCATTATAATCACTGCTGAAACAAAAGCAGACATATATAAAAGGCCATCTGGACCAGCAGCATTCTACCTTAGTTTATAGTAAAGAAGCAGAGTTTTCAAGGGACCCCTGGAAAGCGTTCTTTATTCTGTTTTCTCCATAGTCAAATTCTGACGTTGTTAACGCATTTGATGTTACAATAACAAAGCACAAATTTTAAAAAGCACTTACCATAATAGTGTGAGCCATTATTTTCATCCATTTTCCATCGGCACTTACCCAATGTATTCTCACAGAGAGTCTATTCCCGGAATCAAAGGGCAAAGGACACAAGTCCATCTTATGGTGCAAATAGCAGGAGATTTCCACACTCTGCCTAGACCACATGGTTTGGGGCTAAGGGAGGAAACTGATGCAAACACAGGGGGGGGGGGCAGGGAATTTTTTCATACAGAATGCCAGGTAAGTATCAAAAAAATCACCCCTAGAACTGGGGGGTCTTGGTGCCACCCAGTGAGCCACTGCTTATTATGATTAAGGGCACTCAATTTGGGTTATGATTTCTGGCAAAGTAATCAGAAATCAAACAAATGCAGTTTATAAAATTTAAGGTATAGTTATGGTTACTTGGAAAAAACTATACAAGGGTGACAATGTAAGAACTGCATATGACTGTGCAACATGTTACTATTTGTGTCTAAGATATATTTGTGTAAGACATGAAAAACAACATTAATCTGTATTTAATTTTTATCTTGTTTAGGACATGTGATAAAATAAAATATGATGACATATACCATGGGTGTCAGAGGGGCATGGATGCCCTGACAGATTCAGGGGCCCAGTCTTAAAATACATTGGGTGGCAAGGTGACATTTTGATAGGGGGCCCAACATTTCTAGGTGTCCTTCTAACACAGGCATCAAGATATTAATTTTCAAAATGAGTTCTTTGGTTTAGAAAGCTGCCTTTTTCCTTATCAAAGAATGCAATAGTAAATGTGTGACAAACTTCTCCCTTGCCAAAACCTACATTTTATCCTAAGTGACGAACTCGTCTTGAGAAAGTGGGGCTAGCCAGTCCACAGAGCAATTCGGGGTTTAGGGCCTCACTTCATTACCTAACAATGAAATTGCTCTGCTGACCAAAGAATTTTAACCTGTGACCTTCTGATCATGAAGCGAGTGTCCTGAGCAACACACTCCTCCCAAAAGACTTGAACTGTAACCACCCTAACCCATCATGGGAAGTCCGTTGTTCATTAGAGAGAGATATTAAAATTCTTCCTCAATAGCTTGGTTTGGGTGTGTCCTATCAGCACCTATCAGTAAATAGCTTCTCGGGAATGATGCTGTGGCGTTTACCAAACCAACAGCACACATACAACGGAACTGATGTATATCTTTTGCTCATTCTCATTTGTTCCCCTTCAGACTGCTCTCAGACAGTAGAAGAAGAAATCCAGTTAAAGAAAATAATGATCCCATCATCAGTTTCTGAACCTCCTGTCCTGCATGCACACACACAATCAAACATATGCAAAAAAATCAAGACAAGACATATGTGTCTTATGCATGGAACAACCAATGCTGGTTTAGAAAAACAAACACAACTATAATTGTGTTTGTGAGCAGTTTTTGTAAAGTGCTTGTAAAGAAATAAAATTTTAAGCGGCAATAGGCATAAATTTAGGAACATCCTGCCTAACCATCATACTGGATAAATAACTATCAGAATTAATAAACAACAAATGCTTCTGATATTATAAAAGATTACATTATAATTCGATTGGTCCTAATCCCCAATTACGGAAAATCTGACCAATTTACTGTTCCAAAAAAAAAAGAAAGGAAATTCAAAATGAAGAAAAGGGCGTGGTTTGGAATAAGTTATTTGTTAGAACAGTAAGCAGGGTGCAGCCATTCATTAACTGATGTATAATTTACAATCTTATCACTACAAACGAAGGCCCACATTTCCAGATTTTAACTCTCACAATTCTGTGTGCATGCAGAGCGAGAGGACGAAACATATTCCCAATTAAGATTGTACTCCTGTATTGTCCCCTACACAATCTTAAATCTTTATTATAAAATAATTTTTAAATCTTTCTTATATTGCATCCTTTCACGATGTGACGCTGTATGTATCCCCATAGCGGTGTCACAATATACACGATCTCCTCCCTCCACTGTCAAACTCCTTCCTACGCCGCTGACTGTAATCTCAAATAGCTCTTCTATAGATTTAAAAAACTCTTAATATTATTAATTACATGCATAAACTGTTGGGTTTTATACAATGGAAAAACAGTGGATTTCATTGGAGAATTATACATTTTTGTATTAATTTTTCTAATAAACAAATACATAAACAGCCCTGTGCTTTTGCACTTCTGATCCATCTGCATGTAGACTTCTGTCCATGATACAAAGAGGCGTGGTTTACATTTTGCATGTGTGTTGTCATGGTCCGTTTTCATCCCATAATCTTTCCTGTTTCCTCCCTTTTGGTCTCTAATTGTTCACACTAGCCCTTTGCGCTCATTAATCCCTGTATATTAGTACCCTTCTGTGTGATGTTCTCATGTCCAGTCATTGTTAGTGTCAGTTCCTGCTGTGGCTAGTGATGCCACTGTAGTTAGTTGATGTTTTTCCTGCCCTGTTGCCTTGAGCCTTGCCCCATGTTGAAATAATCCTAGTCTTACTGTACTGTTTCTCCAAATTGCCTGTTTTAACACCTTACAGTCCTTTTATTTATGTTATTTAGCTTGTTACACTTTAGTAAATGAACCCGATGTGAACTACCGCATCTGGGTAGTCCTTCCTCCATGTTATGACATATGCATTGTGATAGTCTGTTGGATAATAGGTTAGGGACAACACATGCGTGGACCTTCACAATTATATGTATATATAGAAGCTAATACGTAAATTGGAGCTGAAATGTAATATGTGGTACTGAATATTAGAAGTATTGCCAAGAAAAATAAATTTGTTTTCGCTGCATGGTCCCAAAGTTGTGGGAATTTTCCAAAGAAGAAGCCAGGTGTTTTGGCCTGACCCACCCATCCGACATGTTGGCTGAATTGCTGAAAGCATAATACATAATATCACAGTTTGTTTTTCTTTTTACCGCATACTTATTAATATTGCGTCAGAACTTTTTATGAGTATTTGAGCACAATGCATAATTGCAGTAAAGCAGCTCTCAACAAACACATTATTGGTATGTACAACAAAAAAAAAAAATCTTGTAAAATGCATATATTTAACTGTCATCACAGAAGCCTTGTTAATGTAAACATCCTCAAGGTCTATGTGTTGAAGCACGTAAAACGTTTAGCTGCATAACAGAACACTCATCAATAATCTCACACTTGAGTTAACAGGAATGATTTCTAAAATGACAAGTGGAATTCCCAAGTATAACACATACTAATGCAAAAGAAAACTTTAGTACAAATGTTTGCTCCAAATAATACTGCATCACAGAAGGTCTCCTTTACATCACAGAGAGCATAAAATTGGTTTGTTTTAGATGATCATATTTATTAAGGTGCATTTTGCAAATATATATGCACTTACATTATCCAAAATGGTCATGGGAACAGTGAACAAACTGACAGAAGGAAAATGCACAAACAAACATAAAATATATGTAACACTATATGAATAAAGTAATAAGATGCTTAATTGACTCATGAAATAGTTTTAAAACCTTAAGTAATATATTGGAGTAGCCATAAAGCGTGATGTGCATCACATCGCTGAGGAATTTAAAATCAGTAGCATTTTATATCATGCGGATGGCAATTCCATGTTTCTAAAAATTTTGAAACAAAACAGCAGGCTTTAAGGGCAGTGATGCATGGGGCTGTACACATGCTGGAGTATGTCTGCTCTCCGGGTCTTAAATACCCTCTTCCTACAGCGGTATGAAAATGCGGGGCTTGGATGCATAACCCGATGTGGCACGCCGAACGCGGAAGCAGCTGCAGAGAGGCAGTCGCTCAGCCCTAGGCGTGGCAGTTCTTATTTGGTGTTCTGAAAAACATCGAAGAAGAAAATAAAGCTTGTGCATAACTATAAATCACATTCATTTCCAAGCAGGATTTTATGGCAGAATCATGTTTGTGGGTTATTGTGGTCACTGCATCTCTCCTGGTTTGCATTGTACCACTCACCCACAACATACTGTATCACTACTTCATAACACTCTATAGACTGATCATATGCAATTGACAGATTTCCTGATCTGCTTTTTTATTTTATGTGGCACCTTCAAGCAATGCAAAGTCATCATCTTGGCATATAAAAGTGTAATTCTGTCTTGCCCTAAACCATAAAGATTTCCTTGCCGACATTAATTTAGCCACCATGTCTTTTGAATCATATGATTTTTGATCAGTTTCCTTCCTGAACCTGATATGTTTTGTCAGCACTTGATTTTATTTCACTCCTTACTCTTCATTTACTCAAGTGGGACCTTCATTTAATTGTACACTAATATGTAGTCAACAATTTTTGTCAACAGAAACACCGATATGCTGTTCTGCATGATATTAGCATTAGCATTTTAAAATTATTCATGGTTTATCGGGGCCGGTATTTTTTCACATAAGCTAATGTTGATCTATGTCTATCACCATGGGGTTCTGAGATAGACATCATTCTAGCGTTCCACAGTAACAAGGTGGGAGGGACGAATTGTCTAAGTTGATCCGGCTGCTTTGTCATCTTTAGGTTTAGCAAACAGTAAATAGCTCTTATGGATTATTAATAAGTGTATGGCATCCATCCATCCATCCATCCATCCATCCATCTACCCTCCAGTTATTCACCTTGTAAGGGTCATGGGGATGTAGGAGTGTATCCCAGGCAGCACAGGGGATTAAGATGGGCTACACCTTGAATGGAAGGCCAGTCCATCACCAGACAGATACAACTGAGCATCACGGAAAGCCCCCCTCACTCCCCACACAAGCTGGCCGTAGCCTCATTAGCGCCAATCAACACTTATTGTTTTACAAATAAAGCGAGTTTCACGGTTTCAACCTCGGGTGAGCACAGAGACGTTTTTTTATGAGTGTGGTCTGAGGAATCATGAAATACAGGTTGTAATATATCGTAATTTGAAATA
>JABFDZ020000097.1:19099368-19112688 GCA_019775955.2 Pollimyrus isidori
GCTGACATCTTGTCTACCCTCCAACGAGATGTTAAAGTCCCCTCCTAAAATCAAGTGTCGATCTGTGACACAGAACGCGGACAACTCATCAAAGAGAGTTATACGGGACAAGGCCTCCACTGGAGCGTAGTCACATATGTCCCGGAGGCGCTGTCCCCTCCATGTGGCGTCCACTCCCAAAACTCTGCCTTGAAGAACGGTAAACGAACTGTATTGATATACAGTTGATATACGGTATTGACAAACTGTATATTGGTATTTATTATCATTATATAACCGAATGAACGCCATATGGAAACAAACACACTCACGCAAAAGTCTTTTTTATTGCACTGTAATATATTTGGACCGCCGTTTTGTCTTTACAACTGAATAAGGTAACACAGATTGTTGCAGACATAAACTATCTATATCTATAACTAGAAATATAACCGAATGAATGTGATATGGAGACATATGAACACACATGTGTAAGTCTTTTTTGTTTGCGCCGTAATATATTTGGCTGATGGTGGGAAACTGAAATCGCAATTGCGGAATCACGAGAAATGAGGATTGAATTGTGTTTCAAATTACGATATATTACAACCTGTAGGCCTAGCTCATGATTCCTCAGACCACACTCTTAGAAAAACGTCTCTTTGCTGACTCGAGGTGGAAACCGTGAAACTTGCTTTATTTGCAAAACACTTTAAGTGTTGATTGGCACTGATGGGGCTGCGGGCAGCTTGTGTGTGGAGTGAGGGGGGGGCTCCTTGTCCGGAGACCTTGATTTTTTCAGGGATTCTAGTGTTAAATTGTATGGAAGAACACCCAAAGAAAGATCAGGGCTGGCATTCAAATGTTGGAATCGTGAGGCAAATGTGATACACATTAAGCTGCATTGCTTCATGCAAAAGAAGGCTCGGAAAAACTAGCCCAGAAATCAGCATGGTATGGCATTGCATTCTAAACATCGTGTTTGTGTTTGAGAAATTTATTGCTACAGATGCTCTATGAGCTCTACGTGGATTATCACAGAACTTGATGTAGCAGATTATTTTTGTACAATTTGTTTTGTAGCACTTCATTTCCTTTTCCTTCTGAGAACCAGCCAGCCATATACTACGGGTGATCTTCGGAGCTCATTGAAATGACATCTACATCTGTCAAAATAAATAAATAGCAATATTTCAATGGCAGCATCTCATGCATCCAAACATGCTCTCTCTTTAGCAAGAGTTTAGAAAACCACTCGGTTAAAAGCTTAGTTGCTAACTTGTGTTCTTCCATTATAAATTATACAGCTCTGGAAAGAAATAAGAGACAAAGTTTTCAGTTTCATTCATTTCTCGGTTTATGGAATTGCGCCTGTTTAAAATATACTTTTTTTTTACACACTCCAGCCTGGATCTTCAATGTTTCTCATTAATGAAGGGCTTCTTCCTTGCTATACGTATCTTCAGTCCTGCTTTCAGGAGCCTGTTATGAACTGTTATGCACTTCACACCACTTAATGTTTCCCATTCTTTTTGAAGGTCACTTGAGGTCATCCTCCAATTTATGAGGCACTGCCGGGTAAGTTGACGGTCTTCTCCGGCATTAGAAAGTCGCTTCTGCCCTCTGCCTGGCTGGTTTTTAGTTATTTCCAGTGCCTCCTGCTTCACCTTCTTCTTGTACACTACTGCCATTGAAACCTTGAGCCTTGAAGCAGCCTGACTCACAATGGAGCCTTCTGCCAGCAGAACCAGAATTAACCCAGGATACAAAAATGCAGATTTTTAAAGAATATACTGTAGAATAGTCTCTTATTTTTTCCAGAGCTGTATATAATGCAAAATGAAGAGACATATTTATTTATTTATTTTATAGTGTTCTGTTTTCCTTTGCAACAATGTCAATTCACATATTTTGATGATACACATAAATCTCCACAAGAGGGCGCCAAAGCACCATAAACCCAGGTGCAGTCCTCCCGGTGAAAAAAGAAACTGAAATTCTTTTGGAATAGACTACAGATAAGAAACGGAAAGGTTTTTGGAACTGATATTAAAATATACTGTCAGTTATTATACTCAAGGCTTTTTTCCCATTGAAGTGCATTTGACAAACCACTAGACCCTTAGCAGAACTTCAGACACTTCATATACTTACTTTTGGCACAAAACAAACGCGTTGCATCATTATTGATCTGCAGTAAAATTTGAAATGCTGAATCATGACATCTATATATGTAAAAATAGATAGCCATTGTTTTCAATTCAGGCTAAATATATCAGTCTTTACCAGACACAGTTACTTACATTTTGTCACTAATTATATGTGTAAAAAGACTGTCGCAGCATTCCTTGCAATTAAAAACTGAAAAAGCCACAGCTAAATTTGCTACAGAATATATTTACCTCTATAAATATAGCATTAAATGCAAACCAGTATAACCAATACCAACCAGCTATTGTCTAAATACAAAGGCATTCCTATTGTCGTTATTGCTTGTTGTTACGAATACTTTGTGCACGCATGCACCTATTAGCAGGTGCACAGCCATTGTTGTCTTCTTAACAGCTTGTCAGTCTGTAGCAGATTGGTGCTAGCTTTTTATAAGATGTTGGAGGGCTAAACAACCACTTAATAGGCTTAGTGCTTCGAGGAGGAGGGGAACACGCAGAACGTCACTAATGTCCTAGATAGAAGCAAAGTAAAGCCATCCATTAGTCAGGTGTGTCCCAACCTGGGAGCTGGGAGGGAGCAAATACATTAACTACTGGGAAGGTGCTGTTAACATGCTCCTTTAAAGCCAGTCTTTGTTCTGAAGTTAGCCTTTCATTATATATCATAAATTAGCTTTCTCCCATTGGGATAATTCTGTGGGATAAAAACAGTGACCCTTGGAGTAAGCTTAACAGAGACATTTGAGATGATAATTATTCCTCGGTGAAGAACTTTAGTAACAGATTCTATATAACAATGGTATTTTTAAAAGGATGAGTATAAACTATTCATAAAAGTATAAACTGTCATAAAGCATGCAAAAATATTTTGTCATTTGCTTCATCCTGTCACTTTAAAAAAAAAATACTTATCCTTTAAAGCCAAAGAGTCGGTATTTATCCCAGTAACTGTCTCTGTGGATTGCAAAATATTTAAATTGGTTTTTGAGAAATGGAGTCTTAATAGAGGGATGCATGAAGTTGTTTGGCTTCAGCTATTCACTCAAAATGCTCAGTGGAGAATTTTATGCACAAAGCCAATTACTTAGTAAAATACTTTGCATTTATTACAACAATCGTATGTCCACCACATGTTTGCTGGAAGTTTTGAAGTGAAGTCAGAAAGCATCAGATTGCAGATGGATATACGGATCACCTTGATAATCTTACAAATTGACTTAAAGACATAGAAATTTCTAGCATTTTCTTTGTGTGCAAGAAAGTATGTTGTCTTTCTTTAGTAATAGTTATTTCAAACAAGCCATTAAAAGTCGTTTAAGTTTTTTGTTTTGGACCATCATGCACCTATTCTATTCCTGCTTGTTCCTACTACCCGGACTTCCTCATTGTTCCCAGCAGAATTGCGTACCATGAAACAAGCCGGTAACCACTCTGAGAGGCTCTGGGAGAATACTGGTCTGGCTCTGACTATTTCAAGGTCTCTTTACTAACCATTCCACCCCTATGATGACTGATTCTACTCCTAGATCTCCAATTTCTTCATGTAATTTTAACCCCATTGTGCCAACTTATATTGCTGAGCTAATAACAAAATTATCATCCTATTAATCAAGGCTTGTACTGACAAACTTTCCGCTTTCATTTCTGTTTTTAAACTGTAGTTTCCACACTTGTATTGTTCCAAATGAAATTTCAAATTGCTGCCGTAACACCCTAAACAGGTTTAGGCACGCTACCTATGGCTAGAGTTTTATCGCCAAATCTCAAATTTTCCATTTATGGCTAAGATCTTAGAAAAGGTTGTTGCTGCTCAACTCAATGATTATTTAAACTTGCATATCCTGCTTGAACCTTTTCAATCTGGATTTAGAACCTACAGTATATAGCACTGAAACTGCTTTGCTTAAGGTAACCAATGATTTACTTATGATGATCACTATTCTAGTTCTCCTTGACTTACGTGCAGCATTTCATACAGTTATCTATGATACGTTTCTGTGCCAACTTTCAGGTATTGGTATCTCTGGTCCTGCTCTTGCTTGGTTCAAATCATACCTCAGTGAGTGGAAATACTATGTCTTCATTAGGGAACATAAATCTGCCACTTCTTCACTCACATAAAGTAACCGTCATGGGTCAGTTATGGGTGTGGTTCTCTTCAACATCTACAAGTATATGTCAGTGGGGTCAGATCTGCTGATCATTGTCCTCTGTTTATAAACATAGCAGAGTTTTTGCTGGATTTCTTTTTCCACTATTGATATAATTTTGCACATGGTTTGTTTGGGTTTTATTTTTTTGCATCACATTTATGGTTTGCTTGATCTATTTCAAGCTTTGATAAATAATCAATTCTTTGGAACCATTCACTCTGAATCTTTGGCCATACAATGCTACAGATGATAACTCTTGCATGGTTCCATCACAATATGCATGCTCCCAATAGGTGAAATTATCAATCTGTATGGACTCAGCTTCCAATACTATGCCGATGACACACAACTGCATATAAGCGTTAATCGAAATGCATCACCATCACCAGCCTTACTGACTGATTACATTCACGAAATCAAATATCGGATGATGGCTAACTTTCTACAACTTAATCCAGATAAAGCAGAAATCCTATTGACTGGTACTAAATCTGTCCTTTCTGCACCTTCGTGGACTAAAAATTGATGTTGACGGGATCCTGGTAAAACCCTGAACATCAGTCCGTAATTTGCATGTCATCCTTGATCAGCTTCTTACCTTCAAACCACACATCAGCTCAGTAGCACAGATAGCATTTATTCATATCCATAGCATGCCTGTCTACAATCTTTCCTCGGTGTTCAGATGAGTTCAAGAGTACGGCCTGGATAAAGTTCACACCAATGTGGGCGGGGCCTACAAAGCAGCTGTGCGCCGCACAAGACCTGCCAGAAAAACCATCAGAGTCTGGCCGAGTGGAGCTGCCTCAGCGCTTCAGGACTGTTTCCAGTGCTCAGCCTGGAACATGTTTAAAGAGGCAGCCTCCCAAAATGGCCCCTTGGACCTGGACGAGTTCACTGAGTCTGTGACTTGATACATCAGTAAGTGCACAGAGGACGTAACTGTCTGCAAAAACATCACCACAAGAATCCCTGGTTCACGTGCACGTCTGAGAGAGAGAGATGCTGCTTTCCAGTCTTTTTTGTGCAAAGCGTGCACATGCACAAAAGATCCACAGCCACTTCCACAACACAACAGACTCTTGCAGGTTATGGCAGGGCATTCAGGCTGTCACCCAGTACAAGGCTGCGGCAAGCAGCTGAATGAGTTCTATGCACGATTTGATGCACTGAACAACACACAAGCAACGGAAGCCACGCCCCCCACCAGATCATCTCTCTGCATGCATCTGATGTGAGGAGAGCTTTCATCAAAGTCAACCCACGAAAAGCTGCCGGACCAGACAACATCCCAGGTCGTGTGCTGAGAGACTGCGCTGTTCAGCTGGCAGATGTCTTCATGGACATTTTCAACTCATCGCTGAGCCAGATGATCGGCCCAGCGGGCTTCAAGTCCACCACCATCATCCCAGTGCCAAAGAAATCCTCAGTATCCTGCGTGAATGACTACCGTTCCAAGGCCCTGACCCTCATCATCATGAAGTGCTTCAAGAGACTCGTCATGGCACATGGGAAGAGCCAGATCCCAGCCAGCTACAGCAGACTGTTAAAGCAGCTGCACAGACCATCGGAGAGTCTCTCCCCCAGCTACAGGACATCTTTCACAAGCGCTGCTTCAGGAAGGCCTCCTGCATGGTGCTTGACCCCTCACACCCCTCGCATGGACTCCTCTCTCCCCTCCCATCCAGCAGACGCCATCGCAGCATTGGTGCCCGATCCAACAGACTGCGAAACAGCTTTTTCAAGCCATCAGACTCTTGAACTCACTACCTGCTCTCCCACTGCCCCCCCGCACACACACGGACTGTTAACTGACTCCACTGCACCTCTGCACTTTACACTGTACACCTCACTGTCTTCGTGAGGGACATGCTGCTCTTTGAACAATCCTATTCAGTCTGCACTGAAGCTGGACTCTGTTTATGCTTATGTCTGTTTATGTGTCTTTGTCTTTAATACCATTATCCTAGTTTTAAAACTGGAGCCACGATTGTCTTGTCTCTCTGTACAGTGTAATGTATATAGCAGAAATGACAATAAAGTGTAGTTTGACTTTGAAGTGTGAAATATACTGAAATACTCATACTCATATTCATGCTTTCATCACTACCTGCCTGGACTATTGCAATGCATTTTTTATGGTCTCCCTACTAACTTACTATATAACTATATCAGTGGAATACATCAGTAGAATACAATATGTTCAGAATTCTGCTGCTCACTTACTAACACACACTAGAAATCTGCTCACATCACTTCAGTCCTCTCTGATTGGTTGATATGGATGCCAATTTCTTCAGGAATCAAGCATAAAATTATACTCATCACCTTTGAAGCCCTGTTTTGAATTTAGTGAAAAGCTAGCTCTAACATTAGCCAGCTAGCATAATTATCCATTAACATTAGCTAGCTAAAGTAGTTTGTTAGTAGGCTGATCGCAAATGATTGAGAACTATCTTTATAATAAGATGTAGTTCAGTAACATGGTACCTAAGTTAATGGCGTTAACTATAATATCAACAAAAGTTTTTCCTTTCGTGTCCTAATAAGTATTTGAAAAACCTGGAGAGATCAGGGAGCGCAGCTAGTGAGAGTGAGCAAGTGTGTATCTGCATTTGGTGGGAATCAAAATGAAGCAGTTGAACAGCAGCACTGCAGAGGTAAGGAGATTGGTAGGGGAGGGGCCAGGGGATAGGCGAGGATCGGATTTGAACATCAAAATGGCCAAGCTTGTTAAAAGTGTGTCATCGTATTTAGGGCTGGCCCACATGGCAAAATACCTCATAGCAATCAGTTTTTTCATAACAGTTGATATTGATAATTATCACAAAATTTTAACAATAAGTCACACAGTTGTTACTGTGTGTGCGTCTATGTATTTTCTGTGGTAGGGCATAACACTCGTAACATGCCTACATTTTTTGGCTGGGTTTTTTTCTCTGACTGCCTCGCTATCATTACAGGGGGCGGGTTTAACATTTTTAGTAGAGCTGCCACCTGCCTCGTAATTATAAATAAAATCCTGTGTCCTGTTTTTAATCAATGCGGGACACGACTAAAAGTTGCAAGGCAGTTGCTAATGTTTCAGATACACTACACTACTTTAGGCACTACAATACAATCTAGTCTATGTTATAGGCTTCTTTAAATTGCCAAAGTACCACCACACCACTGATATCTTTTCACATAGTTAATCCACAATATTTACTCTTTAAAAAGATGATGTAGCTGATTGGCGTTAAGGATGTAATAATAATAATAATGTTACCCTATGCCATAGCCCCACCATTCAAAAGGTTCAGGGCTATAGAGAAAATATCCTGGACTTCAGCCCAATAGCCAGTCCTAAGCATGGAGCTGATTTAAACCCTCACTTATTTGGGGGAGCAGTGCCAATGTGTGCAGTTCTATTCACAACTACACTGTCAGAGAAAAAAAAAAGGGGTATACCAGTTTCTACCTTTGCTTGTCACGCCTTAGCTTAAATGGTCTGCTAATTGTACCTTTTAAGATAGAAAAATGAACTATGAGGAACCTTTTTGTACCATTGGGGGTACAATGGTACATTAATGTTGTTGATATACCCTTGAGTCTGTTTCTGTACCTTAAAGAAACCCTAACAACCTTGGGGGACAAGCACCAGTAACAAGCAAAGTTACAAATTGATACTTTTTTCCTGACAATGTACCTGTAGCTGCTGATATACACACGTGGACAAAATTGTTGGTACCCTTCAGTCAATGAAAGAAAAACTCAAAATGGTCACAAAAATAACAACTTTAATCTGACAAAAGTAATAATAAATAAAAATGCAATGAAATTTAAGTAATAAAAGTCAGACATCGCTTTTCAACCATGCTTCAACAGAATTATTAAAAAAAATAAACTCATGAAATCGTTGTGGAAGCCATTAAGAAAAAAATGCTCTTCTTGTTTTATCCTGTTCATTTTTTGTTTAAATGCTAGAAAAGAACATATTTAGGAGTAATTTTTTGGGGCCAGGAACCAATTAATTGGTTTTCCATTATTTCTAATAGGACTAATAGTCAGAACTCAAACTTTTTAGGGTATGATCCAGGGTCGGGAACGGATTAAGTTCGAGAACTGAGGTACCGCTGTACATTGAAGTTACACAGAACTGCTCATAACAAAATGACTTTAAGATGCAGATTTTTTTTTGACAAATAAAGAAAAGACTAATTTCAGTGTGGTCATCAGACTGTTAGCCTTAGCAAGGTCCTGATATTATGCATTCTAAGGGAAGATTAATGTCTCCTCACTAGAAACCATAATGAGTTGGATGAAGTCCCTAATTAAAGACATGCTCATGAAGCTTGTATGCTATTCACACATCCACTGGGCTTTTATTTCCAGATCACTGCTTCAGGTAGTCACTGCAACTCAGACATAAAAACACAGACTGGGAGAACTCCATCAGCCAGTGCTCTAGCTTAAATGAAAGACTTGCTCAAGGCAGAGTAGCAAGCAGATCCAGGTGACATGGGTGAGATAGGGGGAGGAAAGGGGATTACGAACCTGGTGGGAAGGAATGAAAACAAAAGAATGTCCTCGTCACCTGACTTTGCCTGCACCCCAGGACACTCACTCCAGCCCAGCTTTATATAATACCAAAATAATGCTCTGTAGGAAAGAACAGACAGGACACAACTTACCCTACAGTTTCACAAGTAATACCCATAGCTCTTTTAACAACAGTAAGGAGTATACATCAGCGGAATGTTTTAGAGACTATTTTCAATGTTTACCCTTCATTTTAACATTTTAAAATAAATAAAAAGTAATTAAGTAGTGTAATAACATAGATGTCTCTTTGTAATACATGGGGTATTTTTTAGCTCTTAGTAAAAATGCATTTTCGCAAAATAGCAAGAGTAGGGTGGCTTATTACCGGTGATAAATCTGTCAAGAAATATAACTGAATTTTTATCATACTGTACCACCACCTTTAATTTCCAAAAAAAAAAAGAAAACAGACTGCATACAACAGCTGAAATATGCGACCGGGCTGGGAATTCAGAAAAGGATTTAATGAGAATAGCAGTGGCAATAACAACAACTAATACAACAATATGGATGAGATCTGCAAGGTGGCTGTGTGCTGCTGTGTTACACGGCAGGGACTCCTGGCCTATTTACTAAAGAGCCTGAGTGGCAAATGCCTAGGAAAGCCCACCTAGTGCATGGTCACCCTTTACAGAATGGATTGTGGGAGGAGGGGTGGGAATTGGGGGGGGTGGTGCACTGGAGTATCAGAAATAGTTTCCATGCGGCAGTATGAGAAACTTGCAGGCAGGCGGTCGGCTGGAACTGTGGAATACTTCCAAAAGGCTACCACTAATGTCACAAGACCTGGCAGGCTGGGGGGTGAATGCCACCAACCTGCTGCCATAGTTACGCCGTACACAGAAGTTCATCATAATGACAACAGAAATATTTGGCAATGATAAAGAAAGGCAGAGGAATGTGGCCATTTTATCTACTCTGCCTATTGTTTTAGCCGATGAAGAGCAACATGTTCAATAATTTTGATTTTCTTGATTTTCTCTTTTTCTATGGAGATGTAGCGCACATCTCCATGAACAGCATTTATAATTATTTTCAATTGTTGTTCCTTGGGGCAACAGAAAGCAGAGACATCGGGATCTGATGACTGACCATAACCACTGTCAGAGTCTGTCACAATGCATTACCAGAATTGTACCAGTGAAATATCTAGCTGTTTCACTGGGAAAAAGCTCCCCTTTGGATAAAAGCATTAGCATAAGACCTATAAAAGAAAGCATTGCTATGTATTATTTAATTCAATAAAATGTAAAGGGACTATTGTACATCAGTAGCAATTTCAGGCATGCACGTGACATCAGGAGTGCATCTGTATCGCCTACTTTTATAATTCGACCCCCACACGTCCTTGAGGTCACAGAATAATAACATTTTATGAGCTTGGTACTGCATTGTATTGCCCCTTATACAGAATGACTTTGGCGACCTCTTATTCCTTTTGTATTGAGTTAGATGTTTGCACTAAACCCTCATAGTAAAGTATTAAACTGACTATTTTTTTTTATATTGCAACTACGTTTGACCGTTCATACTCATCTCATGCATGTATTTGTTAAATGTATTGTTGATATAAAAGAGTCAGCACAAGGTTATTGACATAACAAGAGCCAGCAGATTGTTCCCAGTGCCTTCTGGTCTGAGGCCTTTTAATGAAGCCTTTTATACAGTAAAGTGATTCATATAAAATGAAAGAACAGTAAGGTTCTCCTTAGGTTACACAGCTTTGGTGTTATAAATAAGAGGCAAAAAGGAGAGTGATAATAGGCTATGCAGTAATCATGCCAACATGTATACAATAACAATACATCAAAGTCACTTCAGTCAATAACCTCTGCGTGTAAATATGATTGAATAAAGCAGAGAGAATGAGAATGCCGCTCCACAATCTTAAAGCGAGCAAATGTCAGTGCATATCAAGCTATCATTACTTATTCATTGTTCAGTTGTGCTGCATTCTAATCATAAAATCAAAATGATTTGACTTTTTTTCTTCTTCATGAGCTGCACTCAGTCATCACTGTCAATAAGCATCCTGTGAATCATGCAGAGGGGTGCAGTTAGAGCATCACAGCTATAGCACCTGGTCTATTAGTTCTGCGGTTCCCATTGAAGAGACTCAGGGATTCATTCCAAGCTGCTAGGTCTTGAGAGGCAGCCTGAAGGCCATGCAGATCTGCAAATCTATGTTTGACAAATTGTTAAATTAAACTTCAATAGAATGGAAGATTCTTAACCTTGGATATTTCACTAACATCTACAAATTTGTTCATATTTATATTCCATCAAACTGCTTGTACCATATCTATGATTTAGGCGTTTTCAGCTACAAAATAAAAAAAAAAATATTCCAAACTGCCTTGCCAGCAGTTAGATTTCCAGCAATGGCATTGCTCAGCTGCACCTCTGAAAAAAGGTCACACTGGTCAAACGTGCAACAACTGACTCACATTCCAGAGCCTAACATGCAATATTATTTGATTCCACTTCTCCATTACTATTTAGCAACAAAAAATTAGTTTATTTGGCCTGCGGCTACTGTCGTTCAAGGAGGAAGGAAATTGTGGGATGGGCCCACATTCAGGACAGAACTCTTGCATGAGTTTCTCATTCTTTTAATTGAATCATTTAAAACTACTATGGCACTACAACTACCTGCGTATTGGATTTCTTCCCAAATGTTATTGGAATACACAAAGACGTACAGAATTCCCTTTACATTATAAATGTTTCTATGTAAATAAGGATGAATAATCATTTTTTAAAAAAACAATAAAATTCAATTGAAAGTTATATGCCTCAAATCAATAGTGTTTTCCATAGGGAAAAGGTGGGCTATTACCTGGTTTTATTGAAAGGTACTCATCCAGGATTTCAGATGAAATCCCTGCTTTTTCAATATACTCCTAATTGACGATGCTTGGGTCTATGAATGGACAGAAAAAGAAAATATTTCAATTGTAGGAAACAATTAGAAAATCAATAATGACTTTCTTTTGGTTGTGATTATGATTACTAGGTACAAATCAACCATATTACCATCAACTTTTTACTACCTGTCAACTGTTGTTGCATAATTTTTGTAATTTACAGCAGCTATATTTTACTTTAGAGTAAAAATAAATATTTATATTCAATATACATTTGATATTACTTCATGAAATGAAAATATTTATTGCCTTTATTTATGGGTGAATGTGAGGCATAAAATTGTAAAGCGCTTTCAGTACTCGGAAGAGTAGAAAAGCGCTATATAAATGCAGTCCATTTACCATTTATTTACAATAAGTGACAGACTAAATCTAAAATGAAGTACGTTCCTCAAAAGCCAATGTGGTAACCTATTGTAATGGCTTAAAAGATTAAATAGAAAATAGTTAACCTCCGTTTTTTCTTAGATTAATCATATAGTTTGTTAAAGGCATGTTTGTATACAAAATGTTATTGCTTACCCTTTCAGCCTGTTCTTATGCTGATCAAATGGCAAAATTGTCCAAATGTTGTCCAGGTGAATGATAATTTTGGTGAAAATTTGAGGGAAAAATGAGACGGTACACCCAACACTTTAGACTGCTGTGCTCTTCTCCCACCGATCGATGCTGGGGCTTCCGTAGGCGACTCTGGTGATGGGGTCCCAATGGCCAGAGGCTGGGGAGCCATGCCTTTCGGGCAGCCGGACGGCTGATGGCGTAGGGCTGCTGCTGGTGGGCTCCGGAGCATACTCCTTAGTCGGATCCTTGCCCCTGCAGTCATACATCATGCAAGATATCAGGAAGACCAAAAGCAAGATGACATAGCTTGTAATTAAGATGATGAGATTCAAAGTCACAGGGTCAATTTCAAGGTAAAATTCCACAAAACCCATTTTGAGGCTTCATATCTTGAGGTGTCCCAAAGGGCGAAGAGAAGGCACTCTGTCTTCCGTGGAGGAGGAATCAGTGAGCTACAAAGCAACAGAAGGACTCTCGTTGCAAATCAGATTGTGGTAAGAACACTTTAATCCTCACAACTGAACTACAACCTTGAATTCCAGTAGCCAATGACTGAAGCAGCAGAGTTTAATAACTTAAGCTACCAAGTTTGTCCCTATAAGCAGAGCTGTTTCACGAATGATCGGCATGATAAACATGAAAAATACATTGTTTTATTTGATGCAATAAAGCTAAACTTTGGTGAATCCATTTTTAAATCTTATACATGTATGGAAAGTATTTAGACCCCCTACGATTTCTCACTGTTATATTGCAGCCATTTGCTAAAAGCATTTAAAATTATTTTTTCCCCCTCATTAATGTACACACAGCACCCCATATTGACAGACAAAAAAAACAATTTGAAATTGTTGCAGATTTATTAAAAAAGAAAAACTGAAATATCACATGGTCCTAAGTATTCAGACCCTTTGCTCAGTATTTAGTAGAAGCACCCTTTTGAGC
>JABFDZ020000097.1:19112982-19126006 GCA_019775955.2 Pollimyrus isidori
AAGGATGATCAGACAAAATGGAAAGCACCTGAGTTAAATATATGAGTGTCACAGCAAAGGGTCTGAATACTTAGGACCATGTCATATTTCTTGTTTAAGATCTGCTGCAATTTCAAAAATTATTTTTGTTGTCTGTCAATATGGGGTGCTGTGTGTACATTAATGAGGAATTTTTTTTTTAGAAATGATTTTAGCAAATGGCTGCAGTATAACAAAGAGTGAAAAATTGAAGGGGGTCTAAATACTTTCTGTACCCACTGTATATATTTTGCATGAAAATGCTTTATCATGTAGCGTTTAGTCACCCAACTAAAATAATCTCAGTTCCAAGACATACTCTATGCAACACAAAGTCAAGAATGAATCTTTCTTACTGTATGAGCTGTTTATATCACATTAACGCCTGGTCCATGGGTGTTACTTCTGGGGGGGGGGGGGGATATGCCCTTGACCTGGACAGTCACAGGTCACGCTATTTTCTTTTTCCCTTCGTCGGTCAAATGTAGAAAAAAAATACTATGGATATACAGGTGTGTAAATACAATGAATAAAATCATTATTTCATCACCTTCGACAAGTCCACACTCCTTAAAGGTAATGAAATAATGTACTAGTAAATATTTTGATAGCATTTATACAAACTAACTAACACTATTATTATTATTATTGTTGTTGTTATTATTATTATTATTATTAGTAGTAGTAGTAGTAATATTTTTGATTATTATTATTATTGTTGTCTTTTGTTATCTTTTTAATGCAATCTAAAATAATACATAAACATACTCTAAATATCTCTATTCAGTCTATCAGCTACAATAACAGACAATGGATGATTACTTGGTAGTCATGGAAACAGCATCACTGTCCAGTGCTGTCTGAAGAGAAAAGCCTGCTGGATCCAGCAATCTCATTTATATTTAAAAATGTCCGTACATTCTTGTGGCAGGGGAAATGTTCTTGTGAAAAGTAAAAGTCAGATTTAAAAAACATGGCGTAAACCGTGCTACACATTGTGCAGGTTATAAATCTAATGACCCCAAAATAGGCAGCGCAAATCAGTCAATAAACTTGCATGTCCCATGTTTGCAATGTCATTTCACAGTGTAGAGAAAAACAGGGGCACGAAAGGAATTTCTCAGAATGTGAAGTGCAGACTTTAGTGTCCGGAGCGGAGGAACGCCATTTTATTTGGAAGTACTGCTGGTGTGACAGAAAAAGTCAAATGGCAGCATAATACTGCTCCGTCTTTGTCCAAGTTGTTGAACTGACTTAACGTGTATTTCACCAAGAGCTACAACATAGCATAAATGTAACTTACATGCATTTTTCCGTCTGCCATCTAGATATTACTTTTTCTGTTTCCTCTAACACGTTTGTGATTTGAACCATTCGTGAATATGCAAAATTGTTTCAGGGTATGTTTTTTTTATTTACATTGTTCCTTTATAAATCCCAAAATCTAAGTATAAATATGCGTACAAATGTTTCACGGCTATTTCGTTCGTATGAAGGCCAGTACACCAGGAGGCTGTTGCTTTTCATCAAGTGGAACATCGTCATTGTTTGTAGCAAGTTAGATTTTCACTGGTATTGATGTTTTCACTGGTATTAACATACTGTATAGTCTAAGAGAGAAAAAGATTTGTCACCAGGAGAGGTCTGGTATTTGGCAGCACTATTTCATATGTGATATAATCTTATTGTAACTTGATGATCACCTGGCTAAATCAATCATTAGCAAAATAATACAGGAACACTGGGTAATTTTAAGAAAATTCTGATAGTTGGCTAGTGAGCCTAACACATACAACATCCCAGGCCTATTACTGATGGATTTAAGAAGAATTTAAATATTCAGGGTAATGTATGTTATACAAAGGATTTGTGGTATGAGAGGTGTTACTTTCACACTCTTGCAGAATATGGAAAGCATGTCCCAGGGCCGATTGTGTTTGTTTTACTGAATTACTGACTTTTACTGAGTTAGCAGTAGGGGGCAATCATTGCAAGAGAAAAGGCCTGTCATAGCCCTGCAGAGTGCCACCTGGTGGATGATATGTATAAATATGTGTAACATGCTGCACTTTCTGTTCAATGCCCAGTCGCCCTATGAGAACAGACCAGTTATTAAATTATCTCTTTGGATCCAATTACATATTAAGCTTGGATTGATATAAACATCCAGTTAAAAAGCATCCAATGCTGTCATGGTTTAGTAATCCTTAATCTTGCTGTGTGGCATACTACACTTTAATTGAAATAGAACAAGTACATATAATGTTAAAATGAATTACAAATTAAAAAAATAATAATTTATATGAGTAAATTAAATGTCAACTCAATTAAAAATACATTTTTTAAAATGATTAGTTTCTTGTCTTACTAAAAAAATATGCATTCAGAATGTTTGTATTTTAATATATTTATTTTTATCTAATTGGCACACAGTTTTGGAGCTTCTACATATTGTAACAAATGGAGATACTGAGGAGAAAGCAATGGCAACCACAGCAAAAGGCAAAATGCTTATTTTTGTTGCGGAGAGCATGCTTTGGGGATGATGGCTGGGCTTGCAGATGCAAATTTGATTGTCAGTAATCATATTCTACAGATTGCCTGCAGCTCTGATGGCTTGTTTCCTAATTTTTGATTACAAAAAACGGCATTCAGCAATATTTTCTGTAATCACTGGGCCTGCACTGGAGTAATTGCTACCTCATTGTTAGCTCTGGTCTTAATATTTACCCCCTTAAAAAGTTCAAAATATTCCTGCGTCATAGGTCATATTGATGTGTCTCAGCCCCTCCGTTCATTGCCATTTCAAATGTTACTTCTGACCTTTGGCTGGAACCAGATGTTTCTCTCAGTGAAAAGAAAAAGCTGTGGTGAGATCTGTCACGAGGGCTTACAAAGTGCCATGTGTTTGAATAAAATTAACTTCTATTGAATAACAGAGCCAAATCTTCTAACGCTTTACACCAAAATGAGTATCAATGCAAATTCCTTTTTTATCTGTTTATTACTTGTTCTGTTTTGAACTTTTATCATACAATTAATACAACTTAATAAATGTATAATACAGTCCATCCTGGTACATAATGAAAAGATACTCATTCTAAAAGCAGGTTCAAAAGGCATTTTAGACAACTGACCACGCAAATATGCAAAAGCATCTCAAATGTCCTGCTAACTCTATTAAGGTCCTTAATGTCTGTACATGCCAGTCGTAACATAGAAGGTAATATATCCCTGAATCTATTGTACATTTATGTTCCTGGTTTGCCTAATGGCTTGCTTGTTTATACCATAAGAGTTTTGATATAAAATGGAGAAAATCAAAAAGATACAAAATGTACTCTGCTCTGGTACTTTGTTTTCTTTCAAAAACATCAAGTTAGAAAGGGCTTCTGAATGCAGCCCTGCTGGTTCAGAAAAGTGCAGGTTAGCGTAATAGAATTATGGAGCTATTGCTTTTAGTGGTTTGGTTTAATACTCTGCATCTCTGCTCTCGACCAAACCAAAGGTCAAAACTATGATACAGATGAAACAGATCGAAAGCTGACATGCAAATGTTCTTCTGATTTAATTTATCAGTCGGAGAGATACATGAATCTCGAGCAATTTTTCTTTTTTCTTTTATCTGACAAACTGCCTGGCAGTGTGGCTTCCACCCCATTCTAGAATTCACTCCTTCCCTTACCACAGTCGTAATTCTCCAAGGTCTTCTAATGTGGAACCTTTTCAAATCAGTGGCATAGAGAAATAAAGGAACTCAACAACTCAATGAAAAGGAAAAGCCATTTCCTTCCAATGAAGCATTTCATTGTCAATATTCCATTGTTGTGTTCTCGCTCAGCACCCATATAAGGTTATTAATGAATATATCAGATTTTTCTGTGGTGTGGCAGAAGGTGGGGTCTCGCTCATTTATATCTCAGCAGCTGATCTTTCCCACCACAGACCTGGTGCCAGGAAGTGCCATAATCTATGGGCTGGAAGTAAGCTACAGACAAGCAGGACAAGAGAACTGAAGGATATGCATAGAGCCTACAAGACCTTTGTCTGGGCCTCCTGGAGTCTGAGATCAGGATTGTGGGTGAGTCTGTACCTTGTCCTTCTCCTTTTGAAAAACACTCAGTCTCTGGCTAAAGTCACTCCACGCCTGACTGAAGTGGATGGGGGAGGCTTCCCTGAACTTGTTTATTTTCACAGTGATATCATTCGGCTATTTGAAAAAAAACAAAGAAAGCACGGCTAGCGCCGCCTTTGCAAACATCCTCCCTCTTGGCGCATGCTGTCACGCAAAAGACAGATGCAATGAAACGCTCCGCGTTCTGTTTTCCATCTGTGTCACGCAGATAAAAAACAAAAAAAAAAAATCATGCCGTCACACTCCACACGGCCATTCGAACGGCGCCTCAAAGCCCAGCTGCTCGGGTCCTGTTGTTGTGCTCGGAATCATTACGAAAAACGCAACCATGCTTCATTTACTAAATGATGTTTGTGCGCTCGATAAAACTGAAAGACTCATGCTGTATAAAAGGAAGTGTCAGACAAGGCTGTCATTACTGTTGTATATAGGAGTGGCGAAGAAGGCAATCTGCACTGTAAACATCCCTCTTCTATAAAAGGGCAGCACAATTCCCACCAGACCATACAAAAGGAGAAAAGGGAGGCCTGAGATTTCATAATCAGCATATGGTATGATTTAAAGTCAGTGCTGATAAAAATTGCATGATACCAAATGCTCGGTTTTTAAATTCTTTTTTTCTTTTTTATTACAAAACATTAAATGAAACCATCCTCCACCAGCTAGGAGCGGTTGTTTTATTGTTTCTGTTTTCTGGCCAAAGAAAATTCATTACAAAGACAAAAAGGGGAAGAAAAGATCCAAGTAATATCCACGGATTGTGAAACCATAAGGAACACTTTCTGCTGTATTGCTTGTCATGAAATGTATTATTCAAAAGGTTCTTTTGTAAGAAAATGGTCTTCTTATGCTAAAAACTGAAGTCCCCATAGAAACAAATCTGTCCTTAAGCTTCCCCTACAGACCTTTCTGTTAACCTGCACAAATGCAGCTTGGAGATTTCATCCATACGAGTATAATGCAGCAATACGACGGAAGACATTTTCTGCAGCAAACCATTGATTTCTGTCATAAGAGGTAAACCAAAAATACCAATATAGATGAGCTTAAGCATTTCTGCACAGAACACTGATTCCTTTTTAAATACTAATGCTATATATATCATGAAATGGAAAAGTATTAAAATCAGCCCAAAAAACGAGCTTTTAAATATATGGTGCTGGGGCATTGATATACACTATATTGCCGGAACTATTGGCACACCTCTCCAAATCATTTATTTGGGTGTTCCAACCACTTCCATAGCCACAGGTGTATAAATTCAAGCACCCAGGCATGCAGTCTGCTTCTACAAACATTTGTGAAAGAATGAGTCATTCTCAGGAGCTCAGCGAATTCAAGTGTGGTACTGTGATAGGACGCCACTTGTGCAGTAAGTTCAGTCGTGACATTTCCTCGCTACTAAATATTCCACGGTCAGCTGTTAATGGTATTATGACAAAATGGAAGCAATTGGGAACAGCGGCAGCTCAGCCACAAGGTGGTAGGCCACGTAAAATCACAGACGACGCATGCTGAGGCTGACGGCATGCAGAAGTCGCCAAGTGTCTGCAAAGTCAATAGCTGCTGACCTCCAAACTTTGTGTGACCTTCAGAATCATCCATATTAATCCAGTATGGGGTCTAGGGCCTATCTCAGTATAGGGCACAAGGTAAGGGTATACCCTGAACCGCATGCCGGGCCATCGCAGGACGCATACATGCTAAAAGGAAGCACCTAGCCATAGACCTTTTGGCTGTAGGTAGAGAGGAGCGCAGCCACAGGTAAACCATGTGACTCGAGACAGAGAAAACAAGCAAACAAAACGGATTTCAATAACTGTATAGCATGGCAAAATATTGATAAACTAACATAATTTGTGGCCTAAATAATTACGATGTAAAACCACTTATTCAATCCCCCTCACTTAAAACATATGTCTATATATATAATATCTGTTGTCTTGCCTCACCAAATGGAATGGGTTAATATATGATTAGAGGATGAGAATTTGAGAATCTGTTAACCTGCAGGGGAAGTTTATGCTATCTGCATGCTCTTCTTCAGGTGGCAAGAACTAACAATTCCTGAAAGATACGGCAGAAAGTTGTATAGCTATTATTGTGGTGTTATCATGGTGGAGTATAATTTAAAGTATGCTGAAACCCTAGATTGGAAGACTGAAGTCTGACCCTTATGCATAAAAATGAAGAACTTATTCTTTTCCATAAATCTGGGGCATAAGAACACTTAGTCTAGGCTGCAATGAACAAAGTCATATTTTACGTAGAATTGAATGCGTTCTACAATGTTTTTATTCGGTATCGATGTCTCTCTTGTCACCAGACTGGACAAAAGAACTACCACTATCCTCTGGTTTTATCTCTTTTGGGATTTTGACTGTTTGCCATCTGCTTTTAAAATAATCTCTGGTATTTCCCGGCAGTGCGTGAGAAATAAAAACATTAGTCAGTTTAAAACGAAAACTTCAGCCTTTTCCGAAGCACTTGCACATTATAGATCAGAAATCCTTCTAACCCACAGTCCTTGACAGTTATTTTTTAAATGATTGACATCACTAAGTCGAAGTGGATCATTTGTAAATTAAAACATTCATTGGTAATGCTGCCAGATTGTTAATATGATAGGTCTGGTCCTGATTAGTTTCAGAGAGGTCAGAATTCTAATCAATTATAAGTATATTAAACATCTATCACACATTACCATTTACTGTTTTCAAAGACAAAAAACAGGCTTTCATTTTGTACAATATTCAAGCTGAGAGGATTGCCATGAATCACATTATTTATCTATGAAAACAATCTGAGGCTGTGGCAGGCTGTAGCTTTCAAAATTCTAAAATTTGCACAAAAACTTTATAACAATGAATTTTGTAGCTCAGGTCTTGATAATCTTGAAACAAGGAAATTCCAAATTAAATACACTGGCAGCTGACACTCAATACACATATTAGTAACATACTGTAAAATTCTGGAAAATACAATTTCAAATCGGTAACCTAGGTCACAGTCTCAGTGTATACCTTTATTTTAGCATACAAAGCAAATATACCTTAATTATACGGCCTTGTTTTATTTGTGTTTTGGGCTCACAGGAAACAGCCTGCTAAAGGACTTACTTCCCATGAAATGCTTGCTATTGATTAAAAGACCTCTGCTCACCATTTCCCCCCTTCATATAATGATTACACTTTTAAATAATGTTAAAAATATCTAAAGAGTGTGTTTGTTAGCTGGCTATTCTTTTTAGTGAATTCAGTAATGTCATGCTACTGTTATGCATTAAAAAACTGAAAATATAGCACTTTAAGGTGGCCACTCGAAAAATAATATTGAAAAAAGTTATGCTTACAAATTCAAAAACCTTAATTAAACAATTAAACAAAAAAATTGCTTGATTAGAACTACCATGTTCCTAAATGTCATATGGTTTCTGAAAGTGTTTGTTATTCTATTTTTTTGTGCTACATATGGTATTTAGAAATTGCAAATTCAAGTTGACATTTCGGCTTTTAATTAAAGATGGAAACGTAAGATTCAGGGTAATCCCTCTTCCTTGAGTCTCTGGGTGATTTCCACAGCTGTTGTCTGTGTTCAGAGCCTCAGGAGGTTATGACTGCATGCACAAACCCTCAATCAAAACCAGCTTTCCGAACATCATCGTGCGAGTTGCAATTATATTTAAACATGATAAATTTGCGTGTGAGACCTAACCCGTAGACATGAATGAACGTAATTCTTTCTTTTTATCTGAGCAGTGCATTGAAATTACAGGTATGTTATTTATAGGACAGTATGTTATTTAGCTATTGCTAAGTGTATGATGTTCTATACCCGTTGCATGCATTATAATAGTGTTCATCATTTCCCTTTATTATATCAGTAATCAACGTCATCCTCTGACTTCATGCAGTTTTTTTTTATGACTTTTTTTTTAGAATTCACGTTGTACAATAAGAGTCAATGTCGATTAGATCTTCATTTATCAATTTACCCCTCACCTCGACCAAGTTCACATTCTGCCAGAGTCATGTGTAGTACGATGCCAGCAGAGAAATAATATGAATTAAGGATTTCAATGAAAAACTATTTGGATTACAGTTTCAACAATATTACACATACCTACAGTACAGTATATATATGTGCATCACATCTGTATCCTTTACAAAAAAACTAAAACAGTAAAAAAATGTATTATTCTTTATAGCATACAAAGGGTTTAGACAGCGTAAATCTGTGAAGTTTATAGATAAATTCCAGTAATTTTAGCTAAAAACTATCGTAGACCAAAATACCTTAAAGAATTCATTTATGTTTGTTTTTCTTATAGGCCTATTCCAGTTACTGGGTTGTCTGAAGGAAATATAATTTTGAACACAAGGTAATAAAATGATCCACTTTCCCTCAATCACTACTCATTACTTACTTTATTTGTATTGTTCTGGGGTTCAGGTTGGAGAATTAGATGAAATGTCACAAGCCTTCAACGTTTCAGATGCATGCATCTCTTGCATTGAATTCCACTTCACGGAGCTGCAGTTTTACCAACCCCTAACTAAACAAGAGGTTGCTGGAACGTGAACAACATCTTCAAAAGTCAAACAAAGACTATTTTTAAATACAAAATACACGAATTGACTGGGATTCCACTTCTTACTAAAGGTCCGTAATCAAACTGAACTATACACAGATAATCCTTGCATACAGGTATGAACGCAACCTTGCTCGAGGCTGCATCTGTTTCAGCTCTTGTCTTTACACGCTTCTACACAAGTATGTAGTAAAATTTATAGTCTGTGCTTAATAAATACATTAGCATGCAACACACAAGCACATGCATGCATATGCTTTAGTTTCCTACAGAGGAATTTACAAATAAACATTTAGTTTTACATAACTATTCATTTTATTGAGTTGCAGAAAAAGAACACTGAGTATTTTACTCAACAATGACATAATTTTTTATAGGTAAGAAAAATATGAAATATGGCAAAATAAAAAAAGGAAATGCACAGAAGAAATTTCTTTTTTAAATAAAATGCTATCAAATTTATAAACCTAGCTAAGAAACATAAAAAGTGAAATAAAAGTACAAAAACAAATGACACAGAGTATGCATCCACTGGGCACACACTGCGTACAATGAATAGGACAATTGCCTGTGTAAATCAATTGTCTATATGAGTGTATAGTTATAATTATGAAATGTACAAATCAACTAAAAGTAACTGACAAAGCAGCAGATTTTTTAAACCTTAAGAAATGAGCTAGAATAGCACCATGCAATGTTTGTATTTATACACATTTAAAGCTGAGTCCAGTTATTGTACCTTATTGTAGCAGGTTGAGCAATATATTGATTAATGAAGAGTAAAGTGCCTGTTGTTTGCCAGATGTTACCACAAAACATGCAATATTGTTAAAGTGGATTTCAAGACAGTAAAATTTGTCTTTTTGCAAAATAGGACTGAAAAGCAGAAACTTCATCTTAAATGATGTTCATAAGACATAGATTAGATTCATTTTGAATGGATGAATTGGTGATGACAAACCTATACAAACATGCATAAAGGACATTACGGCTATAATATAGTGTTTAAATGTCAAATGGCAATGCTGCATCCATTTAACTTGTGGCAAAGCACACATATATATATAAAAAAAAACATTTTACAATATTGGTTGCACTCCTGTATTTTGCATTTAAATAATGTGCATTTCATTGTTCTGGAAGTTCTTCACAACTTGAATTAACACAGTATGCAAAGGTATTCTGAAACACAAATAAATAAGATTCTTTCAGTTTCTTCAGGTCCGCTTAGCTGAAGGAACATCATATGACCACATTTGGGAAAATCTACAATTTACTAGAACCTCCTCGCCTCGAGGTCCTGCATACATCCTTCCTTTTAAAGTTTGTATAAGTACTGTGGAGATGCAGATTTTGGTGCACAGTATTTGTTGAATATTTATTCATTGACTTAAAAGGAAATGGCCATACATGTAGAGAACCATAATGAAATAAACAATCTGATCCACATCTTCTCCACATTTGTGGCTTGTTTGAATACAGCAATGTTTTCTCAGCTTTTCTTTGGGGTTTAACGTGTTCCTTGATGGCCTTTCCTTTTTTTCATTTTGCTCTTTTGACACAGGCCTCAAAATATACAACTAAGGAATCATGGGTTAGGTAAATAAAATACACGGCTTCTCATTATAACATAGACCTCAGTGACATAAATGGAAAGCACAGAGTTCAGTAACCAGGTGTATTTCCAGACTATTATGGTTAAAATATATTACTGCATCCTTAAAGGTTAAATGGGAAACTTGCCAATAAAAACATGGTAATAGGCAGAAAATATGTTAGATAATGAAATATTTTTTGCCAGTTACCAAAACCATTGATGACAATGCTATGAACACTGGCTGGATACAAAAAAATACACCTTGCGTTACATTGTAAATACTTTCTTGACCTTATAGCAGTAATAAGTGTGATGAAAATTCAGAAGCTATCAGGGAGGAAATTGCTGGCTTTATAGCAATTTCCTAGAGCAGAGTTCCTTAGCATTGTGGAATTCAGTTTTCCTGTTGGTGACAGAGAGTGACATTAAACAGGACTTCTGCATTCAGACTACACAGGAAGAATTGGGCTTTTGTTTTCAAATGTCTGCTTGGCTTGAGGGTACATTTTTCTAGATTTTTCTCATTTTTTACATTCATTTTTGTTAAATGTTAATGAAATATACAAACATATCTCATTATCTTTATACTTCTTTTTATGAATTTCACTTTAATTACACTAATATAAAGCTGCAATTTTGCTGTGGTGTAATGGTGTAGTGGTTAATACTGTTGTCTCACACTTCTGGGACCAGTGTTTGAGTCTGTGCTCTGTTTCTTTGATATACAATCATCACTGGATTTTACTGAGCAGAAAAGTTTGTTCTAATAAAACCAGCTAACATAGTTATCAATTAACATTAACCAGCTAGCATACTGTAGTTAGCTAACTGTCAGTAGGCTAACCAATCTGAAATGATGATGACAAACTTTATACAAATTAACTACAATGTAATATAGTACTTAGATTAACCAGATTAAATGAAAGTGAATACAAAAGTTCAAACGAGGAGACCTAATGAACGCCATTGTATCTAATCACATTAGTACAAGTCTACAGTAACTCACTTCTTTGCGCTATATGGGGAAAAAACTGGTCCCGTAGAAGAATCAAAGTTTTCTGCGATAATGACACTGTTGTTTCTATAATTAATAAGGGTTGCTCTAAAGTCATCTCCTTCATACCCCTTGTACGGCATCTTACTTGGCTCTCTCTCTCTCACACACAACTTTATTCTTACTGCTGAATACATTCCGGGTTATAAGAATCAAATAGCTGACTCCCTGTCGCATTTCCATTTTCAGGAATTCCAGCGGTTGTGCCCAGGCGCCAACATTCTTCCAGATCAATGCCCTGCTCTTTCGGACCTTATACTAACTTAAACCCGCAATACATGCACCTACTTAATTCAACCACTAAGTATATCAGATTAGGACTCTCTGCTTCCACCTTAAAATCTTACGACTGCGCCTGGAGGGCCCACTTCTTTCCGCCTCACCTTTGACCTGCCTGTTTTCCCTCTTTCCTCATCTGTTGTTTGCACTTTTCTTACTTACTCTTTTGAACACAAACGCCTTAGTCCGTTGTCAATTCATGGTTTGGTGGCAGATATTCAATTCCACGCCAGATGCACCTACCCTTCCTTTTCCTGACTGTTTTCTAGTCTCTCTGTTCATCTCTTACTCTTTAGCTTTAAGAAATCTTCTCCCACTTCCACTGATAAAAGACTTACCATCACTTTGGGTTCTCTTCTAGAAGCTGCTTTTCTTCTTGCTTTTTTAAGGTCTTCTGTGTCCCAGGGAATTCACCTTCATCAAATTTCACCCTAACAGAACTCTTCGCATCTTCAATATTTCTTTTTCAGCCTCTTTCTTTTCTCTCTTTTTAAGCAGTACTAAATCAAATTCAAGTGGTGCTGGGTCTACGCTCTACATTGCATGCAATAATATTTTGTATTGTCCCTTTGACTCCATGATAAAATATCTTTGTCTAAGACCTCGTTTAACTCCCTCAGGCTCACGCTTCCAAACTCCAAACGGCACATCCGTGTCTCACCCCTGGTTCACCTCTCATTTAAAGACTCCCTTATTTATTTGTGGGATCCCTCACTCTCATTATACTGGCCACTCCTTTCGTATTGGAGCTGCATCTGCTGCATCTCATCAGGAAGTCCCACCATCTATATTGAAATTCCTAGAACGATGGTCCTACAGATACCTCCATGATCCTCGAGGCTCAGCGAGTGATCGCGTCATCGAATATAAGTATTTCTCAGATAGCCGTTGGTGGTGGTTTAAGCTAAACCCTTTTGAAACTGTTATGATTTATCTTTAATGCATTAATCATTGTCCTCTCTGCGATGCTCGCTCCGGAATTCATAGCAGCTCCATACCGCTGGCAAAGTGCAAAGTGTATCCATAACGCTTCAATGTTTCAACAACGACCTCCCCTATATCAGTCCTTTGCGTAACACCCCTGCTTTAACGTAGCGGCTCCATACTGCTGGCAAAGCGCTAAGCGTATCCATAACGCTTTGTCGGATCAACAGCGTCCTCCCCTATAGAAGCGCTTGGCTTCTCCATAACGCCCCTGCAGAATCATAGCGGCTCCATACAGTACCACTGGCAAAGCACTCGACATCTCCATAATGCCTTCTCGTTACGTCAGTGGCTCCATACCACTGGCAAAGCACTCGGCATCTCCATAACGCCTTCTCGTTACGTCAGTGGCTCCATACCACTGGC
>JABFDZ020000097.1:19144049-19155590 GCA_019775955.2 Pollimyrus isidori
GAGAGAGAGAGAGAGAGAGAGAGAGAGCGCGCTTTTTTAAAGGATTATATTTCTAAAAGCAAATAAAAACGCAAAGTGCAGCACATTTCTCATATTGGAGCTTCACACATGGTTCAGGGCGGTGGATTTATTTTTTGGGGCCGCAGCCCTGGCATCACATCACAAGGCATCATCACAAAGTGTCATCAAACTGATTTCCCTGGCTGTATATCCCAGGAACAATATCTTATGTCTAGCCAAATGTGTCATAATGGGGGTTGGGACAAGGGAGGTAACAGTTGTCTACGTAATTAGTTGGAAAAGAATGATAAGCGTTACGTAATAAGCTCTTAGGAGTTAGTTAGAGGTGGAAGAGGCTAAACTTAAAGTGAGGACTCTAACGTCCTCATGCTATGTCAAATCTGCGTTGACATCACTGGGGCAAGGCTGAAATCTCGAAATGTCTACAAGAATATCACTAATTAATAAAGAATGTCATGGTGCAGGCAGGAAAAGAAGCTGATGATCTACTGTTGGCTCATAAGACAAAGGAGTGTTAGAGAGCTGAACAATGGGGAAGGCACAAAGTAAAAGAGCACAAGGGGTCAAAAGCAAATGACAAACTAACTACAAAAATACCTAAAAAGGTAACAAGGGAAAAAGAGCGCATCTAGAAACCAGCACAGCATAACATCCAACAATGGCTGACTGGAGAATATAACAGGGCAGGCACTTAAATACTCAAAAAAAACTAGGGCAAACAAGGAACAACTGTAGGACATAATCAATTAACCAATCAACGCAGGGCGCAGGACAACATGCAAAAAAATAGAACAATTAACAAGCACTGGTACAAGAAAACGGGCAACTAATAGCAATTAACGCACAGAGAAACTAGGGAACTTACTACCAAAAACTAGGGAACATTAACTACATAATCAGACTTAAACACTAGGAATAGAACCCAAGGATAATTAAACAGAACCAGAATGGAACAGAACAGAGCACAAACAGGGAACACCCGGGACAAGAAATCTAATATAGAAAATAACCACTGGGAAACAAAAGCAAGAAATACAAATAAACAGATGAGGCTGGCCCAAGACCAGCCTGAAACCTATTACCAACAGGATTATAGTCTCAAAGCTACACACTGAGCTAGTTGGGAGTCCAGGTAATCGGGGAAACACATACTGCGATGGACTGCCCCCCCCATCCAGGGTTGTTCCCTGCCTCGTGCCCGTTGTGTGTGTGTGTGTGTGTGTGCGTGCATGTGTTTTGTGTCTGTCTGTCTGTGTATGAGATATAATGTACAATGTTAAATAGCCATGAAATATTTGTACTTATATTTGGAGAAGTAGTACTCACCTTACATATTTAAAATTATTTGCCACTTTTATACTGAATTTTTGCATATCGGTCACTTTTCCTCCCTCTCTGAATTGACTGAGAAACACTGCAGTAGGCATGGTAATTTACTGGGATGTAAAATTCTCCTTTTCCTTTTTCAAACAGAGACGTATCCTTTTCCTATTATAGCTCAGTTCCTGTGCTAGTAGACAATTCGCTATAGTGAGCCTTTCTGCAGTCCTGCCCTTTTATGCTGGTGTTCTGAGTTCATGAGTTTATGTCTGAACTCAGTGACAGTCATACCTGATGATCCCAAAAAGTCAACAGAGACAGATTTTTTTTTTTTATCAAACACACACTCACACAGGCCTCTCATAAAATCTTCCATAAAAATCATAGACAAAACTGCCTGTAACTGTAATTTCATTGGAGCGACAAACTCTGTTAACTAAACCTGTCAATAGTTAAAAGTCTGAAACTCTGGCAAATAATGTGTCCTAATATGTAAAGAATGCATTTAAGAGCAAAATGCTGCAGTTATTTGAATAAGCATTAAACTCAAGCTTTGACAGAGTGACACTGTCTAGTGGTACAGCCTAGTATATCTTCATATTTTTCTGTCGAAAAATAATGTTGCTTTCTGTTCTTCACGCAGTGCTGAATTTGGTGAAGCTTTTAAGAGGTTGGACTGGCAGTGGTTGGCAGGACTTTACTCTGTGCTGGAAGCCCCTTAAACCTTCTGTATTATTCTGTAAGCTTGTCTTACTTGAATTTCGGGAAATGCTCTGTAGCATTTAACAAAGTGATTTTGCGTACACTTTCTTTAACCCAATTTTAAAAATGCAGACACTTGGATGATATGTTTTTTGGTCTTACTTCTGGGGGCGGACCACAACGTTTAATAATCACATGTTTGTGAAAAAGAGGGACTGGCAGGGAATATGGAGGCACCAAGGGGGACGGAGACAAATGTGGTTTTCATCGGCTGCGGAGCCACGCTGTCTCAGAGAGGGCAACAGAGTCCCTGCCTGCAGCTGCGGCAGCTCTCGCCCTTGCGCAGTCAGTGTCCGGCACACCCATGGGGCTGCATATGCGCCTTAACTGCAGACAGATGTGCCGCTGCGCTCCTCTTTTCATCTGAGCACGAGGCATCCGGCACTCCACTTTCCCGACATACGCTTGTTGAGACGAGCACTGAGTCTTCCGAAACGACGCATCCCTGATGGCATTCCCCACCAACATAGCAAAACACCTACGGTGACTTACTTCAGCACAATCGGTGTTAAATTTGCACTTTTCTTGGTTGCTCTGTCCTGTTGTATGATACTGTAGCAGGATACTGAGGCTAACATTTCAGCATTTTGTAATGAACGGTTCTCGTTTAGATGAAAACTGTGTTTGAGAAATAGAGTGCGCTGCAGAAACAGAAGTACACTTCAGGAAGAAACTATATTAACTTAAGTTCAACAATCATTTGCTTTCTGTCTAGTTACATGATGCCATTAGGATTTACATCACAAGTTGAACAATACTTGTGTTGAGACAGAGAATTAAATTTAGTTACACATAAATCAGTAACAAATGGACAGATTTCAAAAGGGACTTTGCACCGAAAGTGGTTTTAAAACATAATAGGCATTCTAGTTCATGAGCCCACACGCTATTCAGCTCTAAATGTGCTGCCTTGATTGGCTTCCAGCATATTGTGTTCTCTTGACTCGAAGGCTGCAGACAACTGAGTCCCAGCTGAATTCCTGATCATGAGTGCTGGAGGTCTTCAGAATCCACAAGAAAGACTCGGTTTCCTGCCGCCCCATGATGAACACTGTGTCAGTCGGGCTGCACCACAGACGCTGATCAAAGCTCCTCATACCAGACCTGCACTTGCTTTCCGGGGGTCACACTGTCTTGGAAAGTTCATTTTGGCAGACATTTTAGAAACAGAGAGGGAGGACTGTGAATTAGTGTACAGCGTACATTTTCACAGTTGAAAAGATTACACTGAGGCTTCTCTTCATGCATATTCTTTATCAGGAATCGTAACCGTACAAACAATCTGCGCGTGAGTTACATACAGTGGTGCCGTAAAGAGGGGGAAAGTTAGGAGGGCCCCTAAAAACGTTGGAACGTTATTGGATTGGTCTCGGTTGGGGGTCCGATATAATATGTTTTCCTGGGACTCAAAATCTGTAGCGCCACCCCTGTTTAAATGTACAGTAATACATTTACATTCTAGTTTAACTACTTATCGACAGCACATAAAGATATGAAACTTTGTATCTTGTTTTTCTGTATGTAAATAGAGACTAAAAATATTACTTGATGACAAACATACTGATGACACGAGAAGCTAATTTTATGTTCCTTTTGCCACTACCAAAGTTTAGCTAGCAGACAGCCATTAAAATGCGTGTATTCGGTTACTAGCTGACTTTTTGAGGCTTTGCCTCGTGTCATTTTAAAAACTTTAGTGTTTGCTTGTGCTGATCTTGGAATCATTACCTAGCTGTAATTTGAGGTTCGTGAAGTATGTTATAATGTGATGCTTTAATGTCAGATATATCCGAAGGGCTTTATTTCTAACTCATAATTTGATTTTTCCTTGGTCTGGTCTGCAGTTCTGACACTCAACTATTGAGGTTCTGCTCTATGTGCCTCAGCAGGGTCAGCTCTTAAGTAGGTTTACTCGTAGTCCCCCACTTCACTGTAGCTGTGAAAAATGGGGGGTTTATATATTTACTCTGGGAACCAGGAAATGAGGTAGTTCTCCACTGCCTCGTGCAATCCCCATGGAAACTGTGAATTGGAGGGGCATTTCCTTACTGCCTCTACTGTTTTATGGCCATCTGCTGGCGGAGAGAGAAATCTGGGCTCCTCTCTCGACGCTTTTCTTCCCACACTTGCTGTTTCGCTGACTTACAAAATATCTACTGACCCGCTGAAGAACTGGAGCATCAGCCAGATGTTTCCGGAGCAGCAACTGCACTGGCTTCCTTTTGGCATGTCATCCATAGGAGATACCCACATCGCTTCAGAACATCTGACAGTCCACTGGGCATCGCAACTTGGCTGCAGACATGATGTCTTTCTAATACAAGTGTTCATGGGCATGACTGCAGCAGATACTAAGGGTACAGGTGCAGTATTGAAAAATTCCAAAGCCATTTGCTGTCCACATTTCAATTTGGAAGTAAAATATTTTCCAAGGATTTATATAATTTAAACTAAACTAAACAGGATGACACTGGGAAATTTAAGATGCAGCCAGGCATTTATAAAGGAATACAACAAAATACATAAATGAATACAACCACTGAAAACAAATACCAATGTGGAGACAGTGACCAATACATAATACAAAACAAACCATCCACAAAACCCACAACACAAACCAGTACACGGTATGTCACAGTGCAAGATTTCTACATAGAGAGACTAGCGAAGCAGAAGAGCCAGAACAGAAATAGTCAAGTCCATCAGTGACATCATCTGTGCCTATTCAAGATATCAACAGCAACACAAGCAAAAGAAAGTTTCTATCTTTTAGCCCTGTGTGTGGGAACTCTATATCTTCTACCTGAAGGTAGAGGCACAAACTCCCTGTAGAGGGGGTGGTCATTATAATCCAGTACTGCCAATGCCTTCCTGAGCACATGACGGTCATACAGGTCACAAAACTGGGTTTAAGTTACTTCAATGACCTTACAGGCTACACTAACAAGATGGCCAAGCTTATTTCTCTATGCAAGGTTGAGGTTACCAAACCATATACCACAATGGAAAAGGTAGTACACTATAATATACTATATTTGAATATACAATATATATTATGCTATATTAATACTAAATATTATAGATCATCTTAAAACATCATCATAAAACAAGAAAAATAAATAAAATCAAGCGTCTATTTATGTATGTGTAGTGGTACCGTGTGGAAATAGTTTTGTTCATTTGCTGCTTGTCAAAATGCCTCCTTTGTAATGTGAAATACATACTAATCTGTGGAAATGCACAGCAACCCATTCCATGAATTAGAAACCATTTTCTGTTTATTATATTCCATTATTCCACCCTGAATTATTCCGATTGGTGTATCATAGAAAATCATTTCACTCCACAAATTACAATATGGTAAACACGCAGTCACGCTTATACCTGAAATAAAAATGCTCAATAAACGTGCAGCACACCTTGTTTGCTTCTGCTATACGACATATACATTTGTAGGCTAATCCAGGAGGTATCGAAGCTCCACAATGTTCTCATTTACGTTGCGTGTAATTCCATCACTTAGCGTGGCGTGGTCAGAGCCCCCTCATGTGGCCATGAATCTATACAACATGCACGTTTATAAATTCAGTACTCACGTGAAGCACGGTTCGAAAGGATTGCATGAAAATGGGGCGACATAACTACATGTTAATAACCCAAAAGAACAGGAACTCTATAACTGTCACATGATTATTCAGTCAATCAAGATAAGTTCCCCCCCCCAGTGGATCAGTTGTACCTTTGGAGCTAGTGAAAAATCATAGGCCTATATTTTTATTCACATACTGTGTTCACTCTTCCAATCATCACTCTTTCATTCTTATTTCTGGGTCCAACTCGACACTAATGATAGCTTCAAAAAAGAGACTGGTGTTTATACAGAGGTTTTTTGAGTTCTGCTTTTCCAATAATGTTTGAGCTTGTGGTTAGTAAAACTGAAGAATTCACACATAAAAGCTCCACATGTCTTCAGTGAACGACAATATTTATGATACATGCAAATACCAACATGTACATAATAAGTAACTGGAAATATGTCAAGTCAACTATTTGTATAGTAAACATGAAAAACAGAACCTTTTAGAAACCTACCCAAAGCTGATTTTTTTCCTGCAGTACTTTAAATTTCAAAACATCTGCATCTCATCTTTTATATACTAATTCTACACCTTATGATCATTGTTTCCTACCACACTGTCACATATCATATTATCTGCTAAGTAAATTTGCTAAAACTGAGAACAGTGAAATTGGAATATAAACACAGTACAGATATTCATCAAAGGAAAAACAGAAAAAAATGAACCCATAAAACCACAGTTTGAGTAGCACTCCTTCTAACACAATATATGGTGTACAGTCAGGGTAGTGTATTGATGAGTACACCTAAAATTCCATTTTGAACAAAAAAAATTGATTAATGCTCTGTGCTAAGTTTGTTCTGAATAATAGCATATGTAGCATTTTAGGATCAATGGTTCATAGATTGGTGAAATATATAAATATGTCAAGGAATGATAGATTTCCTCAAAAGTAGATAACAGGCCTCGATCAGACTCAAGAGCGTTAATATTAAAAAAAACTAACAATGACAAGGATAGCCAACGTGGATTTGAAGTATTTGCTCCAGTTAAAAGTTGCAGTTAAAAGAAAAGAACTACTTATACATATATTAATTATTTTTAAAAAAAGATTCATGTGGTTCTATTGGTAGACTTAGCATGGAAAGTACAGTTTATCTAAATTGCAGGGTTTTAATTACAGTCCTGCAATTTAGGCGGAGAACGACATAAATATTTCCTGTCTATAGTTATCTTTTTCCCCAGACATCCCTTTGAAAATTTGATGGAGGAATCCACACTGTAATTCTATCTGTTTAATAGTTGTATCCTAGGCGTCCAAATATAGATCATTTCCCACCAAACGCAGAGCTATGGTTCTGTAACACAGAGAACGTATTTTATCGATTGAATGTCTTTTTCCGCTTTTGGCATTCAGACCGTATGTAATGTGTCTTCGCAGCGGAGCCTAATTATTGATGACAAGAGTGGAGAGGTTGGGTCATTTCCTGATGCCTAACCGGGCACAGTTATGGCAAGATTTTTTTTTCTAAATGTAGGTATTTGTAGGGATATAGTAAATTTTGAAATCGAATGAAGAGCACTGGCGATCGGTTTTCAACAAAGAAGTAACCAGAGAAAGTTCAAGAAAAGTACACAAAAGGACTGCCTAAGCAACAGCTGTTTTGATTTGGGGATTTCATAAAAGTTCAAGACTCGCAGAGATGGAGGACAAAGAAAGAGGTAAAAAATGTTAGTAAAAGAGGAGTTCTAAGCATCCTCCCGTTATCCAGAATGACTTTAGCTTAAAGTTTTAGGTGCAGATAATTTGGGCTACGAAGAAAGACAGGGTGTGAGAAAGTGAGAGAGGACAGGAAACTTTATCGCGTGTGTTTTCTTTTCGTTGAATGCTGCAGTGGTGAATAGGAGCTGCTTGGGGAGCGGGGTAATTAAAAATGGTCGGTAAAATGGCAGTGCTAAAGGCAGAACCGGAGCTCTTTGTTGAATCAATGGGGTGACGGGGTTTACTAGGTTTTTCACCCCAAAAAAGAACACAATATGTTAGTTATGATTGAAAATCTTATTCAAGATTCACACAGCCATTTAAGCTTGACAAGGAAACTAAACTGCTTTTTCACGAATTACGTTTATCATTGTGTACAAATACTGGATTGCTGTAACTCGTTTTCCCACTTTACACTTTACACAGGGTGTTGCCTCAACGACTCCAGGGGCAAAACATTGGCCACGTGTCTGAAAGAGGACGAATACTTTTAATGATAATTTCATTCGTAGCTTGATAGAGGTATGTGCAGGATATGAACATTGGTTATCTATTAATATTTTGTACAGCTGTGGAAAAATACTTAGTGTACTGTGTTTTAAATAGTTTAATTATTATGATGAAATCTTCATACTGTACGCATGGAATTTAGGATCTGATTGATGTCTTGCTGGCATTTGTCCACTTAATAAATAGGTTGTTAAAAATGCCAAGGCAGATTTGTGTTTTCACTCTCACTTGACAGCATTTGCTTCCTTAAACATTGGCTCTGTTTTCCTCCAGCAGAGTGATGGCAGAAAATGTCCCTGGAGACAGATAAAAAATGCTTTCATGTTCCCAACGAACAAAGGACATCCTGTGTGTTTCAGGCTATTGAGGAGAAAGAGGAAATTCCTGGGATGGGAGAAGACAGGTAATAATATCTATGGCTGAAATATGTTTTTTCTACATGCGGTTCATTCCACCCCGTGTGATGGATGCAGCGGAATATGATACATGCATTTCCTGAGGCATTTGAACTGTAAGGTGTGTTTAACCTGTTACTGAATGTATGCCGTTGTACTCCTCTTAAGAAATGGCTATGCAATGATGTCATCGATTTTCAACTTGCCCCTTTTATATTGGTCCTTAGCAGCAGGTAAGCACTATACATTCAGTCAAAACACTCATTTTGAGTTGTTGTATTATGCACATATATGTCTATATCCTATAAGTGGATTTAAAAAGTGAACAAAGTATCAAGTCTTGGACCAGGAAGTACGATTGTGTTTGTAAAAGGACCGCTGCCTCGATTACTTGTGGTTATCCCATTAATATCAGAGTGTTGATGTTCTTAAAATTTGTGCTGAAACTTCCGGAAAGTAAATGGACTGCATTTATATAGCGCTTTTCTACTCTTCCAAGTACTCAAAACGCTTTACAGTTCATACCTCACATTCACCCATCCATACACTGGTGGCGGAGGCTGCCATGCAAGGTGCCAGCCTGCACACCGGCAGCAATTTGGGGTTCAGCGCCTTGCTCAAGGACACTTTGATGCGGTCAGGAGGAAGGGGGGCTTGAACCCTCTGGTTACTGAACTATAGCACTTCCTTCTGCACCATCATCTTCCCCAGGAAAACCATCTCCTAGATTTTCCTTGAATAGTATCACAATTCAGCATATCTGATTTGATTAAATGTTTTGTATTAACAATATCAAATGTATTACTCTGGAATTCAATTTTTATCAGAATCAATAGTCCCAGATTTGTATGTGGCAAGTGTAATTTGGATTTATGTATGTGTTTTTTCACAGTGCTATTATTGCTGGTGTTATTGTGGCATAAGAAATAATTTTAGCTTATTAGGTTATGCTGTGGAAATAATGAAGTAATTGTAGCAAATCAGGAGTGCTTAAATATTCAACTTTGGCAACTATATGTAGTAAAGCAGGGTGCAGAGGACAGATGTATTGATAACTTGATGATTCAGTTGAAAATTTTGATAGTCAAGGTATTTTATGGCTTCAATACAAAACTAATACATTTTCAGTTCAAAATACAATTCAAAGGTGTACAAAGCAGCATCTTTTCAAGAGCTGTGAAATCAATTAATGTGTATGTTGTTAGTGTTCTACTGATCCACAATTAATATTTATATATTACTGCATAATATGTATGACCAGGCAAATACTCCAGGACAGCTTTCTTGTTCTTACTTGTAATTGGTGAAATGAAGCTGATTCTGATTCTGATAAAACTCCATTGTACTTTGCTGCTGAGGAACCATGTTGATGAGGTTGTTGCTAGGGAATGAAAGTGCTGGAAGCACTTCCTGTCATTAGGGATTAAAGAAACTGCCATCACCTTAGTGTAGTGTTATTGGCTAACGCTGCAGGGCCGTTCAACTAGCACCTGGATTACTATTGGCTATCAAGTACTTGACCAACCATTCATGATAATGGGGAAAGTAACAGTATGTTTATTGTTTGTTTGTTCATTAGGCATATTTAAATTCAAAATATAATTAGAAAATGCTATGAATGATTGCATATTACTAAAAGCATCTGTTTTAATCGGATAATAAACTGCACTGACATCCTGTACTAGGCAAATAGCGTGGAGGAATGGATGTTAATGAATGATTTAATTCTTTTTGATCTCCAGCGTTCTGGAAATGCTGAGCTACTCCAAATTCACGGATCTGGAGACGTGGTTGTGTATGCCTTCTACGCTGCTACCGAGGAGCTTGGAAGCAACGCGCGTGACGCCTCCACCTGTGACTCACACTGGGATAGCAGATGTGGAGAGGAAGCCCAGGTATCTGCTGCATAACTTTGATTGGTTGTCGGGGAGTCACTAATGAGTTCAGTCAGGGGCACCCTGGCATTTGCTGGGGGCAACAGGCCACTAGGAGCACATTGGCAGGGTGGCAGTAGTTGTGCCGCCATCTTGCTGCCTTGTCAGTCTTTGTAATGGAGTATTCCAAGCACGTGAATGCAAGCAAGTCAAGTACGGCTTTATTGTCATAGCAGTCATTTTCAGTAAACTGCATATGGTGACAAAATAATGTTAAAACCAAAATAAATTAAACTAAATAAAAGCATTGTGATTGTTGGATGTGGACCCATACACATTGAAAGCAAAATGATTGTTCTGAGCTGCTCGTTGTGCATTATGAAGGTAATGTTAATTATCTGGCTTTTCAAACGTCATGGGTAACACTGAAGCAAATGAAAGAGAATAAAGGTCAGGATGTTCAATTTCTGGCTGGGTACATGTACTCCAGAAGAAAAGCGCGGATGAATTATTTTGGTGTTTTCACAGGAAAGTTAAAGTATAAATTTCACCATTTATTATATAAATTATATATAATGTTTTCATTATGTAACTTTAAGCGATAATGTTGCACTGTGCTGCAGCATTAACACCACAGTGCTGTACCTGTTGTCATTGTTTTTGCAACAAGTCTAAGTGAATGTGTTGTAAAGGTAAATAGCTGATCAATTTGTATTATCCCTGAATCCCTTTCATTTCGCTGGAGGGACTGTCTGAGTTGTTTCTTTCTGCATTCTTCTTTTGCTGCCTGTGATGTTGGCAAACTCTTGCCCCTGCCGTGTCCCATGTTCACTGCTGGTATCCAGAAGTTTTTTTTAACAAAACAATAATTTTATGTCATCAGCTTGCCTTTCATAAATTATGAGGCACAAAAGTCATACAATTACTTGTATTCACATTAGGTTACACAGTCGTTGCAACCCTAAGCAGAATGGGAATGATGAGGTGTGGTTTCTATGGAAACAAATACATAGAAACGCTAGCAATTTGGCATTAATCTTACTATGTATATATATAGTCTTTTCATTGAGTTCCACTCTTAGGTACTACTGTTGGCAGCGATTTTTGAAATCCTTTGTCACGGATACTGCTGTTGTTGAAGCTGACAACTGTACTCCCTATCATGACAAATGTAGCAAAAGGGCACAGACTGATCATATGCGCCAGATGGGAAATTGCACCAACATGGCAGAAGGGTTAAATTTTAGGACCACTATTGTTCCTAATTTACATAAATGATATAGACACCAATATATACAGTAAACTGGTGAAATTTG
>JABFDZ020000097.1:19172002-19192875 GCA_019775955.2 Pollimyrus isidori
CGACTATCAGTCGACTACGGCAAAATCGAACGAATCAGATTCGACTATGAAAATCCTTAGTCGAAAACAGCCCTAGTCCCAATAGTTTTATCCGTATATGTGGACATTTTTCTCTGGTTTTGCAGATAATGATCACAGAAAATTTTATGTTGACTGTAGTTTTAAGAAAGCCAAAATTCATATTAGACTGAACTGTTCTCATACAGTACAAACAATTCTTTGCTTTTTTACTTTTCATAAGTTCACATTGTTCAGTTTTTATTGAAGTTACTCTGATTATTGTATTTTGTGGGAATGTAATCAAAATTCACCCTTTTATCTTTTAAGCTCAACATAAAATGCTTTGAAGAATACATTAAAATATGCTAATTTATTTATAAGCGCTGTCTTGTGTAGACATCTACTTGTTTTTTTTCTGAAGAATAGTGCAATTGCATAGTGATTGTTTTTGCTTAAAGAGGTTATTGTAAAAGCCAGCTAAAGATTAAAAATAAAATGATTCTTCAGGACATTAATTGTTACATCAGGTGTCTCTGGGTTTTGGTCAGAAGATGAAAGGATTCATCTGTTTGCGCTGCGTTTTTGCATTAAAGTACCGGGCAATATTTTCCAGAATTAATTTAATCCAAATTATTTCTAGTTAATTACCTGCTGTAACATATTTTTTTCTGCTTCTCTTAATTCCTGTTCGTCCACTAGATGCGGGTGGCCTGTCATTCTGGAGCTGTTTGGAGTGTGTGCAGTGGTCCGTTTTTGACTTTGCTGTGTTTAGTCTGCCCTCGGGATCTTTGGGGTCCATTTAGTAGTAGACAGCCATGTATTATTGTATGGTTGACCAATGCAGTTCTGCTCATTGCACTTCCAAGCTTATAGCCGAGTTGAGGTCAGAAAATATGGCGCCAAAGCCGTCTATATATATTTTTCCCCAAGACATCTCACAGTGTATAATAGTGCTGCTTTGGCAATGCTGTTGCATGATAGACAATGGTCTGTGCATTTAGTAATGGAAAGTTCAGATATTCTTTCAGCACAAATACTGCTGAATGATTGTGGAATTTGATGACAGTTGTAAGACAGAAATGCTTTCGATCGGCTCTTGCTTTCCTATGTGTTACAAATCATTTCATTTGCAAAACTTGAGAATATTCTTGTGGCAGGGTACACTCTGGGCCCAAGGAAGCTTAATACACTGCAGCATGCAATGCTTTTGTTTGACTCTTTCTATGGAGTTTTTTTCGGTGTTTAGTTGTTCAGTTATTTAAAGGATGTGCATAGTTTTGAGGTGTGATCTTTTTTTGGTGATCTGATGATCTGAAATGTAGTAATAATGGTAACAATTATAATATCCCTCAGCTGGCTATTGTAAGGGCCTTAATAAAGTTTAAAAGGACAGGATAAAGATGTTGTTTAGGTCCCTGGTTTGTTTCTATGGTGAAAGTGCTTTCAGAATTCTGAAAATATTTCTGAGCAAATAAATACTCCTTAGCCAAATCATGTATGGTCTTGCATATTATCCGCTCCACCACCAGATGTTTGAATGTCCATCGTCCTTGATTCTCTGTCTTCTCTTCATCATTCAAGCTCCATCAGTCGATTTGAATTAAGCCATAATGCAATATGCATGATTTGTTCTGAACCTTCAGAGGGCAGTTGGCTCTCGTGAGGAAGTCCTACCTGTGATTATGTTGCAGGCTGGTCCTTTGAGTATGGGCAGCTACAGGAAATTTTATCAAAAGATAAAGGTATCCAGTGGTCTCTTGGACAAAGCCTTAGCGTGGCCAGTAGCCATTCCCAGCTAAGGCTGCACCGAGAAGCAGCAGAAGAGACACAATGTTTGGTTTCCGAAAGATTCTGGAGTTTTTTATCGGTCAACGAAAGTCTGGATCCTACCGAAAAGGGTCCCGGAAGAGCTACAGCTACGCAGTTTCAGATGGCAGGTACCTGTTGGACTGGGTGTGAGGCTTTAATATGCAGTACACTGTTAAAACCAAAAGTTGTGATGCTCTTCTCACTTTGCTCAAACTGAAAAGAGGAGATGCGTAGAATGTGGTCGGCTTCTCCCCAACTGCTTAAGAAAGTATTTTACTTCAGCTATTTTTATATAGTGTTCTGCCTTACAAACTCATTTTTGTAAAATGAGATTATAATAATTTCCATGGCTTTGAAATTTAATTTGGTCACACGAGGTTTTATTCCTTTAATATATACGGTCACATTTTATATAAGCGAAATGCATAAAATGCAACTTGTTAGCTCATTGCTTGTAATTAATTTGAAATATGTAGAACCTGAGTAATTATTAGGTAAATGTACTGTATCCTGCGTGCTTGTTACTCATGTTACAATGGATCAGGCATAAGAATTTGCAAAACCATTACCAGATTGATTGTGTTTTTGGTATGTGTTTTTGAAAAGACAATGAAATTGCAACGCAATTGTAGTGGGTGTTGTCTGTGAGAGATTTCATTACCTAAAATGTGAAAATTCTCTTCATTATGTATGCAGTTCCTGCAAGCACAATAGTACTAGTTAGTCTTATTAAATGTCTATTATGGTTATGCTATATCTTACGGTTTTCTTGCAAAACAACACTTAAAAAAACTCAACACTTAAAAAAAATACTAAAATATTTAAAATATGAAGTATTTTTAGTGTGTGCGGGGGGTAACTGTTGTTGTTATCGTTTTCCTTGATTAATGATTATTTCAAGTGGGGTCCTCGTGACGTGCTTTAGAGCGTTCTAGAATATTGTTTTTAAAAATTCTCACACTGGAAAAGTGGGTTTTTGTAAATATTGTGAAAGCAAAATCACGTCAGCTTGTCAGCTAAAAATGAAAAGTGTTAGCTTTAGGGGACTCGCTGAAAGAACGTGCTCATAATCTTGAAAAACATCTGTGGCAAAGCTAAAATAGTTGATGAGCATACAAATATCATATCACATTGCCTGTTTGCCAAAGAAATTTGATTAAGATGGGGCACGTTTCTGTCTCCAGATGTCTGGATGGAGAAGCCGTATTCCTGTCGACATCCACAAAGCCTCTGTCGCCTGTCTTGGTAGCGTCCTCTACCCCTTGCTCAGCACACACTCCACGGGGCGCTGCCCAGGGAGCAGTCAGCGTGCGGAAGCGACGTCGTGTGGCCGCCAGTCCGGGTGGACTTCACTGGAACTCCTCAGGTAAAAGATCCTGTCCTGCTCCCACAGCGTTTTTCCATCGCTGGCAGCTGAGTTGAACTTTCCATCAACTTTCCGACCTCTGCTCTTATTTTAGAGCAGGAATGAACAGATCTGACCGGAGGCATGATCCAAGCCGTGCAAAGGCAACATTTCAATGAGATATAAAAACATAGTTTCATAGTTCCTGCCAACATTTTAACGGGAAAACAGTTTTGCCAGCATGGTAGTAAATAACAGTAGTATGAAGACATGCATTTTAGAGCATAGATGAGGACAGCAACTGGCCGTTCATCAGTGTTGTGTAATGAGGGTACAGTTTGTCCACTGTTGGAATTACCTTTGCTACTCAATCCTCAGTTAACTTCAGACCAATAACAAAATATTGGATGTATCCACCTTGTAAGTGAACCTTGAACTGTATGTTATGTCTAAGAAAGTTTAAAACAACAATATTTTGCCATAAAATAATCTTTTGCCCCTTGGATCTCTCCCTCAAACATTAATATATCTGTCAGAAAACACCTCAAAGCCTCAAAGATGGAGTTGTGTTTTTGGTTCAACTTTTATATTCCACATTCGAGGATATTACACTTAGTACAACACTCGGATGACTTCATTTTAAGACAGTTTAATCCAGTGATGTTAAAATGCTTGTTAAAAAGTCAAAATGATGTACTTTGCAGGTAAAAAGGTGGGGGAAATGGAACCATAGATATGACTACCTCAGACAGGGTCTTTGGATTCCAGAAATTGAGCCCCCATAGGCTCTGATTCATATCAGCAAAATAAATATTTTATCAACTCGGCCTGTTGGTGGGACCATTCTAGCCAATCTGTTGTGTAATTGAGCTGTTTGAGGTCAGAGATTATGTTCCACTTCTATGTAAGTGATTGAGGTGTCAGTGCACAGTCTCTGTGGGTGATAACACAAACATTGGTGTGGATGTGGCTCACTTCATGGAGCTGAACCCCCATCAGCTTTGCTTAGAGTGTGACAGGACGAAATCTCTTTACCGCTTGGCAAATATCACAGTGTCCCGTGATCTTTAAGGATGCAGCCATCTCAGCATCATACTGTTAAATCACAACTTGTTTTTTTTTTCCTTATGAAAAATTACATGTAAAACATTCAGTATGCAGCAAGTGGGAGAGACTTGACTTTGTGTTCATCAGAAAGTTTAATTATTTGAGCCAAATACTTATATCATTTTTACTTGTGTATTTCATTTTAGGGTAAATTATGCAGGTCAAGGCATTAAAAATAAAACCTGTGCTATACTGGGCATATAATTTTACAAACTTAGCATGGGATTTACCATACAGTATATAATATCTAGGGCCTGCACTGCGGTATTCAGTTACTTTTTTTGACAATTTTTGAAGCCTCTATAGCAGGCTTCATCAAATCTGTTTTCAGTTCTCCCAGGTAGTTAGTTTAATAATTACCGATTCTAATTGGTCAGAGGCTTCACACCTGACTGACAGGTAAAGGAAGGCTGGAAAACCAGCAGTGCTCGGACCTCAAGGACCGTGATTAGAATAACCCTGCTCTATAGCCTAATCCTGATAAATACAACTTGACTCTATATAGAAAAAGCCAGCTTCTAGTTACATGATCTTCAGAATGGCATTACTAGAAATGTAAAAGTGTGATATTGCTGTTCTGGGCGTTTGATCCTAATATCATAATAAAATCCAGTGATGTGCACTACACCATGAGACTAATGGGCCTCCCACTCAGCAGAACGACTGTTTCATCACACAAAAAATCACCAAAGGAAATAGCCTAGCGAAGCATTTAAACCCCCTACTGTACGGAAGTGTCTAGCAAAAACATCATTATGTGTTGTAATGGCCTCTAAGGCTGTCATTTTCAAAAGAATAAAACTTACACTTTATACAGAAATACATGAAAAAACACTTGCAGGTCTGGCTAAGAGTCAAAAATTACTGTTGGATATTACATGTAAGAAAAATGTTTGCTACTCTAGTCTATTCAATTCATAGTGTGTTAAATATTAATTCATATACTGTAATATGCCGGTACATAATTTTAGTGACTAATTTTTTGGATCCTAAGTTGAGATATAATTCAGGATGACATTCTGTGCCCTGTTGTGTACACTTTGATACAGGATGTATTGATAAGAGTGGACTGTGTATGTGTTTTAATTAACATGCCTCGTCTGTGTCATCCCTGACAGTTAGCACAACATCCATCTCTATCTATCTATCTATCTATCTATCTACAACGTATATAATGCTCACATGAAGTCTCAGTAAAAAGATTCAGTGAAAATCCTACTAATTTGTTGGTTTTATAAAAAACAGAACCATTGTTTTTAATTTATTTTTCTACAAAATATACAAAAAATAGTACTAAGTGAAGCGTTCATTTCAAGTAGTAATAAATTGAAACTGAAATTACAGCTCTAAAGGAGCTGTTGTCAGTTATACAACATTCATTGACAAACAGTTTCATCTGCTTTTTAATTAGCAACACCTTTGTAATAACATACATTTGCATTTAGTATTCCTTTGGGAGAAATGGCAAAATGGCAAGAGCAAAATTGAATCAGTCAAAAAAGAATATGACAATTAAAATGATCTTTGTGTGGAAGATCTGTGCAGATATTTTAAACATTGCTTGCCAGTGTACTTTTGTTGTGAAACCAATACATTTGCAAAAATAAACAAGCATCCCAAGACTTCATATGAGCACTGTAGAGTACCAGTCAAAATTTTGGACACATAGACCGTGTAATTTTTTACTAAAAAATACTGTATATAGAATTACACACTGACCAATACTAAACAAAAAAATATAATAATAATTTGTTGCTGTAGCAACTTTGTGGTTGGGTTGGACTCAGAAGGTTGCTGGTTCAAATCTCTGGGTCACCAGAGTGATGCCACCATTGGGCCATTGGACAAGGCCCTTAACTCCAATTGCTCCATGGACTGTCTGGCCCTAATTTCTCTGGCTGTCCTAAAGGAGGTCCTGTATATAAGCTGAGCTCTCATTGGCTACTTTTCCTTCAATCTCCAGTCAAACTCCCCCAGAACCATTTCTGCTGGATTTAGGTCAGGTGGCCAGGTCATGTGATGTGACACTATCACTCTGCTTTGTCAAACACTTGGTGTGTCCAAACTTTTGACTGGCACTGTACAGTATGTTCATTTAATGCTGCTTATAATAAACAGCCAAAGTATTATGAATAATACGATAAGAACTACAATATAATACTATTTCATGCTTGTTTTATTGAAAATTACTTGTTATTGAGAGTGTAGAGATAATATCAGTATTATATAATGTTTAATTAATTAATGTATATTAATGTTTCTTTTTGCTCAGAATGTCCTGAGTTTGGTTCTTAAATGTTTTCCAAAATCCTGTTTGTCTTCTTTGATCCAATAGAGGGTGCTGTAATTCAGTGCTTCAGGTGCAGGTACACACAGAATCCTCATTTTGTGCAGAATTTAGGGGGAATGTTGTCATCTTACACAACCACTGAGCTCAGGCATATTTGTTAATACGAATATATACTTTAGGATCCAATTCCTCTCATACAAGCTCACTATTATTTACTTTTTGATCTCTGGCTCAATCAATAGACTGAGGATTTTGTTAGTAGGAAGTAGTACATTTAATTAGGATCAAATTTTTATGTTCAGTACGTTTTGGGGCCTCTTTCAAAATGAGATTGCGGGAGTTTCCAGTGCATCACATGTTGTGTTTTTTGCAGAGATTGGAAAGGAACACACTCAAGGTCAAGATTCGAATCCACTATTCTAGGTGTGTGTATCCATGGTAACACCCAGTGAGCCGTTGTAGCACATCTTTCACCAAATGTTGTTAAAGGTTTGAAAATCTGACTTCACCACGTCATAGTTGGATAAGGAGAGGATGGGACATGGAACTGACATCTCAAACACTGTTGTTTCCTCTTTCAAATATATATCTGACATATGTAACAGAAGGCATTAAAATGGGCTGATTCAAAAATCCTAGACTATTTTGTAACAGTCTTAACTACACTCCCAAATGTAACATACACCAGCCCATATGCAGGCCTAATGTGTGTATATATATGTATATACACACACATACTGACAGCCAATGATGTAAGGTTATTCATTACTAGTAGACTAAGATGGTAAGTCCTATTCAGAAGTATGTTCCAGTCGCATGGTTCCAGTTATGTAAGTTGCTAACTTTATTAGCAATTATGCTTTTGGGAAATACACCCCAGGTTAGCAAGGGAGTCGTAAACGACATTATGAAGTCTGTGATACTGACATTGACAAGAGACTGCTGTGCTGCCAGTAGCCTTCTTTTGGTTAGCTAAACAAATACCCAACTCGAAAGCAGAAGTTCAAATTCATAGCAAGGAGCAGTTGCTCGTTGTTCAGCTGGCTGTTTGGAGTTCTTGGTAAAAATTGCATGACGAAATTAGCATTGCAAAATCATTACTTGAATAAGTGCAAAATAATTACAATGTTCTTGTTACAATGCTAAAAACAGTTATGACTATGCTACTGTTGGTTGTTTATTATTATCAAGTTGTATGCGTTATACTTTTACACACCAGTCAGCGCAGTGGGTCTGTTTACATCAGCATCACCACAAACACGTGAGTAATGCGTCGTGCTATGATGTCACTAGGCTGAAGGAATATTTTTAGCTCCGTTATAATGTTATGCGACCACTGTCATAAATGTAGTATGTCGTTGACCAAAATGTGATTATATGGCTCGTGACTGTAGAGATGTTGGTTATGTGTGAGTCATCACAGTGCCTTACTGTAACCCAGCCAATCAGTGCAGAGCTTATCAACATATTAATGAACTTACCAAAAAAAATGGGAAAATTGTTTGTTTTATTCTAAGGCCAAATAATACGGTTGTAAATGGGCCTGTTAAACTGTTTCTGTGCATTTTTCGACCAAACCAAGTTCGTATACCTTCAGTGTAGAAAGCACAAAACAATTTAAAATACTGGAAAATTGCACTCTTTGGCACCCTTAATGTATTTTTTTTTTTTTTTATTTGGAATTGGGGCCACTTTTATATATAACTTTTATATATTTTCTAATTGCCTTTCAATTTGCAACTGGCTGAATAAATCATGGATAGAAAATCTGATACGCTAAGAAATCTGATGGTTGGTAGTTTTAATTTCCTTCTTTGTGCTGAAGGCACCCCAAAAACTAGGCGTTAAAATAATTATCCCATGCAATACCTGTCTCCAGAATACAATCTCAATAACTTTATATTTTTTTCTTACATATATAAGTACATAAACTACGCCACTGCTACTACATATTTTTCATCTCATTCAAAACTTCCAAATCCATCCATCCATCCATTAACTTCCACTTATCTGAGGTTGGGTCACAGGGGCAGCAGTCTCAACAGGGAACTTCCAAATCCACCATTTAATTCCAATTATTTTGTATCAATACACTTGTTTTCACAGAAACGTAATCCATCCATATGTTCCACTTTGACACCACTTATTTAGTAGAGCATCGTGGCAGTGACGTAATCTTAATATTTACGTATTTATTTTCCTTAATCTGTCATTATACAAAAACAAACAAATCCACAGGCATGAAGCTCACTTATGTAATTCACTTATGCTATTGTGATGATTACGCACTATTGGGAAAGTAAACCACATTTAAAAAAAACTGTTATAACAGTTGAATACTGCAAGTCCACAAAAATATGCAAAACATCTAACTTTTTCTGAAAAAATGACCAAAAACTGATGATTTTTGATCACTTATTCAGGAGTCACTAATAGAAGCACTAAAAACACCACTGCCAACTTTCATATTGAAATGCTAAGTGGAACATTAATTGGAATATAAAATATATGCAAAATATATTGTACTATATTGTACTCTGCCATCTAAGCCAATGTTCAGCTTTCCACAAAAGATCTTCTGGTGTACTGGTAGTTTCTGTTCTAATATCCAGATATTTCATTGCACAGGAAATGAGTTCATCATTTGTAAAATCCACAGTATATGATCAGTTCTATCTGGACTTACCATCTAGAAAATAGAATTTTTAATTATATTTTTTGCAAAATGCAGTTGTTTCACATGATATAAGAATGCAGCAAAATGCTAAAATGCACTGGTGCCTGACAATGTTTAGTTTCAGGTGTGGAATGTAATCTACGGATTGGGAAACACTGCTTTATTTAGAAAAAGTCTTGAAAATGAATAATTTACATATGAAACGTAGGATTGTTTCCTATACTGTTTCCTATCGATTGATGAAGTGGAATTTTTGTTCAGCTTTATATCTGCTAAAATAGAGTCATAATGTTGTAGTTTAGGAGGTAGTTGGTAATACTGGGAATAAAGAAAGTAAGGAAAAGTCTTCTTTAGAGAATTCAACATATGACAGATTTAATCCAGCACAGCTAACCCTGAGGCCTGAGACATGAGCTTCTTTCCACCTGTGTATGTTTCTACTAATATTTCCCAGCATGGTGTGTTATAATAGTGAACAATACTGTTTATCTATCAGTGCGGCTGCCTTGTTTAGTGCCGAGTGCCATTGGAAGTATGTGTAATACTGTATTGATTAAAAATAGCACATTTTCTGACATAAGACAAACTCAGGTTTCTCATTCTTTGTATTACGTCTAAGCAATCAGGAGTTGCTTAATTTTAATTTAGCCTAGTGACAGCCTAGTTGAGCCGGAGCCGTCGCATGCTCTACATGAATGTCACTTTCGGCCAATGAGGGATTATTTTTAGTAATAGATAGATTCATCAGGTGCTTCATCTGAGTTGGCCGTTCTGTGTGTATGTGCCCTGCAATAGACTAGCAGCCACTCCATGGCTTCTTTCTGCCTTGTGCCCTGTGCTACCAGGGACAGGCTACAGGCTGCTCCCCTCGTGTCCCTGTCAAGAATAAGCGATTGTAAGACATTTGTATTTCTTTTACACCACAGCTGTCAGACAGTAATAGCAGTATAACTGTTTCTCAGAGGAAGAACTGTCTCATACTCAGAATGAAGATGGTGTTTTTCCGATGCCCCGTCCCTGAGGCAATGACAGTTTGTTGTCACTTTAGAACAAGTACCCACCTATTTTCTATAGTGTTTGTAATGGCATGGCGGCCAGGGCTCCAGTACTGCTGAGATTTCAGGATTTTTACCAGCCAAACAGGTTATACTTTACGGACCTTTAATACTGGAAGTGAGGCAGAAGTGCCAGTATGAATAGAAGTTAGTCTTGTAATATTTAATAGGCCATGTGCAACATGTCCGCCCATCCTTCATATGTGACTCGGGTGGGTCATTGATCTCGTTGAATATCCATTCACTATGGGCAATTTATTGTCACCAATTCACTTGTTGGATTGTGGCATGAAGCTATATTATCCAGCAAAAACCAGGCAATCACACCGACGTGGAAGGTTAGCGTACACAAAGCGGGGACTGGATTAGAATCCGTAACCCTGTCGACCGAACATCTGAAATGTTGTTATTTTTCAGCAGGTGAATATGTTAGCAAGTGTCCATTCTTCCTTTGGATGACTTTGTATTTCTGTGTAATATGTATCTATACATGTGTGTGTGACTTTCAGTGCAATGTGTGTCATTTGAAGAAGGGGTTGATTAAATTGCTCCCCCCCCCCCCCCACAACTAGACTCCTCGTTGTCACAGGAACAGCTCTGCAACAGTTGTCATAGAAACTGGCCCTCTTTCCATTACCTTGGGACCTGTTTTGTTTTACTCTTTTGATTCCCTTTTTATTAATTGAATCACATCAGCAATTAACTGTATTTTTTTGGAGCTCGCCAAAAAATACACAAGGGTGCATTATCTTTGCAAGAATTTATGTTATGATTTTGATACATAGTTAAATTAAGCCTGCTATGTTTAAACTGAGTTGGAAAGAAAAAGGTATACGATCTGGGTTGCTAATTTTAGCCCAATGCTATTTATTTATGACATAAGGCACAGCATCATTACAATGTTAACTGTAGGCAGTATTTGAAGTCAACATATAAAGTACAAAAGGCATTCCAACCATACTGAGTTAAGTACAACTTAATTAGTTAGTGATTTTAGAAATGTATTCACATGTTATTTTTACCATTTTGGAAAAATAACATTTAGTGGGCTGCCCTGTCAATGTGCAGTGAATTATATTTGTAACATATTCTGCATATTCATCCTGGATTGTCATTGGTGTGAAGTTTTATGTCTGAAACTCTGCAAATCATAACTGACTATTGTCCTGACAAGGTCTTTCTTCCATTTTGTTCTACGCTTTCAGGAATAGGCTTAGAGAAACAATTAGTATTGGAAATATGTTTTTATTTCATTTTATTTATAAACATTTTTGGGCTTTGTGGTGGCACAGTGGTTAGTGCTGCTGCCTTACAGCAAGAAGGTCCTCGGTTCGGGTACAAGTGTGGAGTCCGCGCACTCTGCCCGTGCCTGCGTGAGTTTCCGCTGGGGGCACTGGCTCTGCGCTGCTTGAAAATCCCGCAGCAATACGTCTCTATGTTGCAGAGACATCACTGCTAAATATCGATTTGGTATACCCTTGATATATATGTGATGTCTTTCAATAGCAACACTTGATGTTAATGAGATCAGTATGCTACATTTAGCCAACTGTTATTTTTCTCGATTAGGTTATGTAACCCACAGTAGATTTATACTTTATTTATATACTATAGGGCAGATTTGTTCTGTTTACACTGCATGTAGGCATACTGTTTAAAACCATATGTCACACAAACTGATTAAAAGCTATTCATTTATTATTTGAAATATTGACAACATGAGAGAAACAGTAACAATAGGTCAGGGTGTAGTCAGTGGTAAAGTAATTGAATTACTTTTGAATGAAGTGACTGGTAACTATCCATCCGTCCATCCATCCATCCATCCATCCATCTTCTAAACCGCTTATCCTACTGGGTCACGGGGGGTCCGGAGCCTATCCCGGAAGCAACGGGCACGAGGCAGTGGTAACTAACTAATTGTTCATTTTCAGTAACTTGCATAACATCGGTCATTTGTAAGGATTGCAGTAGTACCTCGGTTCTCGAACTCACTAGAACTCAAACTTCTTGAAAGTCGAACAAACCAGTTTGACCTAGAACTCAATCTGAATGTCAGATATCGAACCGTGAACACTGACCTAATATAAATTGTATGTGCCAGGAAATGAGTCATACTACAATGCAATTCTTACTTGGATGCCTTCTTCACAGACTGGACGATTAAGCAAATAAAGCAGCGCAACATTACAGTAACTAACAATAAATAAACCACTAACTTACGTAAACTATTAGAGCATTTATGTCATTTTTTAAAACTTTATTTTACCAGGCAAATTAACTGCAAACCAGTTGTCCCTGCTTTACATGATATTTGGGAGAAATAACAGATTATGCACCGGAACTGCCCGGGATACAAACGTCATGCATGTAACTACTGTAAACTCGGAAGGAGTGGAGAAGCGTGGCAGGACAGAGGTAATGTTGGGATAAGATCTTTACTGTTTTGGAAGCCATTAAGAAAAAAATGTTCTTTTTGTGTTTAAATGCCAAACAAAACATATGTAGGTGTAATGTTGGGGGGGCTGAGACCAATTAATTGGTACTCCATTATTTCTTATGGGAAAAATTCGATCAGAACTCAAACTTTTTAGGATTCGATCCGGAGTCCGGAACAGATTTAGTTTGAGAACCGAGGTACCACTATCCTTTATATCGCTAATTTTCACAAAATAATGCCAATAGCCAGATTTTTGCCATAAAAAGCAAGATTAGTTTGTATCTTTTTTACACTGACATATTTGCCTTAATAATTACAATCAATGTAGGCCCATTTAAAACATTAAACGGCTGTGTTGTGGTGCTAAGGTTGTCTAGTTGCATTTTTTTTCATGCTCCTGAACGAATGAAATTTTGGAGATATTTTTTTTTCATTGGACAGTGTTGATTTGCTTCTGTAAACATCCTGTTGTATAAACAGTCATGAGCCCCAGGAAGTGAGTAATATGACAATCATCATGTCTTCTGCTTGATGGAAATGTATCAATTTTGTTTTTGTGGTTTTAATCTTTTCATGTGGTCATGGTTAGTAGTTTCATGCAGTTCCTAGCGAGCATTTGGTCATCATGTTCATTTTAATATGACAAAGGATTTTTACAAAATTAAGGACCATAAAATGGTGGTGGACTTTCTTTGATGTCATTTGCTTTTTAAAGTAGAAATTACAGTAGACTGAAAAAAAAATCTTACTTTATTCTCCAAATATCACCCTGCATTTTTGTGACATTAGAACACCATACAATAATGCCTTTGAATTCTGCTGCCAATAAGGTTGGTAATTGGAGTCATTTCAGATTTTAACAACCTGTTAATTATATTTCCATGGCACTGATCTAAACCAAAACAGCAAAATGCATCTTCTTTTCCTGAGGGGACTTTTCCCAAATAAAAAAGAGATGTTCCAAACAGGAGTGATGCAAAAGGAAAATTAATCAAAACCTATATTTTTAGTGGGGACATATCAAAGCACAGATCAGACATGTTTTCCCCAGGACTCAGCTTGGTGCTTTTGTCAAGATTATTAGGCAGTCACAAGTGAAATGGTAATGGTAATCCTTCCCGTGTTCTTGGGTGAGCCCCTTTGAGTCTGCCCTAGGTTGGAAAAACCTTTTGAGGCATGTCTGTCCATTGCAATGCACCTTAGTTGCTCCTGCTCTTTCCTGGGCTGACTGTGAAGCCCTCACTGTGAGTGAGCCTGGCAACCCTTTGAGGTACTGTAATAACAACCCCTGAGCATAAAATATCGTGTGTCATCAATATCTGATATAAGCACAGCATAGTGCCTTATTAGGTAGTGCTGGGACCTACCTGTTTGAATCTGATCCTGGCTCTGTATTTGTGGAATTTGCTTGTTTAATCCATGTTTACATCATTTGGCCACTTCAGTTTCTTCACACATTTTAAAAGCACATGCAGAAAAAAACTAGCATTTTTAAAATGCCCATGGTTTGTTGATGTGTGCCCAGCAATGGACTGGCATCCGGTCCTGCGCATGCATTGGTGGCCTGTTCTTTAAGTTGGCAGACCAGAACCGGAAACACAGCTATGGGAAATAGATAGTTACCCGATGCTCATGACCAACCAGCACTTACATACAACGATACGATTCAATTCAATTCAGTTTATTTTTATATAGCGCCCTTCACAACAGAGTTGTCCCAGGGCGCTTTACATGGGTGTGCTAGAACACATTGATATACATATAAAATTAAATACATAAGACAGAAGAAGGACAGAATAGAAAAGAATGAAAAAGAAAAGAAAAAAAAGCCAATTCACAACGATCAACCATAATATTAAAACCACTGACGAGTAAGGGAATAACATTGATTATCTCCTTACAGTAGCACCTGTCATGGGGTGCCATTTTGTATCAAGCAAGTGAGCAGTGAATTCCTGAAGTTTCAGTAATAATAAGCAAATGTAAGGATCTGAGCAACTTTGACCAGGGCGAAATTGTGATGGCCAGACAACTGCTTCTCCAAAGTGGACAATAGCTACCAAAAGTGGCTATAAAAAGGCCAATTGGTGAACCGGTGACTGGCTCATGGGCACCCAGAGCTAGTGAGTAGCAAAGGCTGCTGAAAAAGTTAATAATTTCAATGATGTAAATGTTTCAGAATGCACAGTGTATCACAGCATGCTCTATGGGAATAACACAAGCCAACAGAGGCAGTGTGGTACTCTGGGCAATGTTCCTTGGGTCCTGGCATTCATGTTGATGGTACTTTGATATGTACTTCAGAGCAACGTTATTCCCTGATGGCAGTGGCCTCTTTCAGTAGGATAAGTATTTCAGGAATGGTTTGAGGAACTTACAAGAAGAGTTCAATGTGTGGACTTGGCCTCCAATTTACCTATGACTCTCAATCCAATCGTACGTCTATGGGATGTGCTAGACAAACAAGTCTGACCCATGGAAGTCCCACCTTATAACTAGGTGCCATGTAACTTCAGAGGTTTTGTGGACTCCATGCCACAACGGGTCAGAGTTCTTTTGGTGGTAGTAAGGGAATCTGCACAGTGTTAGGCAGGTGGTTTTAATGTTATGGATGATCAGTGTATACTGATATATGGCCTATATTACAGTAAACACTAATCTCTTTCTACTCCTTTTCATCACTCACTAATGAGGTACTTGAGCTGTTTCCTCACTTCAAAGAGCAGTTTACTCTTTGCTGAGAAAGCCTGTCATATGAAGGTTCTGAATTGGATCCTACTTGCATATGAATGGTCTTGTGTGTCAGGGATTACAGCATGAAGGCGTAAGACGGACAGTATCATCTGCATAAACCACGTTTACAGCACCAAACTTTTGAACAAATTTCTGGTGCTGTTAAATCACCACTTTGTTTTGTTTATGGAAACTTACACACACAAAGAGGTGATAGGTCTCATCTTGGCTAATTCAATCATGCTCTGGTGAAATCCATCTCTGTAATATTCTTTATTTTTTTTTACTTTTTAAATGACATTTGACAATCATAGACTTGTGGTATAATATCCTTCTGCACAATATGAAGAGGTACCATAACTATAGCATCCTTCAGCAACTGAGCTTTAAGGTTTTAGGTTCTCCAATGTACCATTTTCACCTTTCAATTGTCTCTTCAAAGTCATCCTTGCATCTACTTTGCTAAATACAAGCCATGCAATGTCTACATGCATCTCCTAAGTGTTACACGGAGAGTCCGTAACTATGAAAATTCTCCAGTAACAACTCATTGCTCAATTTCAGATCTGAGAGACCACTGAAACTGTCTAGCAGAATTATGGAGTGAGTTGGTGGCACTATTTCGAACACAACATCAAAGATGTCACCAAACAAAATTGTTCATACTTTAAACTTTACATACAACATGCAGAATTTTATTGTGCATGTGCAACAGGCCTAATTGTTGGAAGAAACAGTTTAGGACATATTGTAAAGGTGCAGTACTGCTGGGGGAAATCCTCATAGAGACCCTGTTGTTGCACTTTTAATATTGATAAAAGATCCAACCCATATACAAATATCCTAAATTGCATCCACCCATCCAGTGCACCCACTGGGAACGACTAGGATGGGGCACCCACCCATCACAGGACACGAACACAACTTTCACACCTACAGACAATGTTCTTGGACTGTGGGAAACTGGAGTACCTGGAGAGAACCCCCACGACCACATGGGGAGAACATGCAAACCTCACACATGCAGCTGTGGCGGAGACTCGAGCCACTTTGCTGTCGTTGGATTAAATTGACATTTTTAGTAAATTACTAGATCAATAACATTTAAAGCATGATGGAGATGATAAAAATACCGACAGGGAGGTCGGACATGTTATAGAGTGGATAGTGCTCTGTCTTGCTTGATTCAGTAGATGCTTGATGGATTGACATTTCTAAGCACAGGAGGGAATAACAGCAAGGACAGATTCCTTTTACAAAGGCTATCAAGAAACATGAGCCACTCAGAGAGAAGCAAATTGACCTGAAAAATGAACGCTTCAAAGCGGCATAACACAAAATTCCATTACTTTTATCAGCACCAGAGCAGCCAGAGGGTTCCTTCTGTCATGGCTTCCTTACCCAAACAGCAGGCGAACTTGAGCTGACAGAAGCATCCGTGTAAGACATCAGTTTGTATTACAGCAGAAGCAGTCTGGCCTGGCATTATTCTTACTGGCAGCTGCTGCTTGGGACATCGCCATGGTTACATGGTTACCAGGAAGAACGAAGTTAACCGTCTGCTTGACTATGCAGTCGGCGGTAGCGATGAAATGCTAATTACTGTCTAATACCGTTTTTTCTTTTAAATGTGTGTTATTTAAAAGCATTGAGAAATATATTGTGTAAATACTGCACAAAATACAAAACAAAACCAAGCACCATAAAAAAAGAAAAAAATAGTATAATTATTTTGAGAGGTGACATGATGCATAGTTTCACATATTTGTAGCTGCTAATTACCGGTACATAATATTCTCAAAAGTAAGTCTATGTTATTTTGTAAAGCTCCACATTTAATGAATTCTGGTTAAGTGCTCAATGCTACAGAATAAGCACCCGAATGTAAATATGTGAGTTTTAAATCACGCATATTACACTCACGCATGTCTTATTTTGATAAGATATTTTTGTTTTATGTAAAACATTATTAAGTCAATATATCAGCCCTGTTGGGGCTATTTGACTGAGTTTCTATGGAGATTTCAGTAGAATATACAATAACTTTCAGTCAAAGTTTGCACCAATACAGTGCATAATTAGAATTATATCCATAAAACAAGTGTAGACAAATATGGTGTTTTGATGAAGTACTTTCTTATTTGATTGGTATTTGAAGTCATCCTGTATCAATTCAGCGTATTATGAAGGCGCACTGGCATATTTTATCACCGGGTTCTAGTTTTGCTATGTGCTTAACGATTTTAATAAAGAGGGGCACAAAAAAAATCATTTATTGGTAGTTGCAGGGGGAATTGCAACCCTCTCCCCCTTCCCTTGACGTCATTCAGAACTGCATTGCTCTTTAGTGTGACGCCATCTTGGGACCCGCCATTTTGCTTTACTGCTACCCTGTATATCAATTAAGTATATGGCTGGCAGCCCGTCATACATTTTTAACTGGGCCATGGTTCAACTCCGCTGCCGTGCTGTTGGAATACACGTCTCAATTGACCCGAGAGATAAATTTGATACACTTTTGTGCAGCAGCTGACAGCTTTCCTGAATGATGGTGAAATCCGACACCCTCTCCCCCTGCTGTGTTAAAAGAGAAGGAGGAAAGCCGCAATAAGGAAATATATGGAGCTCAACAGGGAGAGGTACAGTTGCAATGCACATAGTAAAACTGAGGTATGCCTTGGGAACAGGGTTCATGTAACAGATAATGTTTTGAATTTTTGCTTTTTGAAAGCAGTGCCAGAGTCTAGCAAACTTCTAGGCTTTGCTGACAACTTTCAAATCATTTTAGGGATGGCTTAAATGAAGTAAATGATCACATTTACAATGTATATTTATAATGTAATGATTACAATCCTGCACAACATAAATCCAGATTAAGGTCACAAAAGCATTTTTTTTTTTATTTGATTGAGATTCAGTGTTAATTTAATGTATGACCCCTGATAATGTTACTCACTTTTTCCTAACTCATAAAATCAGACATTTACTTCTACGTTGACTGTGAAGATATTCAATACAGTAGTGCTTTCATGATAATCACCATGCAATACATTTTTAATTTTGAATACATAGCCTTCCTTTGCATATATGGATGTACCTGTAGCACACACACTCCATACCTACCACGCAGTTAGTTTCACTGTAGTACTGAGACTTTTGCACTAGAAACACAATACCCTTTTTCTGGAACTACGAGAATGTGTGAGTATTTTTTTTTTGTTTATAGTCGTCCATTTCTATTGACTGGTTACACAAGTAGGTTTGTGGTCCTTTGGAGCCTCTCTCTGGAAGGACTTGGGATAAAGCAAGATCTGCTTTACACATTTACAAGCAAACACACAGATGTACACACAAAGAGAAACTCGGGATCGACAGTTTACCTTAAGGGCATTTTGAGCTGTGGGAGGTGGGCCGAGGCATCGCTAGCGATTTGTCAGTTTAAAATCACGGCGAGCTCATATGAGGAACTGGATCAGTGTAGAAATTCAGGTCTTAATCGTGTTACCTCATTCAGTTTGTACTTTTGCAAAGGAAATAATTCTCATGCAACATTGCACTTCAATCCTGAATAACACATAATAATGAAAGAGATCTACAATACCAACTATAAAGTAAAACTGATTTCAGTCATTGTATACTCTCATCTCGCCTGTGCACAGTGCACTTACAACTTTTAAGGATTATTGTTAAAGCAAGGTAAGACCGTAGCAGCCTAAAGAAAGCAATCTATTACAATGTAAAACGTTATGAAATACTCTAGTATGATGAATTGTTTTAAATGTTCAAATTTAAAACCAGAAACACTGCATACTAGTAACTAGAGATAAACCGATTGTATTGGTCAACTACCGGTATTGGCCATCAGCTGATGGTTAAAAATGGCCAATATTTACCTGTTGCATGGTACAACATGGCTGAGTATGGTACGACGCCACTTGTCATCAGTCCATGCCTCACATTTACGGCACCACACCAAACACAGCCGTCTCTGTGCTGGTCTTAACGGCAACCTACGCATGGGTCGGTGAACCCATAGTTCGGCTGATGCCAGTCATCGAGACACGGTGTGGGATGAGTCGAGGTGTTGTGGAGAGTCAAATACCTGTGTCCAGATAGCAGGCGCAGATGTGATGGGGTTCTGTAATGCTGGACACACAGTATGACGTTCCTCCCTTGGTTTGGTCTGTCTTGGGCGGCTGGAACCTTTATGATGTGTGTGGGTGCCCTCACATAATCATTCATTCCAACATCTGGCAATTGCATAATACAACTACCCCAGCTTCATGCAAACCCACAATGCGCCCCTATAAAACTCCATCAAGTGCTGGTAATGCTGACTAATGTGTCTACGAGGCATCCTTTGTTTATGTTTACTAGACGTGCCAGCTCCTTGCAAATCAAATCAAATTACATACCAATCACTGGTCTGCACATGTACAAAATTACATAAAAACTAGACCATTACTTCTGGGTGCTTAACTTTTTTGTCACTGAGTGTATTTAAGCAGATCCTCTCAAACAATCAGTAACAACATCAGTTCTCGAAATAATCAGTTATCGATATGGGCTAGAAATGTCCTTATTTCCATCCTCGCATCACTGGTAGCAACAAAATATAAAGCTTCTGCTATAACACAATATGAGCATTTCTTTAAAACTTTCTGTTCTACAACATTTCATTATAAGAAAGCTTTTAAACGGGGGTTGGAGTAGATCACTCAAGACCTTTCCAAATTCCTGGTATTGCTGTATTTAATAACTGTGTATTTTTAATACTTTATGAGATTCAGCTTTTCTTTAAATGTTAAAGCTTTTACCCACAATGGCTGACATTTTATTATCAGTTTGGCTCTCAGACACTTGTCATTGTGGTCACTAATAGTCACAGCAGTGGGGTACACTTGTTGAAAATTAGCGCTTCAATATGATGCATGAATTAATGAGCTAACTTAACAGCAAGTGTATTCCTGGATGGGCAGGAGAGCTGGAACAGGCAAACATCGCATATAAGAGTTTTTCTCCTTTCCATTGCAAGTAGTTGTCCTTTTAAATATACCTATTTTATTTAGGTTTTAAATATATACTTTTGTGAACAAGTATTTTTGTAAGCATTTTTTGTTTTGATGTGAGTTCAGCAGGGTTTGAGTCACATAACTTTTCAGAAGAACAATTTTACCTTTATTAAACAGGTTGTTTACAGCCCTTAAAAATACCTAAATTGTTTATGTGATAATAATTTTCAAAAGGTCAGCAAAACATAGTAAAGCTATGTGATTTTTTTTTAATAGGTATTATTAAATAGGGAAGATGGTGTGGTGCAGAAGGCAGTGCTATTGGTCTGGTTGCCGGTTCGAGCCCTGCTTCCTCCCCCATCAAAGTGTCCTTGAGCAAGACACTGAACCCCAAATTGCTCCCGG
>JABFDZ020000097.1:19193570-19203687 GCA_019775955.2 Pollimyrus isidori
TGAGGCATAAAATTGTAAAGCGCTTTGAGTACTCAGAAGAGTAGAAAAGCGCTATATAAATGCAGTCCATTTACCATCATGGATGAAGTCTATGACAAAGTAAGTTTGTACACTTCTGATTAATTATTTGTAAGAAAATAAAGGATGCCATTCGCTGTTATAGTCTGATATGGAAAGAACCTCTATAACACAACTATTTACTTTATAAAAGCACAAAATTTTAATGGTTTGCAGGTCTTGTGATTAATAATAAGTTTAGAGGTGGAATAAAAATACTAATGAATTATAAGGACAATGTAATAAATCAAGGAAGAAAATGTGTAGTTTGCATGAAGGGAAACAAGTTATGTAAGTATGAAGCACTGGAAGTATGAACAGTAGTTTGGGGGTAGCTATTTGCTCATAGTGCGCTGCTTTAAAGAGGTCACAGGGGCTGTTTCACAATGTGACAAGCTTATTGTGCATAAAGTCCATGACTGAGGCTTGAAAATGGATAGATGGCTCTTGAATTGTACTGAATCCTATGCCTGAGAAACAACTTATAATCACAATCATTTTAAAGTGCTCAAGTAAGTATGTCACCGTGTTAGTGGCACCAAACTCTATCTAGTTCTAGATCTAGTTGTTCTAGGGCCCCACTGGCTCAGAATCCATGACCATTTAATCTTCTGGAAGCAAGGGGAATTATTGTCTTACTGGGAATCTGGTATCACTGCAAGTGTTTTGGCATTTCGTGTTTAGCTACCTCCATCAAGAACCAAAATAATAATCAGTATAATTCCCCTAGAATACCAGCAATATAAAGATGTCTTCAGTAAAACAAATACATCCTCTCTCCCATTTAGGACTGTGCCATGAACTTGCTCACTGGTAGTTGTCCCCTGCGTAGGACGGTCTATCCATTATTGCTCCCAGAATCAGAAGTCATGGACCAGAACATCAAAGGAGGTCCTCACCATTGGACGTTTATACCTACCTGTGCCTCCTTCTGCTGTAGGTTCTTTTTTAGGATGGTGGAGTTTGGCACAGCATACATTATCATGTTTTAAACTATAAAACTATTGAGTTATTACCCTTTTTTCCGCTTGATCCCAGCTGCTTTGGAATATGTCTGGACTGTTACCATCTTCACAGAGTTAGACTTCTGCAAAGCCTGAAATCTCATCAGAATTCATGAAGGGTATGACAGCATTTATCACCACTAATTGGAACTATGACAATTTATTTATGCTGTGCATTCTCACTAACGCCCCCCTGTGTTGCAGTCATTTATGAATCACGTGTTCTAAGTAGTGAATAAACAGTAATCAACTCCCCTAACATGACTGCCCACAAGGATCATGTAAACCCGGTTCTTCAGAGAAAGCAACCCTTTTACTAAGGTAAAAAATGTGTTTCATAAAACCACCATGTCTTTCCTAGGCTACAACTTAAGGCAGGCAGAATTTGCCTAGATGATGATAAAGTACAATGGTACCTCGGTTCTCGAACTTAATCTGTTCCAGACTCCAGATCGAATCCCATAAATTTTGAGTTCTGATCAAATAAGAAATAATGGAAAACAAATTAATTGGTTCCCTGCCCCCGAAAATTACACCTAAATATGTGTTTTTTAGCATTTAAACACAAAATGAACTGGATAAAACAAGAAGAGCATTTTTTCTTAATGGCTTCCAGAATGATAAAGTTATTATCCCAACATTACCCCTGTCCTTGGCCGATTGTCTGCTCCTTCTGTGTGCCACGCCCCCTCGTTAACCTCGTGTGAGATCCCCATGTGATCAGCTGTTTCTGGTTGTTGTCATTAGTCTTTTATTAATTGTCCGTGTTTCAGTTTGTTTCCCCAGTCCGGTCATTGGGTGCATTCGACTTGCTTACAGCACTGGTTTAAAGCAACGCATTCTGATCCTGATGCAATGCAATACAGTTAGATGTATTGCGACCTCTCACCCGGCTGCACAAACTGGAACTGCCTCCACATCTTTGCTCTTATTGGCTGAAGAGTTTAGTTACACGCATGACGTTTGTATTCCAGGCTGTTCCGATGCGTAATCTGCTATTTCTCCCGAATATCACGTAAAGCAGTGAGATCTAGTTTTCAGTTAATTTACCTGGTAAAATAATGTTTAAAGAAATGACATAAATGCTCTAATAGTACACATAAGTTGTTGGTTTATTTAATGTTAGTTACTGTAATGTTGGGCTGCTTTATTTGGTTAATCATGCAGTCTGTGAATAAGGCATTCAAGTAAGAATTGCATTGTAGTGTGACTCACTTCCTGGCGTGTACAATTTATATTGGGTCAGTGTTCATGGTTCAACTTATGATATTCCGATCGAGTACTAGGTCAAACTGGTTTGTTCGACTTTCAAGAAATTCGAGTTCTAGTGAGTTCGAGAACCGAGGTACCATTGTATTAGCTTGGTGCTACTGGCCTAAACACAGAACTTTCATGGACCTGCAGCGCTTCCTCAGCTCTGCAAATTTGCACTGTAGTTAACATGTAAAGCTACAATACAGTTTCCACACCATTAACCTCCCTCATCCATAAGGCTGCAAGAAGGAATATGTGGAGCGACTCAGCACAGATTTTCAAGAGCTCAAGACATTTTTTAACCTCAGCACCACTTCCCCTCAAAAGAAAGCTAGCCTCATATGCAGTACAATGATGAGTAAATGATCTTTATGTTGGTGTAAAAGTATGATGTCTGTCATAATCTGTTAGTATTGTCATTTCAAAAACTTCAATCTTGTGTGTGTAATCGGTACCTCATTGAGTTAGTTAACTTAATTCATTGAATATGCAGTAAAAGTTAACAGATAAAGAGAACGACTGAGGTACACTTGAAGTGAGGTTTAGGAATTCAAGCAGTGTTCTTTTATTGTACCTGTTAATTTGGATATGTTGTAATTCTATAGTATGTCTGTTTTTTTCTGAGAAGTATACACTTACTACCAAAATAAATAGCTTTAAACATTTCCTTTTGAGGCTTCCCCAGTTCTGACCCAGGAGGGCCAGGTTGCAGATCATTTAGCAGATCTTCCTCCTCAGACACACCTACTGTATTACATCTGATAATTAGCTGATTAAGATGTGTATGTTCAGGGGAATCTGCAAACTGGACCTTAGCTGGGGACCCCTGACCTCAGGCTTTTGAATGGTACTGTGTATTAATTAACTGCAGCTGTTTGCAGTTATCCGGCATTTTTAAATTTCTCCTTTCCATGTCTCCCAGGTAAAGTTAAAGCTGGTGTATACTCATTTGTTGTACTGTATGCTGGCTGAGTTACCTCATCCTCTTCGTGTTTGCCGTGAACCTGCATATTATGTCCATGCCCTGTTAGATTATAGGCACCATTGGGGTCAGCTGCAATAACTATGTGACTGAGTGTGCTACAAGTCATCATTCCCTTCTTGTGACATCCTTGACCTTTACTCATTGAAGACTTCAACCACTCTTATCCAGATCATCTTGCCCCTTGCTGTTGTGGGGGGTGTACTGTCACACATTTGTTTAGCCAAGCTTGCATTCAGTCATGCACACACACACTCTCACTGATCACACTCCACCTCAGCAGACTATCAGGAAACCTGTAACTCATGAACTGGTTTTGTTGGTTGCATATATTAGAACCTTGTTTTGAGTTATCCCTTGGTCTGGTCGTGTGTAATTTCATTTTTGTGCCTTGGCTCTCATTTTTTTTTCTCTTTGTATCATGTCTAAAGCTTGCTGGTTGTGCGATTGTCTATGTATTACACTTACTGGCCTTTATGTAGCCTATGGATTTTGTTTTCTTCATCTGCCGTTATCTGTTCCACAATCTGCCGCCTGCGTTTATGACCACATCTTTTTCAGATTGCAATTTAGAATTAAGCCATGTCCTTCCCACAAGTGGATCCTGGCTTATTAAAAGATAATGGCTGATTTAATCATGGGCAGGTGAGAGCAGACCATTTAAAGACAGGCAGCAGAAAACTCCTGATAACGCCATGGCACATTTTCCACGAATAGTCAGAAGGGATCAAAAATATTACCATCATTATTTTACTTTTACTTTCATTATTAATTATTATAATTAAACAAAAATAGGTACTGCAGCAGTCAAACTTAAGAAGCATTCATCCTCAAGTTCACTACATTTATTGACAGATGTACTTGGTAATTGAAGGCTGAAGTACGGGGTTAACGGAGGGTTATGTAAAATGAAGTACTGAATAAAAAAGTGAAACACTGGGTGAATCACTCCGTGATACTAAAAAAGAAGAGATTTCCAGAAAAACTGAGATGGGCAACATACTTGGCTGGCTGAAGAAAACTTAACTGGTCTCTTAACAACAAAAACAATGTTTTTTGCTTCATTTTAATGCTGAGAAGTGCACTGGGCAAAAGTGTCATGAAAAAGCATGGCTGAGGTCAAAGATTTGAAAAATCTATCTGTTTGTGAAATGAGAGAAAGGAATAAGGGACTAAATTTTACTTCAAATGGTTATACCTCTTTGACACCAATACCAAGTCACAACCAGCTTAGTGACTTTGAATCGTGATGACCTACATCTCGAAACTCACGCACAGCAAATCACACTCAATTTGTATTCAGTATAAATGTTTTTGCATTGGAGGGTAATGTGAAGATTAATTAACTCCAGTCCTCCTCAGTGGCATATTGACAGATTTCTTTCCTGTGACAGCTGGTGGCTTTTATCTTCTTCTCTACTTCCGTTTGTTCAAGCTTGGATGACAACAGTGGTAGAGTAAGGACAATGTGACATTCAGTAGGCTATTAATGGAAAACTTACATTATCATAGTATTTTACTATATTGACTATCTGGCATTTGTATATGTGCAAGCAATGAAGAACAATTTTCTGGCAACATCAAGGTAAGGTGTAATGTTTAAGTGGACAGTATAAAAACTAGACAATAGTACAGAGAGAGAATGACCTCAGAATATATTGGACTAGCCGTCATATTTTTGGCCTTGTCATTAGCAAACTATGACTCGGAGACTTAAGAATTATTGATTTGTGGTTTCTGCAAGACGCCGAAAAGAAGTTTCAAATGAACAGCGGGGACTCACACCAAGATCAAACCAAGACTTTCAAAATCAAAATCATGCCATGGTGACTCTGATCCTCTCAAATTCAGAAACATGGCTGGTTTTCAACGTCATAAGCTGTCCATCTTTATACTGATGGTTGACAGGAAAATTCCCCAGAGAAATCAGAAATGGGACAGAATATGAAGGTGCATAGCATCGAGCCAAACCACATGCGATACATTAGATCATGTCTGAGCATTGCCTGAAGTAGAGAGTTGTGGCAGGACATGCTCAGCATCTTTGGTAACTATGCTGTAAATGCAGTCAAAATGTCACAAAGCAGTTTAGTCAGAGGTTGCCAACTTTTTTTATAAATAAAATAAAAATATTGCAACATTCTGTGTCTGTTTTTATATATGTTTTTGGTATTTGCAATAGATGTTGGTTACAAAACAAATCAGGAAAATGATGAATGTGAGGCTGGTATGGGTTTGACAGTGTTACCAGCATTTTACCAAAGTTCCATCAGGTTCTCGTCTCATCTTGCCATCCATGGAGCGGTGCTGTGTGGTGTTGGTTGCTAATGGGTGTCTATTGTTTCCCTTTGTCTAGGATCACTACAGCGGGACTATGACACAGCTGAAACCCTGCCCATCCCTGGGCCAAAGCGAAGCCCGAACAGCGACACGGGCCACTGTACCGTTCCCCTGGGAGAGTCTCAGAAAGCAGCCCTGAAGAAGAGCATCTCCGTGGATGACCGCCTGTTACAGCAGCAGCAAAGAGAGGGATACAACCTGCTCACTCGCTTGGAAAGAGGCAAGATCAAGCTGAGGAACTTAAATGTGAGTATCGCTATTCTTCTTCACATCAGGCGGCTGGGGATAGATGGTCAGTATTTCCACCATCTTTTGTTTTTGACCTTGGTAGTTTTTTAACAACGCTAGAGAAGCTAGCATGTGCTTTGTCTTGGGTTAAAGGGCAGTTTTGTCTTCAAGAAACACCTTTTCATTTCTGTTTCACATGAATAGATTAAAAGATATGTCATGAAAATAACATGTCATAGTTTTCTGAATCTTTGTAAAACATTTTTATTTTCAGAAGAATATAGCATAAACCGTAAAACTGCACCGAGACGTGTCGTAATTGGAAATCTTAGCTTTAAGTGAGACTGCATTCATATGCCGCATAAGTGAGTTACAAGTGCTCAGTATACAAAATGTAATGCTACTTTTTAAGTATATTGAAAACTACACCACATTAATCAACGGTTTGTGCCGCATAACGCAGGGTTTCCCTTAGCACTTTATGGACTTGGTGGTCAGCCAGACCTGAAATTTATACGACCAGGACAACATTTTAAATGAACAAGCGCCTCTTAGTTTTCAATTCAACGTAAACAGCTGAATTTATAAGGTAGTACTAGTGGAATTTGAATTTGTGTTTTATTAGGAAACCTTACTACTGAATAGATTATTTTTTTATTTATTATTTGTTTTTTCATTATTATTTTTTAGTATATCCTCCTGAGACCTCACCTATTTATGTCCATTGTAGTGGACATTTTATTTTTGCATCTATCTTTTCACTGATGTTAGGAAACATATTTATTCCTGTTGTGCACTAAAGAGGACATGCTGTCAAATTAAAAATAAATTTGAAAAAAATCTAAATTGTAAGATGTCTTATTTCCCCCAAAGACAAATAACCTATAATTGATTAACACTTTTTTCCTTGGGTTTCAGGAGGATATAGATATGATAGTCTGTAAACCTTACATGTAGAAATAGATACAAAAAGAAGCAGGAAGTGAGAGTTCAAGAAGATTCACCTGATGCTTGTGCGTTTTTGTTTTGCTTAATCTTTCGATCAGTGCACTAAACATCAGGGGGAGAAAACCATCAATACATCACAGAGCACAGAACAAGCAAACAAATAAATAAAGGTCATGTTCATTGAATAAACCAGCTGGTGCAGAATAAAGCCTATAATTGCAGATTTGAAGCTGCAATCACCCCTTATGCCAAAGTCTGTCAGTCTGACTGTGAATGTGCAGTCAGTACAATATTGGCATATTTGTGTTTTCCAGACATCTGCCATGCATTAACATCTTCCCAGGAGTCTCACTGCCCAAAGAAACAATGAGAATAATATGGGAAAACAAGTTTGCCATATATGTCATATGGATGGATTATGATATACCTCTGAGGAAAAAAAAGCCCTAGAATGCCATTTAAGTTCGCGAAAAAATTAACCATAAAAAGCTGTTTTACTGGATGCATATGCATAATATTCCTGATCAGATTAATAGCTTTGGCATTTTATATGCTTGGAGGAGATAAAAGTTCCTGTTAGCCATAGAGTAGGATTGTAGCATTTATTTGTTTTATTTCATTTCTTTCTTATTTGAAGTGTCCTTTTCACTTATAAATGTAATGAATAAAAAGGGCACACCATTACCAACAAAGCCATTTGATTACACTTTAATAATTTTTAAGATGAAACTTTTTCCAGAGAGAATACACTGGATGAGTCATTCTGCCCATAAACTTACCAGTAAAAATGAAACACGATTAATAATGATCAGTAAAAAGATGATGTCATCTGTTTTGCTATTTAGATATTAAGGATATATATATATATGTGTGTGTGAATAAGCTTGCATGGTACTCCTGAATTCTGTGGTTAGGTTTAGGGTTAGGTTTTGCAGTATACCTAGATCAGTCTCTACAGATTGACATTAGCATGTGTATGTGTGAGTGACGGCCAAGAACTCTACCACCAGTGGTTCCTGCCTGGTGCTCCTAGGTATTATCTTGAGGTGTGTTGAAACTGTTCTTTTATATATAAAATATTCTACATGTACATTTTGCCTTTGAAAATGTATGTTGTTTCATACACTTCTTCTGTATTATTTCAGAAGAGTTATGTAGGACATGACTAAATCAATACTGAAGTGCCCTAGCTAAAAGCCTGAATGATCTTGGAAATAGCACTGATTTACTTGCGGATGGAAAATGTAAAAAATAAAATGCACTCTGGTGATTCAGTGCTACTACAAAAACTATAAAGGGGTTCCTGTAAATGAGACTGGCTGCCGATATATTGCAGACTATAAAAATCACGTGGGCCCCTTTGGGAAAGAGCAGTGGTGTTTCATTGGCCTCTTGGCCAAATCTGATCACCCAGTATGCCCTCTGAATGCATTTTGAAGAACAAATGCAGAATTACAGTGACTGGTCAAAACTGCATGCAGAATATATTATATCAACATATAATTTTACAATGACTGAGCTCAAATTGAATGGTAAAAATATCTGTTCTCAAAAAGTGAATTCAAATTCAAAAACGTTAATGATGGGGTCAAGGATGATAACACATTCTTTTACCCCTTAGGTGTGCATTGCCAATTTTCCACCCATTTTTCTGGTATGATTTTCAGTGATGCAGGTGGACAGTACCCTAACTCCTAGGATACTTTCCTGTGTGTTGGTTTTTGGCTCTAGCCAAAATCTGATTTTAATAAAGTTTGATTTGGCCATAGCAACTGCTAACAATTAAAAGGGCCTTAAAGATGAACATTAGAGGAACCTTTGTGCAAAAATAAAAGTAAATCATGTTAACTTAAATCAGTCTGAATCATTGTGACCATTAATAAAAGTGTTTATATGTGATGACACTGACAACCTCAAGGGGATTGATTGTTGTATGTCACGCATTTAGCTCATACACAAAAACGCAATAGGTTTCCTTTTCATTAAAATATCTTTATTGGAAGAAAGTCATCAAGTCAAGTCAGTTTGTTTGTACAGCACATTTAAAAACAACTGGAGTTGACCCAAAGTGCTTTCCAGTCAAGGAAATAAATAAAGGTCACACTTTGCTTAGCATGATATTACGCAATGTCTCCACACAGATGCGTTTCAGCGTAATACCTTCTTTAGTGCCAAAATGCATCTGTATAGAGACATTGAATAAAATCGTATTAAGCAAAGTGCGACCTCTCCTTTTGTTATTTGATTTATTCTTTTCTGTGGCCCAGCACTCTGATTAGATGTTATATCATTAGAAGTGAAGCCCATTTTTCTGGACTTTACCAATCATTTTAAGGCAAACAGTACCGTTGTTAACAGGCCAGCTATTCAAACAATGTAGATATTTTTCCATCCAAAAAAGTACAACTACTTATTTTACACTTGAGGTATTTTAAGAGAGCACAAAAGTCAAAGACACTATTGCATGTAGCACAAAAACCTGTTTAGGGAATCACATATACACTAAGACACTACTAGGCACGTTCTATTTTTAATGCCCAGCGCTTACTTGGTATCCCTGATGTTCATTTACAGTGCCATGTTTTCAATTATGCTCAATATAAACTTCTTTTTCATATATATATATATATATAGTGTTGATATGCATTATAATGGGAGTGCTTTTTGTAAAGAGCAACTCCTTCTCATGAGGCACGGATATCCAGATAATCTATTGCAGTGTAGACTTCAGATGGATAGACAAACAGACAAATATACACTCACCTAAAGGATTATTAGGAACACCTGTTCAATTTCTCATTAATGTAATTATCTAATTAACCAATCACATGGCAGATGCTTCATTGCATTTAGGGGTGTGGTCCTGGTCAAGACAATCTCCTGAACTCCAAACTGAATGTCAGAATGGGAAAAAAGGTGATTTAAGCAATTTTGAGCGTGGCATGGTTATAGGTGCCAGATGGGCCGGTCTGAGTATTTCGCAATCTGCTCAGTTACTGGAATTTTCATGCACAACCATTTCTATTGTTTACAAAGAATGGTGTGAAAAGGGAAAAACATCCAGTATGCGGCAGTCCTGTGGGTGAAAATGCCTCGTTGATGCTAGAGGTCAGAGGAGAATGGGCCGACTGATTCAGACTGATAGAAGAGAAACTTTGACTGAAATAACCACTCGTTACAACCGAGGTATGCAGCAAAGCATTTGTGAAACCACAACACGCACAACTTTGAGGCGGATGGGCTACAACAGCAGAAGACCCTACCGGGTACCACTCATCTCCACTACAAATAGGAAAAAGAGGCT
>JABFDZ020000097.1:19224991-19239422 GCA_019775955.2 Pollimyrus isidori
TCAACCCAATAGAGCATCTTTGGGATGTGGTGGAATGGGAGCTTTGTGCCCTGGATGTGCATCCCACAAATCTCCATCAACTGCAATATGCTATCCTATCAATATGGGCCAATATTTCTAAAGAATGCTTTCAGCACCTTGTTGAATCAATGTCACATAGAATTAAGGCAGCTCTTAAGGCGAAAGGGGGTTAAACACCGTATTAGTAGCAAAATTGGCAAAAATGGCATGTGCAATAAGTAGTGCATAAAGTGAACAGTGAAGTGACTATGAGGTGACTGTGAGGAGTTATTGGTCAGTGTTAAGCAGTCTGATGGCCTGAAGGAAGAAACTGTCTCTCATGATCATCCTGCTGGTTTGGGCCCGGATACTGCAGTACCTCCTGCCTGACGGAAGTAGTTTGAACAGTTTGTGACTGGGGTGACTGGAGTCTTTGATGATCCTCCTCGCTTTCTTCAAGCACCACTTCCTATAGATGTCCTGGAGGGAAGGAAGCTCACCTCCAATTATCCTTTGGGAACAGTGCACTCTCTGCAGAGCTTTGCGGTTGTATGCGGTGCTGTTGCAGCACCAAGTAGTGATGCATCCAGTGAGGATGCTCTCAATGGCACAGCGGTAAATTGTCCTGAGGATGCGGGGGCTCATGCCGAATCTCTTCAGTCTCCTTAGGAAAAGAAGGCGCTGCTGCGCTTTCTTCACTGTTTTATCAGTGAGAACTAACCATTTGAGATCCTCCGCTAGATGTACACCTACTGTAGGAAACGGAAGCTACTCACTCACTCCACAGTAGCACCGTTGATGGTCATGGGTGTATGTGCTCTTCTACACCTCCAAAAACGGTTGGTATTCTGAACTGCTGTTTGGCACATAAGTACAAACAACAGCCAGGACCCGTTTACCCATCCGAAGGCGAAGGGAGGCTACCATCTCCTCCACTGCAGTAAACCCCAATGTACCCAGCTAGGGGGCAATAAGTATGCCCACCCCCGCTCGGCGCCTCTTCCCATGAGCAACTCCAGAGTGGAAGAGGGTCCAACCCCCTTCAAGGAGACTGGTTCCAGACCCCAAGCCATGCGTCGAGGTGAGCCCGACTATGTCTAGCCGGAACTTCACAACCTCGCGCACCAGCTCAGGCTCCTTCCCCATCAGAGAGGTGACATTCCATGTCCCAAGAGCTAGCTTCTGCAGTTGAGGATCGGACTGCCAGGATCCCTGCCTTCGGCCACTGTCCAGCTCACATAGCACCCAACCCGATCCCATGGGTGCTGAGCCCATTGGAGGGAGGACCCACGTGCCTTGTTCGGGCTATGCCCGACTAGGCCCCATGGGTATAGGCCTGGCCACCAGGCACTCGCCATCGAGCCCCACCACCAGGCCTGGCTCGAGGGGGGGGGCCCGGTGACCCGTGTCCAGGCAAGGGAAATCGTGGATCCATAATGTTTTTTTTCATAAGGAGTGTAATGAGCCACACTTTGTCCAGTTCCTCACCCTGGGCCTGTTTGCCTTTGGTGACCCTACCAGGGGCATAAAGCCCCGGGCAACTTAGCTCCTGGGACCATTGGAACACACAAACCCCTCCACCATGATAAGGTGTCGGCTCCAGGAGAAGACAACCAAAGTAATGACACATATTTATTCTTGTGCTTTTCATCTTGCCCTTTCATCTGAGTGAGGAGATATTCACACTGTAATGCACTTTTGCTGTGCTGAGATGTTTCTAATGTGTGTTATAATGTACTGCTGATCACAAGAGAAATTGAGAAATCATTCCGTTTCAAATAAGGTAATTTCCTTATTGGAAATTATCTAATTCTACCTTTTATTAGCCTTTGTGAGAGTTGGATTCATAGCCTAGGAGAGAATATTTTTAAATGTATACAAGGAAAACAATATGATGTTCAGCTACACATCATGCATTCCTGGTTTGTGGCAGAAACATGTACCTGGGTCGTGTGTCAGAACTCTCATAAGCAGCCTGTTGATTGTGTGGCAGGGTGCAGGGCCCATGAGATAGCGACAAGAGAAGACCCAAGGATCTTTGATTTGGGGTATAATTATCGGTATTCGGCAGGTACATTAGTGACTGAAGCAGCTGAGGTTGTTAAGATAAAAGAAAGGCGGCACCACCAAAGTGCAAGGTTGAAGTTCATACCTAAAAGCAATGCACTGGCATTACTTAACATATAACACGATTGCATTTATCATTGAGATGTCTCTGATAGACCCCCTTATGGAAGTTTAATTATTTCTTAGTGACTTGTTCCAATCTTTAGCATCCCATTATTTTCTGTTCTATATTTAATCGTATTCCTTTTAAACTGTTGATGTGACCTAAATCAAACAGCTCAAATTCCTTTTCTTCTTTAATGGGTTATTGCAGGATAGGAAAAGGAAACATTGGGCCAATTGAAATGAATGGGATTCAGGCACATGAGTTGAACTTTAAATGGAATGGTGTGGAATGTTGCTCAGTAAAATGAAAGCAAATAAAAAGAGGGCATGCATTAGTGCAGTACTAAGCCTTAGAGTCATTGCAAGTGGATGTGAAGGCAATCTGTGCTCCAGGTTACTCATCGTGGTGATTATTGGTCCATCTGTTCTCTTTAGTTTTGTTGTAGGGAAACTGTGAAGACTTGCATATTTTTTAATTTCCCTTTTATGTATTTCTGAGCCTGGCTGATAATATTATACATGCATTCATTCCACAAATTAACTAGTATTACTGGTACTACTTTCAACTAGTACTGCAACTGTTAATATTTATCTATAATCCAATGTTTGAGGTCATTCGTAGTAATGGTCTCAAGCGTTGCTGTTCTGCTATAATTATATGTGTATTTACTCAGTATTGTTTTTCTTCTGTGCTGAAAGGTTTTTGGGAGCAGTGTTTTCATACCCAGTTCAAAAGTGTGTGCAGACTGGCAGTCTGACAGCCTTTGGGGAGCACAAAAGTCTGCCCTTTCCCTCTGGGACCCGCCTCCCACAGTGCAGATATAGTGCACCCGGCTGATGAATCAGAGCTCATAAGAAGAATGGTACTTCGAAGACACTGAATAATTTCATGAAAGGCAATTCAGTCCTTGAACAGTTACATAACATGGCCCGGATCCACCTTCCAGGGTTTTCTAAATAACGCCATTGTTTGCTGCTCCACAAAAGGCCCCAGCTGTCTCTGTCATAGCAGTAGAGAGCATGCCTACCTTTGATGAGAGTTGTCAAACCCACGTTCAGCCCATTCAGTTCCCATTATATAGCTCATTCCTTGGTCTCATTACTTCAGGATACTGGGGATATGGAGCTACCAGGAGGAGGTGACCACCATATTTGGCAAGAACCAGTTCAACGTCCAATTAAACAGAAGACAAATGGCTTATGAAGGCAATTTTGTTTACCTATTTCAACTCACTTACCCATGCCTGATAACTCTGAAAGAAAGGGCATTAAAAGTTTGGAATTGAACTTATAATGTTTGTGTTATTTATTTTTAAACTACACGGCATGCCTGGTAGGTGTAACACAGAGTGGGGACTGGGGAACCGCCTGTGAGGATGAGGCTCAGAGTAAATTGGCTTGCGTCCCATTGCGAGGATTCGACCGATCTCAACGTTCTGCAGCGACGGCTGCTGTCAGCGAGGTATCTACAGAGTTGTGGGTGGAATAGGACAAATGACATTCTCCTCCCAATGCTGTGTTGCTTGATAAAGCCACTATAGGGGAAAGAAACAGGTGTCTGACAGCATGCTTGACAAGGGGGTGCAGTAGACCTTAAGTCTTCAGAGCTCGTGTGAGTGTCATGTGTTGAGAGTGAGGTCGATGGTGGAGATCACTGACCATGTCACATATCTGATTCAAGCTACAGATATAACAAATAATAAATAACCATCGCATACAGTACAGGGGCATAGGAACTTTGTGGATCCCCCTCCAGTTAATATAGGTTTTTGTATTTCAGTTATTAAGTGTCCTCCCCAATATCAAGCTCTCTCCTACGCTGCTGGTTGCATTGAAAGGTTTTTGAATATCATTTCAAAATATCATCATTTAAATATTTGTGTGAATTCATGATTTAACAATTATAACCATCAGTAAACAAAAATTTCCATACTCTGTCGTTTGGTTGAAAAATATTTCAGACTCATTCACAGTGTAGTATGTTGACGGAGTCACATCCGTTTAGCAAGATTAATTTTGATAAATATCACTGCCCCACCAAACACAACCCAGAAACTGTACTGCACAGTGTTGAAGTAGTTTATCACAACCCAGAATGATTTTCTTAGTATAAACAGGAATAGCAATGAAATCAAGACAGAGCCTGGAATAATTTAGCAGATTCTCAATGACAGAAGTGTTAATGTAGAAATAAAGATTAATATAAATAGATTACACATCACTGTAGGTCTGTAACATTAATTTGGTAGATTTTTACTATGGAATGTTTCATAACCTGACAGCACAACCGAATGCTTCTATAAAAATAATATGTCAGCAGGAAAGCAGGAAAATCTACATCAATAGGTGAAGGAAGGCATTCAAATAATTTATTCATAAAACTTTACTATTGATAAAAATGTATCTAAATGTATCAATGAGTACAAATTTGTCTACATATTTTTAAAATCCTGTTATTAGGATTCAATATTTGGATTTCAGATGGGGTGCCAACTCACCGCAGAGCACGAGGCAGGGAACAACCCAGGATGGGGTGCCAACCCACCAAAGGGCACACAACTCACATATGCACACCTATGGCAGAATTGGTAACTCGCATGCACCTTAGCCTGTTTTTGGACTGGGGGGGGGGGGGGGGGGGTACTGAGAAAAACCCTTGCAATGATACACAGGAGATCATGAAAACTCTGCATAACAGAAGCTCACACCCTGGTCTGTAGCAAACCTCTGCACTACCGTGCTGCCCTTTTTTGATAACTGTGACTACAATAAAAAATGTAGAATCCCCTAACCAAAATTACCAGATATGGTAATAATTATGTTACTATGGAGACTAATTCTCTGGAAAAGACAGAATGAGCCCTGTCAAGACAATAATTAGTTTATCAGAATTATTAGGGATTTCTCAGAACTTCAGCCGTATAACAATTATATGTGGAGTTTTTCAGATATGAATGAGAATTTACAGAGGTTCCAAGATTTCTTCTTAACATTATCATATGATTTTTCCTCATTAAAAACAACTCACTGAAATTACACATTTATAGTTTATTAGTTTATTAAGAAGTATATATGTATTTTTCCATTGTAATACTGAGGCTTATTCAGTATTAATATTTAATACTGCATTGTTGACTGTACATTATAACTTGGTCACTTTGACTAATGATTATTATCACATTTAAGCATATACATATTTTATCCTTCTGTTAAAGTACGTATTATCCTGAAAGTGTTGCTAAGATCCTGTAATTCTTAACTATTATAAGCTGGGCTGCATGTTACACCTCTAGGGACTGTAGCTAATAATTAAGAAAGAGAAAGTGAGTAAGGTAGGTTAATTGGTTTTAAGGGGACAGTTTAACATTACGCAATGCTTCGTCAGTAATTTCAGTGCCGCATCCTATATTCTTCGCATTTACAAAAATAATTTTTATGCTTTATGGGTTGAAGGGTGTTTTTTAATTGGTGATTCAGTGCTAGAATTTTATCTACTGTAGATGTGACTCAGATATACTTAATGTTTTAATTATTGTATCTCATATTTAACTCACTCATACAACCTAGACCATTTCCGCCTTATGGGATGGTAACAAGAGAAACAGTGACCTCAGGGCTCAAAGACGTCTTGGATGCTGTTCCACACTGTTTAAACGGTGATTCCTGACCTGCACTCATTTTTCAAAGCTTATGGGTACCTGCTGTCTAGCAGTCACAGGCGCCCGGGCTGGAGGAATGGGCAGTCCCCTGTTTCGGAGCCTCTCGCTGGGACAGTAAATAAGCAAAGACTGACCCCACTGGCACAAATATATCTGCTGGGCAGCAGATCAAAGGAATTGCAATTCAGAGACGTCCCTTGGGGGACTTATGTGGGAGTATTGAAGAAGTCTTGTCTGTGGGACTGGTGGATTTGAAATGAGATATTTGCTTTGGATTACCATGCTGCATGATTGCTGTGTTCTTAAAAGAAAGCGACCCAGAGAGAGAGAGAACAGTCTGACAATTCTTATCTCCCTGTTGCTTTGGGAACAATTGAACTGGCCCCTTCATTTGCTCATCATTGTAATCCTTTCCTTTGTTGATACTCAATCATTTATTTATAGCCCCAGCTCTCCTCCTGATAACCTCTTGGATTGCTGTTTTACCATGCAAACTATAGTTCCTGTGCTTTGATTTTGGAGCAGAAGGCCAGCAGGCTCTGTATCACCAGTAGTTGTACAGCTGGATGTCTATTATGTCAATGAACGTCTTTTATTGAAACCACAGCCATGTTAGTGCTTGATGTTTTTCCATCCTTTTCAGGAGACTTATTTATAAATAAAATGTATTGACCCTATTGGTTGCGAAGTGTCAGTCCCTTGTGACCAGCTGATTCCTCACTCAGTTTCAGCCTGTGATAGACATAGTTACATTATGATCCTGATTAGGCATTTATTTTCTCTATGATGTTTAGATTGGAATTTTGAAAGCATTTTATTTCCATTTTCCGTTCTTCAGGCAACACAATTTTATGATGCATGTATTATGTGTAATGTTCATCTTGACTTTCCAATATGGTATATTCAGCCTAAATAATGAATATCTATTGTCAGTTAAAGGTTCTTCAAGTTGTGACAGTAGTTGCATAATCCATATACCCATCTTCCAACCATTTACCCATTTCAGGGTCATGCTGGCAGTTACATATATGTAGACTATCCCAATACATAGACCCTTATACAGCTTCAAACTTACCAGGACAAGGTTACAATTGCTTTGTAGATTCACTCATATTATCTCCACCACAATGTGTTAATTATAAGAGATGTATGAAGAAAGCCATTACAAGCAAACGACCAGATAAAGTAAGGGTCTCCAACTCCAGTCCTGGAGACCTGCTGTCTAGTAGGTTTTCTATCCTACCTGGCTTCTGATGTGTCACACCTGTCCTCAGGTAACTGCCCGGAACAGGTGTGGTTCATCAGAAGCCAGGTATGATGGAAAACGTATTGGATAGTACCTCTTCAGGACTGAAGATGGAGACCCCTGATAAAAAATCTGTTGTTGTACAGATGTCCTCTGATCTAGGCCTGGACTTGAGTGTTATAAATAAATAAGGTCAAGACAGACTCATTTCTCTATATGTATCGTCCTTGCAAGATGAACCCTTATAGGGGGAAGTACCACTCACATCACTGCAAAGAACTCTGGTCATGAGACTTGGCTATAAGTGGGTTTCCCAAAAAATGATGATCTCAGCAAAGAAATGGTCCGAAGAACATGAAATGAGTGTTGTTGAGTGGTTGTATAAAACACAGTAGTGCGTAATAACATCTGGAAATAAACATGATTGAAATACGCCCAGTGCCACTGTCCTTTCCAAGGTAGGCTGCACCATATGCAAAAAATAGGGGCGCTAATAATTTAAATAAAGAAAATTGAAATCCGTTGTCTTAATTGACACCACTGCTGAATCATTCAAGTCTTTATTGGCATTAAGCAGACAGCTAGGATGAAGAGGCTCAAATATGACATATCAGTGAGAAAGCATGAGATTTCATCCAGCCGTCTTCCAACCGCTTATCGTGGTCATGGTTGGGGGGGGCAGAGGGGCTGGGCTAGGTGGAATGACAGTACCTGAGATTTCATTATCAGATACATGAGCAGGGTAGTCAAGAAAGCAAGCTGTTGTGATCCTACATAATAATCTCATTTTTAGATGTCAGAAATGTTTCTGGTGGTGGTACAGTATGAAATCTCTGAAAAACCCCACAGAGATGTGTTTTTCTTGTAAGAGAAATTGGACAAATATGACTCAAAGCAGTAAGTCTCATCTTTGCATCCCATTTTTATGTATTGAGAAATGGAACAGAATAACAGGAGGTCTCACTGTAGTTATGTTTTTCTCAAGGCTAAGCTGTGCATCAGCATCACATTTCCTCTTCAGGTGCCCCCATTTTGTCTTGTGCCCTACGTACTGTCATTCTGATTATTGCAACATTATGATATAACATTAAGTTATATTTATGTAACTAGTGAAAATACTGTACATATAGCTACTATCATCATAGCCAAACGCTATTGTCGATTTATGGATATAAACCATTCCTTTATTTCTGCAAGATATTTTTTACTTTTTTTTTCATAAGAAAATCTGAAACTGTGTTAGAGCAGCCGCATTGGGCCATGAAGTATAAATCTGCATATCAAGAAAATGCTAATGAGGTCATGGAACATTTGTTTTACTGTGTCCATGCCTGTAATTAGATTTTTTTCTTGGTTTTACATGGTTTAATAAGTGTCGCACAACTGATAGTATAAGACCAAGATATGGGAGCCATGTATATTTGCACTTGTATTTATATGTGTATTAGCATGAAATGCCAGAAGTTCTACTATGTGTCTGTTGAAATGTTCAATGAGTAGGAAGAGGCTGCTAGTCACTAGAAATAGATAGATAGATAGATAGATAGATAGATAGATAGATAGATAGATCGATAGATAGATCTTTCTGTTTCCTATATGTATTTGTTTACCATATGAAGTTATTATTACAGAATATGTTTTGACTTTATTGCAAAATTATTGAAAAAATGTTTTGCGTATAGTATTCATTGCATAAAAGGAGAATCTCAAAGCAGCCTGATTTTTTTTAAATATCTGGTTTAAATTTATTGAAGTGATGCACATGTTTGAATGGCATAGTTACAGAATATGTACTGTTACTCGTGGCTTGTGTGGTTTCTTAAATGCCATGTGACAACAAAATTGCAGACTTCATTTTAAAGCTGTCATGTTTTAGTAATGTAGTAATGTGACAAGTGTTTGCATATGTTTGTTTATTGTTGTCTTTGAGTTGTTTGACTACATCTGAGGAACCTATAGTTTGGCTTCAATACATAAAAAACCCATCATGAAAAGAGCCTTTGGCAGAAGGCAGCCTTTTCATTGAGTCGTGACGGAGGATGAGGTCTACTGCTCTTTACACATGCACTCACGGACACGCACACACACGCTCAGGCTATTTTTACACGGTACATATTGTTCACTTTTGAAACTCTTGCCGTCCACTATATTCCTCCCAACTCTTAGTCCTCGTTTCAGTTCCTGCTCTCGGCATTTGCCGCAGAGAGATAAATCTTTACTTCCAGTATGCTAATTGCTGCTCCTGTGATTCACAGCTGCTGCTCTCACAGCCTTAAAGAGGGCATTAGTGGATATAGGTGGCATCACCATGGCCCATGGTGTCACTGGATATTTATAAGGCGCTTCAGCATCCCCCCCCCCCACACACACACACGCACACCCCACGTAAATTAAGATTTTTGTATTCACTTCAGTTTTTATTGGTTGCCAAACATAAAGCTATTTTATAAGCCTCGGAGGATGGATATACGGCTCAGCTTCACACTGCTGTTGCCATGGAAACTCTAAGGATTGTTTTGTTGTTGATTTAATTACTGTCCCCAGAAGAGATGAACACGGTCTTCCTCAAACTAATGCTAAAAGAGTACCCATCACCAGACAGCAACATCTGTTTTTCTGTGTACAGTATCTCCCTTGCCCAGTCATTGAAAAGTAAAACAGAAATGAAACTGATAAGCAGTATAAAGAAACCAAACTCCCATACTCTTCCAGCACACCTCTGAATTCTGGTAACTATAAATTGATTCTTTGAATAAACTATCGCTGGATCTTTTGCATATCTTCAATTCCCCCACTGCAGTTCACATGTGAGCCGCTCAACATTATGTTAAGAGACTGCCAGTGCGTACAAATCTCCATCTTTCAGAGTTATTTTTGTCACAGGTCATTAGGTTCTTGACTACTGGGGACATACACACTGAGAGGTGTGCACCGTGCTGTGCAGTTGCAACCATGGAAACAAACATCTCAGGTTTGCAGTACTTTATGGAAAACGGTCGGGATCGATTGGGAATTGGCAAGTGGAAAAAAATGTTCTCAGCCTTTAAGCCGTTTTTATGTTTTTTATTTGGTTATGTCACTGTGCATGAAAGTGGATGTCAACACTACATAAAATAGTCTTCTTGCATAGAAATGCAGTGATATCGCCAATATTATTGCATTGCGGTGTTGATTTCAGCAATCTCCTGTTTGTCTGTACATCCATCCATCCAAGGGCATCGCAGCCATTAAATCTGAGGGGGACTTGTCCCCGTCACAATTCATAATTAATCGTTTGGATCCCCCCACATTTAACATAAAATATTAGTTTCATGCCAGTGTGACATTCAAAATGCTTTTGATGTCCCTGCAGCCATAAAGGGATTCTGTTCTATATCTCATTAAGTTCAATTAGTTTAAACTTCTCTTTTTGACTTGCGTTGTGAAATCACCGAAAAATAACATTCAACATAATGGAATGTGTCAAAATCCATAGCAACCCACGGAGGGCATGATAAAGACTTAGTTACTGAAAATATTCTTGTAAACTAGGACTGCTTGTGAGTGAAGAATATTTTGAAACTCAACACCCAGAACGGACATTTTTTTTGTTTATCTTCTAAATTCCATCAATTTTCTTGATTTCTCTGGATATATTTGTCTAGATCTAATTTGTCTTCAACCAGTACCAAAACAGATTTGAAATCAGTTTTCATTAAGCAGTCATTAACCTATTGTACAAACATACTAATTAGTAATATTATCAAGTTGAGACCCTTCGACCATAAATGCATGTCAATCGCCAAGTAATGAAGTATTTTTCACCGACTACACTTCTTAAACTGTGTCTATTTCAGGCAGCCAATAAGCAAAAGGGCTGGTTTATTATTGAAACAGCAGTACAATCAATGTCATTGTTTTCCCATACTTTTGAACTGAATTCATTAACTGGACACAAACAGTCGAATGCTCAAACCAACCGTGGGTTTGCATTAAGTTTCTACGTCTACAATAGAAAACTCTCAGAATGTTAATTATATTTAGTCCTTAGCTGTACTAAAACATATTTTGCATCCTGCATCTTTTTGCATTTTAGTGTAACAAGTTCTGAATTTACAATAGACAATTTTGTTAATATGAAAAAAAGAATGTGTTGCTGAATAGATTTCTAAAATCAAATTTAGAAGGCATATCTTCTGAGATTAATTATTCTTTTTGAGTCTTCTGTGTCCCTGCTTAAACCGTTGCCCCCCGCAAACCAATCAGCAGAAAATGGATGGATGGATTAATGGATGGATGGATGGATGAATGGATGGATGGAGTCTTCTGAGATTAATTATTCTGGGTGAGCTCTATGTTCTATTATCTCTTAGGATTGACTCAGTTTGAACTTTTCCTTTTGATTGTTTTAAACCCTTCACCAGATCAACAGACATGCCAGGTCTTTGCTTCCTAATTGTGGGCATCAGTCATGCTATCTTCTGGGTGTCAAAAAGGCCAGCTTTGGGTCCTCTAGGTCGTGGCTCACAGCTCTCACATCATGCTGATTTTTTTGCTGCCTCTTGGATTACACAGTATGTATTCTTAAAGGCCAGTGGATCACTCAAATTACCCTATATTCCGCTGTTGCTTTTAGCAGATTTTTTTAAATGTTTACTTTATTACAGCTTTACTCTGTTGTAACCTGGCTAGCTCAATTGCTGGAGCATGAGGGTTTTAATCTCAGTGTTATGAGGTCAAGCTTCATATTAGGTGGGATTTTTCATAGCAGTGTTCCTGAATCTGGTCTTGAGGACCTGTAGACTGTCTGGCAGGGGTCTCGGAAGGAGCAAAAACATGGACTGGCTGTGGGTCGCTAAGGATCAGATTGGGAAACACTACTCTACAGAGTGGTGCAGATAGAAAGATATTCAATGATGTCTTGTATAATTACAAAAAGGTATATCAGTGTAATACAGAATTTGCATTAGGATGCAGTCAGTTTTTATGCTAATTTTAATTTGCAGACCCAAGAGATAAAAATATATATTTCTTACTGTTGTCTTTCAGTTAGTATTTATTCCCCTAAAAATTGTCTTAAAAGTGATCAGCTTTAAATGCCTTTTATCTAGGTGGGAGCAGTAATCTTTTGGTTATCAAGGTGTCCTGTAGTATTTCTTGCGTGGTCAGATGAAAGGTCCCCTGTCCATTGGTGTGTGAGGCTCTCACTGAGTCCTTCACACTAGTTCCTTCGCTTGAACAGTGATGTTTGTCTGTGATACTGCAGTAGTGATACACAAAAATTCCATGCAGTCTGCTAAGCACTGTGCTCTCTAACTACCGCAGTATTTCCCAACCCAGTCCTCGGGGATCCCCCAGATAGTCTAAATATGTAAACTGTCTGTCTGGGAGCTGGGAAGGAACGAAGATGTAAACTGTCTGTCTGGGAGCTGGGAAAGAACAAAAATTTAAACTGTCTGAGAGCTGGGAAGGAACAAAAACGTAAGCTGTCTGGCAGGCAGCTGGGAAGGAACAGAAACGTAAACTGTCTGGCAGGGGGCTGGGAAGGAACAAAAACGTAAACTGTCTGTCTGGGAGCTGGGAAAGAACAAAAACTTAAACTGTCTGAGAGCTGGGAAGGAACAAAAACGTAAGCTGTCTGTCTGGGAGCTGGGAAAGAACAAAAACTTTAACTGTCTGGGAGTTGGGAAGGAACAAAACTGTCTGGCAGGGAGCTGGTTTTGTATTTAAGTTTTGAAAATGTTTTGATGTAAACGTCTACACATGATAAATCTTTTTCAGCAGAATAATAAGAGAAATTCATTAATAAAACTTCTCTTCTGCAGTGTGTACAAAAATAAGAGCATCATATTCAGATTCTTGGCGATTCTTGTCTCTTATTGATTATCAGTATGCTTTGTTTTCTGGTTTAGTTTCAGCACAGTGTAAAGGACTTTTTGTGAGGTCATGAAATAAAGAAGAGAGCACAAATTTACAATACAATCAAGAAATCATTCTTTAAAGAACTGTATGAATTTGCTATTGTACTATTGAATGCTTAGTAATTCTGTTTTAATTATTTAATTATTCATATCTATAGTACATAATAGATGAGAGCTTCATAAAGTGGTCATAATGCATAATAAACATGACTATAATTTGTTATGCCTTTTTAGAAATATTTATAACTGTGTTTATAATGCTTTATGAACACATTATAATTCATTATGAATGTGTTTATAAATATCTAAAAACATGGCCTTAAGTAAAAGTTTTACCATTTTGTTTTTTTTCAGTGACTAAGTATTGTCTTGTTAGAAACTTTCCTGATGTGTATGTATTTATATTGAATCACTCAGGGTTGAATGATCCATATACCATCTATCTATCCATCAGTTTTTCCAAATCCCAACTACTTATGGGGGGGTCTGGATCCTATCCCAACTTGTTTTTAGGATACTAGTCATGTCAGTTACTAGGCCTGCATAGTGACACAATATGGAAAATTTGGAGATTGGAGATACCACACACAGGACTGCCATGCAAACTCTACACACACACTCGCGCACACGCCCACACACACAGAAAGGTTGCTATACAAACTCACAACTATGCCAGGCCAAATAACAGAATGTTGTTGGTACAAGTGTTCAGTGTTTTTTTTTAGAAACACACATCTCCTACACACTTCAGTATTTGTTTATTTATGCGACTTACTATATCTCTGGCACAATGTAGTCAGCTTTCCATGACATTTGAGTTACTCTGTTCTGAGTTGTCTGTTATGTTTCACAGTTACATGGATTTCCACATTGTACATACATAAAAACAGACACTGGAATCTCAAAGTACAAAACACACAATTTTACTGATATCACAACTCTGCCCACACTGGCAGAGTAGCCAATAAAGCATCTGAGCAGTGCAGAGCGGTACTTAAAATCTGTTTTTCTTTTAGGCACTTTACCAGGATCATTTTGCCATAGTCTCTCTCTCTCTCACTATATTAAGCATCATAGCTAAAGATGATCAGGACTTCATTCTTGTTGTTGTCAGAGTTTGTGTAAATGCCGCATTGGTCTCCAGTTGCACACACAAGATAAACAACAGTAGGGATTTTTTTCAACACAGTGCTCATCTTCACAGCCAAGAGTAGATGATACACCCATTATACTACAGATGTTTCATCACAGTTGGTTAACAGGTGCACCTGGAAACTATACAGGCCAATACATAAGAATAAATCTGAAAATGTGCAAATATATACACTCATCTAAAGGATTATTAGGAACACCATACTAATACGGTGTTTGATCCCCTTTCACCTTCAGAACTGTCTTAATTCTACGTGGCATTGATTCAACAAGGTGCTGAAAGCATTCTTTAGAAATGTTGG
>JABFDZ020000097.1:19242059-19256928 GCA_019775955.2 Pollimyrus isidori
CCCTTCTTTCATTTCGTGGGTGGGGCGGGGGTGTGGGGGTGTGGGTTTGCCACACTGTTATTGCCCCCCCCCCCCCCCCCCAGCTAGCACCGCAACAGGACTGAAATCTCTCTGTGCCCCTGCAGGTCAGAGAGCAAAATCAGTCGTCTGACTCAGAAACTCAGTCAGAAGCAGAACGATGTGCTGATCAAGGACTTCAGACCGTTCTTTCTTGTTGGGTCCCCTGGTACCTCCCAGAGTCTGGACAGGTAAGAGGCACCTTCTCTTTCCTTTTCCTCCCCTTCATGTCAATGTCTTTGCCATGCAAACCTGCTTACCATGCTAAGTCTTAAATTTGCTGCATGTGTTTTTTTTTTTTACAGTGAATAGTAACTGTAATGGATGAATAGATATCTATAAGAGGCAGAATCGACATTTATCAGATGCAGTACATGTTCTAAGGTCTCCTCTGTGTTAGACACAGAATAAAATTTGCTTTAAGTCGGCTCAGAGATGCTGTCAAGACATCCACTGGAATTGCAGAGAACACAGTGCGCTGTTAGTCAAATAGAGGACATTATTTCCCCATGTCTTTTGTGCACTTATTTCTCAAACTTTAAAATTATTGGAAGGAGTTTACACATTTGTAAAGTGCCATTATCGACAGCAAACAATTAATTACATTTTCCCCACTAAGAGTTTTCAAGTGAATATGTCATATTTTAACTTGAAAATTATTGCAAATGATCAGTAATTTCCAGTATGTATACTCTGAAGTTGTGTGAAATACAAATGCCCAAACTATGCCTAAAATGTTAATGCATATCCCATACAGCATTTGTAACATGTTTAGGATGATCAGACATTTGTAGCTCAAATCACTTGTGTTGTATGTTTATATAATTTTTTAAAAACTGAACTATAATTCCTTATGTTTGAGTCCTACTACCTGCAAAATGCATTTAGGTAACATTCACTGCATTTAATCCCTGCTGTCATTCAGATGGTGAGTTCATACAAAGTCAGATTTATAATGTTGGGGTGGGGGGGGCACTGCAGGGTAAGCTGTCATTCTGATTTTCTCATGCTATTTAATGTGTCACGTTTCACTCACCAAGCTCCTCCCCCCGTCAGCACGTCTTGTCGTCTTCTGCGTCTGTAGTGGAGCTTAATGCTGCGAGTCGGAGTAGCTGCCTGTCGTTTGGTTGCCCATTTCACGACAGCACCGATAGCTGGTTACTCACACATCCGCCTGTGTTTCTTTCCCATGGACCTGAATATGTATCTACTCCTGAAGTTTTTGTCCAAATATTAGAGATGTTTAACCACTGTAACCTCTGCCTATTAGTGATTCAAATAAAGGCCAATTATTTATTTTAATTACATCATGAGTTTAGTGGAATTTGTTTTTCCTGACCGTTGTTTCCCATATTCATATCCTTTCATTAATTCTTCATTTTTCATAAGTAATTCTTTTGTTAGCGTCATATGATTGCTGTGACAGCTCCATACGTCTGTCACTAATGTCAATTTTATTTAAAAAGTGAAAGCAAAGTTTCATAACAGCAGGTGCCCTCCGGGCTCTCTTTTATGACACTGTAACACCCTGTGCAAACATTCATAGTGGAAGCTTGACGTCATGCTGAATATCACCCAGTATTTTCTATTTGTGTATGCAGCACAATCGGATGCAAAGCTAAGATAAGGACACAAGTAGTTTCCAGAGCTTCAGATCCCATACTGCTCAGTTCAGAAAAATATGCAGCAAGAGTTCACTTCCAATAGTTACCTTTGTTCATTGGACGTATCGGAATTAAATCCAGTCTATGTACAGAATGTTAAATCTAATTTAGCAATGTTACTATATTTATCACAGTTAATATTCAGGATATTGATGATAAATCATGATAGAGTCATATATTCATTCATGCATAAATCATTGTACGCTAATCCTCGCACCCCAATGATTATTTTGGAGCACACTAAATATGGATCAGTTCTGAAAGATGACTTCTGTTCTGTGATGGACTGGAAGTACATTCAGGCTGTCACCTGCCTCATGTCCTGTGCTGCATGGAATAGGCACCCGTCACAGGTGTTATGGAAGATGGATAGTGTGATAAACGGTATTCATGTGACCAACAGCCACGGAAAAGCATGGTTCCATCTGTTTGCATAGAGCTTGTTTCACTTCTCTATGCTAGTACTGTCCATGGTATCAGAGTACGTAAAACGGAAGTGGGTTAGCAAGCAAGTCTGTAGTTTCTCTGTTCACCGTGCGTTTGATACCATGACAGATGATGGATTTCATTAGCCTGTAACTGGTCTGGATCAGGTTTCCATAACAACAGGGGAGTACAGGGTTACACCCATTCTGATTGGGTTCATATTTGCACACCCAAAGCACACTGGAATAGCTCTAATATTAAAGAATAGTAAGATAAATGAGTAGCTGGTTATATTACCTGCTATATTAAATGTTTAATAATTTAACTCCAGGCTCCCACTGTTTTGTTTTTCAGATTTACAATTAACTTGTTAAACTGGATTTTGCAACAATTATTTTAAGTGTTTTAGAAGAATTTATCCCCAGGCATGTGCTGTAAAATGCAAAGACATTGGTGTTTGCATTGCTGCCTATAGGAGCCTGTGGTTTTGCACTTAAATTGTGGTTGCTATGGTAATACTATGTATCACATATTCACCCTGTTTTATCTTCTGCCTGTGGTTACACATCAGCATCAAATTTTAATTACTTCAAATAAGTAACATAAGTGAAGTTAAATACAAAATGCACCTTTTTGCCAAGGTGAGTAATGAAAAATTATTATTTATGGAAAATGACATATCACCAATGATATTTAAATGAGAATTATTGGGGATTAAATTATTATGAATAAACTTGTTTAACAGTTCAGAGCATCTCAGGATTTCAATGAAGACCCAACTGACATCTTTACTGTACATTTTACTGTTACTATTGTTCATTGTTCAATCATTTGTTACAGTTTTACAGGATTATCAAGGTTCTCTTTATATACAGTATCCTCCACCTTTCTCATTGCTGTTGTAACAGATGAAGTACAGCCCTAAGGATGCTTACTGAAAATGCAGTAACTGTAAGATCTGTTTAATCTAACAAACCTCATTTTATTATGCATTTTAAAGAAATACTTCAAGAAAAAAACAGTGCATATTCAGTATATGCAATGTTTATAGTAAAAATAGATGATAATCTATATTGAAACATTCCTCTATAGGTTAGTGGCTTGGGCTGGCATTTTCACACAAAATGGCAAGCTTTAAGGCGTTGAAATGGATAAAAAGCAGATAAAATGCATAAAAGGCAGCTGTGTATTGTATGTAAAACCACAGATTTAATACATGAATGCTTGATTTAGCAAGATCACTTCAGGTAAGGTTTGATTTGTTATATAACAAGGGCTAATTTATTCTGGCAAGTGCCCAGCCAGTGCTCCATCCTTGCTCTGAGCTTACCATTACATCCACAATAATGCTTGCGGATTTTCAGATTTTTGCCTAAAATTCCATACATCCCTATAATCTTTTCCTTTATTCTGTGGCACTGAAGTCATGTTTTTACTGTCATATCCATCACAACATAAAACGGTCCATCTTTACTGGATAATCTGTGATACTACTTACTATATGGCAAGGAATTTATGTGCAGCATCATAAAAACTTATTTTTGTATCTTAATTGATTTATGCATTATACAATAGAGCTAGGGGCGGCATGGTGGTGCAGCGGTTAGCACTATTACCTCACACCTCTGGGACCTGGGTTCGTGTCTCTGCCTGGGTTACATGTGTATGGAGTTTGCATGTTCTCCCCATATCGTCATGGGGTTTCTTCTGGGTACTCTGGTTTTCCCCTCACAGTCTAAAGGCATGCAGAGGCTGATTGGAGTTCCTAAATTGCCCATAGGTGTGCATGTGTGAGTGGTTGGTGTATGACTGTGATGGACTGGCCCCTCATCCAGGGTTGCTTCTGCAATAGGCTCCCAGTAGGATTAGCAGGTTGGAAAATGGATGGATTTCTGGATAACAGAGCTAACAGCATCACTAGAACATTGAGAGCAGACCCCAGATGTTGTCCATAACACTTAAATTTATTTAAGTAAATATTCAGCAATATAAATCTTTAAAAATGTAAATGGACAGACTAAGTGTTTTCTTTGAAAATAAGTCATCTAAACAGTATAATTATTTTCACGGTAATTTACCAGATTTTCAGAATCGCAGCTGTTACAATTTTTCATCGGGGTTCTGCTGACTGAGAGAAAGAAGAATGTCATGCTATGGTTCCCCTATAACTTCTCAGGAACTTGTCTGCCAGCATGACACAACAGATGCAGAACCTACACCTGTCCCACAACAAGAAGAGCGGCGCCCCAGCCTCCCCCAGTGCAGCTAAGCGCCTCTACCGCAATCTGTCTGAGAAGCTCAAGGGAAGCCACTCCTCCTTCGATGAGGCCTACTCCTTTGGCCGGCCCGATCGCCAGCGAAAACCCTCTGTGAGTGTCACCCGGAACGTCAGCCTGGCAGCGGCTGGGTCATCACGTGACTCAAGGCGCCATAACAGTGTTAAGTACAGGACAAGGCCTGACAATTTATAAGAGCATTTTGGAAATAAGTGAAAATGAAATTCGGTTGACAGTGTATGTTGTTTTCCAACGAGAAACTGACACTTCCATTAGTGGGATGGCATTTAGTGCACCATCATCTCCTGCTGGTTTTCCATGTCGCCCTTGCCTCCCCTCAAGTCTGTGCTGTCTGCCAGATTGTTCTAGAATATGCTGCATCAGTCTTTGAGACATTTCCAAGTGCATGATGGGGTATAGACCTTCTCAGATTTCAAGGGGGGAGGGGGCAGGACGGGAGGTCAAATAGAATTCAAACTTCACAACTTTTTCAATAATGTGTGCTCAGTAACTATGCCATTTGTAACCAGTTATCTCCAATTAATTATCAAAAAAGACTGGCATCCTTATTGCAAAAAGTCTCAGATATTGCTTAACGTTATTTTGTAAGAAGAATGTAAAAAATGGTTGCCACAGAAAACAGTTGGTTGTATGTATGTCATACATAATTATAAATGATAACAGTTGAAGAAGAGTCATAAGTTTGGTTGAAGTGTTTAGACTAGTTAACTGATCTAATGTTGTAATATCCATCATCTAAATTGGGGTTTTCCACTTTTAATAGGTATTTTTAGGGTGTACTGTTTTAATTTTGAGAGAAATAAATGACCATAACATTTTATTAAATTTGAAAAGTGAACGCATAGCACATTACTCACACTTTCTCAAGCAGGCAAGATGGGAATTAATGAATATGAATGAATTGATGGGTCTCTACTTGACCCCTAAACTCTCTAAACAACCTCTGACAGGCTATGCAGAGCAGTGAAGCACTGTTTGAGGCTGTGGAGCAGCAGGATCTAGATGCAGTGCAGCTCCTGCTGTATCAGTATACCTCCGATGAGCTGGACCTCAACACCCCCAACAGTGAGGGCCTCACTCCTCTGGATATTGCGATAATGACAAACAATGTACCGGTGGCCAGGCTGCTGCTGAAGGCCGGCGGCAAGGAGAGTCCACACTGTGAGTAAACACTTCCTGTGTCAAAGGTCATCCCACACAACAACAATATTAACAAAACTCAATATAACTTGCATTAAAAAGTCGTCCTTGTGCTTGGCATATTTCACTTATGCAGTTATTTTGCCTGAAGCACACTGCCTTATTTTCACCTCTGTATCCAGGGTCTGCTCTCCTTGTTATTTGTTTTGTTATAACACAATGCATTTTTAAAAAATGAATCCCTCTGGCTGTTATTCATAACTCTACAAATTCATTCTTAGGAGTCAAAAACAGTCCAGTACAATATCGTTTACAGTCAAAAATAGAGTTGTTTGCTAAATAGGCTCTTCAATGCTGGTGGAACTGAAAGAGGTTTTTACACAGATGTGTTCTTACTACAGCAGCAGTTGTCCCTGCAGTCTTGGTCAGCCCCCCCACCCCGAAAGCGGATTAAATAACTCTCTGTCTGGCTGGCGCTGGTACTACTCTAGTAGCAGTTTAACAGGTGTTTCTTACCTCCTACGACAGCACTAAAAAAACCATACAAGACCTCAGTGTTTAAATTTGTCAGTACTTCTCTATACTACGGAATTTTGTCTGACATGAAACATTAAATACTGTGGGCCAGACTTTGTGGAGAGAAGAGGAGGGGGTGTAGGGTAAGATGTACCCCCATGAAATCTTAACCTGGCTTGTCATTTAATGGTTTAAGTTTTCCAGTGATGCATGTAATATGTGACAATTACACGAAGTGATTTATTGTGCCTCTGCTTGCAATAAGTTTATAAACAAAGTCATAACATGGTACAACCCGATCCTTGTAAACAAACATAAACATGACCTTATTTTTCCTCTGTGGCACTACGCATTATATTTATGTAATTCCAAAACTGCCAAGTAAACCAATCGACCACAGGGCTGACAATTTAAGGCCTTACGTTGTGTGTGAGGACTTGCACAGATTTATGATGATTGCCCTGTCCCTACAATGCTTCATTTAGGACATTCCTGGTCTCCCTACAGTAAGAACCGTGTGTGTCAAGACACTATCGCTAGGCTCAGCCATTCGTTTATAGGTGGCTCAATTAACCACATTTAGCTCCTAGATGTCAATCTTCAGAGCGCAGGAAACTGTGCCTCAGAATTTAGAATTCTGCCATCTTTTCCACTACTGTGCAGACCCCCAAGTAAGGAAAGATCTTTATTGCTTTTCTGGGTCTACAACACTTACTTTATCATTTATCTTGTAAACCCCTCTCCCTTGGGGATTACTCTAACATAACAGCCCACTGAAAGAGGCTTTCTCAGAAATATATTTGTTTGTATATTTTCTGTTAAGGTCCTGGTCTTCCAGCAATACTTGCTGTGTACAACAGACTCACGTGGCAGAATTCATTTCACCATGACAAATCAACCAGGTTAAACACGGCCTTGTGTGTTCTAGACAGAATTTAAGTGTATTTAAAAACATATATTTTTTCTTTTTTTAGAAGAATTTTTTTCTTCATTAGAAAACAAATTGAAACTAATGAGAAACAGCAGTCATACACAGACATACACATTGATTTTACTTCTTTTTAAATGGAGAATGTGATTCTTTATGTTCCTGGGTATTGTTCTTTAATAAGAATTTTTGATGATTTCTTACTCAAATGGGGAACAATGTATGTCTTTTCTGGTTAATTTTCTTTAACATTTATTTTTCCCATCTATGCTGAGCTCCCTCATCATGGTTATATCAGTCCTTGACTGAAAATTCTTCTCTACTTCTGACACTTTAATAGTAAAGGGAGAATCGATCTGAACACATTTTTAACATGTTAGAATTTTGCTTGTTCAGGTACAGATATGCCACATGTCAACAGGTGTAATTTATTTAAATCGATTATTGAATATATGTAATAGTACGAGAGTTGTTATGTTTAGAAAATTTATAACCTCAAGTATATGCTGTGGTGTTTTATTATCAGCTAGCGTTGAGCTTATGTTTTACCAGCAAAACTCAAGGGAAAAATATTTCTCTAGCGTGTGACAGCCACAGCATAACTAATGTGAATATTTGTGGAAATGAACAATTAGGAATTTTAGGGAGCGTCTGTTACGTTTTCAAAACAATATTTCCTTGTTGTTGTTTTCAGTACAGCAGAGAATACATTTTAAGCTGAAGAACATTAATGCAGAAGAACATTTTAGCATGTTATTATAAAAGCAGAGAAACCCCATTTAGTGATTATTATATAAGTGGGCATTATTGATTTTATTTGATACCCTGAAAATTCCCATACTTGCCAAACAGAAAAAAATATTGCAGGGTTTTCCAGTAATTATTGTAAGTTGCACACCAATTGTGCCATTTCTCTATTTACTGTGTTGTGACAATATTCTGTTGAATCTGACTAGCGGTTGCATAATTTGTATTTTAAATTGGACTATTTGCAACAAAATACTTACATAAGAACCCCCAAATAAAAGGTTCTGGTTGTAGTATTGACTGTACTGAACCTCTCATGTCATGTAAGTACTTCCCAAAGATACTGGCATCTGAAAATCAACAAGGACTGGTGCCCAAAGACAGTTGCATCTGCAATTTTATGGTCTAATGGTCATTCAGACTTTAATTCCCGTGGCAGGCAAATTGCAGAGTTTAAGCCTAATTCACTTTGCCACTTTGTTTTAGTTAAATGTTAATCTTATTTTTATCCTTATCTAATTTATCTCAGGTGTAATGTCAATTGCCATTTCTTCAGATATTTCTAAATTGCTATCCTCCAATTATACAGAGGAAGAATAGATGTGGAAGAGTATGAGTGGACTTCCTGTCATTTGCCGGGGTGTTTATGTGCCCCGATGTTTCCGGAACCACATTCAGACTACGTGTATAATCCAGAGATAGGTAATAAATACTGTGCGCAAAGCAAGCAAACATTAATCATTTTCTGTTTAGAAAATGAGGGTGCAATCACTGGGTCATTCAGCTACATAGCATAATATTCAGTTAAAGGTACAGTTTTTTTTTATTTTAGCAGTCTTAATCTCATTTACTATGAATTAAGACAGAAGAAAATTGCACAAAATTTACAAAATGCATGATTGTTTTCCGCTGCGATTTCTCTGATCCCCCCATAGTCACATGCAGTAAAACTATAAATTGAACCAGTCAGTTTGTGTTGTGTGTGAATCTTATGACAAATTCTGTGTTCTGATTAAATGCGTCTCTGACAATGAATTCTTCAGTTCATTTTAGTTTCCTAATTACCTGTCCCTGCCACTGGCTATGACCTACAGTCTAACTCCTCATATTTAGGAAGAAATCGACTGTCATTTTTTCTGTGTAAATGTAAAGAGCTTTTGAAACATTGCAGCTGAAACTATTATTCGGAATATTTATCCCTGAACACTGTAATGACCTAGAGCTTATGAGGTATGGCTTTTTTTGTGTACTCACTGAAAGAACAATAACTCGAAATGCAGTTACATTTATTTCACCTTTCTACAATGTGGTTTCCTTCCCCTCTAGTTTCCCCAGAGGTTCTGTCAAAGACTGAGGATTCTGAAGTACAGAATCACAGATTGAAGCAACAGTTGATATCATACGATAGTTAAGGGTAAAGAAAGGCAACCCAAAAATGGAGGAAAATAGATAAGGGTAGTTATGGGATAAATACAGGGCCAACAGGCCTTATAGCCCTGCTAGCAGTTGATTAAGTATGTGAGTCTATAAATAAGTCTGGAGTGGAATGCTGACCTTGTGTTCATCACGCTCTTATTGATGTATGTTTTTAAACATCTTCAGGACACAATGAACAGTGATTTAGAATGGCTCAGATAGAGCAGTGTTCCTAACTCGGTCCTCAGGGACCACCAGTCAGTCCATGTTTCTTGCGAAAATGTAGACTATCTGGCCGGGAGCTGGGAGGGAGCAAAAACGTGGACTGTCTGGGGTGGAAGAATCACTGCAATAGATGATCCGCAGAACAGTAACCGACATGGCCACTAGGTGTCCCGGAATAGCAGAGCGCCGCCCGACTGTGCTGTGCTGTAGCCAAGGCTCTGACCAGTGCCGTCACTCTGTGCTCTTTTCGTTCCGTCTTTTTCCAGTTGTCAGTCTGGAAAGTCGAATCTTGCACCTATCCACGCTGGTCCAGGAGGCTCAGAGACGCGTCAGTGAACTGTCGGCCCAATCCTTGAGCGACGGGCTAGACGGCTCTGACAGGGAAAAGCAGCTAAAAGTCTGGGAGTGGCGATGCAAGCTGTACAAACGCATGAAGACTGGCATCGAGCAGTCAAGTGAGTGACGCGTGTGCTGTAATTAAACCCCCACCATGATCAGGCATTATTACCATGACACCTTGACACAAACCGGGTAGATCCAAATAAACTCACTAAAGGGAACACGGAAAGGTAATTTCTTTGAGAAGTTTGTATGGTATACTTCAAGTCTGCAGTGAGGGGGTGATGATGCATGTAGCGAGTGAGTCATTGAAAGAAGATTCAGCTGTTGTGGTGAATGGTGACACCACACAAGAGCAAAAAGGGAAAACACTGTCATCTAGAGCTCCGCACACATCACTCCGACGTTGCCGCCTGCATCCAAGTGAAGTATCGTTTGGACTCCTTCCCTTCAGTGGGAACATGATATCCCTTATTGCTCTATTGAGGGGGTGATTTCAGTTTTTTTTTTCCTTGCCAGTTTGTTTCACCTGCTCTCCTGTTTTTGTCACTACAGAGGAATCATTTAAGACATCGGCAATAAGTAGCTAGAGCCATCCATAAAGAAGACTGCCAATTGCATTAGGGATTTGCCATTTCTCACTGAGGCATCAGTGGAATTGCAGCAATGCTGCATGATGTAATTAGTTCCAGTATGTGGGCTTGAGTTACAACCAGACCAATCTGTAGACCTGAGGTAGTCAAAACAAGGATCAGAGAAGAAGGTAGCTGAAGGCTTTTCTGCAAATACTCTTCAATTCATGCTTACCACTCTCTCAGGAAATCATGGAAACACAGTATACTCAAAGATACCGATGCCATGAAACTGTATCATGAACTAATCTTTACAAACACAGGTTTTTTTTGCGGGTAAAACAGTGCGGTTGCTACATTATTAGCATTCAAGCATACTGTAGGTAATGAAGGGTTAAATTAAACTATTTACTCAGCACAGAATAAAAGCGCTCGAATGCTATCACTGTTTACATATGTCACATATCTGCTTCCTATGTGCAGAGAAATTGTTTCATGCTTAAATTAGATCTTACACGTGTTTTTTAAAAAACTTTACAAGATAAAGTATACACGTTTTTGTAATTCCAACAGTTTTATAAAATGAAATGGAGATAAAAAGATATTTAGCACATAGCAGCATCCTATACACATATTTCTGTTTGTTTTTGTTCATCCGGATACTGTCTACTTATAATTGTTTATTTTTTCTGTAGTATTTCTGTGCTACTCGGGTCCACACTGGTCTTTGTTTACAGCAGTGTTTCCCAATCCAGTCCTCGGGGGACCACCGCCAGTCCATGTTTTCGCTCCCTCCCAGCTCCCAGTAAGGAGCAAAAACGTGGACTGTCTGTGGGTCCCCAGGGACCTGACTGGGAGTCACTGGTTGAGAGTGACCTTTTGTTATTTGCCCCCCACCCAGAGACCCCAGAGGCACCGGCCAACGTGCGTCTGAGTGTGACGAGCAGCACATCAGTCACTGTCACCTATCAGGAGCCGCTCAGCATCAATTCAGCAGTGGTCACCAAATACAGAGGTACAGAGCAGCTCCCCATGACAGGAAACACTACACACCGCCCACTATATATTTATAGCATCTTTTACATTATGGATGCTTTGTAAAGCTTGTTGTTAGAGAAACCGTAGCTCCAATTTGACACTGCCTCGTAACACTTCATTTATGGATGGCAAATAGCATTTTTTCACCACACAAGAACCAAGTTCCTCAGCACAGCACATTGTGGCTTGCCGCTGTTATTTAAATCATTAACAAAAACAACAAGGGCTTTGCTCTTTGAAGCATTGGGTGGTCCTTATCCTTCCCGGGGTGCAGCCTTCAATCTGAGCCTTTGGAACAGTTGCAGGTAATTTAAGTGACTCCTAAATAATTGTTACAACATGGGTGACTGTAGTCTTTATTCCTGAGTAAGTCCTTCTCAAACTATAGTAAAACATCTTGTGTATCATATCCCTGCTTATTTTCAGACTTGCCGACACAAGCCAAGGACTAAAGGGAAAAAAATGGTATATATGTAAAATGACATATAATGGTATATTTTTGTATTCTCGTTGGCACTAGATATGTTCCTCCGGATAAGCGGTTTGTTGAGTGACAGCTCTGACTGCTCATGTGCGATTTTCTGTATCGAATGTTGTATGTTTCCTGTGCTTACGTCCTGCATAGATAGATATCTTTAATGTCACTGGAGTATTTGTCTGTTTTACCCCCGATCTCTTGGTGGCTCCCGTTTGCCAGCAGAGGAATGTGAGCACAGCGTCTCCGAACCCATCGTTGCTCAGGCCTCCCTCTGTGTCCCCGGCACTTCAAAGACATTAAGACCTGTTTGCTTTAAGTGAGCAGCGAGAACACTGGTTTGTTTTCCTTTGTATTTAGCCTTTTGGCTCCTCTAGCACAGAAGAACCACACAAAACTGAGAGTAATAAATTAGGCTGAAAATCCAACGTGATTCGGGTCAAAACAGTCCAAAAACATTGACCCAAGCTGTGAGGGCGAGTGTGTGTTCCCGTTTGCACGTAGGGCAGCGTGAGAAATGAGCTGCTGACATATCCGCTTTTCCAAACAGGGGCTTGTGGTGATTTTTAATCTAAAGGGATAGATTGTGAATCATTCCGAGAAATTGTGCACGTCAATAGTGATTAATTGGAAGTCACTGCTGAAAATAAACCCTGATGGCTCACTTTTCCAGGGTGGAAAACTGGCAGAGATCTCTATGCATTTTGATGGCACCAATCATCTGTTATAATCACCGTCAACTGCTTCAAATACTTCAATATTTAATAACTTTTGGAAGCGCAACGAAAGCACTGCTTACTTTGGTTATATAATATTATTTTCTGTGTGAAATTTTGAAATAATTTCCTAAACATCACTCAACTTTTGGGATTTTGTGGGTCTTTTTGGGGGAGCACTGTATAACTGCTGTATATTTTTGCAATTTTTTAACCTTTTTATTCAGATAATTAGACAATGCTTATGGACAATGTATGGCAGGAAAATAATTCCTTTTCTCCACTGACAAATGGCTCCATGTCAAATTAGAAAATCTTGGGTTTTTCCAGAAGCCACAGTCAGACGAAATGCCAAAATGGAGTTTTTCTGTTTAACAACCCTATAGAATATCATTTGATTTACTTCCATGCCTACCCAAAATTGCTGCTTTCTTTTATAATTTCCATTCAGTTGGTCGTCTTTTAGACGGATGAGATTCGATCTTGGTTATTTCCTAACTGCTCATGTATTTTCATGGTTAAAATACAAACACCAAGAATAGCTCCGGAAGAATCCCTTAATAATAGCAGCATTGTTGATTTTATCTATGGGTACAGGATTATCCTTGATGTCCCAAAAATGTGCAGTTATCTTACTTGAAGAAACCAGATATATTTCAAGACTACAGAATTTCGGTGCTGGTGATGAGGCAAGTGGTGAAATATATATTGGCTTCCAGATTGTGTGTTTTTAAATTAAGTCACATTTTTGTAAGGGTAAGCAGTGAAATGATTGTATTATGTTATATATATATTATGACCAGACTAGTAAACTGCTTTAACATGCAGCATTTTTCGATATACAGCACATATATCACCTACTCGCAAACTAAGTTACAACTGAAGTCATACAAAACAGGACAAGTATTATTAACTCATCTTTGAAAATCCTTTAATACTTTAATTACAATGAAGTGACAAAATTCATCATTAAAAAATAAATTGTAAAAAAAGAATTCCTGCCCTGTCATTTGGGATCCAAATAATTTAGGATCTGATCATACAAAATTGATTTATTATTAATAAATAAAACTGAGATGATAAAAAGATCTACTAAATTAAAAGAGAACACATGCAGATGGAAAAACCAAGCTTTTCAGGCATCTGTGTTCACTTGTGTTGAAAGTCCAGTAGATCATGGTAAAACTGAAGCCATTATGCTGGTGGTTATTTAGTCCAAGGGTCCCCCAGCCTAATCAGACACCTTAAGCTTGCATTTGTGCATACAGCAGTCTGGTCTCTGCGCTGCAGCTTGCTGAACTCACTTTTTTGCCGCGGCAGGTTGCTGATCCCGTCTCCCTTTCCTAAAAGCTGCTCCCTTTCATTCCCAGAAAAGTGAAAATCCATGACGGGGAAGGCCCATGCTCCCAGCTGATTGGTTTTATTCCCCAACTCTGAGCCCTGTCACGTGAGGGTCCAGGAGTGAGAGGGTGCAGGGCCTGCCTGAAGCAACTGGGTCAAAGCCTCCAGTCTCCATCCATGTCCCTTCATGTTATATGAAGGCCGCTTGCTGATACTGCACAGTCCTGTGAGCTTCTTCTGTGGAATAATTCAGGGAAATGTTTTGTGGATGTTTCATGTGGATGCAGGTAGTATAGATTCCCTGTATTCTGATGATTTGCTAAAAAAAACATAACAGGGTGACTGTAAAAATAACGGAAGATGTAAGATAAAACATGCATGGATTGGTCTAAAACGTTTGGAGAAATATCTGCTTTAGCTTTCACAACAGTGCTATATATTTTCCTTCCTTGCTCCTTCCTGCTGAAAACACTAAGAGAGTGTTTTGTTTGTGTTCACTACATTCGGACGGTCCACAGTTCTGACTATGGTGTAAGGTTTGTTCCCAGCCATTCTCATTATGCTGGACATAATGACAAAGTGCCATTTCAAATTGTCATTTGAAATCATTAAAAGTAAGGGAAGGTGAATTGAAAGATGAATCAAAAGTGGGTAATTTTTCTTGGTGAGTTCTTTTCTCATTAGTTTAAGCATCACCAACTGCCATTTTTCTTTTTTACCTAATGTTGCATTTAAATTAAGCTGAGGTCTGCTGCTGACAAGTTGCTTTTCTTTTTTTCATATATGTACAATATTTTAATATATGTTAATATCTGCATTTTAATTCACATTCATGAAATTCACTAAGAGCTTCAAAGAATAGCCTGATATTGATTGTTGCCTCCTCGAGGGGTCTGGGACAAAGAGAGAGGAGTAAAAGTAAAGAAACAGAGCGTGGGGGGGGGGGCCCACTCAGGGGAATTATCTAGACGA
>JABFDZ020000097.1:19270438-19287664 GCA_019775955.2 Pollimyrus isidori
GCTTCCGTGTACCCCGCCGCCCCGGCCCCCCCCACCACCCCTCACCCCTCCCCCCCGCCCCGCGCGGGCCGCCGCCGGCGGCGTACTGACCGGGACAGGCTGCCTCCCCCCCCCCCGCCGTCCCGTGAGACAGGACCCCAATCGTATCCCCAAGCTCTCCCATGACCGGATACTTTGCACGTTTGTGGTTGGTTGTAAAATATACACCCGCAGAGGTAGTGTGGAGACAGCCTGGCTCCCCCCCCCCCCCGGGCGCACCCCCCCCCCCCCCGCGTCCCCCCCCCCGCCCCCCCCCCCCCCTGAATGCTTTTTGGTTTACACTTATCTTGTTGTCTGCTCATTTCCCATGTTGCCCGTACACTAGTGCTTTTGCAGAGTGGCGGCCAGCGGACTCTCGGCAGAGTGAAAACACCTTTTTGCAGTGAGCAGGCAGGATGCAGCCCGCCGTCCATAGGCTGAGGCCTGCATCTGGCGACTGCGGGGAGGCCTGGCCTCCTGCCGGCCGCTAATCCACAGTGGCGGATAGAGGTCGGCTGTTTCTGGTGCTGACAGTGCCCTGGTGCTCACACACACTGGCTCCATTACCAGACTATATACGACCGCGTTCAGGAAGGAGAAAAAGTGTTCATCACTCATCTGTTTATGAGTCAACACTAATGATGTCAGAGGGAGTGCGGGCCAGCCTCACTAGCTATACTGTATAATTGATTTTATATAAAAGACTTCATTTGTTTGAGAATTAGACCCATTTTTTCAGCCATGCTATTTCAAGTGTTGGACAGACACTCCCATTGCCTCCCACTAAGAAAAAAAAATGTCGTAAAACCCACTTTCTCCAAACTCTAGGCAGAATTTACTACAAGAGTAAATGTCCTTCAGAATTTAAAAGTACTCTGGTTGTGTGCAAAATATTCTTCATTTTACTTTAACATCATTTTTGTAGTAGTACAAATAAGCGTGAAGGAGATAGGAATGTAGATGTCATGCTAATATTTGTATTTCCGCTTTGTAACAATACGTATATGCTGATAGTAATTTAGGAGATTCAGATTGGCGCTGTGTGATCTAAAGTGATTAGATAAAAATCAAGTTTAACGCACAATTATTGAAATGATGAGACGTTGAAAGAGTCACACGCAGTGTTGTATACGAGCAGGGATATTTACGCAGTAAATATGTCTGTGTGTGTGTCCATCTGTCTCCATGCGTGTGCTTGTGTGGTTTCATATTTACACAGTTTATTTTTGGAGGGCCAGTGTTCGAAAATAAATCTGCAAAATTAATCAGTACTGGTACAATGACACTACTATAAAATCCTGAGAAAAATACATTCATTGAAGGGGAGGTTATCTTAATTTATGATGTGTATATGTGGGGCTGAGAGTCTGCTTACAGACTAAGGGGTGTGTGGTGCACACAGCGCTCTGTGTTCCTGCCTGAGACACAGTGACCCCCCCTCCCCGCCATTCCACCCCCCAGCCCAGCTGGCTCTCCCAGGCACTCTCTGCCCAGTTATATAAGCTGCTTCTGTCAGAAGGACCTGGAAAGTCTTGCCCGTGATCATTACAGATGAGCCCTCTACCTTTGCGAGTGTTGAAAAGGCCCTGTTGACCTGTTCTAAATTACTAAAAGTTGTGGATAATGTTCCATTCTTTCCCTCTCCTTATGTTTCCCTAATGTTCCCTCTCAGAGCAGCGAAACTTTACGATTATGTTTTGTTTGCAGAGTAGGCAGATGGAGTGCCACCTCATTAATCAAAGCTATCCATTTTTCTTTCGCTTCTCATAAATGAAGATAAATATTTATTTATTTATTAGCCATGACATCTGGGCCGCATAACAGGCCAACGCACTCATGTCATGTAATCCACTTGTCAAAAGAATTTCACGCGCTGAACTGAAAATAATGTAGATTAACAACAAGAGCTAATCTTGCTGTCTGAATCGCATTTTGACACAATGGACGACCAGGAAAGTCGTAGAATGTAAATAAACAAAAGATCATCTGCTGTATCCTGTCTTCATATTGAGCATTATTCACAATCTAGACTTCATGAGTAACCTTGTCTCAGCCATTGGATGGATTTTTCTTTTGGATTACATTGTGGCCTTGCCACCAGCATAATTTCTGTATTTCTCGGTTTATAAAATCTCCAGAACATTATTGGATTGTGTTGTTTCTTTACTTTAGACTTAAGTGGACTTTAGCAGGTGCTGATCAGTGATGAATACAATCTTTATCTCCATTTCTCACGCACAGACAGCACCAGATAACACTTTAATGATGTTCCAGTATTCTTGAAAAAATGGTTTCCTAAGAGCTGTAAATATGACTTAATTAGGGCTGTAGCTTCGGCATTTTAAAACTGTCCGATGTGAAATGCTGTGCACTTTTAGTGTCATACAATTAACCATAATAGGGTGAAATGCCATTGAGAGAATTTGCCACTTTTCCTAAGTATGTAACTTTTGTGCGACTAATTCTCAGTGTCTGCCTGGTATGTGAATCATAGGAATCTCTTTCAGAACTTTCTAATTACTGAAATGTTTGAGTGGGATTACAGTTACAAATTGATTATTTACAACTGAAATGCTTTGAAACAGTGGCTTTGTGAGAAGAAATTGAATTAGTTCTCGGTTTGTTAGATGAGCCGAGGTGATTCGGTACAGCAAAAATCCATCTCGGGAGATGTAGATGATAGGTAGTGTGACCTATATCTGATGCATAAACTGCTTTTCTGGAGAGCGAACCGTGTCGTCTGCCAGCCGTTTACATGAGAGCAGTTGCAGGACGCTTGATTTCAAGGGTGTCTGAAGATCCATCCCTGAAATGCGTAGCTGATCGGACAGCAGGAGCTGAAAGGTACAGTTTGTTGCTGAAAACCCAGAAATAGCTTATCAATCAGGAGAGCTCTGTTGGGCTGAAGACATTCAGACCCTCGACCTTTTCTTTCATTAAAAGAAAAACTTGGAGTCTTTCAAAGCATTTTCTTATGATTTGGGTAATGTTTGGTAGTTGCCTAGTAATACTGCTTCCCTCAGGTCAGCTCATCTCCATTGTGTTTTGTAATGAAGATCCTTCTCTAGACCCTTCACTACTTTCTCTAACTTTTTATTTAAAAAATAAGGTAACACTTTTAGGTGTTGAGGAATCACGGTGGTGCAGTGGTGGGCACTGTTGTCTCATAGCTTTGGGAACAGGGTTCAAGTCCTTGCCATGGCTCCATGTGCGTGGGGTCTGCATGTTCTCCTTGTGTTGTTGTGGGGTTTCCTTCCCTGGTTTCCCCCCACAGTGGAAAAAAAATCCATGGTGAATGGGAATCACCGAATTTTCCATCACCTGAATGATGTGTTTATGTGCTCCGTGATGGGTTATCACCCAGTTCTTGGATATTCTCTACATTGAATCTGTACTTTCAGGGATTTGCTTCAGACCCCTGCGACCCTGTATAGGACAAGGAATGACTCACTGATCAAATGAGTTTTTAATTTTCTAACATCCCTGTGCCAGTGGTTTATCCAGGTCAAATTTCCTGATATGTCATTGCTTGACCATAGATGTCAGAGTGTGTGTTTCAGTCTAATGGTTTCTCTCTGTGCTTGTGTTTCTTAGATACATCTAAGCTTCAGAACCCCAGCCGGAAGCAATCCGTCTCCCGAAGCCTTAAACACCTTTTCCATTCTTCAAACAAATTTGTAAAGACATTGAAAAGGTCATTATGGTAGCATATTGTCCACATTGTTTGTCCTTGTCACATAGTTTTTTTTTTTATTCTACGTACAAGTTATATTACACTTGCAATTTTACTTATATATGTATATACTGTACAAGGGCTGTTGGAAAACACTAAGCATTATGATGACTGGAAAGACATCAATCCTTTACTGATTTGTTATACATTTACCGTTTTATACACACACACAGATATATATATATATATATATATATATATATGCCCTTCACCTGTATGATGTGTTTATGTGCTCTGTGATGAGTTATCACTCAGTTCTTGGATATTCTCTACATTGGGTGTGTGTGTGTGTGTGTGTGTATAGAACGTCAAACGCCAAATGTACTGTATGATCAAGCAGTAAAGGGTTGATCTTTTTCCTGTCATCATAATGCTTAGTGTTTTCCAATAGCCCTTGTACAGTTATCAGACACTTGTGTTATATCTTACTTGTACCTCTGCAAAATTTGTTGCAGCATATATATATGTGTATCTACAGCTTTAACTTTAGCAAATTTTACAGTGCCTGCTTTTAGAGTTGCTGGAGCAGTTTTTGTGAATAACGTGAGAGCATTTCACCTATGTGTTATATTATTAATAATAAAACAAGACCAGTAAAAATGTCTAGCTGAGATAATAATATCTAGCCTTCAGCCCATTACAGGTATTACATTGTCTTTTCATAAGTAGGCTTTGGAGAAACGCCACACCTAATCAGTTTATTTGGCTTCTAACCTATTCCTTGTGTGTAATTACGCCGGTCAAGACTGTATTTCAGCCCGCTCTGGCACAGCCCAGCTTGACATAATGAAATCAGCCCTGCTCCTAATCTCATTATTTGCAGGGGTCTCTATGTGGCGGCAGTGTTCTATCACAAGGACAGTCTTCTGGTGACCAATGAGGACCAGATCCCCATCGTGGAGATCGATGACTCCTACAGCAGCTCCTTCATGCAGGACTTTCTGTGGTTCGCTAAGGTATGGTGGGTTACTGTCCTTCTGTCTAAGTAAACTATACCGTGGAGGACATAGAAGAGTGATTGGGTAGGTGTGTCACAGGCAGTGCATTTAGCCTGCAGCAGTAGAGCACATGCTGTGATGGGTTGGCACCCCATCCTTGGTTGGTCTCTGCCTTGCGCCCGACGTTATGGAAATGGAAAATGCACTTGCATCTACAGAGTATCTCTCTCTATATGTGCGTTAGTGTGTTCATGCATATATGCATGTATGTGTAATCTGGGCCCATGACTGACTCCACCTGTGCTGACTGGCAGCTCTCCTGCATGTGGGAGGACGTGCGGTGGCTGAGACAGAGCATGTCCGTCTCCATGTCCTCCTCGTCCACGCTGCAGGCCCGCCAGAAGATGCTGGCCGCTGCTGGCCAGCTCCAGGTCAGAGCCGGCTCCGTCACACGAGCCTTTGCTTATTATCTACCACTTCACAGAGCCGGGAGACGCATGTCGATCCTCTCCATCGGATCACGCCGAGCTAGTCCATCGTCGTCTGCCACATACAGTGACACGTAGCCTGTTTTTCAGCAGCCATCTGAGGCTGCATTACTCACTTGTTTTGGCTTTTTTGTATCTTGTTGCTTGGGAAACTGTTAATGTGCTGATTTAAAGGAAAACAGATTGCTGTGAATAGAAATATCATATATAGTTGGGTTACGCCTTACACAAAGGGACAAAGGAGCTTATCAAATTTTTGTATTGCACGCAGCATGTAGGATGACCACATAATGTCGGGGGGGGGGGTCACTATGAGCTACTTTAGGTTTTATAAACTACTTTACAACTGAAGGGCTCCTGTGCTGGGCTGATTAGTTTAATTCTCCTTGTGCCTTTTACTAGTTTGTTTCCTTGATTGAAGGATTCATCCAACTGTTTCACATTAACATTAGTGACACATGGAAGATTATAGGAGACTGACCATTCAGCACACAGCAAGAACTTAGTGCTAAAGTGGAATTCAGGTCTTTTTAATCAAAATGATATTATGCAAACCCTGTCCTAGCCCATAGTGTCCCCCCTGACATGGATTAGATGGTCATCCTAACAGCATGTGATCTGCTTTTTGTGAATCTGCATACATTTATCCAGTGTAGATTCAGAGTAAGAGGTAGCTCTAAGATGGTGTAATGCTACAGCATTTAGTAAGACCTTTTAGTAAGACGGATTTTATCATGCTGTAGCATTGCATTTTCAGTCATGCTGTTTTCACAGCGTCCCAGCTGCCAGATTGCTACCCCCCTCTACAAGCCCGAATCATTACTTTGCTCATCTGAATGAATTGTCTGAAGGCACAGCCTAATGAGGGTTTGGGTCTGTTTACCAGCTCATTATGAGGGGGAAATGAAACAATTAATCAGAGCGCTTGGGAGCTGACACTAGCACTGTGCCTCTGGAGTGCTCACGCACTGGTGTTGTCTAAGAAATGACACGCCTCCGGAAAACAAGAGAGCCTGGTAGGGACTTAAAAGCTCAGACGTTTTTTCACTGTCCTGCAATCCCTGCGATTTTATTTTAGGCACTTTTACTCTTTGCCTTTCCTGTGCCCGGCTCATTGTTATGTCAGATGTCAAAATTGTCACATGACTGCCCCACAGAATCTCCTAGGCACACACAACCTGGGCCGCGTCTACTATGAGCCCATCAAAGATAGGCATGGGAATGTCCTCCTGGTGACGATCAGGGAGGTGGAGAGTCTCTACTTCTTCAACGGAAAATGGATGCAGGTGTCCAAGCTGCAGAGTCAGAGGAAGTCGCTCTCCACGCCGGAGGAGCCCACGGCACTTGATATCCTGCTCATCACCATTCAGGCACGTCCCCAAGCTGTCGTTCTGACACGCGAGGCTCTCTCATGATGCAGGGCTACTTCCTGTGGCCTCCCAGATGTTTGCTTTCTAACTAAATTGTCTAACTCAACCAAATGTGCTCTTCAGGATATTTTGGCCTACCAGAGACGCAGTCAGCACCGGCTCTCGCCTGGTCTCTACTTGGGTTTCCTGAAGTTGAGCAGTTCTGTGGACCAGATCAAGGTGCTGGTTCCTCAAAGGGTGCCTAACATGCTGTGCCACTACAAGATCAGGGACAATTGGAATGTCTCACGGTGAGCCTTCGACACCCATGTTCACGCGATGATGTCATGTTTTTTTTTTTTTAATACTGCAAGTCACAATGAAATACTGCTGTGCGTTACTAGCTCAGGAAACAAAGGGAACAAGGGTCGGCCTGTTCTCGCCGCCAGCGATTGTCTTACTTCGTGATGTGCAACCACAGCCTAAGCATCTTTTATGTGACTGGCCCCCGCCGTCGCAGTCGGCACTCTAGAAGGCTTGCTGAGGAATCCCCGCCCCATTCGATACTCCTTGTAAAAGGAAGCCCCTCGTGTAGAGCTGTTTATTTGGGCACTGTCAGATATTATTCCTCTTAACTGGGCCTGTAGCAGCCAGATAGAAGTATTTCTGCAATGCCGGCTGGCTGCAGCATGTGGATTCTTGGAAGCCAGGCCAACGCAGGCGTTCACTTGAGAGTGTGAGGCGAAAGACAGAGAAAACCAAGCTGTGTGTGTGTGTGTTTTTCTCTCTCTTCATTCCAAATGAGACAGCCTATTGAAAACCCAAAAGGCACATCAGCTGCATGCTGCATAGTACAACACGGAGCGTAATGTGTTTCACTCTTGAATCAAGCAACTTGAGTATTTAATTAAAGATTTACATTCCAGAGCAGGGATATTTCCATGCGAAAGGTCTTGGCGACACTCGCCGAGGTCTCCTGTGCAATTTTTCAGTGTGGCAATTTATCACGCTACCCCATTGCCTCGCAGACAGGAAAACTCCAATGAGAAAAAAACACCCTCAATGCCCGAATTTAGAAAGCAGCGAAGGAGAATGTATAGCGACAGAAAGGGGGGGGGGAGGGGGGTCTCTTCGCTGGGGTTTAAGGTAATCACTCTTCAGCGTGAGCACACATACTTTTCTTCACATGGACATTTTTAATAGGCAAAACAAAAATGTTATTTGTTTTTGTTCTGTGAATGAACTATTTATTTATTGTAATCTCAGGTCAGAGCTTTGACCCCACTAGGTAGGTCTAGACAGGGAGCATATTATCCAACCACTCAATGTGGCAGTAAAACACTAAATTTACTATTGCTTTCCATGCGTCGCGCTGGGGCAGTCTGCAGGAGGCCGGCGTGTCCCAGACGTGGGGCGCACACGATATGATGCCCATTTTCAGCCCGAGGGAAAAATCTCTTTTTTTTTTCCACAAACACGCCTCACAGGCAGTGGTGTGTCCTCTTGTGCTGGAACAAACTGCTTTCAGTGTGTTTCTGTCACTCACTCATTCTGTCTTGCTGTTCAGGCATCCACAAAGAAACTGCTGAATTAGAACCCAAGACACAGGACTCAGTGATGTAGTTAAATTGAAGTTTTTAAAAAAAGAATGAAAATGATTTTGAACGTCATTTCTTCCTACCGTTAATAGTGCTCCCTGCTAATTGTAATCAGCCTTCTCTTTATGTTAGCAAATCACAATAGGCCCTACTAACCATTATTTTTAATCAAGGAAAATGTTATAGGATTTTCTCTTTATGTAACAATTCATAACCTCAAAAGAGACATTCAATATAATGTTTTGTTAGGCATCTGTCTTTTTTTCACCAGGAAAAGGTTCTTGAGCTTTCCGGGAGGATATTTTATGCATGTGATCATATCTTAAAACGTTTTAGATTAGTGGAATATTTGGCCCAAAGCAACAGCAGATCCTATTGTTCTTAAGTTGAGGTGCGATTGAGTGTTACTGTGTCTTGGCATGTGCGGGCATCAGCGTAAGCCATAATACTTCAGTGTCAGACAGGACATTAGCGCATATATATGGCTGACGCGAGCCGTGATGATGCTACAGATGCCAGGACTGAAGTGATTTGTGAAAGCATGCAGTCACTCTGGGGCTAAAATCGCGCTACGTGTCTGCCTACTCTGACCGTCTCTCCTTGATGCTTAGGGATGAGTGGGACTGGCTTCAGAGGTTGTCTGGCCCAGCACATGTGGAAAGTGTGGATCAGACCAGCGACTGCCACAACCCGCTCTTCCTCTATGAGCTCCAGATGGCCGTGAAAGGCTTGCTCAAACAGATCAATCTACCTCTGCACCAGGTACTTCGCGAGTCGCAGGCACATGAGTGCGGCGCAGAGATCGCTCGTTATTCTCTGTCCTTATCTGCGGTTGGGTAAAGGGCCGAGCGCAATACTCCTTCCCGGCATCGCAGCGTTCCCACATGCCCATTAGAGCTCTCATTCTGTCAAAAACATGCAAAGCAGCGAAGAGCTGATTAAGTCCGTGTGTCATATGTGGGAAGCAAAGTCTCCACTGCCATCATTCAGGCGCTGCAAAACCTGGGTCCCGTCATCCCAGACTGTTCGAAAACACGAGACAGCTCATGCACGCCAGAAGTCTGCAGTCTCGGCTAATGCCAACTGTCGACGCTCCCCTTTGCCGAAACGTCCTGAGCTTGTGAAAATGTGTTTTTTCCCGTGACCTGTGAAATGAATCACGGCGAATGCGGTGGACTTTCTCCGGGCCGCTCGCACAGCGCTCTCGCGTTCGGCCGCCACGGTCCGTGCCGTTTCCCCTTTTGCTCCGAGCTTTATTGCCGCTTTTATATCAGCTCTACATTTTGTGCTCTGAGTCATAAACTGTATTTTCCACAGCCTCGCCGTTAAGCTTTACTGCCGCATGTCTCCCGGAGAATCCGGCAGCTACGTCTCTCAAATGCTCCCTATTGTGTAGGTAATGAAAGCTAAGCGCCGCAAATTGGACAATAAGGTGGGACGGTTTGTGCTCTGTTAAGCTGAAGCGTTTGCCATTATCCTGATCCGCCAGATCCGCTTGAGTCTGCTGGGAAATGTGGACAATTCACGAAATAGTGCTCTTTTGTGTAGCTCGTGCGCACGCGCTTACACGCACGCGTGCACGCCCCCGACATACGTACGCTTGCATATAGAGTACTGTGCATTGGTCAGGCAGACTGAACGCATAAATGACAGGTTGTGTAAAAGTGCAGGCCCATAATATGTGCAGGTATGCGAGGTCCCCGTGCCATTCTGCAACCCCCTAACCCCCCACTTGTGTGCGTGTGTCCCTCTGCAGGCCAAGCACTCCCGTCTCTACACACAGGAGGTGCTGGAGCTGGGTCACAATGTGTCCTTTCTTCTTCTGCTACCCGCCTCAGACGACGTCTGCACTGCCCCGGGACAGACTAATCCTTACACCCTGCACTCGGGGTTCCTCAACCTCCCTCTTCAAATGTTTGAGCTAGGTAGACTGGCTACTGTTTCGGCTACAATATTAGCTCAGTGGCCTTATAAAAATCCACAGATTCCTATCTGTTCGCCTGGCTCCCAATGGGCCGCCAATAAATCACAGGCACGGCACTGGCTGCTGCCTGTCCCACAAGCCATTTGGCGGGGTACACCTGTAAAGAGAATGGCAAATTGTTAATGTCCCTGATACACTCATATATTTGTGTACCTTTAACAAAGTCCTTCATATCTGCATGTAGGTCAGAGATTAGAAATATATATACTTTAATAAAAACTCATGTACGTATTGGGTGTAGCAGCACTGTTTCTTGCATTTGATCTGGAATTTATAGTGTTTTATTACATATAATCAGGAAAATACTTCCCCTATAATGTCTGGACAACAGAATTTTAACTACCACATATTATAACTTGTAATATCTGTATGTGTGTGTGTGTGTGTGTGGGTGCGTGTGTGTGTGTTTATCTATGCATTTTATTTATATATGTCATGTTATGTATATATTACACATTTTATGATGTTTATATTTTATGAAGCAGTTATTTATATTTGTGAGGCGTGTTTCTAAGTGTTAGGTCTCAGGCTTATTTAATGCACGCTCTTTGTTAACCTGCTCTTTGTTTTGCAGTTCACTTTTGCACTTACAAGGAGAAGTTCATCAGTCTGTACTGTCGCCTGTCCTCCGTGCTGGACCTCGACGCACTCATCACTCAGCAGGCCGTACGAGAAGCCATCTCAGACACAGAGATCGCAACAGCCAAACAGAGGCAGCAGCATATTCTGGATTTCATACAGGTATTTCATTAAACATATTGCTGTTCTATTAATCGTCGTAGCTCTGTGTTGTTCACTTATCACTTATCTCCACCTATATAAGAATACAGGCAGAATGCTCAAGATATTGTGAGGTGTGTACATCTGGCATTTAGAATTTTAAAAGTGCAAAAGCAACTTTTTACAACAGATATTGAACAATTAGGTATTGATGCTATAAAATATAAAGGCTAAACAATAAACATTTAAACAATTAAAAACTATAAAGATCTTTCTATTTTTTCTTCTGAAATTAATATGGATTCTAGAACCATGAATTTGTTTTGTGAAGAACTAACCCAGCTTTGCTATGGTCTTTGTGATAAATAAAGATTTAGATAAACCCCAAAACCACACAGATTGTTTTTATATTCTTGCCCCCAAGAACTTTGGAAGAGGTTCAGGAGAACTAGTTTAGACTCTTGGTTCTGCCTGTTTTGTTTGTGTCTGCTTAAAAGTACAGCATATTGTCAGTCACTGAAGACATGATTATCTCAGGCTAGCTTTACTAACCTAAAGTACAATATTAATACAGTTTGTTTAACTTCTAATTCAAACTCTTAGCTAATTTTCAGCTAGGCCAGCTCCCACATTGCAGCCTTTCCTCCAATGAAGTTATCATTGTGTTCAAACAGAGCATAATTTGGTCCAGGGGATCAGGGGACAGACAGGGCTGTGACCATATCAAGCTGCCTAATATCTTGCTTGCTATAAGTAGGATATGGCATCACTATTGTTAAAAGTTCATCTGAGGTTTGTGCATTTCACAGGATAAACGTTCATCTGTTGGGGAAACACAGGCTAGCATCACCATTTGATAACAGCTTCTAGTCTGATTTTAAAGTACTAAATATCCATACCCCGTTAACTACTGCAGGAATTTCATTCCGTCATCAAATACAGCAGTACTATTTATCTCTGTTAATGAACAGCGACAGATAACGTTCCACATGTCAGCTTTACGTATTGTTAGAAATTAACTCGAATGCAAACTCTGGTGGGACGGATATCATTTCTATCCATCTCTTTCTTCTTGCTGCTTGGTTATCGTCGAGTCACTGCTCTCGGACCCCAGCGCCAGATGCCCCGGGCCCCATTTTTTCTTTCAGCCGAATCTCCTGATTTATTAAATGGGAAATGTCACTCGATGGCCTCTATAGATTGCTTTCCGCCAGCTCCGCAGTCTGTCTTGGTGCCAGATGGCCGCCATGGCCAAGAATTCCGCCCCAGCCTCCGCCACTATCATTCTTTTTGCATGTCCCTGCTTAAATCCCATGAATCAGTGATCACTAGTCAGGTTTCAAGGGGTTGGGTGTAGCACCAGTGTTTCTTGAATTTGATCTGGAATTTCAAGTGTTTTATTACGTATAATCAGGATAAGTTTGCTTGTGTCATCCCCTATAATGTTTGGACAACAGAATTTTGACCACCAAATGTCAAATTCTTATAAATTGTAAAAACATGCATGTCCTAATAGCTCAATTCATAAATGTTCAAGTGTAACAAAATTATGAGCATGTAAGAAAATCCCCCAGAAAGGTTCACACAGTTCTCTCCCAGTCATCTGAAGGCATGTCTTCCAAAATACTCACTCCTGATGTCAAAACTCATTCCCATCGCATTGAGAACTCGTATATTCTGCCAGAAAGGGGTCTAAATGTTCCTAGAAGTTTATTTAAGCTTGCCTTAATGAAATAAGCACCCTTTGTCAATGCGATTTCAGAAGGGAATTTTCATGGTTACTTGATGTGACAGAAATTGTAAACTCAGCAATAAAATAGAATTTCTGGAAGCTTCTAGCACAGATAAGATGGGGAACACGTTGTGATTTAGAATCCAGCCCACCTTTGGTACAGCACAGAGTATTCTTTAATAACAGCCTTATTTTGATAGGTAAGACAGATTTTCATTCTCAGAAGTATGTTACGTCTGAAAAAGTCATCTTTGCTGTTAAAGGAGATGTCTTATTAGGTACACCAAAACTTAGAAGACAGATTGTTATTTCTGCAGTGATAAAATCATTGGTGTAGATGACAAGCCTTTCTAGGTGTATTTAGTCAAGGTGAGTATGTTTAAGATGTAGGGGTCCAAATCTCACACACTGAATCACAGACCAGAACAGATTTCACATGGAGAAATGAAAGTTGAATGCTGTGGAATAACCACAAAAGCAACGGGGCCATATCCGCTGCTTCCGTCCAGTCAGGTTTAATCATCACTCCTTATCTACCCTGAAACAGTTATTGGAATTCAGGGGAGTAAAATAAATGTGTCTTGGTATGAGACTGAATGTGGATGTGACAAAGCCATCACCTCTATAAAAATTAAATCACTTTTTCCAAATTATCTCTGTTCTGTAGTTTGTATTACAGCAATGTATTTTTTTAACTTTTGTCTATATTCAAATTTTAATACCCAGAAATCTTTATTGGAACAAAAAGGAATCTGTTCTGGTTTAGTACAGGACCAGTGACAACAACAGTATATAGACAACACAGCAGTGTAGACAAATAAGGTATGTAATATACAGTGTAGGCAATATAAGAAAAATTGTCAAGAAAGTTACTGTACAGTAGAAAGCAAGGAACAGTAGTGCAACACAACATTGTATAATAAGTATAACCCAACATAGGGCCACAGATATTAAGCACAAGAACAACATTGATGTGCAGAAAACAGAGGTAGTGCAACACAGGATGGAACTGAACTGGGATTTTGATTGGTAAGTCTAAATGGTGTGTGTGTGCATGTGTGTGCGCATGTGTGCGCGTGTGTATGTATGTGGTGGTGGGGGCGGGGGGGAGTATGCTGAATTTCAGTTTGGTTGAGTTTGTTGAGGAGTCAGATACATTCTGGAAAGAAGCTGTGAAGTTGGCATGTAGCCGAAGTGACAATGGACTTGTACCCTGTCGGTGATGGTAGTTTGTTGGAATTGGCTGATGGCATCTCCAACCATCTTGCCAAGTCTCTTCTTCACCCTGGCAGTGAAGATGCTTTTTATATATGGTAGCTGAGAGTTCATCTCTTCAGTGTAGTAGACCACTTGCTTCAGTTTAGCCTTGGAAACTCGGGAAAAGGGGTATGGAAACCAAGCGAATGGTCAGCATACTTGCATGATAGCGGAGTAGAAGTTTATGACAATGTGATGCGAGATGTTCTTTGTAGATCTTCCTGAGCTACGGTAGGAAGAACAGTCTCTGCTGGGCTTTTCTAGTGATGCAGGTGATGGTATAGTCCCACTTAAATGCGTTAGATATGGTTTTCTGCAGAACTTCAACTGACTCGGCCATCATTGGAGAGAAATGTAATACTTTCATTAAAGTGCAGTGCACTGGAGCAGGGGGTGGCCATGTGGTCTAACACTCCCGGGGTTTGCTTCGGTATTCCAGCTTTGTGTGTGATTTGCATGTTCTTCTTGCATTAGACAGGAGTTCCGGTCCAGGGTGTTCTTTGCCTTGTCCTCGGGAGCGGCTCCACATGACCCTATACTGAATAAATGGTTATGCACAATACATGGATGGAGTATGCTTAGCTATGCACAAATGTACTGTATATGCATATGTCTGTCCTTGGGTCGTATGTTTTGGTCTTCTGTTCTGTAGAACTGAAATTTCACGAGTCTTCAAAACATCACCACTGGTTAATATACTGTGCTGGAAAGGTTATAATCCATGCGAATGTCCTGAGCAGAGCCCTGGAAGCTCACCCTTGGTTATTGAGCAGTCTTTGTTGTTGGCCATATGCAGCAGATGGACGAGATGTGGAGGGATATGCGCTGGATCACGGAGGCTTTGCAGTACGCCCGCTATAAGCAGCCCCTTGGTGGAGTTCCCATCACCTGGCTAGTGGACCCTGCCATTGAGCCCACCATGCAGAAGAATGACTCCACCTCCTCAAACATGGACTACCTCCCCACCCCTTCCCCCTCACCAGAGATGCGTAGACGTAAGGGTGTGAATGGTAATTCTTTTCTTACCCAAGAGTTCCCATTAGCTTCAAACCGTCCAGTTTCTCAAAACCATTCACTCTATATCCCATGTAAATTCCATGTTTGTCAATATTAATTTAAATATAAGTCATCAAATGTGAATTACCTATGCTGATATTTGTTCTTCCAGACTCCCAGCCTGGTTCCGATGAAGAGGGATGTTCTGAGGTGTTCCTCCCCACAGACAGCGACTACGACTCCAGCGATGCTCTAAGTCCACGGGATCTGGACCTGGTGTACTCCTCCTCGCAAGACATATCCCAGCAGGCCGTGTATGCCCTGAGTGGCAGCGCCCCTGACGTCCTGCAGGTGCACGATGTCAAGTACAGCGTTTACCCAAAGGACTCAGAGGCCGCTTCCTGCACCAGGAATATGGAGAGTTTGATGCTGACAGGCTACTCCACCAAATCCACTAACCAGGTGTCCTGCAGCAAGGTTCCACCCAATCCTCCAGCCAGGAGGAAGATGCTTGCCAAGGCCCAGACCCAGCAGAGCAACACTGGAGTGACACAGCGCTGGCTGCGGGTCCAGAGTGAAAATCTGGGCACCTCGCTGTCAGAAGGCATTTACACACAGCAGCACGATGCCGACCTGCCCCTGGAATCCACCTCCACCTCCTCCGTTGGAGTTTTCACAGACCTGCTCCAGGGTCCCGTCTCATCTCACGCTACCTACAGCTTAGAAGGTCTGAAGGGTTTGAGAAGGGAGTCCAGGCAGAACGTACGCCGGATCTATGTGGAACCCTGCAAGCAGACCTCGCCCACTGCAGATCCTCGCGGCTGGGCCCTGGATGATGGGGGGTGTATTACCACCCCCACAGAATTTGAAAGTAGTGTGGCTCAAGACACTGACTCAGATGACCAAACCAATGCCCAAGTGTCTGAGATACTTAGCAGCACACTTTAGAAACAGGCAGCAGGATGACCGGACAGACAGTGTGGCATTCTCACAGTCACCCATTTTTCACCACTGCCTCTTTCCATGATAGCACATGAACGAGACACATAGCCGAATGAAGTTCACTTTTTAAGTAAATGTATACAGAACATAATTGGATATAGAATCCTTACAATAGAATGTATAAAGACTGATGTTGCTGGTCAACTATTTTAGAAATGTAAAATCTATGGCTTTGACTGTTAAAACAATAATAATCAATACAGCCTGATCTGAAGCACTGCTCTTACTTTCAGACTTGAATACCTGCCTCCCTTTGAGGCTGTAACACCAATAGGTAACCAACCAATTAATTAGACTAAATTTGATCTTTCTGTGAATTGGCATGTTGCGGTTAATTCAGTGATAATAACATGCCAAACAAGCCAGTCTTTGCATCCTTTTTAGCACACACACACACACACACACACACACACACACTCACATATATATTATATGTTACAGCGTTGCATAAATGATGTCACTTACCAAATGACACAATTGGTATTTTGTTTCTTTCAATCCTGGCTATATCTTAGCCACTTAGCCCTAATGCAGTCGGATATACACCAAGGCAGTGCTCTGGGATTAAAACACCACCTTCTGGCCACAAATGAGCCCCTTAGCTATAATTTCCAAAACGAATGGAAGAGACATTGTCTGCTCTTGCCAGTGAAGACGGTGCTCGCTGGTTGTCAGAAAGCAGGTAGTTTGAGTGAAAGCAGAAAGAAAAAGACGCAAAGCCACAATGGCATTATGGTTCCTTAGAGGGAACTGGTGTTTACAGCCTTACTTGGCTCTAACTCTGCTCACCCAAGACTGTTTTTGCAATCAACATTCCACTTGGGTCAGCGCTCCTGGCTCCCATAACGTCCATTCAGATCCGTCCCGCACAGTGATATTTACACCAAATCAGCTGATTTATATTTATTCAGTCAGATCTCGTGTTACTTTAAATGTTAGTGTTCCGCATCAGGAAAAATAGAAATGTGTTATGAGCATGAAGCTGTTTTGTGCTGCGTGTATCTTGGTACTGGGCTGTACCAATATGAAGTTGTGAGGAAGTGCACTGACCAAAAATCGCTTACGACGGGCAAAGTGGACAGTGGTATCAGCCTTCGAACTGCACAGCTGTTGGCGATTGCTGTTCGTCAAGCCATTGTAGGTGTTTGTTGTGTGCAAGTCCTTATATGTTGAACTGTACGTGTGTTTTGAAATTCCCTGTAGATGTCCTCTTATTCATGAACACGCCCAGGACTTAATATGGCTTTTCTAGATTCTTCCACCTTTCCCCCAACATAAAACTCAGCATTTCAACTTGCCAGTGCTACTTCCTTGTCACCAGTGACCATTATAGTGACAAGAGAAATGTGTGAATATATTTTGGTCTTTTACCACTACAATGTTACTGTTTTCATGCTCTCTGGAATATATA
>JABFDZ020000097.1:19294868-19316297 GCA_019775955.2 Pollimyrus isidori
CACTGAAACACCCCCCCCCCCCCCCCCCCCCCCACCCTCCAGTACCCCAATAGTCAGTACAAATAATGCAAATCTTTTTTTTCTTTTTTTTTTTTTTTTACCACAAGCTGAGAAATATAAAACAATCATGATGATGTCAAGTGAAGTTTGTGTCGGAAATAAAGACCAGAGCTCCATCGTATGGTACTGAAAATTATAAAATCTGTTTTCTTTTGACAAACACTTTTTAAAACGCTTGCATAAAGGAAATAAATGATGTCTGATAGGTTTCCATGACTCACACATGGCTTGTGGTTTGTGATTTTTGTATCCAATCTCACCTCCTCTTGTCCAACGACATAACTCAAATCAGAAATACTGAGGTGGGGGTCTATCACAGTAAAGATGTAGGGCACAAATTGTCAGTGAATTTTAAATATTTTAGAAGAACTGGCAGATTACTTAGAATTGCATTCTACAGAATTACTTAAGGAAATGTGCATTTTAACATGGAATAGTGGCTCATTGCTCAAGGTCAAATCCAGTCTGCTCTGTATGTGTGTCAGGATCAGTCTCGGCCTTGCCTGTCATTTTGCTGTTTGACCAGCTGGTGTCGCTAGCCATCCCGTTCTGTGTTCCCCAAGAGCCCCTTGCTGTAGTACCCTAGTGTGTTTCCCTACGCATTGGGCCGCCATGTGGTTGAATGGGTCGAGCGTGCAATAACAACTATACATTCTTACTCTTATGGGTTTAAAACTGGCCACAGGCCAGCCTCCAACTGCTGGTCATTCTCATGATTAGTCTTGAATTCCCCTTGCTTTCTTGTATTTTACTATTTTTGCATCAGTTCTTGTTGTTGTGTTTTAGTGACAGGATGCCTCTGGTTGTGTTCTGTTCTATAGTTGTCTTCTACTTCTTCAATCTCCTATGTTTGTGGGTGTGTCTAAAATCGTGCACTAGCGTTAGTGCACTGAGAAGTAGTGTGTAGTGCGCATTACCATGTGCTGTCCTAAATGGAACACTAACAATTTGCACTTACTGGAAGTGACGGACTAGCATTTGATCACAATTCTGGAGGTTCAATAACAAGGAGTAAGTAATATTTACAAACTTTGACATGGGTTTTGCATGTTAGAAATGCTCTATCTACGACCACCTAACCAGCTAAAAAACATGCTATCATTTACGTGTACAAACTCAAATTCACCATCAGAGAGTGACAGGTTACACAGTATACATCAGTAAAATAAACTTATTAACGTTGCTTACATTTACCAGAATCATAAACATTTTATTGATCCATCCATTATTCAACTCTTAAAATTTGCCAAAAGTCCCTCCCCTTTCACCACATAGTCAAAATGGCGTCGTTCTGCACTGCATTTTCTGGCCGTTTTCAGTGCACCATCCGGGTACTTTCAGTGCACTGAATTTTAGCTTAGTTGTCAGGGTGAACACGCTACGCCAGGGGTGGCCAACCTTTTCCGCAAAGAACCGCTGTGTATGCAGGTTTTTGGGGTAACCTTTAGGTCAGCTGCTCAAACCCAGGTGTGAGGACTCTTCAGCCAATCAGTCCTCTAATTAGTAATCTAATTAGGGCGTTGCAGCAAAAACCCGCATACACAGCAGCTCTTTGCGGATACGGTTGGCCACCCCTGCATACACCCTAAAATCGTGCATTAAAAGTGCGCAAGTGTGTGATTTTGGACACACCCAGTGTTTCCTAGTCTTCACTTCCTGTTGATTGTTAATTATCAACACCTGTTCCTCGTTGCCCCTAGTCCTTAGTGGTTAATTTGTTTTACACCCATCCCATGTTTTGCCCTTGTCATCTATTTGTGTATTTAAATGCCTGCCTTTACTCTATTACTCAGTCGGTTGTTGGCTTTGTTCCAGCATGTTTAATGATTGTGTTTCTTGCCTACATTTCTAGTACTTATCTGGTGTTTCTTTTCCCTTGTGTTTTGTTTAGCCCTCGTTAGTTCTTGTTTTACCCTGCTGCCTTTGTTTCACCTTTCGTGGTCACTTTAAATTTTTGGTTTTTGTGAATTCAGTTATCAATAAAACCCCCTTTGTCTATAAGCCACACTGTTGATTATCCTTCCATATTTCTACTGTATCTCATCTTAACAGTGTGGAGCTTACATGTTCTCCTTTTTTTGGGGGGGAAGATGGTGGTGCAGAAGGCAGTACAACCGTTCAGCAACCAGAGGGTTGCCGGCTTGAGCCCTGCTTCCTCCTGACCACATCAAAGTGTCCTTGAGCAAGACAGTGAACCCCCAGTTGCTCCCGGTGTGCAGGTTGGCACCTTGCATGGATGCCTCTGCCACTGGTGTGTGATTGGGTGAATGTGAGGCATAAATTGAAAAAGCGCTTTGAGTACTCAGAAGAGTAGAAAAGCGCTATATAAATGCAGTCCATTTACATTCTCCTTGTGCCACATTGGTTTCCACTTGCAACACAAAGACAAACAATGAGATTAAGTGGAATTTCTAAATTTCACATATTGTTGTGATTGGACTAGCAACCCATCCAGGGTGTATCTTATCCTTGTGCCCTATACTTCCATAGATATACTCTAGGTGACCCCTACCAGAATAAGAAGTTAGAGGATAATGTTTCTTTTTTTTTTTTTTATATTTTTTTTTATAGGATTTTTTTTAGAGGATAATGTTTCTTAATAAGCTCAGTATAAGATATTTACTGAAATATAGTGTGGGCCAAAAGTTCACATACAGTTTTTATTTTCTGAAGTAATGTTTCTATTTTACAAAAGTAGGTATACACTTTTTCTTTTACAAAGTAACAGCCAGAGTTGGATCACATGACATGGCAGCATTGACTGGCCCCCATATTCACCTGACCTGACACCCATGGACTGGATGGGCATATTAAAGGAGAAGGTTTTTGAGAGGAAGCTCCATGCAGTTCACCTCAGGAGTTCATCTCACAAGCATTTATGGACATCGATGCTAGCTGGGTGCTAAAGTGTGTCAGCGTCAGGGATCCAGGAATATATCGACATTGACGGAGGGCATTTCCAACACCTAATCAGTACGGTTAAATGAAAACTGTATACCTACTTTTAAAAAAATAACTTTGTAAAATAAAAACTATACTTTGTAAAATAGAACCTTTATTTTTAAAATAAAAAATTATACACCTACTTTTGTTCCACCCTGTATAATTTAAACCAAAAAAGGAACTAGCTCAATGTAGTTATTAGCATGCTGTGTGGTTTTGTAGGACAATAGTCAATAATGTGGTTTGGTTTATTCTACATGCCTCAACATAAGTGACTTAAAATTTGCCGCATTTATCACTGCACCCTCATTTACAACTGGGAAGCGCAAAAAAGTCATTTCCACAGTCATGCACAGCTGCACAGCTTTGAAAAATTGATCAATGTCCTCAGCAAAATGCCTCCCCCCTCAGAGTGAAACAAGCCAGATTATATGCATTAGATCCACATAAATGTCAGCCATTACTCAGTAATTATCCCTTTATAACAGAGATTACAGCCACTCCTGGATGGCAGAACAACACAAGAAAGCTAACAGAATGTGCAATTATTTAGTTTGTTGCATCCCAGAGAAAGACGTTTTAAATACTAACAGTCTTCTGTATAGCTGGACATTGAAAATAAAGAAGCCCATCTATTGACTTTGAGCAGGATTTCTTTGAATTGTTACCATTGTAGCCTATACGACATCAAAAATGAATGAAACTTAAAACACAACAACACAATAACCATGTGCAATGTATGAAAACTCATTAATTGAGGCTCATTTTTCACCACTGTCTGATTCATGAAAATATGGTTTAAGACCTTCAAACACACAAAAATGAGAATAATTTGAAAGTGTGGTTATTTATTCTGTGTATGTTCCTGTGCATGTGTGTTGATGTGTGTAAGATTTGGCTGTAACCCCAACAACCCACTGTGAGACCACAGCCAACAAATCGACCGTCCAAATTGCTCCCTTGTTAGATCTTCAAAGGTCTTTGTAGCAAACTGAAAAAAAAAACAAAAAAAAAAACAAAAAAAACACAAACAGCTGAAATCTTTATCTAGCTGGGTCACGAAAGAATCAAGAATATTTGCCCTTTCAACCTGGGAGGCCCACAGATTTATTATTCAGATCTAGAAAGCTTTGTGTTTTATCATCTGAGTCCCGTGAAAACATTTTGTATGAGCCACCCTCGGCGGCCTGCTTTCCTAACATCTCCAAAAGCTTTACTATGCTCTATCAGAGTAATTTGTAGCTCCATTTCACAAGGAAAGGTGAATAGAGAATTACTCAAAACAATTTTACGTTAGCTTCTAGTGGAAAAACAGGACGACCTGAAATACACAAACACACCCCCACTTCTTTTGAAGATAAGTTAATCTGATACACAAGCAAAGGTATGGCATAATGTTCCATCCAAGAGCACTGATTAAAAAATTGCACAAATTGCACAAAATCTAATTTGATCCTCATTCAAAAGACATAGTTTCCTAACTAACACATTCTTTTATATGGATAAAAAAGGTGTAAAAAGCAAAGGTATTTTCATCTCCATTCTCTTGAGTTTAATATTTTTTCTTTGATTAGGATTACCACAGCATTAATAAAAAGTCCTGATCAATAGACATTATTAAATACCTTATGATATTTGGATTCTGATTTATTCCGTATATTAGCCAGTTACAATATAAATATTTGTAGGATATTAGCTTAGTCTCCCAGCACTACTGGAAAAGTGGCCATTTGTGAAATGGCACCATCCATGAAATAAGAGTTACCTGAGTGCACAGTCTTTATCTGTATTTGAGAAGCCTGCCAGGAGAGGAATCTGGGTTCTTTCAGGGAATTAGAAACTAGTTCAGAAGACAATAACCTGAACATTATCCGAAAGCCTTAATTTTATCTCTAAGCAACAGAAGAAATACCATACAGCATTCAAAGATTGTCTGCCCAAAAGAATTCGGTTACACTGGCTACCCAAACAGAAAAAGAAATGGGCTTTTAAAAATTGCAGAAATTACCTTGACTTTAAAACTGGTAGCTTGTACAGATTCAATATTAAAAAAAAAACAATAATGTGAAATAAATATTTCAAAGCACAACTTGGCAGATCATTTTCTTCTGTGTGTACAGGGTATATGTGTTATCGTAAAGTGTGCCTTTGAGGGGAAAAAAAACACCTCTTCTGTTGCTGGGTTTGTTCCTGGACAACAGATGAGACAAAGCCAGGCAGAGACTGGAGTTTTGAAGACAAAATGAAAGTTATATGAAAGCCTTGAATCAGACAAAAATGCATTGTATAATATGAGAAATTGCACATTTGCTTCTCATTCAAAAGCTCCATGTAACTAAATGGTTTCCTCATCAATACAACAAAGGTAGCCACAATAAAATATTGTGAGGTTTTTTTTTCTTTGAGAGGAAACCACTCCACTTAGAAGCCTGGTTTTTCACCGCAGACAAGCTATTATCTTTATGGGGCAACATGAACATTCAGCTACTATTGCTGGTATGGCTCTTATCTCCAGAACATAATTTTACCCCCATTTCCTTTCTGAACTTCGATATCACATCCTACTGGCGCCCGACATGTATTGTCGCAGTATTAGTCCAGAAAATTACTCTAAGGTCAATTTAATAGTTAAAGGGGAAGAAAGGAATAAACAATTATTACAAGCAAAGCGGAAATTCAAACACAGGGCACATTTCCCTGCTTTTCTTCCAAATGTTCAGCTGGTACACTTCAGTGAGCTTGTCAATAGCACAAACTTTGCAAAAAACCTCTTGCCCTTCATTTTCAGCAGGAAGTCTTGAATAAGAAAAGGTGAAATTCAGTTCCCCAAGGATCTCCAAGATATTTTTTTTCTTTTCCATGGCAGAGATTACTAAAGCCCTTAAATGAAAATTACTTTGTTAGTTGGCTGGTTCATTAAACACTAAAACACTTGGAACTTTGACTTGTTATTCAGTTTGTTGCTTCAGAACTGACTCTCCTTTCATTTCTATGGGGAAAACTCTAATCCCAACATGAAGACCTTAACCCCTACCCAGCCCTGACTTTAACCATAAGTATACAAACAAAATATAAAACTTTTGGCATATTTACAGTAGTTTTTTGATTGCATTCATTCTTTATGGGGACCTGAAAAATGGACTCCACTTTTGTGCGAGCGGGCAAGCAGGTAAGTCCAGCCATTTATTAATATGACCGAGGTACACAAACCGACAGGACTAACGAATTACAAATCTGGGGAAGACTGGCTCAGACGGGGACTAAATACAGACAACTAGCTGGTTTTAACAAGAAAAAGGTGAGAACAATCAGGGATAAACATGGGGTAACGAAGTGGGTGTGGCACACACGAGGATCGTTCGGAGTAGGGCGTGACATATATACAGACAAAATGCTTCTTTTTTTGCATACTTTTCCAAATTACAGTGTTTTTTCTTTAGCCTTTTAAAGTAAACCGAACCTGTTCTATTATTAAAGATTTATGTTACGCAGCTAAATATTCATTATGATTTTTATTTAGGTTATATATCAAATGCAAAAAAGACATATTGGGCCTCATTCACCAATCATTCTTACGAACAAATTTGTACTTAAACCCCACATACGCACTTTTTAATGAAGATTCTGACCTATTTATAATCCGTACGATCACCATTACTACCATGAAAATAATTTTTACACTTTAAAATTATTTTTTATATTTTGAAAAATATAACTGGAAATATGCATCGGATATACTCCACCCCTGCAGCCGGTGCTCATGTCACGTCAGCTGCCGACAGACCTAAGCCCAAATCAAACTCAGCCACAGATTTGACTCGTATTTTTAACATTGTATTTTTTGCATGTGAATTCGGACCGTCAAAATTGAACAACATTGAAATGTTGTCTTTGTATTTTTTAACCTCGTATTTTTGCACGTGAATTTGGATCATCCGATGCATATTTCCAGTGCATAAATATTCAATGTTAGAATTTCAGTGGCATTTAAAATTCAAATTCTGATGACACAGATTTACTTCCATATACGTGGAGTTTAAGAACAAATATGTTCATGAGAATGGTTGGTGAATGAGGCCCATTGTGCTGTCTGATGAAGAAAATTAGTTTTTTATATTTATCCGTGTGCTTGCCTTTAACAAAAGAAAATCACAAAAATCCAACTTTCAGCAGCCAAACTTGTTTTCCTGCAGCCAGTGGTTGTTGCTTGCTGCGTGGTTCAGTAAAATCAAAATTTGGCCAGGTGAGGAAACATACAGTAAGAAGAAGTGAAAAGCTTGATAAAACAAAAAGATTGAATCAGCTGAGGGGAAGGGGTGGAAGAAGCACAAACAAAATAAAAACTGTATCAATGTGTAAGCTAAAATAGAAAGACCTTAATCAAACGTACATCTGCTTGCCAGTACCCATGTGTTTTGTGCACAGGACACTTTAGCTGTTAGATTCATAAAAGTAATTTGCTTTTCTCAGTACCGCATGCAAAGGCAGAAGGCGTTTCATTGGACACTTTTCCGCTGCAAAAGGTACAACACTTTTGGTACTAAACAATCGGCTCCGCCCCTTTTCCACTGACTTCCGGTCCAGTACTAGTACCGGTAGTGATTTGTGCCAGAAGACCTCAGGAGGTTGTGCCCATTTGCAGGCTAAACTAAGTAAACTGATACCATAAAATGTCTTTTATAGGTAATAATATCTTTCGTCTATAGTAAAAATTGTGAAACAACGACCTGTTCACAAACTATAGCATCCCATCCAGAGTGCATGCCTGTATCATGCCCTCAGTTGCCTAGGCTCCTGGCCGCTTCATGACCCTATGATAAGGTTTTGGAAAATGGATGGATGGACATAAATTTAGGCGTAAACAAACTGACATTATATATGTGCCCCAGAGAGTTTTCTATAAATTTCTTCCTGAAATAAACAAACTACTTCAACTTGGTTGTGTTGGCCCTATGAATTTGCCAAAACACATAATGACCCTGCCATGAAAATATGAGGCAAAAGTAGCAAATAGTACAGACACCAAAGTACATTTCAATGCCTCACTTTATTAATTTCAATGATTAATTTGAAATAATTAATGGGATACAGCTAGATAAAGTTTTCTAGATTTCACACCATAGGTTAAACCAACAATATTCAGAATGTTGTCAGGTATGTTTTATGGTTCTCATGTTTACATCAGCATCAATAAGCTATTAGCCTATTAACTCCATATACTCCCACAGTCCGTATCATGACAAACGGCTTATAATGCCAGTCGGCTATTAACATACTTAGACTTAACTTAAATAGCTTAGTGAAATTGTATTCTATTTGGTTACTGACCCCAAGCTTATCCAGTAAACCAGGAAAGATAAATGGAATATTGCCTTTTATAGTCACAACTACAGAAAACTAGAGTTTAACCACAATTTGAGATATTACTGAATCACACTGCAGTATGACTAATAAAGAAATGATATTTCATTAAGCATAATAGCAAGCACAGTGGTACCTCAGTTCTCGAACTCATTAGAACTCGAATTTCTTAAAAGTCGAACCAACCAGCTCGAAAAAAACTGCCCTCGAGCTCGATCTGAATCTTAGAAGTCAAACCATGAACACGCTGGGAAATGAGTCATGTGCCACCTCTCTCAGTGGAAACAAAGGGTAAAGCTTCAGTCTCAGCCTCGCATTAGCTGTGATAGCACCATGCATGTTTCCACTAACTGAATACATATATTTATACAGTACAAATACATTGAGACAATGATCCATCCATCCATTTTCCAAACCGCTTATCATATTGGGTCGCGGGGGGTCCAGAGCCTATCCCGGAAGCGACGGGCACGAGGCAGGGAACAACCCTGAAAGGGGGGCCAGCCCATCGCAGCATTCAGACAATGATAGACAGTAAAATTCATTATTATTATATAATAAAATACATTTAAAAATAAAGATTTCTTAGTCATTACTTTAATATTAATAATAAACCATTAATAGGCTACATTTATTTATAACAATACTGTTGTGCCGAGTGGAGACTGAATGGAGACAAAGGCTAAGTAATACTGGGTTTAATTACAGGTAAGGCAGGCAAAACATAGACGGACAATACAATGACCTGACTGGGGAAACAAACTGAAACACGGACGAAGAACAGAGGGCTATTGATAACAACCAGAAACAGCTGATGACACGGGGATTCCACACGGGGATTCCACACGGAAGGAGCAACGTTTGTCGCGTGACACATTGTTTGGATACATTTATTTTCTTACTTTACAAATTACTGTTTTGATAAATGTGCTTAGATGTGTTTAGCACAGTAAATGCTTTTCTTGTTTTATCCAGTTCGTTTTGTGTATAAATGCTAAAAATATTTAAACATAAACGTATATAAATATTTAGGTGTAATTTTTGGGGGCTGGGAATCAATTAATTGTTTTTTCATTATTTCTTATGGGTAAAATTTGATCACAACTCGAACTTTTTCGGATTTCATCCGGAATTCTGAAGGGTTTAAATTCGAGTTCTGAGGTGCCTCTTTAAATCATTGCCATGGTACTACTACAATTAACCTTTTTTGGTAAGAATGACTCTTCTATTCTACTGTGTATGAACTGCAGGCACTTTAAAATATCAAAAGCAAGAAAGGGTAAACCACAAATGTTATAATATCCAGGCCACAACTGCATCAGGAGCTCTGAAGAATTAGGCCACCACCACCACAGATCAAGAGATCCAGATCTCAATTCTTAGGAGGTCTAGTGTCTTGTACTTGAAAGAACATTCTGTGCTATATACATTTATTTATATTACTGTTACTGAAATGTAAAATAGTGCTATGATGAGATTTTTTTCCAGCTGAGCTGGCTGGACAACTCCCGAATTGGAAAGAACATGGTGGGATACAATTGGTTTGTTTAGAACCGAGATGGTAAAAGGCATTCTTCAACGGGCAGAGGAGGGATTCACATGCACAAAAGCATTTCAGTAAGATGGATAAAATGTACTGCAATGAAGTAATTAGGTATAGTTCACCAGGAAACCCGGAAGAAAGCCTCTTTAAGTATTTGTGATGACACTGAGTTCACTTGCACAGGCTAGAATTACAAAGGGAGCTATTATGCTGTTTTAATCCTGGCAACACTTTTACATGAGTTTATGAACTATTTCTTGTATATCTGTATGATAAACAGAATTTCTCTGCCTATTCCATCCATGTACTGTAGTTGTTGTAGTATATAAATGCAGACCACCAGTATGCACATTTCAATTAGAACAATATTGGTGCTAAAATGAAAAGCTGCATATTTTTTACATTGTTGATACTGATTAATGATTGAAATTCATGCACCAGTTTTCCTAGCTGAATTTAGAAAATGTTCATTGGATTAAAAAGGGGCAAAACAAGAATGAGGAAGTCAAAGTATTGCATTATAAAGCCATGTTATAGATTCACTACATTTCTGAAGGAAAAATATGCTTCCATTCGGCCACTATTTAATTTTGGGGAACTCCAACCACCTTTGTACTATGTACAAATGTAACACAGCTCATTGTTTTGGAATTGCTCCTATGACTAGAACTGAAGCCTATATATGCCGATCCCAATAACACAACTGCGCAAAATATCAGCACGCCTGGATTACATACCTTCTGTCCAAGATGGACTTCAAGAAACAAATATTCATTATCTGAAAACAATCTAGGCATCAATCCTTAATATTATTTGCAAATATACCTAATTAGTATCCAAGATGCAACCTGAATTTAAAAAGAAAAAAAAAACATAGAAATTAAATCAAAATTAGAGTGTAATTGAAGCAGTAGGTCTTATTTATATTCTGACAAAAACCTTTTTTTAAGTGTTTTAAGAGTTTATGTGAATGAAAATGAATCATTAAGGTAAAGAGCAAGCATCAGATTTGCTGTCACCACTAAATATTGCAGGTTGGGGGGGAGATGGGGATTGTGGGATTATTTATTCATCACCGTCTGTTGTTCCTTGACCTCAAATTTAGGCTGTTCTCGCCCCAAAGTGGTCCTATTACATGAAGAAATGAAGAAGAGAGTACTGACACGCTCACTTAGGAGGTGAAGACACCCCCGAGCAGCACTAAGAAGTACGTCGTTGAGGGAGAAGGTTGTTTGTGCTGTATCTCTGGCTGCAGAGACCCCCCCCCCCCCCACACACACACACACAGTGCATGCAGCTCTGGATAAAGAGGGAGAAGGAGCCATTCTCACCCTAGTGACTCTAGGGAATGTTGATTGTGTTGGCAGAAGCCCCCAGAGAGTGCGCACCAATCTCCATTCATGACGCAGGAGGCATACCAGTGACACTCTTTGTTTTGTTTTGAATCAATTATTTGGTTTGATTTTCTATGTGTCATATAAAACAGTGAATCAACCTGCCTTTGTTCTTTGTTTAGTTTAGATAGCCTAGAAAACCCAACAGGATTTTCTAGTTTAACCGTCCTTTGGCAGCATGATTTTTTTGTTACAAAATTTTTTCATTTTGTAATTTTGTTCTTTAGCCATTTGCAAGCATGATCAGGGCTTTCCCCCTCACCCCCAACCAATCACAGGCCTGATCAGAGTTTACCCCTTGTCCTCATCCAATCACAGGCATGATCAGGGCTTTCCCCCTCACCCCCCAACCAAGCACAGGCCTGATCAGAGTTTACCCCTTGCCTCCATCCAATCACAGGCATGATCAGGGCTTTCCCCCTTGTCCTCATCCAATCACAGGCATGATCAGGGCTTTTCCCTTCACCCCCATCCAATCACAAGCATGATCTAGGCTTTCCCTTTCGCCCCCATCCAATCAATTGACTATAGACAAATATAAATATACAGTACTGTGCAAAAGTCTTAGGCAGCCAAGGAAAATTATGTTTAAATGATCTTCATGTTGCTGTAAAACTATGCTATTATGCCTGTCAGAGTGTGCTAGCATAACCATTTTAAAACCTCTGCAAAAATTACCCCAGTATTTGCACCAACTGTCCAATGCATTCGTGCATTTATAGGCTCAATCATTAGCGCACAATTTATTATCTGTATAGCTAATCAGTATCTCTGACATTAATTAAATTAATGAAATAAGTAAATGAGCTGTTGGTGAAACCTAACAAATACATGGAATGGCTGGGGCACTCCTGAGGAGACGTTTAGGAACAAGATATCAGTTACTTTATATAAAAGTATATATAGGCTATATGCTGAACATATATAAATAAGATAAATAATACAAATATAACCTATGGTTTGTCACAGGTGTGTGACAAATCGGGTGTTCTAGGACATTTAGAGACATTTAAATATTTCTTATTATTTGCGTTAAAAAAATACTCATTCACTAGTGTTTACGCCCTAGGAATTGTGACGGTCCTCTGTGCTTGGTCTTTGTCTGGATTAGGCAAGGGTGCTTTTATTCATTAGGGAGTTATTTTGCTTAGGTTTTATTGAGAGGTTCCCTGTGGCTTGGCTCCACACTGAAATATTGTCCTTAGTCTTTTTTGACACAAACACAGGCCAGTACTGAGACCCTGGCGCCAGTTGAAACTAGGGAATGTGTGTGTACGTGTGGGTGTATGTGAGGGAGAGGGCAAGAGAGACTGAGCGAAAGAAACAGAGACAGACAATCCGAAATGTTTAACTAAGCTACATTTCGTTTGCGCGTGGAGCGTAATTTCAATGGATGAACTAGTCTTAACTATCGAGTGTGAAGATGTCAGGACAATACATAACGTAACATTATTTTTAAGGGAATCCAGTATAAAATATTATACTTTTTTATGCTATGACCATTCACGTTATTTTGTTTAACGCAAACGATTCCTTAACAGCGCACTGTGTTTACAATGCTGTAGAGACACATTAACTATTTCATGACGCCTTTTTATTGGCTGGCGTGAAATCTGATATCCCAAAATAACATCTCGCGTATAGTTAATATATCTTTGCAGTTTATAAATGCGTAGCAGCCAGTTACCAAACTTCACAACGCACATGCCATTGATTGATTAGTCACTTTCCAATCAATGATTTCTTTTTAAGAAATTATTGTGCTTCAGGCGGGTAACAATAATTTAACCCATTTTTTATTAGCATGATAGGATGTCGACCAATCTTTTACAAACCTGCCCTGTTTCGCTTTACGAATGCCAAATTATCTTTTTGCATATAGACTATTAGTTCTTCAATAATATAAAATTACTTAAGATTCATATATGTTGGCATAAGAAAGCATTAAAAAAATAAAACAGACATTTTTGGGTAATAGCATTGTATATCGAGTCATCGGTGCAGTGCACTAATGGATTTATCTTAGTGTTTGCGAAAATCTGTTACAAAAAGCACAGTCGATTGTATGGTGATATCCTGGGCTTAATTGTATGTCTTTCTCAGAAAAAATTACGATCAGTCACCTAAGCGCTAATCAGTTTTAACAGGGATGCTACTACGTGATTTTTTTCTTTTGTGCTGTTTAACAATCAGGCAAAAATAAGTTGCATTACACTGTTTTGCAGTCTGTCAGAAGTGTTTATGCACTTTAGGCACCACCGTATCCTGTGACAAATTAAGTTGTGAACGCTCATTTTTATTACTCATTGACTTAGGGCATTGCTTCTTTTATTGCAACTCAATTCGCAGGTTTCGTGCGATTTAACAGTTTACAATGCAGCCGGTTAATTTTATTCACATTTATTTGAGGTTTTTATTTAGGTTAAAATTAATGAAGAAAAACAACTGTAAGAGGCTTACTTTGCCTATTACGGTTTTGGGTAGGAGCGTAGCCTACTCAAAGAAAAGGAAATTTGCCAAATCATACGTGAAAGAAAGATTAGCACAAAATAGAGGCAGATTACCAAGAACCTGGCTCCACTGAATTTCTGGACCGACGCCCTTGTAAAATTTCGTCCCACAGATGAGCTGCTTCAGAAAGAATGCTGACGTATCTGATTTATGATTTATGTTTTTTTTGCGCGCGAACGTGTGTTTGAAATCAGCTATAGTCTACTAGATAGGTTTTGATTGTGATCATTATTGTTATTATTGTTGTTGTTGTTGTTATGGCAACTACTACTGCTGTTACTATACACTGTTGTTAATAAAATTGTCAAATTGGCAAATTATTGCATCGGACAAGCCATATAGAATATTTAGATAGAAATCGGATGGATGGATGGATGGATGGATGGATGGATGGATGGATAATGCGTAGGTGGGGTATTTTATTATTTTTATATATTTATATTGCAAGCAAATGTTTTAATTTTGTAAGAATAATCATTTTAATACCATTTATATTTGGCATGTGTTCATAAATGAATTGTATAAACGCCAAGAACAACAATTTATAGTTCACTTCTCATGGTATCTGTCATCACTATCAAAATTGGTTAATGACAAATTAAACAACTGTGGGGGAGAATCCACCAGTAGAGGGCGAACAAAATCTAGTTGATCGCAGCCGGCCATCCTTATCCCCACCCCCCACTTCGCCCCCGCCCCCAAAGAGAAGGAGGTGTCGGGGGTCTCTGGCAACAAACCTATATTCAAAATGAGTTTATGGATTACATCACAGCCCGTGTGGATAAATCAGACGAGCCAGGTGATTTTCAGATTGGCGTCCAGTAAAAGAAAAAGAGAAAACATGCTGATACGTAGAACTCAGTACTTAACACTGAGAGACGAAGACCTGAATCTGTTGACGCACGTGAAGGCGCACGAAAGAGTGACGGTCTGCGGCGGCTTTTGATGCTGATACGCCTTTCTTGCAGAAAAAGTTCTTCATTGCACTTTTTTTCGTTCATGAAAATAAGAAGAGGCTAATAAATTAATCTTGCCATGGACTCTGCTGTCACAAGACAAGTCTTTCTTGGACCTTTCCACTTGACTTTCTTCAGTTAGAATCGCCGATTGTGATTTGCGCACCGACCTGAACTTCAAGAATTACAGATGAGTTCAACTGGAGATCATCAGTGAACCTAATATTTTATATTTGAGAAAATAATAATCAGACAAAAACGGATTTCATCTTCTGATCTACGAGTAACTGGATGCTCTTCTCAGACTTGTAAGGATTATTTAATCTAAATACGATTCTGTCGCTTAAGAGAGATGGATAATTCTCAATATTTCCTCGCTTTGTATGTGCTGGTTTTGTCCCTTGGTCTGAGGATAGAAGAAGGGATGTGTCAACATTACTTCCTCCTCCGCCCCATCCCTAGTGACAGTTTGCCAATTGTGGAACTTAAAGAAGACCCGGACCCTGTCTTTGACCCAAAAGAAAAGGATCTTAACGAAACGGAACTGAGAAGTATTCTCGGCAGCAACTTTGATTCACATTTTATGTCTGTAACGCTAACAGAGGACAAATACACGGGAAACGATGATCTGAGTTATCTGGAACTCAAGCTGAAGCCCATCGGGGCAATGCCCAAAGAAATAAAGTCGATGGAGTTTGATATCCAGGTTGGCAAGAAGCACAAACCGAGCAAAAAACTTAAACGAAGGCTGCAACTGTGGCTGTGGTCCTATGCGTTCTGCCCAGTCGTTTATACGTGGAACGATCTCGGGAACAGATTTTGGCCACGATATATAAAAGTGGGAAGCTGCTACAATAAACGGTCTTGTTCTATCCCAGAAGGGATGGTCTGCAAACCTGCCAAATCGACCCATTTCACGATCTTGAGATGGAGGTGTCTGCAGCGGAAAGGAGTTTTGAAATGCACTTGGATACCAGTTCAGTACCCGATTATATCAGAGTGCAAATGCTCCTGTCCGAACTGATTTATATGTATATATATATATAAAAGTTTTATAAATATAAATCATAGCTACATTGTTATTTTTGATACGCACTGCCGAGTGTAGGAATGTATATTTTATGTATATGTGGTGCCATTAAAATATAAACTTGTAAAAAGGTCAGTATTACGTATAACCAGCGTCTACTGTATTTGTTGAACATATCTTGGTTGTAATGTATCTTTATATTTATATTGAAGAGAACTTCGCATTGCGAAGCATTAAAATATGTTTATCGAAGGACTTTAAAGCTGTTTTCCATTCTTCGGAAAATGAGGTTTTATGGACATCAGACGACAATATGTGTGTGTGTGTATGTATATATATATATATATATTACAGTTAAATTCTGCAGCGCGAGAGCAGTGAATATTAAGTAAAATTTGGAGTAATATTCATGTTAAATAAGATTAACTACTATTTATTCTTTATACCCATGTAGTACAATGTCAGTAAGAAATAAAACCACTAAAACGAAACTGTCAAGACTTGGTGCTATTCTTCTATCGGCAATTAAGAGGGCGGGAGCTTATTTTACAAGCGCGTCTTGTAATTCGGAGTCAGGCGCCGGTCTCTCACACCTGCTGCTGCGTAAAACCGCAGCTGAATCGCCCCAACCTGCGTACCCGGGATATGCGTAGCCTCAGTGCAGAAGCGCCAGGCATATTTGCCGTTAAAATCATTGTCTTCATGCTTCTCGTACCCTAGGGCAGTGCCCAATAGAAATGTGCTGGATCTATCAGAATTATGATATATTTATAATTTTCCGGCGTAGTTATAACTTAATGTAAATGTTATATAGGCCTACAATGTAAAGCATTTGTATAAATATATTCTAAAAACTTCATTTGCATTCCCGACGTTCAGAAATGTTAAATCCGGTGACCAGAAACCTTTCAGAAAGATGTTTTCTTTGTATGCACTGTTCACAGAAAAATATCTGCCAGTGTGAAGAGAGACAAGGCAGCGGTTTGTACAATATTGATGTATCCTACTCTTACTTTACCTCTAATGCAGTTTCAAAATCCTGAGTGTTACATGTTGCCTACTGTTTCCACATACAGAGTCGTCTGTGTTGCTAAGAGAATTGATTTAGTGAATACGTTATTTCCTGTGCTTCTAATAAGTTTGCGACATCCTAATTGCTGTAAACTAGTTCTATATCTATAATTGCTATATTAGTTTATTTAAATCTCCTCTTTAGATGCGTCTTGCAATTTCTAGTGTTAAGTCACACACAAAAAGTTGCCAACTCATCATGTGGATGTTCCTACAATAACTGTAAAGAACCGAAATGACAGATCAAATGCACTTATAGGCAAAGGGGAAACCAGCAATCACGTTTCCTTACTCATACACCTTCTATCCTTAGCTTGTTCTCATTAAATGTAATTATCCCGAAGACTGGGGCTTGTAATGTGTTTTCTACAATTTAGTGCATAAGGCTCACTATATCACTCACTGCAATAATCAAATGAGTAGGATTAAAATGCACCAAGAAATATATATTCACAGAAAAGAATGTCGCTCAAACACAAGGCTTGTTTGCACTGAGGTTATGTGGTAATCCCTTATGTTCAGAAAAATGTCCAAATATGAATCGTTGAATATAATTTTAGCTTGCCAACACATTTTAATAATATAATTGAGATTACACTGGAAAATGGAGCATAGGCATCATTTTCAGCAAGAAAAGCCTTCTACCCACTGACAGTCTGAAGGGTCTTTGTAAAAGGATTAAAAAGTTAAAGACCTCCATTTTAAGATTCTTTCATTTAATCAGTGTGGCGCCTGAATTCATGCTGGATGGATTATCACATGTAAAAATATTCCCATGTCTACTGCTTTCTGTCTGCAGACATAAAAAGTCCAGACTTTTAAAGGGGCATTAAGCTCTGTTTAGTTTTTGTTGTTGTTTGTCAATTATTGAATTGCTTAGTGTACATACCTTAATACCATACTGATTTTCTTTTGCCAGCACTCAGGGATTTCAAAAAGAAAGTAAATAGATTTGTACCAGCCTCTCCCCATCTTTTAAAAATATATAAACCAATGCTGAAGTTGTTCCGCACTTGCTTCACACTACAACTCTCTATTGCATGTACAAGCTCATAACATGGAGAAACATGTCAGCTGTTGTCGCAGAAACACAGAATTGCCGTAGGGGTCCAGGCTTTTAAAACACCCGCATGCTCTACTCAGTAGTAGGACAGGGTACTTATTAACCCCTGCATCGACGTAACATTTGAGAGAATAACATGAATTTATTTATTGTTGCATTGGTTCATGCTGACGGATCCCAGACAAGCCCTTTCATCTGCCACTCCCATCTTCATTTGCACCCCTGACCACATCGGCACAGTCCCAAAGGAGGAACTGCTCAGTACAGCCAATGTCACACTTTTGCAGCCCTGGATGTGCTGTAAGTAAGTAGTTGAGGATGCTTGGACCCTTCTGGCAGGTGGCTGCACATTAAGATCTCAGGCTTTGCACTCCTTTTAAAAGTCCTCTTTGGCAATTGAAAAGAAGTCTGTCTGTTTTTTTTTTTAAATGCTGGTTATTCCTTGTAATTTTTCTATGCAGTACTAACAACAGCAAAGTCAATTTAAGCTCTTCTGGAATCTTCATCACTCAGAATACTGTGTACCACCATGATTTACAAAACTGGTGCAGTTAAACCAATTTTGTAGGTTTTTGCTATAAATATCTAATCTTTTAAAAAATATATCTTTACATATTTTTCTAAATTACTTTTATTTGAAATAGGTTAAAGGTCACCTCTGAGTTGCAGGGTCCCTTCAATGTCCTTCAGTGAAACAACTAAGATTTTAGTTTTTGAGATTTATTTTTTAGGAGAATTTACAGAAATGATGCTATTGCATCTTTCCATATCACTTGTTATAGACCTCTTGATATTAATACTGCCAATAGTAACTAAAACAAACTAGCAAGAATAGAAAGTAGAAATTACCATGTATATATACAGCAATATCTATGTAACAATTAAATTATAGAGGAATTGAGGGCCACAGAAAAATATTGAATTTGCTGCATGGTTTTTGAACAATATTCATCCATCCACATTTTATTATCCAGTACAGAGCCTGGAGCCCATCTCTGCAAGTACAGAGAGCAAGACAGGTGACTTTCTGAATTGGTGCGTAATAAAAATGTACTACAGAAACATAATGTTTGTGTTCTTCAGAAAAGCCCTGGTGAAAGTAAGCCTGTATTTTGGATCTTATGCCAATGTGATCCTGTGTGATGCGAGCTGAAAGGTGCTAAAAGACCACACATGATGTCTCATTGCATGCAAAGGCATTGATGCTCATGGTCTTCAATGACCTTTCTATTGAGTTTGTCAATTTATAGAAGAGAACAGAGATACTTTATTAATCCCCATGGGGAAATTCTCTTTTCACTTTGCCTCATCTTGTTCTCCACACAGGTGAGAGCAAGCTTGGGGTCACAGCCAGAGGGCAGCCACTTGTGGTGCCCAGGGAGCTGGTGATTAAGGGCCTCACTCCGGGGTCCATGGAGAGGTGACTCTTTTGCTAATATAGTGCTCGAACCAGCAACCTTCCGATCGCAGGCACAGCGGCTTAGCCTGCTCAGTAGCACACCACCCCCCTTTATGTTGTTATTATGATATATCTATATATATGTACGTCATTATCGGGAAGACACTGGGCGAACACTTCCATCCACATTACCTGGTATAGATTTACCTTCTATACATTTCTCAACAAGCATGAAGCATTCTTTGTGGAAATACCCACTTTTCCACACATGCATTTGGTTTGGAGTGGTTTGGTCCCATAGTATTTGCCATTGTTAATTAATTGCTCATTACGGATTTTACGATTTACAGTTTTAATGAATTTAGTTTGTGAAGGCCATGTAACTGAAATTAAGTGATTATAACAGTAATGAAACGCTGCTGGAAAGTCTTTGATAGTGGTCCGCTTAAATGCGGTGCCACAGGAAGGTGATTATATCTGACTGTGGGCTATTAGAAAGCTTCTCTGATTAAAACGAGCTGAGACACGCAAGGTCGAAGCTTCTAATTTAATTTTTGCATTAGTTGGAATATGTTGTATAATTGCCCTGGAGTTCAAAGCTCCATCTATCCCAGTGTTAACCTCCTTTGCTGACTTGAAAGTGCTTTGATTGATAATGAACATGAAAGAATTTTAATTTATATATGCAACTTGTACTCACCTAACAAGTCCACTTGAAATCAGCCAAGAATGCTTTCCTCAGTATCAAGGGGAGGTGCTTTTGATGCTGTAAAGGCATTTGGCGATCAGTCCTGATTATAAAACATTTTTCAGAGCTTCAGTTACTACAACTAAGATTCTGCAAATTTCTCAGTAATCACAGCACTGGCAAAGGTACTACACACAAGGGCATATCTGTAATTATCCATTGGTGATTAATGGCGCTTTTACGCTGGCATACGGGAACCAAGAAGACACACTATTCTTGGTTCCAGCTCGCTTTGATTGTACACTGCAGAAGGGGCAGCTCAGAAAAGGTATTATCACATTTGGAGAGCAACAGTAACGTGAAACCAAAGAGACACTTATTCACTGCTCACATGCTGCCTATTATGAATTACTATATGCTAATTTCAGCTAGTACGTCTGTGACAATTGCCATGTTCAATTTACATTAAATATGCATTAGCTGTCGTTAATTTGCATTACGAAGACGTTTTGTTTTCAAGTAGGAGGTTGGAAGTTTTAAAGTTATTCCCGAGTCATCGGGAATGCATCAATACATCACAATATGCGATACCACTAATAATTAATAATATATAGAGTATGGGCTTTTCCTTCAGATAATGCTTGCATATCAACACAAATCACCGATGGTGATGCAACAAGCTCGGTTTAGTCATTCTTTTGGTCCTGCTAGTACTGTAAGTCAGTGCAGGTACAGCTCAGTTTGCATAATTTACAATGGAAAAGCATGCCTTTGAGGCACGGCTCAGTTCTTAGTGACAGTGGAAAAGCGCCATCCTTTGACCGTAGCAGTTAAATTTATTAGCATTTATTCATTTTACTTGCATATACATCAATGGCAACTTGGTGTAATATTATTCAGGTTGGAGTTAATTATTTTCATATAACTTTACCCCTCAATGTAGTTTATCCCGCTTATACCACTGCTAACGAACAAAACTAGTAATAAACTAATCATGGATAATTTCTCAGAATAAAATGATTTCAATTAGCATTTAATAATGGTCCAGAGTGTTCCTTAAAAATTCAGTCTCTCTAAGGACAGAACGTTCAGTCAGGCTACTCACTGGAAGCACCAGGTCCATTACATTACCATAGAAACCGTCAACAGACAGGTGCTTGAATAAAAAATTATACAGGTTTTTATATTAACATGCTTATTAAGCACTTTAATATCAAACTGTTTTTAGTCTGCCGGAAGTAGATGTGTCGTTACGCAAAAATAATCCGCACCCACGTGACATCTCCGGAACAATATGAAAACAGAATTTACCAAAACCACGGTATAATACATGCAGTGTTGGGAGTAACGCATTACAAAAGTAATATATTACAGTAACATATTACTTTTTGCTGTAACGCAGTAGTGTAA
>JABFDZ020000097.1:19316397-19343202 GCA_019775955.2 Pollimyrus isidori
GTAAGGGATTACTTTTAAATGACAGTAACAAGTAATCTGTAATGTATTACAGTTTGGAAGTAACTTGCACAACACTGAATACATGGTATCACAATGGGTCACACTATGGGCCCACATCTCTGAGGCTGGAGGTTTCAGGTCTGACTTTATATGTGTGGAGTCTCTATGTTCTCTCCAAGCGCATGGCTGTCTTCCAGGTCTTCCAGTTTTCTCCTACAATCTACATGCGTTATGCGTTGTGTATTGGTATTTTGAATTACTCTTGGTGTGCTCTGTGATGGACTGCCATCCTGTCCAGGAAGTACAATGTGTAGTAGTCAAATGTTTATGGAAAATTTTGCATAAAATTAGGCTAGAATAATACCAAAAAAATACCATCCACCCATTCATCCATCCATCTGTCTGACCATCTATACATCTATCAATCCATCCATCTTCCAGCTGCTTCCAAGTTTAGGGCCAATAGAGAGCTTACACCAAGCGACTGGTAAAACATCTACACTGAGGAACATCTTCAGTGGAATTCCAAGTCCATCACAGGCATGATACCAATGCTAGCTATTCAACTTCTGCTGACAAAAGCATGCGTGTATTCATTTTCACACTTTTGTACTTGATGTATTTCCATACAACAATGCAGTATTTATGGTAATAGTCATATACTTTTTCACATAACAAGTAGTTAATTTGCTTCTCACATAACTCTCATTACTTTGTTCTGTGCTTTTTTTCCTAGCCTTTGTGCTCCAAATTCCCATGTGCAACTCCTGCACTAACATTTTCAAAAGTTTTTTTCTTTTTTCAAAACGTATCATGGGTAAACCTATACTATTTTTCCTACATAGTTTGCATTTAAGATAGCTGCAAATTTTGGGATAGCGCTTTCAGAGGCACGACTTCAAGCCAACGGGCATATTTCAAAGTTACACATTCCTTTGTGTCTGTTCAATCCAATCCATCAAAGCACAGATGCAGAGTGTCTCCCTTCTGTCACATAGGACTGCATTTCTAATCACTGTATACACGTATTGCAGCGCTTTGCAACTGAATTCTAATGTGTTTGTGATTTGGATTCTTACTCTGGCTGTAAACTCCAACTGCTGACCTTTATAAAAAATTAACATACAGGAAACTATATGGCTTAAGAAGGCCACCTTACACAATTCATGCAACCATACATTGCTTCTGCACAGCCCATGAATTGCAGTTCGCTGCTGGAACCCTACTGTTGTGGGCACCATGATGATGATGATGATGATGATGATATCTAACAACATTTTGGACTTTAAATATGTTTTGTGCAGATTGTGAGGGAAAATATATGAGTTTATCATGCCACTTACTTGAGACCTTAATGCCAGGGGTAGATACTGTAAAAGCCAGGACTGGAGTCTAACTAGGCATTTTGGTTAATTTCTTTATCTGCAATTTAAAGATGGCTGGATAAATGGATGGATGAGGAAAAAATTACTTGTGTAATAAAAATCAAACATTCACACCACTACCAAGTGTATTTCACTGTTCATTGAAGCCTTGTAGGGACTGTGTATTAGACAAAGACCCCATGGGAGTATCTTGAGATCACCAATTTGGATCCACCTACTTCAGACTTTTGTAATTATTCCGGCATCTATTCTTATATGTGTCCCTCCTTATACAGTCCAGTCCCAAATCTAGTCCCTGTCCCTGGTCATTCAGGGTAGTTAGCAAGGCAACCTCTGCATAAGATGCCAGTTCATTGCATGGTCCATTTGTAATTATGTCTGCTGGATTAATCCCAGCAATAATCTTCATTTTTGCATTGTTTTAAAATGACAGAATCCAATATGATTATCCATGCATAAACATAAGCAGGATAGTTGGATTAAAATTTAGCATCACACTAGATATGATAAAAGCATAACTGTGACAAAATAACATTAATAATACACAGTCAAAACATACAACACATTGTATTTGGGAATATTATACACATATAATTTAGTCATGGATGCATTCTATGCAGAATGAAAAGATTGAAGCTTTTTAGAGTGATGGTACATTTACTTTAAATATATTGGCGTTTCATATGGCCATAGAAACCCTGGTTTGTCAGATGGATTGTGCTGCATTGCTGGCAGCATTAGATTACAGCTAAAGTTGTGTGAAATTGACTTCAGTGCAGAGATGTTCCCCCAAAGAAAGTTCTATATATCTGTATAAATTCTATATATCTGTATAACAGAATCTTCGTTTCTGTAATGTCTAAAAAAGTATTCCACTAAAAAATCAATATAGCCTGAATATCAAAAAGTGAAAAAGTTTGCAACATTTTCTAAAAGACATGCATGGTTATTATATTTTGAAAACCTTCAGACTCTTCAAACTTCAAACAAGAATCTTCCCAGGCAAATTTTTTATGCATTCACTGGTTCCATCTATTAGCTGTTATTTGCTTTCTTTTGATTAGCCCACAACATCTGTGCCGCTACTGATATTTAACATCTGGCTGAGATGGAAACATTTCTTTTGAGAATATAAACGGTAGATGCCAAGGTGATTGCAGGGAATCAAACTCACCATCCCTGATGATATGGTAAAATTATTACCATTATTTTATTATAAAGTCTAAATGACTAATGTCAACAAAGGGGATTTAATCAATTTTATTAAATCAGAATTTTTTAGAACTGTGTGATTGGCTGCCCTCGGGGACCCCCTCCGAGCTCGGGGCCCCCTCCCAGCTTGGGACCCCAGGCAATTTCTTGCCTTCACCTGTCTCGGGGCTATGCCTCTGGGTTGATGTTCAAGGCTCCTTGACATGCCATAAATGAATATACAGAAATGTATGCAGAAGTCTTTCAAACGGTATGCAAAAGAAAATCCTGACGAATATGTAAAGTGCTTTGTGACAATGACTGTTGTTAAAAGTGCTATATAAATAAAATTGAACTGAATTGTATCATCTTCATTTATAATGTTCCATGCTTTGGTGTTATAGTTACTGTATGATGTTAACACAGTAATGCAAAATGCATGCTCACCATTTAGATTCTTAATTGCCAGTGGCAACTCTTACTCCCACACATCAGCTACTAGGAAGTTCTGTGCATTTTTCTCGGTTCATCTTGTGCTTTACCGCTCTCCGAGAAATGTGAAAAGGTCATTAATTAGGAAACATTTTTTTTCCCCTTTCAGGTTATCTCCAGTGAGTGGTACATTTGGATGTGCCGTTTGTTGATTTCAAAACCTCTATAAAAGGGCAGACTTAAGAGATATGCAGTCTTCTTTGATCTAGTGTGATAGCGGTTCTAGGCTTAGTGGGAGGGTGGCTTGTTTACTGGGAATCTGAAGTAACATCGTCACCATATGCTACCATGCCAATGAATTCAAACACTTTGGAATGCCATCAAAATAGCATACCAAAGACCTATTTTGCTATTAATACTAAATTTGCTATTTAGAATGCTGTGTTTCATTATTCTGTTATGCATTTTTTTTGCTTTATATTGGAATGGAATATTTTACTATTGCTGAATGTGCCAAGTGGGTAAAGAAGGATGAAGTTATATATGAATTCGCAGCTTCCATGTGTTGTGATAATATTTGTTTGCAAAATTATCAAGTTATTCCCAATATGTCCAACCTTTCAAAGTCAGAAATATGACAATGACTAAAAACCAAGTCCAATGAAATATCATGCTGTGCCACATTATGCTATTTAAGTGGGGTTTCAGTGCGTGAGTCTTTCCAGGATTATTTTTTTAAATTATGTTGATCGAAAATGTCAAACTAAATTTCTTCTTACAACATATCAAAAATGATGGCACTAGTTATGCAGTTATGGGACAAAATTGGAAAATACATCTGCTCACACACGCAAAAAAATTACTTTAACACCCAGGCCTTACACCACAGACATGAGGAATTGTCCCCCCTTTTTTTTTTTTTTGGATCTCACATTTTAACTAGACTGAAGGAATCCAGTGTCAGATTTTGGCTGATTATTCTGAACTGCAGACTCCCCAGGACTGTCTGCTGGGGCAGATTGCTTCAGGCAGAGCCAGAAGCTGTGCTCCAAAAACACATGTATAGTAAACAATGTCAGAACACACAGAATAGCAGGTTCTCTGCCTGCTCTTGGAAGCCGCATGCTTGAATGTTCCAAGTCCTATCAGATCTGGCTTTGAAGCCCAACATTTATTTTTTGCCTGTAGTGCTCAGATGAGGTAAACAGCAGCAAATGCCACATTCCGGATAGCATAAGTCATATTGTTTATATGCCAGTTTTTCTTTTTTACCTGGATGTCCTTTACTGTCCCTGCAAGTACTGTGAAATGTAGACAGCGTTCCTTGGGATTTTATGCAGGCCGTACATGCCAGTAAAATGTTTTAACATCAGCGCCTTAACATCAATAGGAACTGCAGATATGCTCCATCCATTCATGTGTGCATCCACTGTGTACCCAGGATAGGGTCGCTGTGTCCTGCTTAAATTGAAATGTCGTCATTTTAACATTCAAAAGATAAAGTAATACAATTAATAAAATAATAGCAGGAAATCAATAAAATCAATAACGCAGGAAATATAACTCAACTTATAAAAGGATATGTTAAAATATGATGCGACAATTCTCGTTGTTCATCATTAATGAATACATACTTCATAATGAAGTATAATTAATACTTAGCCTATTTTCCTTCATATTTCTAAACACATGGTAATATGTCTTGGTGTTGCATACAGGGATGACTGATACAATTGTGCTAATATTAAATGTGGTTTATAGTCACAGGTGTGACATGCAGCAGCCAATCACAGGCTTCTCTTGGGCAGCCTAGTTTTCTTACATGTCCAGTGTGCACCACACATATCACACCTTTATTACTCTCATACCATGCCTTCTGTTTCAATGCACTAACGAAGGGGGTTAGTCACCGAGCCCTGAAATTAGCTCATATTAGGGACTTCTTAATTATATCTTAAAACCTTGCAACATATTTCTTTAAATGCCCCCTAGTGCCAAGTATACAAAATTTTATTTGTATATGTAAAACAGACCCCAAATCTCTTTGGATATTTTAACATACATGCTCAGAAAATATTATTATTCAGTCTCTTTTTGGCTTGGGAGCACGTCGCGGTCTAACGTCCCGAAAAGACAGTTCTTTTTTTCTTGTTTTGTTTTCCAGTTTGCATCTGTCTGTTTTTTTTTTTTCTTTTTTCTCTTCTGAGCCATCTTTCATGCAGTCAGCATTTGGGTAAATGAAAATGTAATAGCAGCCCTCTGCAGCCGACTCAGGAATTCTGCGCAATTATCTCCTCAGAATCACATGTAAATATGAGGGATTGGGGCTGCCTGGCCCCGCCCCCCCGCCAGGGCGCCTTTCTTCTTCATGGCTTGGCTGGCTGTCTCTGCTTCAGCTGGCGGCACCTTGCTGTAATTCTCTCACAATGGCTGGCGTGTGAGCCTTCCATCAGGCCTCTGGCATCCACGTGAGACCCCCAGCCCCCGTGCCTCCACCCCACTGGGCTTACCTGGCTGTGCCTCATATTCACAATACCTCATTGTTCCTTACAAGGCACCATTGGTCTTTGCCCTTTGAAATTGCTTCATTTTTCTTCATACACACCCAAACTACTAGAAAAATGCTTTCTGAAAGCCTCTGATCTGAGAAGAAAAGTGCAATTCTCTCTTCAGGGATGGCTATGGAGAGCAAAATGCAACTAATGGTAAATTTCACTGTGCGCTTCCATTCAAGTCGCAATAAAATAACGAGAGAATCACTGCAGCTTGTAGAGTGAAACCTTTCCTTAACCCCCTGAAGACCTGCAGCATCTCGCAAGGATTTTCCCAGAACTTTTGAAAAGTCAGCATTAAGTATGAGCTGAGAGGAACCAGGCCGCTGAGCACAGCAGACTCCACATCATATTGGTAGCAGGCAAACATTTTGGTTCCATCAGACGTGAGAAAAAAGGCTTGTGAAGAGTGGTGCAGATCCCACCCTGCGTAATTGTTTGCTGTACCCCTCCCCGAGCAGTAGGAATGTGTGGCGTTACTGCACAGCCAAAGTAACGTTGGGAACCTAAGTGGTATCGTTAAGGACTGTTTATAAATTACATGCGATTTGTAACTCATTGTATCATTATGTTCTCTGTGGGAGATTTCTACTTGTGTTTTATTTAACACATCCTGACTTTTGTCTCTGTGTCTTGCGTGGCTTTCACACAGCTGTCTCTGCAGGATAAACAGCAAGTCATTTTCTGTTTATTTTCTGCCCTTACGTGCTTCACAGACAAATGCATATTCTTGGGTACAGTTCGTTGGCTGAAATTTCTGACATGAAAAACCAATTAAAATGCATTTTTGTTTCATTAACATGTATATTTCATAATAGCTTGAGTCTGGTGTTTTTTCTGGCGACAAAAATAGGAGGGAAACGTTTCCATAGGAGGATGATTAATCTATTTCTAATCATTCGTTGCTGTCCTTGCTCTCGAACCCTTTCAGCATTTCCATTTGCATCAAACAATCAGTGTAAATGAGGAGCAGTGTAACTGAGCAGTGGGGAAAGGACAATGTCATGGTCTGCTTTTAAAATGTGTCAGCATGACTGACAGCTCACTATTGAGAATATGCCCTTCATCATTGGTAAGGACACACAGAAAGTTGTGGATTGTATGTCACGCACACTTGTGCACACGCACCCACCAAATACTACCATATTTGTTTACATCAATGCAGATATATGAATGAGAATATCTTATATGAAAAATATGAAGGTCTTTTTACTTGTATATTCTTTATGAAGCAGTCAATCTTGTATGTTCGTAGAATTTAAACTATAGCAGGCAATTTATTTTCACAATCACACAAAACAAAGAATCTCTTTGGTATACATAGGCAAGCTATGGTGTCAGTGGATATATGGTATCCTCTTTTCTAACATATGTTGAAAAAAAGGCAGAATGAAAAGAATACCACAAGAAGCAATGTTAATCATCAGAGAGTGGCTGAACGCGAGATAGATCTCAAGGAGAGAGCTGAGAGGGAAGATCCCATCACAGGGCAGTTTGGTTGAAACTATTAAGCCAGCAAAAAGGAAGAAAAGAAAATCAGGAATCCATAACAAATCCGGGGCATGCAATTAATGGGAGTAAACAAAGAAAGAAATGTTTGATTGATTAATTATGTGGTGAGTGGAAATATTATATGCCTTGCCCCGAGTGATTTTTCAAACATCTTAATAATATGTACTAAAGCTGCGATACAGTAGCCTCATTCAGCAACCACTGAGTGTGAAACATGCCACAGCATACAATTGTTTTATTACAATGATTATTACAAATCACAAATACTGGTTACTCATTCAGCATGAGAGACATTGAATTGATTTTTTTTAGTATTTATGCACATGAAATTTATTGGTAAAATAAATGTTACAGCTGAGAATGAAAATCTGAAATTCAATTTGTAGGTCTTGCTTTCAAGATTAATAATATTTTATTGAACAATTGATTTTTATTTTGGAATATTTTACCATTTCTCATGTCTGAATCAAATTATATTCTAGGGATCCTGTGCCACCTAGTGGTCCCTATTTATGCAGACATTTCCTATAACTGTGATAACCCATCCTCCGACCATCCCAGATGGCCAGAACACAGACCTATTATGTTTGATTACATATATATATATATATATATATATATATATATAGATATATATATAAAAGGCTAAAGTGGGCTAAAGTGTTTGCCACAAAAACAAACAGTTCATTCCTTATGTTCATATTGTCCATGTGCAATCTGCTTTGTGCTAATAAATGTAACTGATATTCACACAGAGAAAAACTATTAAAAATCCACGTAAGGGAGAAACACTTATAGCTCCTCCTGGATGGAGTAGCTCAGTGGGCAGCATTTTTGTCTCACACTTCCGGTGCCGGGTGGTTTGAAACCCATCTCCGCACTGTGTGTGTGGTATTTCCACGTTCTCCGTGTGCCCTGCGGGCTTCCTCCTGCAGTTAGGCTAATTGGCGTTTTTAAATTGCCTACAAAGTGTGTGTGATGGACTGGGGTCTGACCCAGGAGTGTCCCTGTCTGTGATTGGGTCCTATCCCCCTGTGACCCTGACCAGCATAATCCAGTGTAAGATAGATAGATAAATTATACGGTATCAGAAGTCATCCTTGGCCTTTGGAGTCTACAGCTGCAATTTATCTATGTATATATTATAATGTTGCAAGAAAGAGTTATTTTAGCGGTAGTAAAATCTAAGTACTTTTAATAGGCATTAATGGACAGGACTGGATCGGTGGATGTGAGGATGGTGGGCATCCCTCAGCTAAACTGGAGTTATAATGTCTGTTAGCACAAGTGCCCCTGCATGGCCAATTAAATGCAGAGTGCAGTGTCTGAACTGGGGATGAAGACACAGTGTGGGAAGGAGGCGCATGCGGTGGCGTTTTCCGAGCTCTTCATGCATCTTCATGCCGCGTAGATGTGGCAGCAGCCTCCTCTGCGCTGTACGCTAACCATACTGACTACAGCGTAATTAGCATTGTATGCAGATCTTAGCCGGGATGCTGCAAACATTGCAAATCCTGGCCAGTCCAGGTGAGCACCTTCCACCTTTAACACGTGGAAGCAGTGACCGGCATCACATCTGACGAGCATCTTCATTCTTGATGAGTTCCATGTCGCCAGCTGATTCGGTTCAATAGTCTTATTCATTTGCAGGGTTGGTTTCCTAATTGATAGCGTTGCCATGACACGGTGAAAATATTTTAACACCTTACTGAGTAATACTGCATAGTTCATTTATATTTTTACCTTCTGCATTTTCTCAAAGAGTGTCTTTCCCCTTAGCCACCCTTCAAAAGGCGCCTGGAGGTTTAAACATTCATTTTCTTTTCTTTTTTTTTATTCTCCCGATTAGTACATGACAACAGTAGTGGGGGTAAATTTTCTTGTGTTTAATTTTCACAGCAGCACCTCTAATCACTCACTAAGTTGGATCACACTCAAAAAAAAAAGAGGGAGAGATGGAATTACTGATTGTTTTGATTGAATAACATTTTCCAGGACGTTTATTTACCTCATAAACCCCTGTGTTTGCTCACGAATTTTGTCTCTCTGGGTTTGGTATCGATGCTTTGAATGGCAGTGAATACGGATACGGTCACGCCCGCACACTGGCATGCTGTGTGTAATTGTGGATTAGCTCTGCGGCTTCATTACTCTGGAATGCCACGGCAGGCGATGAGGCAGAGGTGGGGAGAAGACGAGAAGCCGCCACATAAACACAGAGATACTGACTCAGTGTTTCCATGGATCAATGGCCCAGTGAAAATGGCACCGGTCCTATTATAACAAGCAATCTGACAAGTCAATCTATATGGTATCTGCACTACAATAAATGAATTAAGGAACGCGTGACAGTTTGAATTAAGGTGTTGTCGTGATGCATACCAGCCCGTCACCTCAGGTTTAGGTGTCTCTACAAATCCCCATTCATGTCAGGGAAGCCCACTGAAAGGTGGAGAAGGTCCTGCTGAAGCCTTTTCTTTTTTCTGCCAGCATAACCCAACAGTTACTGAAGGGACATCAAGCAGTTCTGCAACGTTAAGATGCGAAACATGGCAGATCAGAGTCTTTCAGACAGGATGTGTATTAAGTAAACCGGAGTGCATTAGTGGTCCTGCGCGACTGAGATAACCCCACAGGGACGAGATGAGAGCAGTGCTTATCATCTGCTAACGTAGCTGTCGTGAGGTGTTGATTAGGCTGCGGTACCTCCATCAGGATGTTGCGGGTCAGCATTTTTAGTCGCGTTTGATTTCCTCTCTCAAGCAACGCTGCGTGAGATAAAGCAGCAGCCTTGAAATGAGATTCTCTCTCCTTTCTGTTTGTCTGATCAGCTCTAAACAAACAATGTTTAAGCACTCCCCAGTAGTCCACAAGTCACAGGCCATCTCTAGCCTCTCAAGTCCTTTGACTGATGGACTTCAAATAATTGCCCATAGTCTTGCAGCAGGATTTACTCGGGATTATGATGTGTACGTGTCACTTCAGCCACGGTCGTTCTGCTTTGTGAAGTTGTAGAAAAGAGGTCCGGAGTATCTTTGCTCTGCCTCCACCTTTAAGCTGAGACTTCAGATCTCCTGCGGGCCCTTTCCGGCATTGTTTATGTGCTTGTAAGTAGTTTGAAAGAGGACTCCTCTTCCTTTCTTGCCAGATGTGAGCTCCACAGACAGCTAGGCTGCATCTCTTTCTCTGGGAATCAGATGGTGAGCATGCCAGGCTGAAATATTCACAAGGTGTGTGCGAATGTTGCCCTTCCGTGATCTCAATCACTTGATAGCCCGGATGCTTGATAGGCGGATGCTTTAAGTCAGACCGGCTACATAACTGAACATGAATGCCCCTGTGAAGCAGGTACAGCTGTTTGACTAATGCAGAGCTCCATGAGATGCTGTCTCAGGAGAAAAGCTGTCTGCTGCTGAAGTACTGGCAAGTTGCAGTAATTGGAGAAAGAACAATAACCTCTTCAATTTTCCGAAAAGATATCATCTTTATCCAGGCCTAGAGGCTTTTTTTTGCAGTGTTGTGCACGCCTTTTTTCACATATATATATATTTCTTGTTTCTAGACATCTCAAATGTATATTTTATGGGTCGGGAGCTGAGCGAGAGCATGTGTCAAGCCTGCAGATGATTAAGGCTGTTGATAGATGATGAATATCCTTAAATCTGTTTTTTTCTTCACAACTAGAAATTAAACTCCAGATGATATTCAGTGGAAGGGAACCTAAATGTATGTGTGTGTGTGTGTGTGTGTGTGTGTGTGTGTGTGGTGTGCGTACGTGTGTGTGGTGTGTGTGCGTGTGTGTGTGCGCGTCTGGGGTGTCTTTATGCAATGAGCCTCGGGTTGTTATATTCTATGCATCTGAGCCCCACGCCCTCGATGCCTCAAGTGGCCTCATCTTAGTGAATAACCTGGGTTCTGCCCACGTATTTGTGCTATTGTACTTACGCAGTTTGAAAACATGGACCCTGTCCTCCTCTATTTCCGCATCACTTGTCAGAGCACACCACGTTGGAAAGCTAATACCGATATCTTCTTTTATACCTGTTTTAATTGCACGATTGATGTGGAGTATGACCCTGATGGGGCTCTTTGTGTTTTGGCTCAAACGCAGAGGGAACTTTCCCCTGGCAAAGGCATCCTATATGGCAGCAAGCAGCAAGAATGAAAAGAAGAGGCTGCAGTTGAAGGAACAGGGGGGAAAAAATATAAAGGAGTGCCAGGAAATAGAATATTTAAACATAAAATGTTTAAGGAACATTATCTTTCAGCACGCACAAAGGTTGTCAGTACCGGTTGTTTATTGTAGTATGATGTCCTTAAGAAGCCTGTATCTGACGGAAAATAGCAAGAGACGCCACTTTTGTAGATAGTAACAGCAGGCAGTACATGTGCACAAAATGGAAACACAGTGTCAAAGCTTCCATTACATCACATGTATGCTGTTATTTATCAGTTCCTGTAATTAATCAATAACCAAAATGAAGACAAATGAGGCTCTCAAATATGGAAATTTCATCGCAATTGGTGCCTTAGACACCCGTGGTGCTTTATCGTTAACCAGCTGAGGGAAGCAGAAGCCGATATGGGAGACCCTGGACTTTATATAACCGGAAGAGAAGAAATGACGTACAAGTGAAATGAGGATTTTGTACATAAAGTATAATTCCAAATGGCAATACTGTAGCACTGGCCAGATTGGAAAAACGTAGGCCAGAGTAGAGTATTATAGTCACCATTTTTCTATCTCTGGGAATGGAGACAGCTATTAAGAGAAAGGCAGGCACCAGAACAGGGGTGGGTAGGGATGAGTAGATGTTGTTTCTGGTAGTTCTAGAAGCAAAAGTGAAGCTGATAGACATGTAGACTCCGGGACAGTGATGGATGGACAGTGAGGTAAGCGCATGGCAGCGTCTGTCCAAAGGCTTTGTTGGTGCAGGACTGCCACTCATCTTCCCCCAAGTATCAGAGGGCAAACTCCAGCTTGTTTACACTGCTTCAGTAGACAGACTTAGGGATGGACCATGGAAGATGTCATCGAAAAAAAAAGAGCATTTTCTTTTCTAGGAGGCCATATCAGTTTTCCATAAAGATGGTAACCAAATTCATCAACATTTTTTTATAATCCAAGAAAGCCTTGGGAGCACCATGTAGATTCAGCTAGCAGGAGGGGTGGCTCTACCAGACCAGGAGATTGAATGGGTCCATCTCAGCAGCAAAGTGCCGAACGTTGAGGAATGCTGGGGAAAGACACCCAGCATCATCTTGGGAGTGCAGTGATGCGGCCGAACCGCGGAGCACCTTGAAAATGGATTCGTTTGAGAAGGGTGTTATTGCGACGGAAGATGGATTGGAGTCTGGCTTATTTTGCCAGAGGAGACTCCACATTTCCAGACTGGCCTGCAGTCGGGGGGGATTACAGTGCGCTGCACTGTTCAAACTGTTTATGCATACCGAGCTGCTCTGAGTGCCTCTTTGTCGTGAGCTGTTTACATGAACTTATTTTGGGAAAATTCCACAGGACTGGACAGGATTTCACTATAAATCATTGAATCTGCAGCTTTGTGTAATGATAACTTCTGTCACTCATTTATTCTTCGGGATGAAATATCTAACAGTACACAAATACAAGAGGAACAGAAAGGGAGAGGTGTGTGTGTGTGTGTGTGTGTGTGTGTGTGTGTGTTTGCACGCGCACAAGAGCATATGTGGGTGCACATGTGTGAGTTTGAGGGGTGGCGTCAACCCTCGTATTTATCTCTCTAGTGATTAATAGTGGGCGGACTGGTCTCCCCATGCTGACAATGCCGACACTCAGCAACTCAGCAACATTATAGTCCTGTCACTTCCTCTTAAAATACTAAGGGCATCTGCAGTCACCCTGGGAAAATATGAGCAAATTTTACCCAGCAATCATGATGCTTTACATACACACCCGCGATGCAAAAAGTGCAGAAAGAAAATCAAAGGCCCACAGACTCCCATAGGTAACGTGTCTTGATTTTAGGGTGGGGTTTAATAAGACATTAAACATAACAGTAACATTTGACGAAGGATGAACAGCATTCTGTTGCCCTAGTGCACAAGTACAACGTTATTGTCACTGAAACCATAAAAACTAAAAACCCTTTAACTTAGATTGCATTTCATTTGTATTTAGCATCCCATTATTATTCAAAGAAAGCACTTTCTCAAAGAAAGTTTTCATTAGCCACACAAAGATTTAGCCCTCAGCAAGTGCTGGTGTTTTTGCTCTAATGGATACTGGTTGGCTTTGGTGTCATGTTAAATTTGCCTGTACTGCTTTCCGAGAGCCACTTTCCTGCTAAGATTACTGTCTGCTGACCCCTTATCTGCTATCTGCTGTTAGCAATATAGACAGCATATACCACTTTGCTTATCAGCCATAGTTATGGGTCGGATAACTGCGGGGTCAAGTGAGGGGCTGTCCACTCAGCATCAATTGACCTGGGCAGAAGGAAGCCTCTGCCGGTTCTGTCTGACTCCTGAAACTGCACACCCCCTCAGCTAAGGCCCATATTCTTTCTTCTTTCTTCATTTTTCATCCAGCCATGCAAGGACTGAGACCACCAAACGTGACCCTGTAGCCTTAGCATGACGCCCCTACGGTGGCACCCCTTGACCCCAAGGCCAGCTATGGTTTCTCCAGCCTTGCAGAAGACACTTTTAGTAAGTATCTCACTGTCTTCCTTATCTAATGGAAGGAGAGCTGGTGTGAGAAGGACGGAAACGTGCACATGTGTGTGGATGGTAAGTGGGTGTTTGCGGGGTTTTTAGTTAAAAATGATACAATTGCAAATGGCAGAAGCTTGGACCATTCCCTGGGCTGCTGGATGTCATTAATTCACCATGTTGTTCTTTGTGTTAATCTGTTTCTGTGTTATTGAATTCAAAGGTAATTATTCATGTAAATAAATATTTTTGCTGGATTTATCACCTATGTTATTTATATTGTATCTAATATTGGGAGGACGTACATTCCCTTGAAAATAATCTTAATTTTGGGAAAAAATATTTTCAAAATATTTAGAATGATTAGTTGGATGAAACCAATAGTTCTAATCTTAAATGCGTGTGTATGTGGTTTTAATTAACAGTGCCTCTTGTAACTTCACATGCAGCCAACAAGCTCTAGGTTATTTATATAGACAACATTGACATCTGCAGGTCAGTTTGTGAACTTCATTTCTGAAAACACGGGCAAAAGAGAAATGTTCATAATTACAAATGAATCTTGTGTGTGTGTGTGTGTGTGTGTGTGTGTGTGTGTGTGTGTGTGTGTGTGTTATGTAGGTATTACGTTGTGGGGACCAAATGTTGACTGGGTAGGGGTTAAGATTGTCATTGATGGGAATAGGGTTTACCCCATAGAAATGAATGGACCCTAGAATAATATGAATGCCTGTGTGTGTGTGTGTGTGTGTGTGTGTGTGTGTGTGTGTGTGTGCGTGTGTGTGTGAGCGCGCGCGAGTGTGCCCTGTGATAGAATGGAAACCTGTCAACCAGCCATCTGCCCCCTGCTGGCTGAAAAAGGTACCACATCCCCAGTGACCCTGACTAGAATAAGGAACTGTAAGACAGATATTTGGATACAAATGAATCATTAAAAAAAAGCCAGCAAACATTTCAAAACATCTTTACAAGAGTATTGGGAATTCCGAAAAAAATTGATATTCAGCATAAATAATAATAATAAAAAAAAATTATGAAAAGGAGCAGTATGGTGGCTCAGTATGCAGCACTGTTGCTTCATACTGCCAGGCTTTGTGTGTATGTGTGTCCCTCAGTGGACTGGCATCTCCTGCCTTGTACCCTGTGCTGCCTGGCATAGACTCCAGCCCACCCATGATCCTGTGCTGAATAAGCGGTTGGAAGATGATGGATAGATTTAATCAAGAGTCAACTGTCCATTCCCCCAAAACATCCCTTACTGTTTTTTTACAGGACTGTAAACAAAATACAGCTAATTTATTTATTTTAGCTAATGAAAAAAATAAACATTTTAAACATATTTAATTGATTCTATCAGTAACTTCACTGTGTAGCTGTCATTTTACACAGCAATGCTGTCCGTGTTTCCTATATCATACAAATTTTGCCTAGCTGTTGTTCCTTAAGCAGCAGGTGTAGCTATGCTGATGTATTCACCTCAGCCATAAATCTTTGTCTAACGCCTGACTGCAAATGCCATTTGCAACTTCCATCTGGTCAAGCCCTGTTCACGGATGCAAATACCTGGTTTGGAGAAAATATATAAATAAAAGTGTTCTGGTCTGCATCTAATCAGTCACCTACCACAGCTGCTCACACTTATCACAGGACACATTTGTCTGGGTGTTGAGAAGGAGCTTCTCTGGGTCCACTGCATCTAGGTGGAGTGCAGTCAGTGTAAGGAAGGACACAACTGAGGTGTTTTTCTTCACTGACTAAGGAGGAAAGATAACTCTCAGCTGCAATTCTCCAAATCTACGGGATCAACTTTTGACATCACAATGGAATGACGGACAACCAAAGGCATTTCCAAAATCATTCACCTTATTACAAATGCAACTGGGCGTACCTTACGGTACAATTCCATATGCTACGGGGAGTGAAAATGAATTGTCATTGTGCTGGAGGGGATAGATTCCAAGACGTCCGCAGACATACCGCCCTAAGAATAACAACGCCTTTGCACATTTGTGAATCTCTTTACACTGTACATAAATGCCTCAGGTTGGGCGAGCAGAACAATTTTAGCCCAGGATAGAGCTTTTAACTAGGAGACAGAAGTAATAGAAAAGCACCCTCTGCCTCATTAAGCCGGACAATTTTTGGAACCCCTCAAAAAGGTAACACTGGAGCTACTGTTGAGGTCAATTTGACAGCTGCACCACACACACTGTTAGTCTTATTTTAAATTACATTTACCTTAAATTCTATGGTTCCGCTGTATGTCTTTAAAAATATGAGCTGAAATCGCTGCACCTGCAACAAACACCCCCCACCCATTAAACTGCTATAATGGCTCAAAATGACCCCAGCGTTAAGTTATTACTTATTTTCTATGCTGCTTTTTTCTAAGCTGCACAGATTGCAGGAACACACTATGTAAACATTCTTTAAATGCCTGTAGTTCCCAGGGTAAAGCTGCGCTGCAGCGTGTCTCAGGAGAAAAACACACAGGTGGCCAGTGCATGGATTTTATCGCAAACTACAACTGGCTGGAACAAATGCAGCGGCTTTTTACAGGCAATGCTCAAGTAAATACGTCTCGGGCAAGACGCTCCTCCTACAGTGCCAGGGAATTTTTTGCAGCAAGGAATGTTGCCTTCGAGCGTTGCCATCAGAAACCAGTATAGAGAGCCAGGCTGCCAGACGCAACTGCAACAGGTCTGGTTGGGAGAAAGTGTAGTGCTCAGTTATACAGCAGCTGCCTTAGCTACACTGCGGCAGATATACAAAGAAACTAAACACGATAAAAGAATGTTCATTTCAGGCTGCAGACCACCTTTGCCTATGTTGTTCTACCCCCTTCATAGTCTATCCATTGAACCATAACCTATTATCTAGGATTGGGTTGCAGTAACCCTTTACCCTATCCCAGTATGCGTCAAGCAGGAGGCAGCATGCATGAAAGATAAATCCATCGCAGGGTTCACGCTAACACTCCTTGGCTAATTAAGACACATTATATTCTGCAGTACTGCAGGAAGAAAGCGGCAGTGAACATGCGGAGAACTCACAGAGCGTATGGGCAGGAATCGAACCCTTGCGGTTTCAGGCTACTTCTATACCCACTGCACCACCCTGCTGCAATTTCTTAGTCCAACTTGCTTTAAATAGTAGGGCTATGCGTGCTGCCAAACGTCTTTATGAATGCTGTCATTATGTCAGCAGCGGTCCTAATACAGTTTACCTCTCAAGACTAGGAGCTGTCAGGCTCATCAACGCAGTATGCCGGTAGCCAGAAATGGATTCCAGAAATGGGTCCAGAAAATCTCGAGGGGGTTCAAATTCATTGCTTAACTGCCTGGCTGCATGCCAGGGCAGGAGCAAACAAATTTCAGGCGTGGGGGTGGGGGACTGGTCAAACCTATAATGATAATTTTACTACGTGGCTATGTGCCGGCAAGGCAGTGCAAACTGCATGAACTGCATCCGCATTTATTGCGACACTGCAAGTTGACCCGCTAATGTGCCCACCATCACTGGCTGCCTTTACTGAGCAAACAGCTGTCTATCTACAGTACAAGGCTAGCGTGCCCAGAACAACACGAGGTTGGGAGTCCAGCTGAGCCCCAGAATTCCGTCTTTTCTTTCTACTGGACTATATCTTTGTTAAGACCTTTGTGATATGTGTGCTTGCTGGGAAGTGTGCAATAAAAAATAATACAGCTATATTTAATCAACTCATTAGGATTAATTGCATTCTTTATGTCAGTGAGTAGTGATGAATGGATAACTTTGAAATGTCATTGATGATTTAACTACATTTTAAATGTTTTATATATCTTTTATCAGTCACACTGAAATAGTTATACAGGTGAATAAAATTCTAGTAGTGCAAGTTTCATCTATGAATCAATGCATTCCGAAAGTGTTTCAGCACCTTGGGTGGACAGAGAAAGCCCTCTCCCTTACTGACAACAGAATGTTTGCATCATCCGAATACACCAGGTGAGAAGGCCTGCAGTTTGTGTTTATGTCCCAAGGGAGTACCTTGTGTAGTCTGCCATGGAACAGGAGTGAGGAGAAGGGTACTGAACTATGGTGGCCCACGCCTCTTCTTAGGTGGTTTGCAGAAGGTGTGGAAAGAAGAGTCACAGAGTATATACAGGTGACAGACTGCCAAAGCTGTGGAGCCTTTTCCAGGAAGAAATGGTAGCGAGTGGCAGAGAGAGAGAGATGGTGTGTGAGTGTGAGAGAGAGTGAGACAGAGAAAGAGAGAGAGAGAGAGAGAGAGAGAGAGAGAGAGAGAGAGAGAGAGAGGCATGAGGTCTAGCCTGAGGTCTTACCTTGCAGGGAGCCAACAAGGATAGACAGAAGTGTTTGTCTAGGAACTGAAATAGTCAAGACCTGGGGTTTGGAAAAAACCCGAACCAAGTCAAAAGAATGTAACCCTATTTTTGGAAATTACAGTTTCAATTATAAATCCTTTAATTGATTATATTTATGGTGTTCTCCCTAAGTCACCAGATTTTCACTTTTGTGTTTAAACCAATTCCTTGGTGAAGTAATTCTACATTCCATGCAGCATTTTTATTTAAAATTTAGAGTGCAGTTTGACAGAATCAAATACAATACTTTAAAGAAGTTTAGAGAAACACAGTAAGGCATCTCTGCTTGTTAAAAAAAACTGCAGTTTCTATGTTTAAATGGATGTGTATATACAGTCCATTAAAATAGGGCTGTTAAGGTCTTGGAAGGTGCTCATACTATCGTTGGTATATTTCCATTAACGTTACACTGGTTGACCAGCTATCAGAATATGTGAAGCCTCCATGAGTGGCGAATCAAGGACAATTCTATTAAAACTTCATCTCTAGCCTTAATGTCATATTTTGTGTTATATTCAGATATCACTGGCATTGGGACTGGATTCATCTGACCGTGCTTGGAGCTTGGGACATGAACATATTGAAGCATTAAATCCACCTCTGTGTCGTTGAGTAACCCGACGGCTATGGTGCTGGCCATCGGTCATTCTCATCACATCTTCAAACAGTGGAATTTCCTGCTCTGCGTCAATGAAATAGCTGGGAAGAGATACAGGCCTAGGTATTTATGTGGGAAGGAAAATGACACTATACTGTGATTGCATTGGGCAGCTGCCCTTGACTGACCTTAAGACATGAAAAGAAAAAAACGACTGCTGTTCCCTTCAACTGGGCATAGATTTTGCCTTGCAAAATTTCCAACAGCCTGAAGAAACTCGCACGGACAATGGCTAAAAAGCATTTTACATGACGAAACGACTTGCAATGTGGCACAGAACAATCGCCGGGATCTTACAAAGGATTCCATATCTGACATCTTGCTGATGTGTCGCAGGGACCCGGAGTAGCTAGAGACGTTAACATAGTTACCGTGAGGGCTGAGGAGCAGGGAGCTATGACTGAATATGAGCAAGCACACATTCAGGGCAAGTGAGGTCGTATTCCTTATTGCCACTGAACGCGACTGCAACTGAACTGCATTTCATCTGAATGTACAGTGCGCGAGGGTTAATTCTATTTAGTATAACAAATTAAATATAAGCAAATTTATAGTATATTCAAAGACATTCACATAACTAAAAAAAGTGTCCGGGGGCAATCGACACTGGAGCTTACAGACACACACATGCTTCTCTCCAGCTAACAAGACATAAGATTGATTGTAAATTAGACTTAACACACTAAAAACTGAACTTGTGCACAAATAAGCTCAAGAAAAGCACATTTTTTTCCCAAAAAAAAAATACAAGGAGTTTTACAAAATTCTTTTGGACAAGGCAGTCCAGCTTTGGCTAGAATCTTCACTTGAAGTCTTTAGTAGATTGCAGTATTCATCAAAACTGGCTTTCATAATGGAAAAACAGACAAAGGGGGCAGATTTTATGAGCACACTAAAACTGAAAACTCTGAAATATGCAGGACAACCGTTCCACTGTCCAGGGTAAATAAGCGATGCATAAACGCAAAAGGGGCAAGCCGTTGTTTCTGGGAATTCACCCTGCCAACAAACTTGCTTTATATTTATACATTTATTTATAGGTGACAAGAGGATCTCATCTTTGACTCATGCTCCTCTGCTGAAATACCCCCCCACACACATACACACACACACACACACACACACACACACACCACAGACAAGTGATGGAAATGTGGTTTACAAACATGACAGCATGACAGGATGAAGCAGATCAAGTGGAATCAGTTTGCCTAAATCAAACCACCCAGCAGAACATGCTACTAGCAGCAATAACTGACAAGGTTACACACTGATAAATGATAAACCCTTTATTTGCCATTTGCACAGGAATTCTTCCCTTCGCCACCCGATCTCCTCTTTGTAGACTGGGGGTCACAAAGCAGGGTTAGCCAACAGACAGCATCTCTGGAGCTGGGGGTTAAGGGCCTCATTCTAGGACCCGCGAACGTTTCAGCAGAGACCAGGTCCAGCAATCTTCCACAGAGATTTAGCCAGTGGTGAGAACATGGTGGCTGAACTCACCCCTCAGGCCCCTGAAGGACCTTAAAATTCAAAGTCATGAGCAGGTGGGGGTGGACAATGGTCAGCCTCGTGAGACTTTTAGCGAGAAAGATAAAGCTATCAGTTCACCGGAAGGACTTTGCCTTGAAGAACCTCCCAGTGCAGACGTTCGAATAATATGCAGGTATCCAGAGAGTAACTGATTAGTTAACACTGTCACTGTCAGTCATAACAGAAAGGATAATACCAAGTACATAAGAAATTTTTTTAAATACATTTTTTAAATGTCGTTATTCAAGAGTTTCTTGAAAAGGCATTCAGAGTCAGCAGCCGGGCCATCGACTTTTCTCGAACGGCTGCCCGAAATTGAAGTCCATGCGTGTCATGCTGCAGCTGGAAAATAAGACCTTGATACTACGATACTTTGGAAAACTTTGATCAGTTTGAAATGGATATTGCTGCTGTAGAGAGAATTGAGAATGCGTCCCAGGCCTTAAGGGTGGCCATAAAAAGATAGATAGATTATCTCTTTAGTCTGAAACAAAGGTAACTGAGGTTGGGAAAAGGTCCAAGTACAGGCAAAATCAATCCTAATGACTGATTTAATAATACAGGAATACAGGAACAGGTAGCACAGAAGCTCTGTGGGCGGTGCTGTGACATCATGCATCTAGGGCTGGGAAGTTCAAATTCTGTCCTCACACTGTGTGTGTGTGCGTGTGTGTGTGTGTGTTCATGCGTGTGTGTGTGTGTGTACAGGTCATGTATAAATTAGATTGTGGGGACCAAATGTCCCCACAACGTGATAAAAACCTGATATTTTGATGCTGGGCACCTTTGTGGTCCCCATAAGGGGATACTCAATTTTATGAAATTCTGGAACTACAATCAAAAAACAAATAATGGTAAACATCTTGTTTTGTTTGGTTACGTAAGGGATTATGTACAGGCAGCCGGTAGTTATCACAGAAATAAGCCCCGAAAGTGTGATCAGGACCTGATGTGAAGCGGAGGGTCTTGTATCACACTGAAGGGGCTTATTTCGTGATAACTACCGGCTGCCTGTACATTATCCCGCTTATTACATGGCTACTTGCCACATAAGGAAAAAACTGGACATGAATCTGAATCTGAAACATTTTATTGGCATATTTGTTTTAAATTAACATTTTTATCCTTCAGCGAAACGATATAATACCACGTGACTAACATTCAAATGTTAGTAAGACAATTTATAACATCTACATATGAATATATAATAACGCATGTATTTTATTTATTTACTATTATTTATTTATTAAGTATTAAATTGCACATTTCCTTTAATTGTGAACTGTGAAATGTGTGGTCCCACATTTAGGGATTTTAACCATACAAGTTGTACCGGCTATGCGTTATTACTTTGAAGCGGTTATTGTTTGAAAAGAACAAACCTGCAAATGTCTCAACTGACCAATCAGAATCAAGCATTCCAGAGAGCCATGTAATAATTGTAGTTAAGCTTAGGGCTGCATAGGGGTTAAGGGTGTCATTTTTGGAATTATGGTTTTTCCCATAAAAATTAACGGTGTGCATGTGGATTTCCTCCCACAGTCAAAAGATATGCAGTTAGGTGAGCTGGTGTCTCTAAACTTCCTGTAGTGTGTGAGTAAGTGTGCCTTCAACCGGAAGGTTCTATGCTGCCTGGAGGTCCCCTGGAACCCTGTCCAGGAGAAGCAGCTGGAAGATGGATGAAAGAGCTCACAGGAACTGAAAGTAGTGTATTTTTTCACACAGTGGATAGAGAGAATTTTGAATAAGCTTCCAAATAGTTTAACTGGGGTTAAAACACACACATACACACACACACACACACACACACATATATATATATATATATATAGACATAATGGCAGTACTACCAATTTAATTAAAGGTAAGGGCATGCACTGATTACACAGCACATCGATACACCCACCACCACAGAGATGAGAGTGCAGGGGGTGATACCTCAGCATCAAACTAGAACAGCATGAGAGTTTTTTGGGGGCTGGAGTGCCAATCCTGCCCCCAGATTTCCCAATAAGCCTATATCCCACAAGGTTGCATGAAGATTAACATCATACCCAAGACATAGCAATTGCAGGTTAAGGGCCCAACAGAGTAGGAACACGCCTGGTATTTGCAGGATTCAAACCAGGAACCTTATAATTACTGGCACAGAGCCCAAGTCTCAGAGTAACCACCCCACCCGTTTAATTAAAACCACTAAATGTTTGCTGTTTGTATTCATATTGTTTTTCTAGTGCACTTGCTTTAAAATTTGTCTAATATCAATTTAATATACATAAAACTAAATCACAGGCATCAGAAAAGTCAGTGTTCATTTCATAACTGTAATTCAGTCTTAAATTTTATATAATATCAGCATTGCATCAAATTGCACAGTGGATTTTTAACAGAAAATTCAATGACAGTTGCTACACGTCATGTGTTATTTAGGAACAGCTTTAGAAGAAGCAGCAGAGCAAAAGAGATAAAGAAAATAGATGAATGTGAAGGCATTCAGGTAAAGAGGTAAACAAATTAACCAGCGGATGGATGCTGATGCTGAAATATGACATACATACCTAGAGATGGCAGCATTTACAGCAGCAGTGGTGCCATTTCACAGAACTAGACCAAGCTGATAAGCTTTCTATCTCAAATACTGAGAGTGAATGGGCATTCCTTACCTTGACTTGCAGGTGCTTCTCTGATCCAGTGGTCCTATAATCCATGGCATTACCAACAGTCGTTTCATATACTTTTGAAATTACAAGAAGTCAGACAAAGTTTTTCGAGCGAGCTTGTCGCATAATAGTCACAGAGCGGGTCAGTGAGCTAGAAATGAAAAACAGAGACACAGCTCTGTCGTCAAGTGGAAAGTTTTGCAGATTTTTCCTCATGGCTGACAAAAGCATAGACATGACTGACAGCCCTGTCAATTTCCATCAGGGGAGTGAAACCAGCTCTCCCAGTTGGCATGGGAAATTTTAATGTGGCAGCAAAGCATGGCACTGCTACAAGGAAGAACGTGTTTGCTGAAATTGAGAGGTACATGAATAAAATGTGCTTAACTATGGGACAAATTAGTTGGGCCTCTTCCAATGGAGCATTTGCAATGTATGGTGAGAGAACTGGCCTAATTAGACTTGTAAGACAGACTTAAGTGGAGGAAATATGCACTGGGACAACATGTTACTGCATTATCAAGAGGCACTTTGGAGTAAAATGCTTAAATATGAGCACTGTAAGGAAAACCATGAAGTTCATCAAGGCTTGAGAACAGCATCGCTTCCCAGAGCTTTTTTATTTTGTTGGCTTTCTGATACTGAGCAAAAAAATTGCTGTCTCTGATCTCACAGAAGCATGCTGGTCAGAATGGTACACAGTAATTATTTTGAGCTTCAGAAGAAAATTGCACATTCTCTGTTAAACAATAGGAGAGGATAAAAGCTGAGTGTGATCTTGCGGTGCCATGTGGCGTGGCTGTCTATCACAGTGCGCTCAATAACATGAGGATGTGTAAGTGTGACCATTAATTGCGGGTCTGGTTGAAGCTGCTAAGTTACTGAACACTGTGAGAGTCACCATTAGAGCAGAGATCTTCACTCAGTGTCCCAACTGACCTTTAAATGTCGCACGAGGTCCTCAGTGCGCCGAACCTCATAAGCAAGCCCTCGATTAGAAGGACACAGTCAAAACAAAATACTAATTTTGCCCACTTCACATTTGAAGTTTGACCTTCCTTATGGTAGAATGTACAGGTGAAAATCAAAACTGTGTAGGTGGGGCTACAAAATATTTTTTAAATTATAACAAACATTACAAATTCCTGCTGGTCACCATAGTTACTAAACTTGTTTTGGAAAATAAATATCCTTAGTGTGGATGCTAACAGTGTGGAACACAACAGTGGACACTAACAAATTCAAATGGCTGATAGAAATCACAATAACTTTTGCTCAGTAAAAAAATATTTCATATTTTGATATGAAATAATGTTCATTTCTATTTTTTTTATTTTTCAGAATAAATAATCCATTATAAAGAGTATCTTCCATGTTCGAATTCATTCTAAAAATTTTGGAGCCGAAGGATGTAGTATAGCAAAGTGATCTGGATAAAAGAGGTATTTGACATTAAACACTACAATAGTATCAGCTTAGACCCTTTAAGTCTCTAGAACCACTTCAAAGGTTGACAAGTTGTGTTTTTATAGATGACTTAATATACCCCACTGTAGTACTGAGCTGTTATTTTTGCTGCTTTTATTTTTAGCATGAAAATGTCTGGAGGGTTTCCTCTGTTCTTTCATTAACAAGGTGTTTTCAGCTAGAGATCTGCCCATGAATGGATGTTTTCTGGATGGTTGGGCAACCCTGATCCTGAAGTACAGAAATCCACCAGGTTTCCCATCCTACCCAGTCTCTTGGTGGCAGGATTGGCACTCCAGTCACTGGAATGCCATTCAAACTATAGGTTGGTGCTGAGGTATCACCTGCCACATGAATGTACTTCTTATCCCTGGGGGGGTCCGTTTCGAGGTGGGTGCAGCAATGCACTGTATCAGTATGCACTCCATACTGCATGCGCTTTCTCTCTCTGTCTCTCTTTCTCTCTCTCTCTCTCTCCCTCTCTCTCTTCCTAGTCTCTGATGAACCACACCTGATCTCAGGCAGATAGTAGCTCAGAAGGTAGGATAAAAAACCTCCTGGATACCAGCATTCCAGGATCAGGGTTAGACAGCCCTGCCCTGTACACTGCAGTGCACGAAAATCCCAGCATTCTGGCTGATTCTGAGTTGCTGGAACCACCACGTCTGGCATCAACAATCACACCGCATTTAAAACCACACAGATCATCCTCCTTAGCCCCTGTAGTACTAAACTGTGCAGTAACTAAACCTCTTTCAGCATGCTGCATGTGTTCAGCTGCAGCCACATAATTTGCTGTTTGTAGGTGATGGCTGTTTGCAATGAGGAGCATGTGGTTCTAATAAAGTGGCCACTGGGTGTATATGAGAGTTATGTTATATAAAATCTCACCTCAAAGTATCCTGAGAGATTCAGCATAAACCTAGAGTGTTTGAAATTTTATGGATAAGGTGGCAAGACCACGCTTTATTTTCCACTGTTTACAAAATGGGAATCGGCAAACTTCTAGATTCATGAATATCTTTCATTAGTTTTTCAAAGTCCGTTTTCTGTATACTCTGAATATTTTTTTGACAACACATCCAACAATCCATCTTCCAGCCACTTACCCAGTGTTTTTTAACCCAGAGGACAGGAAATTAAATCACATTTAATGCACAATATAAATGTGTGCCATTGTCAGGTGATTTACCATTTTACTATGAACAAACTTATTCCAGGAAAGTGCATTTTGATGAAAATGTCAAGTGGAAAGTGGATAAAGCTTCAAATTTACACTAAAATCCATCCTCCTGATTATCTGCAACATTTTTTGACTGAAAGCTTTTCAAAAATAAAGGATACTTTTCATAGTATTAATTGATAAATTGTTAATATTGATAAATAAAAAATACCAATTAAACTGAATAGTTCATTAGAACCTGCTCAATAATAGTAGTCCTGATGTATATTTTGAATAACTTAAAGCATAAAGATGTTACCATCATAAGTGCCAACGTTTCTGTTTAAAAGTATTTATTTGTGCAGTCATGCGTTTAAATAATGATTGACAAGATTCCAGCAAATGTAGAAGGACAAACATTGTTTTCTCTTTAGGTCAAAACTGCAAGTTAATTATGTTTCGAATAGTGCCATCCACTGAGAACAATAAAGTGTATCAAAGCACAAATCTTTATCAAGCCATAAGGAGACACTGATCTTGTGTTTCTTCGAGATCAGGGTCCACCTGACATTTTATGATTGTGTAGAGTTATATAATTGATACATCTATTCATCCATCTTTCATAAGCACTTATCTAGTGTAGGGTCTCAGTCCCTAGCATGCTCAGCTTGCCCGGCAGGAGACATGCTAGACGGGATAGCAGTTTGTCATAGTCACATACACAAATAGGAAATATTTAAGAAATGCCTATGTACTGTAACGTGACTGTTTCAAGAATTGACATTTGTGTTTTCTGCAGCTTGCAGGAAAGCCATAGTATGATAAGACCTTTGCCTTTATATAAACATAAGAACATAAGAAGTATACAAACGAGAGGAGGCCCATCAAGCTCACATGGGGAGAACTTTTATCTCTATTTCCTTTGAAATGCCTCAAAATGTTACTTAATTCAAATGAAAGGAAATGAAAGAAATCGTATTCAGTTGTTTTGTTTCTGCCTTTAAAGTATCATATAAGTATTTCAAATGCCCACAGTATGTAAATGTTACTACTAAAATACTACATATTACATGGAACCTGATCATGGATGTAGAATCAGATGATGTCATTGTAAATAAAATTCCTGAGCACTGTGGTCATGCCATGGTCAGCAGTGATGATGATGTTGAGTCTGTCAGTGAGCCCATGCTTCTGGA
>JABFDZ020000097.1:19368343-19385550 GCA_019775955.2 Pollimyrus isidori
CCCCCCCCCCCCCCCCCCCCCCCCCCCCCCCCCCCCCCCCCCCCCCCCCCAGTACTCATATCTGCTCACACACAGAGGAGCAGTAAAGGGTGGGGAGCCATGAATCAAGAGCGAGCAGCCATCACACGGAGATTGATGAAAAGCCAACGCATGGTTAAGTTTGATTTCATTTACAAGCACAATTTTACAAGGGGGGGGGGCATGCTTGGGAGTGTGGTGCCGGGAGACAAACAACCAACCCATGCACACGATTAAATAAAATAAATACTACTAATGAATAATGGCACTGTGACTTTGATTGAATGCGTGCCCAGACAGGGTTGATCAACAATGCAAAAAGCACCAAAACGGCCTTCCAGCACCTGCAAGAGGTCACGTCTCTTCCAATTTTTGTTTATAGTAAGGTGATATATGACATGAATCAATAATGGTATAGACTTTAATTACTCCAGCTTTCAATGCAAAGACCCCTTATCATGGAATACTTTGAAAAAAAACAGGTGCATTTGAAATGTAGCCTAACTGCAAAGGCAATCATGCAAAGGTCACTTTTAAGGAGGATTTAATCATTATTCTGTGTCTTTGGTCTGTCAAGGGGCCAGGTATTACATCTGCACTGCTTCCAGCTTTCTGTTCGCGTTTAGGTTTTAATTTATTGCATCTGTATGGTGAATCAGAACCTCTAGGTGGTACTTTTCTGCAGTATGATGGCTTTGGCCTACAGTGGTCTCCTCTCCTCAGAAGCCCAGCCAGCACAGAGCAGTAGCAGCACTGGGGAAAATTTACAGAGAGGCCAGTGGGGATGTCCAGCCCCTTCCCCATCAGTGAACAGCAAGCTATTCAGCCGTTGTGATAATTAGCAGAGGCAGACACATTGCTCGAGATAATAACACACAATTGCATTTCAAAGCGCTTCTGATTTAATCAACTCACACAGTCCTTAATGTGTCATTGAATCACAAAACTAGTAATGTCTATCTTTCCTTGCAAAAGTGGCCTTCAGTAGCTTGAGATCTGTCAAAATTTTTTCATGGGTCCAACAGACAATTACGTAGCCATGAAAGTCATTTTAAGGTGTCTTTTGCTCAGTTTATCACTAATGAAATACTTTAAAAAAATCTCTCTAAATTTTGTCCTGGTGCTTTTCCCATGGGTCTGTGGCAGGTGACATGTGTGCAGTGCCATGTCTGTTACCAGTGTCCCATATAAAATAATGTCTGTTCTTAGGCATTAACCCTTGGAGGTGGTTGCTAGGGGCTGGAGCAGTTGGGATTACAGATGGGATCAGACGTATTTGTCAAGCTTCCTCCCTCGATGTCCTCTGGGTCTCCCTAATGTGCATGAACCTCCTCATCCCTCCATTCTAATTTGATAATGATGATATTTGCTCAGAACGACCTCTGCTTGCACAGTGTAATTAACCCTGCTTTATATGATCTCTGTTATTGGAAATCGATGACGATAAGAGGAGCCCATCAGAGCGTATTATTATCACTGCTTGGTTTTAGTTACAGCGCCATTATGCTTTATGCACTGTCGACCCTATAGACTCTGTGGAACATCAGCATGTGGTGTGACGCTGAAGAACATGTCCGGGCCAAAATTCTGCCTGCTTGGGTTTCTCCTCCTTATAATTAATTGTGGATCACCCTCTACAACCCAGAGACACTTTTACACAAATATGACAAATGATCAAGAACCATACAGAACAAGCACCCCCCCACACCCCCCAGACCACCCCTTCTCAGTTTCTTGTGATTGATATTCTTTAGGGAAGGTCTTCTTTCTCCACAACAAGGGCATGTGTGACCACTGATCTGAAGATGATTGCCAATACTACTGTATTACAAGATACAAGCCTGTTATCACAGCATCTGCCACCTTTAAACTACATTAGTGACAGCCTTCTCTTGATCCACATCCAACTGGATCCATCATCCAAGGATTGTGTCTTCATAGTTGACATCAAATAAATTCTGTCAGTTTTGTTAAGTTTGCTGCATTTAAATTGTAACAATAAGCATAACAACTGTATTATCCATCCATCCACCCATCTTGTAACTGACTATCCTGGTCAGGGTTGTCGTAGGACCTGGAGCCTCAATCGTATTATTGTAGCGGTAATATTACAGGAAGATACCGCCTTCCATCCAGGTCTTCTTATTCTTTCAGGAACATTAGCTTGAATATACTTGCCTTGTTTAAACGATACTCAGTGGGCTGTATGTATTGAGTCACGGTGTGAGTTCCATAGCTCAGCAGCAATCTTCTCTTATTGATTTCTGTAAAAGATCTGGGTCCAACGGCAGCTTGAAGGAATCTTGTTTTTCATTAGGTGGTGTGGTAAGAGATGTGGGGAAGAAATAATAATCCCACCATTTATTGCACAAGGAATCAGACAATGGAATTTAGCTCTGATGTACAATGTCAATTGGTCAGATATGCTCCTGGAGACAGGTGTGAGGCATAGCGGGAGAGCAGAGCTTGCCAACAGAGAATGAGCTCGGCCGATCGATGGAGATGGGTAGCTCTTTTTTGAAGGTGGGTTGGTGAGATATTAAGTGAGATGGAACCATGGTACAGGGGCTCAGGATTAAGCGGCGAAACTGATGTTGCACAGTGTGGGTAGAGAAATGCTCCTGTAAAAGTGACACCCACCCCATGGCCCCAGGGGACTATTCAGCATAAATCTAAGTACATAGCCACAACAATACTTCAGTTTCTTCTCTTTATTGGTATGTAATTCCATTGTCTTGGCCCCAGTCACTACAGTGGGACAGCACTTTAGCTGGTACAGGAAGCAGTATGTCCAGCTACCACCTAGATCACAATCAGAATGAGCTTTATTGTCATTCAAACCACTTGACAGGACAAGAACAAAACACAGTTTCTCAGGTATAGGTGTATGCAGCATGGCTACTAAACAATAAATAGATAAAATAATAATAAAATACTAGAATAAAATATCTAAATTAGGTATAAAATAGAATATGGACCTCTCATCTTTATAAATTAAAAAAAAAAAAAATGCGGTACGTTAATTTTAAACTGTTATTCCTTCAGTCTCGCTAAACCCATCCCGTATTTGGTGTCCCCAAAGGGAGAGTAGTATGGGCATGGATATTAATATAGAGATATAATATTCCATCCTGGTTGTAAACAACACAAGACTTTAGGTTATGATGTTGTATAGGATCCCTGACTTCAGAGCTAAAATCAAAACTTTCTGTTAGCATCTCGTAGATTGCCTGGTTTTAAAAAAATTCCAGACACATGCATACATAGGATAAAAATATCGCAATTTGCAGTTTTTTGTGTAGAGAAATTGACACTGCCTTAACAGCTTTATAAGTATATAAAACTATGTCATTTGTTGTTGTGATTTGATTTTTAAAAAAATATTTCCCCCAAACCTGAAGTCAGTAACACGAAACTACATAAAATGTTTTGAAATCTTTCAACTTTCTTGCATGTAACCCGCAATAAACATTCAATTTGTAGGATAACGTGTAAATTTTTGCTTAATTTTTTGTTAGGTTTGTCATTTTTTCCCATCTTAGCCTGGATTTGATTAAATTATTTTTTTAATTACAGAAATAAATGGTTATATAATAAAACTGATTTCCCCAGAGGCAAAATTGACTGATTAGACAATGAAGTTGTATGATTTGAGTCTGTCTAAAAATTGGAGCAAATTAATATGTTAAAGTAATGAGTTTGTGACAATGACCCATATACTCACCCTTGTATTAATTCTTCATTAATTTGGGGTTTCGATGTATGAATATTTATGATTATAAGTTTTAATATTAGGTGCGATTAATCGCGATTAATCACAGAAAAGTGAGAGATTAATTACTTTTTTATTGATTCACAGTCCTAAAAAAACAGATGATGCAGTTATGAACACTCAGTAAAAGCTCCTATTTATAAAGTTCCATATTTGTTCACATTTTGACTTGAAGACTAAAGGTTATTACTAAAAAAAACAGTAAATCATTATTGTCCCACCAACGCATCTTCTCTTTTTAAGCAGTCTGTTTACTCCCTGTTATGAAAAGGATGACATAGCCCCCCATGATTCCCTAAACAGGCTTCCATCGTGTCATTTCCTCCGGGACCATGTCATGTTGCAGGATAGATTGAGAATCTGTGCTCCATCTCCCACTTTTCTTGCCACCCTTTTTCCCCGCTTACTGCTGCTTTGGTCCACGAGATGATGTGACATACTTTTCCAGCTACACTGGAGGGCCTGAACAATGTTCGCTGGAACTGAACAATGGCTGCAATTGGTATTTTCTCCGGTATGCTGCCAACAAGCTTGACGAGTAGAATGAGCAGTCTAACTGCTCTCCTCCCACTTGTTTGTGCGGGCGGCGCTTTCAGGCACTGTCCCATCGATAACCGCAGGCATAATTGTGGGTTGCCACTCGTGTTTAGTCCAGCTTTGCCGACGTTCCCTCTAGACTGTGCTTTATGCTAGCAGGCTTGGCAGATGGATAGGATCCTGGCCTTCCCTCTTTTTCGTTGGTTCCTCTTGGATAGTGCTTGATCTGGCTTGGTTTCCCCTGCCCCCTAGCACTCACGAACCAGCCTAACACTGCTTTTTTTTCCTCTCTCCTTCAGCCAGCTTTGTGCCTGAGCTGAGCTCTGGTGGGGGCTCCAAGAATTCAGCTTGATGTGGCATTCCTCTCAAGTTATTTTGGACAGCTAGTATGATGGTGTAGCTAAGGATCCCTCAGAAAAGGCTTCAATTTACCCCAACTCGCAAATCAGACATTTATCCGGTTGCTGTACCAGCGGACGAGCCCTCAGGACCATCTGTTACGGCACGCCTCACTAGGGCAACCCCAGACCTTGTGCATTTTTCATCCTCTATTAAATCCACAATCCCGCTGGTGATTTGAAAGTGTTTGACGCTTAATACGGCAATTTGTTTCCATGTGAAAGTTGCCTTCCTGCTAAACAGAGAAAAAAATTATTGACGAGCAAAACATAAAATTTTAAATAGTTCACGTCTTTATTATAATGTAATTTTCAGGCACATACTCAAACATGTTCTTGCAAATTCCTATGTACTTGTGCATTGATATATTTTCTAAAATACAGTTGTTTATACAGAAAAAAACATAACATGTATTTTTCAGTGATCGTTACATTACGTAATTTTTTTTTTAAAAAAGTATAATATCATAAACTGTTATTTATCTGGCTTCGCACATCATTAGCTGAATTTTGCCACTGTTTCCTTCCCTAGGATAATTAGTTCTGGGCATATTATGCATGATGCCTACTGGGGCAAATTAGGCCTGCCAAGAATCCATATTCCGTGCCGGGACTGTTAACCTGTCTCATAGGCCGGGTTTTGAGCTATGGTGGTGTCACGGACAGGCGAGCAAGATGTTAGCTGCCGTGGCCATGTCATTTATCTGGAAGTCTTTCCCGAGCACTGCATGCAGCCGTGACGTTCCCACCAAGGTGTCCCAGGTAAAGGTCAGGTCCCCATTGAGTGCGTTCCGCAAATGATTATGAGAAGCAGTATCGTTATTAGTGTCGCTGCCGCACTGCTTTGACCATCAGCCTGATGGCCACTAGCACCGTACATCTAGCCGTGGTCGGCATATGCCTCATTCAAAAGCATATCACTTTCTCTGAAATACAAACCTGGTGGATACAGAAATGCCTTTCTGCCTTTCTGTGCCATATCTGAATGGGCGAAGTTCAAAGCACTTCATAAAATGTAAAGTAGCTGTTTGTGTTAGCCATGCTGAGTGATGGATTTGGATGTGCCCGTTTGAATTGCCACTGTGTTCTTCCACCAGCCCAGTGCTGCGGGTTGATGCCTGGTTTGCCATTCGGCCTCTGGGAATTCTTCACCTGCCCTCACAGTTTTATTATTTCGTTGATATACATAGCACTTCCTCCCATCATGCCTTGCAGGCATATCCCATCAAATACCGATCCACAGGCACAATTCTGTCTCTGATGGAAAACGTAATGTTTAAGGAAGAAACTCTAAGTGAAAGCTATTGCGAGAGCATTTTTATCACTCTTAAAAAATGTTTCAAAGTTTGAACCATAGGCAAGGTGGATTTGTTTTGTGTCGATAAATTAAAAGAGAAGTAGCAATGAGAACATTGCTTGAATAATTGGCCATTTTGTAGAATGAGAATGACAAGATAAAGGTATACCTTAAAATTTAAGACCTGAAAAGTCTTTGTGTACAAAAAGAAGCAAAAGTATTGGGTTACAGTTTCAAAAATAAGATCTGATTTCAATTTACATACCTAGGGTTTTGACTTTTCCAAACTATTTTTACTATTTGTGCACAGCACATAATTATTTTGCAAATAAAAAGAAAACCTTTCTGTGTTTATAATATAATTTTGACTGACACACATTAATATCCATATGAAGTTGTACACTGTAATAAAGCCTTTACATAGTTCTTGGTTACTGGACTGACGTTAAATTGAAGGTGAAATTATATCACCCCTGTCATTTGATCATCCTCAAAAATAAGTACTATTTACAGCAGTTTTGCCAGTAACACAAGATGGATATATAGCATTTATCCTAATATACCGGGCCCTAAGTCTGGACAAACAGTAAACATAACCAAGTAAGACCAGGATAGGGTGATTGGGAGTGGAGAGAGGAAACGGAATTTGCTTTGTATTACTGGGAATAAGACACAGATGAAGATGATGAATGTTTGTCAATGAACTTGATGTCCAAGCCTTGAATATCTCCCACCATCTTACATGCAAAGAGAATAGCGCAATTTAAACTATGCAGTGTCCTGTGCAAGTCACTAACTCCATATGCAAACCCTAGATACTAGACAACGCAAGTATGCAGGAATAATTCTCCACAAAAAGCAAACCATTGGCTTTAAAGCCAGAGAAACAACTTGATACCATTTCCATATATTTTACATGTACAGTATAGCTAAACCCAAAAGCTTTTCAGTTTAAAGGATGATGCCAATACTTCTTAAATTAAGCTATTGTTGAAGAGAGTAGCTATTGGCTCAAGCCAGAAAGTCTAATTTTGAACAATATGATGGCGTTTTTTTATTATTTATTTTGTGTGATTTTGTCATATATAGTTTTCTATAATATGGCTTATTTAATGCTTTTTACTTTTAGTGATCATGTAAGTGAATTTCTGCAAAAAGCTCTATGATAAACACATTTTTGTTTATTGTGAACATAAGGGGGTTGCAATCTTTGCTGGGATATAAATGGTGAAAGAAGGTTGAACAGTTATATGCTTCATGCAGATAAGCACTCAGCTTCATGAAATCTAGAAGTTTCATCATATTTCAGTAATAAATGGTTAGTTTAGTTTTTGAGGACAGCTGTTGCATAAACTGTAACATAGATAAGGCAGCATACATTAGGCAAAATATTTTCTTTTTATTAATTGTACACCACTGTTTAGCTGCAGAATTGCAAACTACTTAAACAGATGAAACATCCCATTACTTATCATAAGCTTAAGGAGCAGATGCATTAAGAAACAAATTCATTAAAAGTACCTGCCTAATTATTTCTTGCTGCCTTCTGTGTAGACTCTGTATAGAAATTAGATGATTGTGTTTCTCATCATGTAAATGAAATGAAATAAACCAGTCACTCGCCCAGTTATATGCAGTGTTAGTTGAAGAGTTAATTTCAGGGTGTTGGAAATAAATAATAATCCAAAGTTTGGAAACTGCTGACTAACAGCAAAACAGATAGCTTTAGACAGAACCTTCTTTAGTTAAAAAAAAAAGACATAACAATGCAGAACAACAATTAATCAAATAACTCTGCCCAAGAGGCTTGTCTCCAGACCCATCAAAGATAAAATGGCAAATGCCTATAAAGCCAATCTTGGGTTTTATAGTGAAGAGTTGCAGGTTTGTTTCTTTTAATATTGAAAAAATGAAGATATTGATTTTCCGTCTGTTCCTTTGCTCCTGGGGGAATATTAAAATGGACAGTGAGAGCCCACACGCTTGTCTGGCTCGGACGCTTAGCTCCTCGCAGGAGTTGTAGTGCAAATGGCAGCTGTTTAATTCCCAGGGTCAGAGTATCGGCAGCTCTGCGCCGGGGTGGAAGGAAGGTTGGGCTGGACGTGATCCGAGGGCCTGAGAGTCGCATTATTCTTATACATATGTAGACACATCCATAAATACAGAAAATCAAACGAGAAATATCATCAATATACTGTGTTCATATGCTGATTGGTTTATTACCTACCGTACATTACAATAAAATATCATGTTCATGACCAGTAATTACAATACCAATAATTGTGTTTGAGACAGAAAAAGTGAGATAGTTGGAGAGAGATACATATTTCAGCTACTTTTCTTAAGCTACAACATCCTATCTGTATACAGTCTCCTGTGACCATGTTAAATGTCCAGCAATATGTTTGTATTGATAAATAGCTTTCAGCACATATACTACAGGTATTTTATTTGCTTAGTGCCCCATCATTTTGTTAATAGCAAATGATAAATAAGCGCCTCGTTAAGTGATCATATCTAGTTTTGTGGTTGATAAAGTAAAGTTTAATTATTTAAAAGGTTAGTGGACTTCTTTAATCTGGCCTCCACGGAATCCGTGGCGAGCTCTGGCTGAGAGAGTCGGGGCTTGCAATCGCCCTCCACATCCCCGCCGGTGCGCTCAGCATCGTGCCCAAGTCTGTCTGTGAATGATCGTCCGTCAGGCTCCGGGGGCCGGAGTGCTGCGGTAAGCAGGAGCGGAGCCTCATCCACCACAGCCACTCCAATCTTTAATTGAATCCACGGTCGGAGGGCGGCCCCTATCCCTTCCACCTGACAGGTAGCCGAGCACTCAAGTCCAATCGACCGGCGGCCACGCGGAGACGGAGGAGATGGAGAAGCAGATGTGAGAGCGGAGGGAGGGGATGAAAAAGAAAAGCGGACGGGACTGACTTTGGCGGGAGGTCACTTTGAAAGTCCTCCCAGGCGATTGTAACAAAGAGACGCTTTTCTGAGGACACCCTTGAGATGAGTAGTGAAAGGTTATGGTGTGGCCCACCGCGCTGTATTAATGGCAACTTCAGTTGAACTAATACAATTTCTCAGGGTTATAACCCCCAGGGCGCCTGTTGAGCAGAATGCTTAAGTAAACGTGGGGCTCCAAGTCCCCATTCGCCCGCTCAGGGCCTGGGTAAGGTAGGCGCAGCTCAAGGTTAGCACCGCCAAAGTCGCGGAGAAATACACCCATCAGTAACAATTTCAAATTATATCAAAAATGTTTTATCTCTCTTCCGTTTGTTCGTTCAGTTTTACTTTCTGATTGGACATTTCGCGTCCCGGGCTTCGGTTGTGTTGGGATGAAAACTGTTCACCTTGGGTTTATCATTGTTTTTTTTTATCTATTATTATTTAGAAAAAAAAGTTATGATAGAGTTTCTCTTTTGAAAGGTCACTGGTGTATGGAGCTAGGGTTTGTTTGTATGGATGGCGGCTTTACGCCCTGGTTGGTCGCGAGCAGGAAATCCTCTGCTAGCTCGCTAACGGATTCATTAGCAGTAGATTCACATTTTCCCTCCGCGGCTCCTCTGCGATGGGACTTCTGGCCTCATGATCCAGACGCGTGGGGGCCACTCCCTCTTTCTGAGGTCACCGTGGACAAAATGCATGCTGTTTGTCTCTGTCATTATGACGGAAAAAAACTGCATTTATTTGTCTCATTTTTACATTTTGCGTAGGCTGAACATAAGGCTGAAATAAAACCTCTGCACATTCAATACGATTCTGTTTTTCTTTCCTTGTAAAGCAGTGGATTACAAGGGTCACTTAGTAATATTCTCTGTTCTGATCAGGGAAATTCTCGCTGAATTTGGGTTATCAGGATGTCGCGGCTAAATAAAATCACATTTGAACATTTCAATGTTATCCTCCCCATCAGCATTTAATGGGGAGAATTCAGTCCCACACCTGGTTATGTGTTATAGCCTGTTAGTTGTAACAGTTTTATTATCTCTTGTCAGGGAAAAATAGGTGCGAGGGATGGAAGTCCTTCAGGTCTGAAGGGTCAGTAACAAACCTAATGGAATGAGCAAGCGTCACAATGTGAGAAATCATTACACACAATGTCCCTCGACCGTTGAAATTGTAGGCGATAGCAGCCAATACCTGAAAAATAGTGTCTTCTATAAACTGTTTTGCTCGTTTCATCCATTTCATGAATATTAAGCAAACACTCACTTTTCAAGTAAAAGTAGTATTACAAAAAAATTTGAGAGTGGGTTTATTAGTTGTCATGGAAACCAGAGTGACAGTTCTAATGGAGGTTTTTTTAGATATATAATTATTTCAGTCTCTTCCCTTCACCCTCCTCCTCGTCCATCCATATTTTGCAGTTGAGAAGCAGTGCTCCGTCCTCTTAAAGGGCCGGAACAATGAGACCAACCTGTGACTGAGCCGTTTTAGGCCCCTATGTTTACGTTAAGAGACATGATAGATCGTGTAAACTTTCCCATCTCACACTGGGTCTCGCTGGTGGGAAGATTTGTGGAGGTTTTTTTGTGTAAATTTGGCATGCAATGCCAACCATGAACAAAGGGAGAGTGGGACCTGTATAATCTGAGGGTATATGACCACAACATAAGGTAAAATAATAGCACCAATGGCAGGGACACAAGCTTGTAACCTAAGGTCCCCAAGGGACACTGTGTCTGTACCCTTCAGCAAAGTAACCAACCTGAACCTCTAAAGTAAATTACACACATAAACCATGAAAAAACAATAATGAAACAACACCCAGTGTAATATATCATGCAAGATATTTAACACCAATATTGAGCATTTTTACATTGATTTTTTTCGCCCCAAGAACATATATTTTTACCAACGTTGTATGCAGTCTTTGTAGAGGAATTTCTTCAGTCAAACAATTTTGTGAACGATAATTGAGCTAGACTTAGTACAAATATGAAGAAACAGACCTCAGATATTTTCCTGGAATGTAAAAGTGGTCGGCCATTAGGATTTTTCTGCTTATTGAATGGGCACTCGGATGCGCAGCCTTCAGCATTGACCTTTCCATTGATCAATATGTACTACGGATCAGGCAGTTCAACATTTTTGTTAAACCTGTTGAAGTAACTTGTTACACAAAACGTACCAGTTGCATACCTCATATGAGCCGCAGACATGCTGTTTGCAGGCAGCGTGAGTAATCAGGTTTCAGAGGGGCAGGGGGCTTGAAGTTACAGATATTCCAGACTTTTCTTCAGAAAGCCACCCCCTCCTAGCCAAAAGAAACTCCACATGGAACTTAAAAGTCATACCCTACGCTGTGTGCTCCAAAGTTATTGATAAACGTTTATTGTGCAGCAAGGCTCTGTGAATTGTGGGTAACCCCTGGCGGAATTCTCACATGGCGGTGTGTCATTTTTCTTGATGACAGCCAGGGTGGTGCTTTTTCTTTTTTATGTACCAACTTCAGATTCCCAATAGTAGGCGGATACAGACACAGATGCAACTAGCAGCTACAGTAAAGCAGGGGAGGAGAGTAGCGGTGCGTTTTGTGCGTGTGAGTCTCAGCATCACACGTTTAGGTCACATGGCATTAGAAAGATTATCTGGAGTTGATTCACAAATGTAAATTCAACATCTGGATCCCCCAGTTCAGATCATTTGTGAGTTTTCATATTCGGGCGAGTGAATTTAAAGGGCAGTAGGAATTCATATTTAACATGTTTCAAATGATCATATTTGAATAAAGTATTAATTTTCTGACTGAATGCTTCTTGCACAACTCATATCAGTGCCGGAGAAATAAGGCTAACAACTATATGGGTCATTGGAATATAGAAATGAGACGCTTTCGCAAACAGATTGCTTACTCTGCTTGGCAGATTTCCACATCTGAAACCACAAAGCCTGTAAAGTGTAAACAAGTCCTGTGGATTATGCTAAATCTGTACAGTTAACATATGCGTAGGTGACCCCGCTTGTCATTAACAAAAAACAAGTGTGAAAGGGAAAAATTCCGGATGGTGAAGTGATTGACTGGAAAGAAGAGAACATTACCTGTGGCTGGCTGAAAAAAATCCTCGCTTTTGATTTTGTGATTTAATCTTCCTCAGGGCTCCGGGCTGCAGTCTTACTGCTTTATTGACCAGTCAGAGGCAGACGATGCATCAAATTACTGCGTAACTGTCCTTCAGGGAGGTGTCTGGCCCTGAGCAGGAGAGAAGACTTTTTAACCGTGACACCAAGCTCGTTAGATCAAAAAGGTCGCACACCTCGTGCTCGTTACCGGCCAGGCCACAGGTAATGGACACTCCAGCGTCATCGAATAAGAAAAGACGTGTCAAAGGGGAGTCCAGCTCCAATCTAAAAAGCTTTACAATTCTTTATTGTAAGTTTCATCACATGACCTTGCAGGGTCACTTGTTTTGGAGGAAAAAGGAAGATTAATTCAGTTTTTTTTTTTTTTTGTTAATGTTTCCCACCCTAACTTTCTAGCGGTGTAAGTGTTTCGCCTGACAGCTGATGGATTGGACTCGCCCGTCCTCTGTGGTCCAGTGTACACAAACTCATCCAACCACCAAACCTTATTTTCCTTAGAATCTTCCCTCTTCACTCCCCGATGATAAAATGCTCAGCAAACTAGGAAGACACTGCTCCCTGTATATTATGACAGAGAACAGCCAAAGTGGGCACTATTATTTGCTTTTAATTGGTTAACACAAATTGAAGATACACTTATACTTATTTGAAGGTTCAGGTAAGCAGCTGAATGTTTTTGACCTGAGTATGCAGGTATGTTATATAAAGCATAACTAAAAATATGGACAAAATGGAGGGATAACTATTTCAGCAGAAACACCAGCTAGTGTGCCTAAAGATGTCTTTAAATGATAATGTGCATGATAATGTATTGACAATTCGTGATACTAAATTAGTGAGAATGTTTTTTTCTTCTTTTGATATATCCAGATGATATCTAGGCGCAACGAAAATGAGTTTTTTGGCTTTGAACGCAACAATAGCTGGATGCCACATGTCTCAGTCAATTATGCGAATATGAAATGCAAGTGAATAAAGTTAGGCAAGGAAGCCTGTTCAGCAATCTCACATACTGTATAATAACAATTATAATAATAATAATAAGAAGAAGAAGAATCCTTTACTGGCCATTGCATAAGTAAAAGTACAGGTAATTTATATCAATGCCTACGCAATGTTGGTCTACATAGCTTGGGGGGTCACAGCGCAGGGTCAACCATCGTGCAGTGCCATGGGTGTAAATTATGGGGGGATAGGGGGGTTGTAACCCCCCAATAATCAAAGCCAGCCAATACCAACCCCGGAATCCCTTTAAATGGGTGGAAACCACAACCCCTCAAAGCTTAACCCATGATTATGCCCTTGTGCAACACCACTCATTGAGGGCCTTGCTCAGTGGCTTGCAGACACCTGACTGTCTTGTTAAGGCGGGGGTTCAAACCAGCAAACTTCCAACCACAGAGCACAGAGACTTAGCCCTCTGAGCCACTCATCACTCAATGAGATAAGGGGGTGGAGCCTGCTTGACAACTAGGCGTTCACTAGCCCGGAGACAAACATCATGTTGCTCACTTAGTAAAGAGTAAAAATGTTTATTGAATCTTTTGTTGGATGTTGGAGACAAGGGTGTGAATTTAGATGTGCACAGCAGGAACATGTCTCTACCAGAATTGTGGAAATATCATGTGCTTATGGGGGCGGGTGGGTTGGAGTTGGTTTGGTCCCTAAAATTTTGAAATCAAATCCACATCATTGTGTAGAGACATAAAATCATCTAAGATTTAAAAATTAGTAATATAATTCATTATTATATTTTATGTTATGGTTTCAAATATCAGTCTTGCAACTGCTTGTCAGGGTCACAGGGCTCCAAAACATCATCAAAATTTCATCAACGTTCCAAAGGTTGAAGTGAAGTATGACTGTTTGCCTTAGAAATAAAACTGAGGGTGTAAGAGCTCCTTGCATGTGTTCAGAAGATCGTGGGTTTGAATCCCATGGTCAGCAGAGTGATTGTTTCACCACTTGCGTAAGGCCCTGAACCCCAAAGACTCCAGGTTTGCTGGATGATAGCTGACACTGCGCTGTAACCCTCAAGCTTTTCTCATTTATACAATATCTAATCTAAATAAATGTAAATTTTAGCTGATGTTTACTTCATTGTCTCTGCAACAACATCTAAAAACAACACCTTGATGTTGATATATTGCATACCATGCACTTCATAATAATATAGAAATGTAACAAACAAGAACTCAAGTAACCCACATTCGTGATTTTTTTCAGTGGTCCCGCATCACTTAAAATTACAGGACAAGTCCTGTAATAAAATAATCAAGCCTGTGTATTATAATCAATCTGAAGTACATTATCAGAATATAAAACATGTACCCAGACATCTCCCTAGCATTTCAACTAGCAAAATAGTTTTGAGAAAAATCTCCGGCTTATGAAAAATACATTTAATGATTTACATCACAATGCTTCCAGATAAATATTGTGCATATTATTGGACTGTGAATGTAATTGGTATGTCGCAGGTTCAAATCCCAGGGTCATCGCTATGATTTCACTATGGGGCTCTTGAGCAAGGCCCCTAACCCCTAATTGCTGCAGGGACTGTTTGACCCTGCTTTCACAAAAAAATGTACATGTAAATGTGTATGCTAAATTAATTTAATGCAAATGTAATAACATTTTCAACTACTAGGCCCACTTCAAATGTATTCATAAATTGGACAAAAAAAAATGCGCTTTGGGTGTATTTGTGTGAGAGTATGTGTGTGTATGTGATTGTTTATATAAAATATGTAGATTGTTACACATGCAAGAAAAGGACATGAAAAAGTAATCTAGTATAACTTTTGAAATGTACTTATATGATTGTAACCTGGACAATTCTGTACGGTTTTCATAAAGGTCTTGGGACACAATGGATGAACATCAATTTTTATTGCTTAACAAAAACTTTTTTATTTTTTTGTCAGAGAACATCTTCATTTTGGACAATCAGTTCAAATATTACAAGGCCATGGGGTATCATTGTATTATAGACTTTGATTCTTGACTTTGCAATTACATGGATAATATTAGGGTTTATTTAAGGCAACCCCAAAACTAGGAGAAGTTGCCAAAACTGGTTTAAATGTTAAAGAATTTGATTAATAAAGCCAGCGAGATGGGAACTGCATCAGTTATGAAGATGTGGGACAGGGATGACAGGGAAGAGAACCTACCAGCTCAGAGACATTACAGTTCCTGGGGATGATGGTGGACTCAGTGAAAGTAGGGCTAGGTAGGATCAGTGAAAAAGGAAGGGAAAGAAGACAGGATAGAGTCTGTAAGCATGACAAGCTAAAGGAGGCAGGGAACAGAACAGGCTGAAATTAAGCCTGTCTTCCTGACAACAGGCTTGCAGGTTCCCAGCCTGCCTGTAAGGATGAAGTTAAGCAGTGGAAGGCGCAGGGTGGATGTGGTTAGTGGTGGTGGATGGTGAAGCATACTGGAAGAGGACTTACAGTAAGTACAGTTATACAAGGAAGTGAAGTAACAGGATACACTCACTTTGGACAAAATATGCCTTAACCAAGTGGCCATTGTGAGACTGCTTCCAGTTAGATGCCTTCACCTCTTTGTTTTATGAAATACTTTTCATAATGATTCATTTTTAACTTACTCCTGTCAATTAAATATCCATCAGTCTTCCATTTATCCAGCGCAAAGTCATGGAGGTCAGCAAAATATGAATTGTCATATCAAGTTAAATTAAATTAAATGTCATAAAAATTATTCGGTGAAAACATAATAGACACAGCTCCTAAATATTTCAAATGCTGCTGGCTTTTTAAGATCAGGTTTAGAAAAAGTTTTTTAAAAGTTTCTTATTGCACCCCAGGAATAATAGTGATGATAGATACCATGTGGAAAAATATTTTATGTATGACAATAAAATTATTGGGTCTGCGAATATGTAATTTTTTTCTCATGAATTGCATTTTATTTTCAGTTTCCCTGTATGCATTTTGTGCTTCAAAAATATGAAAATGCTGTCGAAAAAGCTACGGGTCGCTGTTGCTTTTTGGTCTCCTCCAAACTACACTAATACTTCTTAGCAACACTGGACAGGTAACAATGAACAGGTGAAATATATGCTGGCCACGTTTAGAGTGAAAAGTTTTTACGATGCAGCGAATGTGTGCAGTTAGGATTCTTAAATACTGTAAGATTCAGATAGAGAAAAACTGGTTAATCGGTTTTTACCAAACTTGTTAATGCAGATGCAGGTTTTTCCGTATAAGGAAAACACCAAATGTGGCAGGTGAAGTTACCCAGTAAGTTTGGTTGGGTCAGACTTATTCAGAGCAATGCTCTATGAACACCACTCTACAATCTGACATTAGTGTTAGAAATATAACAAGTTTGCCTCAGTTGACCTACAAAAGTTTTAACTGAATTTGGCACTAAAGATGTCTAACTTCTCCAACCCATCTTCCTCCACATGCTGAATATGCACAGTGGTGAGTATTCAAAGCACACCAGTTGTCTAAAGACGGGTTATGAGATCTGTCATTCCTGTAGCTGCAAGCCCGTAGAATGTCTTTCCAGGAATCCTCATCATCTACCACAGCAAAGCCCACCTATTCCATCACTCTGAAATCACTGAAAACTGTAAATGCCTCGCCTATATTCGGAGCAGTATCTGTCACAAAGTATGTGACTCTGAAAGGCAGCTCATTCTGCTCAAGTGCACTGCTGTTACACTCCCTCACCATCTTCCCCAGTGTGTCTGCGTTTTGTCTATTCCAGATGAGACGGAAAAGAAAGGTGAGCTTTAATAGGTAGGAGAAGATGGCACGCATGTCCAAAGCAGGCTATAAGTGGCAGCTACATTCTCCACTGATGGCCTAATTAATCTATTATTGTCTGGATGTGTTTATTAACCTACATCATTATTTATATCTGTGTCTGTCACTTTATGTGCCTCTGTCCATATTCAAATCACTATCAGCAAATTAAAAATAATTGCTGAATATATTCCATCCACCCATCTATCCCTCCATCATTCATCCATCATCCATATATATATGTGTGTGTGTGTGCGTGCGCGCGTGTGTGTGTGTGTGCGTGCGTGTGTGTGTGTGCGTGTGTGTGTGTGTGCGTG
>JABFDZ020000097.1:19385650-19396885 GCA_019775955.2 Pollimyrus isidori
GTGTGTGTGTGTGTGTGTGTGTGTGTGTGTGTGTGAGTGTGTGTGTGTGTGTGTGTGTGTGTGTGTGTGTGTGTGTGCGTGTGTGTGTGTGTGTGCAGGCATTTCCTATGACTGTCCATCCTGTACCCAGGCACAGCATATTGCTGGATGCACAGGGCGGGGGATAGGGGGGAGCTGAGGGCGCCAACAACAGGATCTTCTGTATATGTCAGATTGAAAAGAAATTATACACAGAATAAAAATAATTAGTAAGGTTGGACAAGCATGCAAGGTGCAGACAGATGAAGAAAGCACGTTATGAAGGAAGAATGAATATAAAAAAATTGTAATACTGCAGAATGACAACCCAAGGAAGCCATGGAGAAACGGGAGGTCAGAGGTAGTTGGATCCGAAACCAGAAAGAGAGAAGATCAGAGGCTCAAGGTCTAAGTGGGACAGCAGAGACAAAAACCAGAACTGTACCAGGAGACAGTTGATGTTATATTAGAGTAGGTATGTCTTCTATAGCTATTGGCCAGTCAATGTTATAGCCAGAAAACAGTAATTGTCATGCTGTTATAAAGGAAAGGTGCAGTATCAAGTGTAAACAGCAAAAGACAGGTATGTAGAAGAATTAAATTCTTCAAGAGCTGGACTGTGGGGATAAGGGAGACCAGCTTAGTGAGCACCTCACTTCCCTCGCTGGAGGGAATCTAAAGAAATATGGCCACCACTTATTCCATGCCATTTCTGCAGGAAATTTTTGCAATGGTCTGTCCAATAACGATTAGCAAAATGTCAAGTTAACAAAATGAAACAATTAATTTTAGACAAATGTGTTAAGCTGTACTGTATACAATGCTGCCTAGCCTTCGATTAAACAAGACTCATGGGAGAAAAATTGAAACCTCAGTTCATAACAATATGAAATGGACTTCAAGATCTTAATAATGCATCACAGTTAATTATATCTCAATATTGAATTTAGGAATTGGAAACAGACATGGCTCCTTTAATTGTTTTAGCACGCTGGCACCTCTGCATGGCACATATGCTAATCCCTGTCTGTCCAGCTAGTTATACGACACAAACATATTTGTAGCCTGAAATTCCACTGCGGCATCTGCCTCTTGGCTACTGTCGAAGGTCCAAATGCAACAAATCGATGGCCAAGCTCACCACAATAACGAGCAGAATAAAGACATTATTCCCTGAAACTCAGCCGCTGTCCAGAAATGGTTTCAGGTTGCTCTCAGTTTTATTGTTGATTGACTGTTGGCAGACACTTTGATGTAATTCCGTCTGTGACAACTGCACAGAACAACAGAAGCCTAACCTTTTACTTGGCCAGTGATTTCACTAGCTTAATGCTTTCCTAACCTACATGGGTTTCCTAACTTAAACTATTCTGAGGCAGGCCCAAGCAAAATAAATATGCGAAACTTGTTTGCTAGCTGACTGAATTTCAGTAAAATGGTAAAAAAGAATTCTGGAAAATATAGATTCATATTCCTTTATGAGAGGTAACCACCCATCCATCTGATACACCGATTTATGCTATGCAGAGTCACAGGGGTATGGAGCTTATCCCAGAAGGTACTGGCACAAGGCAGGGAACAAACCAGAATGGGGAGCCAATCCATTGCAGGGTATACACACACACCTACTTAGATATTGGCCGGCAAACCATCGCGGGGTACACATTCACAGCTACCTAGCTACAGGGGGCCAAAGCATTGCACACCTACCCAGGGACAGTTTGGAAGCTAGCACTTAGCATGTTTTTGAACTTTGAAGGGAAACCCGTGGAGAGAAATCCCATGATGACCCAGGGAGACACATGTACAGTCAGGGTAGAGACTCGAACCCTGGTTCCAGAGGTGTGAGGCAACAGTATTGACCACTACCAAAATATCAAAACCAAAATGAAATCTGCTTAGCCAAATGGTAGTTAATATACACCGGTCAGCCATATCATTAAAACAAATGACAGGGGAAGCGAATGATATTGATTATCCTATTAAAATGGCGCCTGCCATTATATATTAGGCAGGTGAACAGTCAGTTCTTGAAGTTGATGTGTCAGAAGCAGGAAAAAACGAGGAACAATAAGAATCTGAGCATCTCTGACAAGGGCTGTATTGTGATGGTTAGACAACTGGGTCAGAGCATCTCCACAATAGCAGGTCTTGGGGGGTGTTCCCCATCTGCACTGGTCAGTACCTACCAAAAGTGATCCAAGGAAGGCCAACCAGAAAACCAGCAACGGAGTAATGGGCACACAATACTCATAGATGCATGTGGGGAGTGAAGGTGAGTCTGTCTGGTCTGATCCCACAGCAAAGTTACTGAAGCACAAATTGCTGAAAAAGTTAATGCTGGCTTTGAAAGAAAGGTGTCAGAACACAAGGTGAATAGCAGCTCTGCGTATGCGGCTATGTAGCCACAGACTGGACAGAGTGCCCGGAGCAGTATAATGTTCTGGGCAATGTTCTGCTGGGAAACCTTGGCTCCTTGCATCCATATGGATGCTACTTTGATACATACAAACCTACCTAAACATAATTGCAGACCAAGAACACCCCTTCATGGTAACGATATTCCCGATGGCAGTGGCCTCTTTCAGCAGGATAACGATCCCTGCCACGCTGAGGTATTTTTCAGGAATGGTTTGAGGAACATAAAAAAGGGTTCAAGGTGTTTACATAACTTTTAAATTCCCCCGATCTCAATCTGATTGCCAAATTGTGGGATGTGCTGGACAAAAAAATACAATCCATGGAGACTCCACCTTGCAACTTACAGGACTTAAAGGATCTGCTGCTAACATCTTGGCACCAGGTACAGCAGGACAGCTTCAAAGGTCTTGTGGAGTCCGTGCCTCAACAGGTCAGAGCTGTTTCGGCATTACAAGGGGATCCTACACAATATTATGCAGGTAGTTTTAATAGTATGGCTGATCAGTGTATGTAAAGTAACAAATGCCAACTGTGTAAATGAAGCCAAGAGTTATATGATCGGGGCAGTTCTCAGAAAAATATGGCCCACGATATGCCATGGGTGTGCTTCTTCGCAAAAATTGCTGCAAAAATTCTAGGCAACTAAATAACCTGAATATTGCTTTTCATCTTTTTGGTCACTCATCTACTATTGAGAAAGGTACTTAACCCAAATTGGTTCTGTAAAAGATCCAGGTGGCTAATGTACCTATTCACGATTGAAGGGTTAATGAAATATGAAAGCTAGCGTGCAAACTCTATATTCGGCCTTTCAAGACACAAAACAAATGAGCCTAGATTCTGAGCGTAATGTGTCTTTCATGTACTTGTTCCAGTAGCATTTATTCTCAATACATTCAGGTCATTCTGAGCTGTTTTGGACACCTGTGATTGATTCTCCTTTGTACTGCAGTGAAGCAATGCTGATGGCATTTTTCTGACCAAAGAAAGAGGATTCTGCATTACTCCAGATCAGAAGCGGTGCTTGTGAGTCATGGGGAAACAAGTGTCTATTTCCTCCTTTTAAGTTGGACATAATAACGATGAAGAGTGAGCAGCTGTTTTTTTCTCTTTTTTTCCCTGGGATGATGTATTCTTAGCTTGGTAGACAAGCGAGCCAACATTAGCTGGAGGTTAGCAAATCAAGCCTTGCCTTCCTCAGTGATTCATTTTTGATTTATTGGCAAACTGTTACAAATTCCTTAGCAATACATCATGGCTGTGCACCAAGGAATTGAAATGAATCGTTCATTAGGGACCCTTAATTATCAGCGAGCTGGGATTGATGTTTGCTGTGTCACCTGTAATTATATTTTTATTTCCATATCATAATAATTGGATTTCAGCACATAAATAATCATTTGTATTGGGGTTTTAATTGGTCATCATTGAGACTTAATTATGCATCATAAAGACTAAGTTTTTGTGTACACAACCTTTAGGAATGCTTTGGTCAGCTGATTTGTATCCTGAAAAATATTCTGTAATATTGTCACAGATTATCGTTTTACAGAAGAATAATGTGCCCACAATTAATATTTCATGTGTTGAGTCAAAAAACAAAAGCTGTTACAAACTGATGTGACCTCTCTACTTGTAAGCGACTTTTAGTGCCTTGCAGGTTTACATAATAGACATGGGCACGTGCATGTGATGTATTCATGAAGATAATCAATCTTAATTTTATTTCAATTACATTCAGATAAAATAATGCTACCAATACTGTTGTATTTATTACAATATGTTTTTTTTTTCTTTATGCTTTCCATTGCATTGTTTTACTTAACACCTCAGTTTTGGAACAAAATTGTACCTTTATTAGTATTTTGAGTCTGGACACCCCAGAGGACATCAAATATGAATGCACTGCATGCTTTAGGACTCCATAATTATTTTTCATTTGGAATAAACATTCCTGTAATGCAAATGCTCCGTCTTTGAAAATATCCAGCTCTGTTCTTTGGCGATAAGCTTTGTAACACATTATACATGTTTAAATTCCAAGTTTAAGCCGGCCCTTAGTGGCAAAGGGTTGCTTTACCACACCTTACTGTATGTCACTGTGCCTGCTGCTTTTACCATTCCCTGGACATTATTTTCTTCTCCAAAATCACATCTTTTCCATTCCTAAGGCTTTCGCATTGGGGAAAAATATTTTTTCATTTCGAGGACTTCTTATTTTTCCCCGGTCTATAAACCACATTTGATATATGTATTTTGGGATATAGCTTTTATTGATTTTAAATGTCTAGTGCAAGGACACAATGTGTGCAAAATGCAACACCTGACACAGTATCTGACACATTGCAATTTCAAAGGAAAATACAGATATGTAATATGTGCATCATTGTAGTAAGCTGAGTTATGTTTAATTCTTTGCACATCCAAATGCCATGTTTCTGCAATGTATTTGTGCTGCTGCACTTTGTATCCCATTGCTATTGTGCACAACCACATTACCCCTTGGGCTCAATTAAGTATCTGTCTGTCTGTCTGTCTGTCTGTCTGTCTGTCTGTCTGTCTGTCTCTTCCTCTCTCTCTCTGTCTAACATGTAAAAGGTTCCCTCTTCACACATTCATACATAATTTCATATAGAAAGCCATATCACTGATTAAAACAAGAAAAAAACATAGATACAGTATTCCAACAAAACCCTGAAAGCAACAAGCAAATTAAATGTGTTCCTAGCATTAAGTAAGAAGAGTATTCATTACCTTTAGTACACAATCAATTTCAGAAGATGCCTTCCACCGGTGTGGTCATCCTCCCTGACCCTACCCATTTCCTGATGGTTATAATCTATAATCTCCCACATCTGCAGTCCATTTATTGTCCAAACCGCTTATCCTACTGGGTCGCAGGGGGTCCGGAGCCTATCCCGGAAGCAAAGGGCACAAGGCAGGGAACAACCCCAGATGGGGGGGCCAGCCCATCGCAGGGCACACTCACACACCATCTACTCACACATGCACACCTACGGGCAACTTGGCAACTCTAATCAGCCTCAGCATGTTTTTGGACTGTGGGGGGAAACCGGAATACCCGGAGGAAACCCCACAACGACATGGGGAGAACATGCAAACTCCATACACATGAAACCCAGGCAGAAACCGGAACCCGGGTCCCAGAGGTGTGAGGCAACAGCGCTAACCACTGCACCACCATGACATCTGCAGTCAGTCTATCAAAATATATAAACTCTCTTTCATTAATGCTTCCTGTTTACTCTCAGAGTGTGTCCAAAATCACATACTTAGACCGTATGCACTGATTTTCATTAAAAACCTACTACACAAAATTAGTGTACTATGTACTGTATATGTGAATAAAAATAGTTTGCACTTGCGGTCACCATTTTGCATATTAATTGACGAAGATTTTTACCAATGATGTAGCTGGACCCCCACAAAAAGTTAAAAAATGTTAAAAACTATCAACGACAAAAATACATATTCAACTTATACAACTTGGTATTGTTTTCGATTTACATTTGTAGAGAGCTGGCACTCCCCCCTCCCTCTTGACCCAAATTTCTGAGCAAGGAACATGTCTCTGGCTGCAGTTCCAGTGGCCTTGTGGGATAGCCTGACGTCCATTGGTTGCACACTTCTGAGTGTCACAGAATATAGTGTCATCTGGGTACCATTCGCCTACTGTCAGGATTATTATTATTATTATTGTTATTATTATTGTTGTTGTTGTTGTTGTTGTTGTTGTTGTTGTTGTTGTCGTTGTTGTTGTTGTTGTTGTTGTTGTTGTTGTTGTTGTCGTCATCGTCGTTTATGATGTTATCTTCGTAAATAAAATTGGTATATCCTGCTGAGTCTGACTCTGTCCCCATTTCATTCTTTTTTATTCAGTACATTTTCCTTAAAAAATAAATACCAACCATTAACCCAGCCATTAACATTGCACAAAGCTACATTTGACAGCTATGATCAGCTATGTATGATTTAAGGCTGAATCATTCAATTTTGAAGCTATTTCAGAAATGCAAATAGAGTAAGTACCTTGTAAATACCTCACCCCTGTTTTATTCCAATATGAATGTAATGCAACCTAATACTATAATGGGACTCTTGAAATCTTTAATGGTGGTAAACCCATAAAGGTCATCTTTACTGGGACAACAGAGGCTTCAGTGGCTTTCTGCCATCTGTAAGCTGCATCATTCATAACTGTTGATGTTATCTGGAGTTCACCTACGCATATTATTGCAGCAGCCACCTTATGACAGCATCCTAGTTCACGTATTTCAAAAAGTTTATAACTGAGTGTGTACATACCATGTGCTTTCCATCATCACTCTCTTCCTGTTTTAAAAACATGGCATAGTTTCAGGTAACAGGGAACATTCCCAGGAAACTTAGCTAACGCTGTGCAAGTTTTCTGAAAGTTGGAAGAGTACATTCTTGCTGTAATGGACAAGGGTCAATTAAACAGAATTTAAAACTCATTAACTGATTATTTATGGAAACTTTCACTGAATACCTTCCGGCCACGGTAAAGGGCAAATAATGGAAACCGCGGTCACCGAATAAGCGGATATTGGGTTCCACTGTACTGTGATTCCACGTCACAAATCAGGCAGATATTCACAGCGCTCTGATTCAGTGGCATTGAGCATTGTCAGATTGACTGTACACTAACCCAGTGGCATTGGGGAGGGTGCTAAGGGGGTCAATTACATTTCGGGGAAGACTCGTGCCATCCTGTATCACTCTTTTAGAGGAACACAGAGTAGGCTGCCTATTGTCTCATTGTCGATGTTAGGATAGTTTACCAATCCCAGACATCAAGCTGAAATGTGACTCTGCATTATAAACAAGTTAAACATGAAAAATAAGACACCCAATATGCTGGCAACCACAGAGCAATACATTTTGATACAGTTCCATTATTTAATAAAGATGAAAGCTCTGTTTTACCATTGTCAAGTATTATCTGATTGAATATAGACAGTGCCCAGGTTAAGAATGTCGGACTTACGTGCAACTCATACTGAAATGATACGAACTGACTACCATAAAACCTATTATATTAAAAATTTTGGTTAAATACAATGGTTCGTGATAACAAACACCCTTACTTCTTTATGAGACATTGTGAGGGTTTGGTAGCTTGTCGACCGTATGCACTGTTATTCTTCTTCTTCTTCTTCTTCTTCTTCTTCTTCTTATTATTATTATTATTGTTATTATTATTATTATTATTATTATTATTATTATTATTATTATTATTGAGTGCTGTATTTTTGATCCACGATTTACCTAAAAATTTGATTTAAAGACAGACTTAGGGAATGGATCTCGTTCGTAAGCTAGGGATTGTCTGTATTTATGAATGTCTCACATTCTGTCTACTCATGACCCTGTGCAGGATAAGCATTTGGAGGATGGCTGGATTGATAGACTTCCCTTCAATTTATTTTCATGCTTACTTGAACCACCCTTCCTAGTAATTTATAAGGAGTCAGCCATTTAAAGAATGACACAATTTATTATTTTCGTCCAGTGTAATTACAAGAACAATAACTTATTTTTAGATACTCGTAATTTAAAGGTCAACCAGACTGAAAATCTATATTTAACATTGAACTTTTTCCACAAAGCAAATAACAATACTTTCATTTTACATACCAGCAATCAAGATTAATATGGCTTGAATCACTTGAATGATGGAAACCATGAAGTGTGTTCTTCCTTGAGATGATTTCATGAAATTTCTAGAAATACATCTTTCAGCAACAATTGGTTCTTTTTACATGTTATATTTGAGATGGAAATGCAGTAAAATTTGTCGTGTCTTCAGTACATAAAAAATCACTGCATTTTCCTCTAACATTTCACATCAGATGAAACATTTCACTTAATAGTACTTCATTAAACTGCATCCACTTGGATTTATTTTTGCTTTTGTTCTCCCAGCAGTCTCACAGATTTCACCGAAGTGTAACACATACAACAGACGACAGTATCCTTGTCAAAAATGATTTCGATGATGATGAAAACTAAGCCTCTTGGACTCTAAAGTGTTATTAACTAAGATGTCAAGTACTGTGATTCTATTAGAAAATTTCCAAACTTGCAGCAGGCTTATTTTAATCATTTCTACCAGAAACAATCAGAAGTAACATTTAGTTTAACCTTACTATGGTGTTCAGGTCAGTGCCAACCCTTTTGTAAGTTCAAAATGCGTTAAAGCACCATAAACATTTGTGCACTGCATCAAGGCTTTTTGACTTTGTCAGGAACCTCCATTTTTTAAAAAAAATCACTAAATTATAATTGCTCTGGTCAAGATTATAACTGATAAAAGCACCACGTGTATTTGTGTACTGCACCAAGGCATTTTGGCTTTGTCAAACAGCATAGGAGTAAGGTTAAGCAATATCACGAATAGACTACACTCTATATACAGAGTTTAAAATGTATAATAGATTAAAGAGCAGCAATTAGACCAATTAGAGCTCCAGAATGTCCTACCCTGACATTCAAAGAAGCAGTACAGATCACATGTCATTTCACAAGAGACCCAGTGAAAACTGGAGGCTTGACAGCTCCTTTGAGGGGCTGAAATGGCTCAAGTCCTTTGGCAGGAAACCCCCTTCTGCTTCCCCTCATCAGTAATCATATGTTCTGCTGTTACCGTGCACCTGGGCATTCATAAACCACAGCTACGGCTTATTCCTTCCTGTTTATGAGAACCTTGAGTTGCGTTAACTTTCGTTTTGATAAGAAGCTTGTTTTGCATTGATCATATTGTATTTTTTAATTGTGGTGTGGGGGGAAGAAATCAGGTTTTTCAGGCGAGGTATATGTTAATCAAAGTCATGGAAAAGGGGAAGAATCAGTAAAACAAGATTGTCATAACAAGAAATTAATTACAAAATCATTGAATCGTTGAAGACTGCCTCACAGATATATTCAATGGTGGAGGCATGGTTTTCTACAACAATGGTCATTAATTATGCTTGCTGCCCTAAGAATATGCTTATGTTCCAGGGGGAGGTTGTATGAAAAAAACAATGTAGTTCTGTGTACTTTCATGTTGATGAGAAAGGCATTCTGGTACATGTTTTGCCCCTCTGGTCCTCGTACCCCTTCCCTAGAAGTGTGCCTTCAGGCCTGTGAAAAGCGATTAAGCTACATGCGGCCGCATATGGTAATGCGGCACCATTAATAATGGCGTGGGGATTCTCATTATCCACTGTCACACGCATAATGTGTTTAATGAATGTACTTGTTCACTGACATTTGTTCCATTTGTAGGTTCCTTTCTATCGTGGATGTGTTCTCAGTGCTCCCCAATGGACTGGTCAACATGAGATCAATATCTTATACACATGACCATAAGTTGTTAAAATAAATAGATACAAAGAACAGCATGAATATGGAAAACTGGGTGTGATGGAAGAGCAGCCCACTCTTTGTTATTTAATGGACAGAAATCACACAGGCTTAAATGTATTTCAGTGTCTGCTCATATCATCCTCAAAAGCCTTTATTTTCTCTAGAACGTTGCTGTGTTTTAAATATATTTGTCTGGTCTTGTTCTTTTAGGGTAAAAATCTGGACAGTATGCACATGCAATGATATATTCCATAGGTGAGGTTTTTATATCATGCACACAAACTCAAATAACAATGATCATCTCACAGAAGACATGATCATTTGTTTGAGGGAAATGCATTATAATCACATGACTGTTTACTAGCTTTCCTTCTGAAAGATTTTAGCATTAGTGGCTAAAGAACCAGCAGAAAAACGTTACATTAATAGATTTATACAAGAGTTTAAATTGAATCTTTTAGGCAAAAACAGTTCAAATAATATAATTTCAATGGTAGCAAAAGCTTTCTGGCCACTGTGACTACTAAGTTCTAATAAGTGCCATTGAGTTACCTTTATTGTCATTGTGGAAAGACAAGTCACATTGTATAACTTATTGCAGACAGGAAAGCGTAAAGTGTCCTGCCTTTATTTGTAAAACTGCACTTCTGTGCTCTTTGGAGATAGTGATGTCTGCTCTTATTTTTTTGTAATACTCTGTCCAGACTTTTTACGGAGAAGCTGTACTGTTTAATTTTTGTGTCCCTCCATCATGGGTTACAGTACGTATCTGCTTCATGTCACCATTCTCAGAATATTCAGTCATAAGATACATATTTCCATAACATTCAGGACAGATTTGATAATGAGAGTTAACATTCTTTAGAATTTGCACTGCTGATAATAATGGAATTCATTATGTCCCTTTAGAATACTTCCCAGTAAGCTGTCACCCTGAACAAATTTAAATTAGCTGGCCAATAATAGATCTGAGACTGAGATGTGTGTTATTCAAGCCTTGGTTTGCAGCAATTTTGAGGTCTTAATATTTTACTGTTCACTTCATTAAGCAGCAACACTCCTTAAGTGTCTTAAACAGTATAAAAGATTATAGATGTGTATGCCTGTCTATATGATAGCGTCAGTCAGGAAAATAGTTCAGGTTGGGTGTGGACCCATGAAATCTACAGCGATCTCATGGCAATAATGTTTCGCCGCCTACCAACCTACCTATATGGTCATTTTCATGGCATCAGGTATACCTGTATAGCTCAAAGGTCGTGGAATAAATGAACGGGTAGATATTATCCAAAGACCTTTTCCTTGTTAATAGCCCTATAGTCTGGGGGGGGGGGGGGGGGGGCGGGGGGGGGGGGGGCGGCGCGGGGGGGGGGGGGGGGGGGGGGGGGGGGGGGGGGGGGGGGG
>JABFDZ020000097.1:19405873-19418103 GCA_019775955.2 Pollimyrus isidori
AAAATAAGAAGCCACTTACTTAAGAACAAATTATGCTTTTAGCTAACAAATGCAAATATTCCCTATCATTTTAAAATCCACAACATAATTGAATTAATTCTCAATCTCTCCGTTTTCATAATACATCCCTCATGCATTGTCTCTTTTAATCCATGGCATTCAGCTTGTCTTGTTACCCATAACATCATGACTGGTGTGCAGATAGTGCAGCAGAAAAAATAAATTATGCAGAATCCCGACTGGTAATGAAAGTACAAAGAATGAAAAATAGCATTATTTAGCAATATTATCCAACAACAGGAGTGCAAGGCAATGTTTTAAATAAAGGGAAGAATTTACGAATGGTCAAATTCAGACATTTGGAAAACATTTTGATGACTGAACAAAGTCTGAAGCCTCCGCCTATGATTGGCCAGTAGCCAACAATGGAGTGTAGACCCCACTACAGAAGTGTAAATCCCAGGTGTATGTGTTTTTGCGAAAGACATATTGTGTGTGTGTGTGTGTGTGTGAGAGAGAGAGAAAGAGAGAGAGAGAGAGAGAGAGAGAGTATCTGGAAGCAGTGGTTGAACTCTTGTGGTCCTACAGCTTGGCTTGCTTTCATTTGAGAGCCAAGCACTTGTTTTGTTGCTTGGTCGGTCTGCTCCTTTCCTCCTGAGGGTGCCAGTAGAAGTGACCCCATTCCATCCTTAAGTTTCGATGACCTGTGGGTCTGATTAACGTCATGAAGAACCACAATTCTAAAAATTTGAAATTTGGCTTTGCATGCATACCCCTCTAGAATAAACAGATATTAAGTAAGAAAAGACAACGTCCCACAGGGGTGACAACATCCAACCACTAGGTGTTGCATCAATGATCCTTCCCACTAATTAGAAGTAGTGCTTAATGAAGCTTCTGTTATTTTAAAAAACATTCTTATTACTCAATGATTAAAACTGACCTTTAAGGAGATAAAATGCAATGCAGGAAAGATTTATTTATTTGGCAGATTTATTTATTTGGCAGGGTCTGTTCTAGAGCAGCTTTCTAGTCACAGGTTGAGTTCTAGAATTTCCTAGTGCTACAGCTGAAAAAATATTTGATGCACAGTAGAGACACAAGGCAACGTGAGTTTAAACGCTAATGGCAGATAATAAGGTCCAGTTCAAAAGCAAGCCGGAGACCTTTTCATTTGACAGCTCACGGATTTGTTGTTCATATGGGGCTCCAGTCTCATCCACTGACCCCAGCCAAGATATGATGACCCTGACAATGCATTGCTTTGCGCAGTCATCACTCCTCAACTCTTTAACCAGTTTCATTCAACAGTTAAAAAGGACGGTTAGAAATTGACTGCTCTCCAGACTGGGTGGCTTTTGTCAGGACCACCCTCTGTGATCTTTTCACTAGGTTGGGAAGCTGTTGAAACTGCCGGCTATTGGCTCCTGTTGCCGCATTAGGGTGCTGACAGGGTCGGAGATTGACTGTGGCAGCCACACTCTCTTTGAGGTTAGAAGCTCTGACACTGCGGGGGAGGCAGCTCTTTTTAGAAATAATTATTTTGTCTTTATACAAGATAGTATGATTCCCTCCCAGTACGAGACTTTCTCCGAAGGAACATGCATTATCCCACTGCCCTTGCCTTTTGCTTGCTGCCTTACTGCAATATTATGGAAACTGCTTTTCTCAGGCTGTGTATCCAGATGAAATTTGTTGATACGATACCATGTTTTTGCCTAATTTTCTAAGTAAAGGGGGTAAGGAAGTGTAACAAAGACAATGAGGTGGAATACGGATGAGGAAATGCTAGTTCAGCAGTGCCTGAATGGTTTTGGTGGTTAACAGAATGTTTTTTTGTGAATTTGTGAATAGGTGTCATTCCTTGTTCCTAGTCTTTCAAAAGGTTCCTTCTCTTCATTTTATCACCCATTTCATATATCTGTTTAAATATCTGTAGTTATGGTTATAGAATGTATCTATTCTTTATTACACCATGAATGTATTCCAATTATTTCTTTTACAGACTGTTCAGGCTGCATGCTACCCCTGATGTAAAATTAGTTGATATTGGAATGTTTACAAAACAAAGGCATAGTCGTTATTCTTAAAAATATCACGTTTCCTGAGCATGTACTTTATCTGTTATGATCTTTCTTCACACAAGTATTCAGTCACAAAGAAACAATTCTTTAAATATCAATCTTTCCTTAAAACTATCATCTCTTTTGTCTCCATGACAACAATACTGTATTCTCTTCAATAGCTGCCTCTTAAAGCCATTTAATTGTTTTAGAAATCTCCTACTGAGAATTTTTAAATTGTTGAAAACATTTGTCGATTTTTGTGGAAAAAAACATCTACATGAATGTATGCATTCCAGCAAATTAAAGGTCTTTGTAAATGAATATTGTGATGTATGGTTCTCTGGAGTATATAGTATCGATCACCACTGACAGAGATTTGCTTTTTAATCTTCCACCATATCCAACCCTTTTCCTCACTATTGCATACGCACGTTTACAAAAAATCCAGGAATATGAGTGTCAATGAATGACATATTTTTTCAGGGAAAATCACAACATCTTGGCCCAACTTTATGCTAAATAAATTATGTAAATCACTATTTACAAATGCCAGTAGGACATAATGATTAATATTAGTTATTTTGGAATTTTATAAAATACACTTTAATAATAATGCAGTGGCATGAAGTATGATTACACACCCCATTATAGTCAGAATTTTATATTTTATTTGGCAAGGATAACACTACAATTATTTTTCTAGGTTTTGCTTTATAGGGGGAATTCTTCCTTGTTTTTTTCTTTGTTAGATGCTTTGATATTTTGATTAACATGTCTAGAACAGACTGCTAATTTTGTGGTCAGTCGTTTATGTCTGAGCTTATTCCCATGTATCGTTGGGATTATTATCTTGCTGGAAGGTATATCTGTAGTCCAGCTCCAGTGTCTTGGCAGAATGACTTAGATATGTGGCCAAAATTTCTTGGTACATGTTGAAGTTCATGATTACATCTATCATAAAAAGGGTCCAAGGAAAAATGGCTGCCAAAACAAGTCCAAAACAACAAAGACCAACAACTCTGGTTCACAGGAGCTACGAGTTTCTTTTCTGTTGAGCTGAGCTTGAACCTGCAGGCACCAAACACTCTTTCCAGAAACAGTTGCATTTTTTTATTATATACAAAATTTAATTGTGAAAGCCCTGTACTCTGTGTTCTATTTATTTTTCTTTATCTTGGAACCCTTTTAAGACCTTTGGAAGTATTTATTCTTCTGGGTCAAATTCAGTTTGATGCTTACTTTGCTGAATTGCATAATATTATGAATGAATCCAGCTCAGCTCCCAGTGAAATCTGGTTTTGGTTTATTTCATATATGACAAGATCAAATGAATCTACATTAAAGTTCAAGAGAAAACATAACCAGAGTCAGCCAGAGGCAGATTTATGGCTAGGGGAAGGTTTAAGCTGATGAGTCGCACTTCCATGGTATCTGATCCCCAGTACCAGCCTTACAAGCAACTGACGTAATGAAACTCAACTCAGCTTGATTAAGCTACCACATTCATTTGACTTCAAATACAGTCAGCTGAGTGGATTTGGGGAAAATTTGTGGCATATGCTTATGAAGTGCATGGTCAACACAAATGTTGGAAAAGGATGCTTCAGCATTTACTGTGTAGTCTAGTTTTGATTTTCATCCACGGAGAGAAAAAAATTTCCTCTCTGTTTCCCGGCTGCCGTTTGACTTTACCCAGCCAATTGGTAGACCTTCTTACCACAACAAGCCACACTCGATGGAGAATGATGGTCAGCAGAGGGTTCCCAAATGTTTACAGCTGGTTTATTTGCCTTTTACTATCAAAAACTTACTGAAGATAAAGAGCCAAGCTTTATGAGAGCTGCTAAGAAACTGAAGAGTTCCTAAAGGCTTTCAAAAGACATGAAGACAGCGGTACTCTGGTGGGCTAAAATCCCCTCAGAAAAGATAACCAGTTTGTCTAGGAACTAGTGTGCAATGAAAAAACTGGAGAGCAAACCAGGAAGGAGACCAGGATCAACAGGAAGTGAACCTTCAACAGGTGGAAAGCTGTCCATCATACCATACAGCAGCTGATCAGCTCTCACTACCTTGTCCAAAGTGGTGGGTTGTTACCATCTGGGAGATGCTCTGGGAGACTAAAAAAACTTACCCAAGACCATAATCTCCAGAAACCTTCTTTAAAATGCTAGTGATCCTGATTGTGTAGAATGTGGAAGTCTAGTAAAACTGGATATAATGGGAGGAGCTCAGGAAAGTATTTTGCGCACAATCCTGGTAGAATTATAGGCTACACCCAGGGGGTATGCTCATCACGAATCTGGTCAGTGATAATGAGGAAAAGGGAAGGGACTGCAAAGACGATGACCAGACAGGATTTAAGTCTAGCTCCGAGTGCTCTTATCACATATCACCCTAATCAATGGCATTTGAAATCTCTCATGCCATTTTTTTACTCAGTAGACCCCTCAATCCCACTCCACCAGCACTGCAGTATTGCCTTTTGTCTATCATGAGGAAGAGGTTAACTCATTGCAATGTTTTAGCTTCCACGTGGAAGACCTTCATGCTTAGCTTTCATCTAAGTAAGAATAAGAATTACCATCTAGGGGATTTTAGAGTGTTCAAAGGATTGAATAGAACCTTAGTCATTTCTATGTGCAATAAATCCTCTCTTCCTGTGCCCTGTCTCCCTTTCTACAAGTGCTGTTGGGGTCCCAAAGGGGTTGAGGCTTTTATCGGGATGATGAAGCTGTTAGCTGTGCTGCCAGTTGTCCCAGAGGTAACTGTAAGGCATAGGGTATGTGTACTGGGGTAGGTTGAAGTCAAACAATGAGCCCATTCATTCATCTGAAATCCCTGCTCTTATTAATGATGTAAAAACCTTCTGTTTGTCTCTCAACCTTGACACCCCAACCACACACCAAGACCCTGTGACCTCATTTGACAAGGCACTTTCCTTTTGTCTGATCTTCACCCCCACTTTGTTAACCCCCAAATCACTAATAAAGTCCTTGTACAATCCCTCCCATCCCTATGTCATGTGAATTTGTTCTTTGTCCTCCATCAATCAGATCACACAGGAACCAAGGCACTTAAGGCCAAAGCCAAGTGACTACTTCCTGTTTCTCAACAAAGGGTAGCAGCTGTTAAATGACCTGTTCAGCACCTATTTCTACAACTGGAGCAATTGCCAGATGACCATACTGTCACTAACCAGTTATTGTGGATGCAGGTTGTTACCATGATATCATCATGTGCCTGCACCTGTCTTCCTGACATCACAAACACTGCCTGGCTTGGTTCATGAGGCATTAATATCACACAGCTGCTTGCACCAAAATGGGCTATTGCTACGGTTTAGAAGATGGGGGCTGTAGCTGTACCCCTCCTCAGTTTCTGTCCTAAATGAGAGAACAACTTTCCAAGAACAAGGGGTGGTGGATTTCGCCTGTGCTTGGATATCTCTGCCTCTTGTGGACTCCTCAATCAGGATTGCTTATTGTCTTGGTAGTCCTGTTGCTAAAAGAGGAGGAAGCAAAGAAATTGCCTGGGGTAGGGATAAACTGATTAATTAAAGGTATATATCAACTGATCTTTGGCCATGTGCCTTCACATGCCTAGAGCAATAAATTTTAATTGACCTTGATTAGGCCGCTGGTTTGTTGAGGTATAAATAGGCACAGTTAGATAGATTTGTAAGTTCAAGAATAAGGAGAGTTCTGAGGAGGTCCATCTTAGATGCAAAGGTTAGGAAATGGGTATTTTTGGGTTTCTGTTATTCTCAGGGGCTTTTAGTTTCCATGGTTTTTAGATGGTCTTAAAGGGAAATGTTCCTATTGTATTCTAATTGCAGCAACATTTGCAGAATGTGAATGGGCAATGGCTATTTAAAAATAAATAGCTCTTCACATACCATAGCTGTTACATGTTGTTATTAAAGCACCAGCAATAGGCTTCCAAGAAACTAATTATGAGTTTATATGAAGTTAACTTTACTTCAGCGATAGATCGCTTTCCTAATTAAGGTCTTCCGTACTTCCAGCTTAACAAGTGATTCTGCTACATGCAAGAGAAAATAGTGAGAGTATTATAAACTATCTTGCAATTGAGGTAAAATCTTATAGAAATGTAAGATTATATAGACAATTTTACAAAAGTTGATTAAAGTTAATATTGGGTTTCTTTTCTGTTGATGACAAGTAGAAATACTCTTTAGCTTGGTTAGTTATGCATTTAACATGTTTTTGCAAAACTGATTATATATTAAGTAATTAGAACAGAGTCAACAATAAGATTACTGTGAGGACATGGCCAGAGTAAAGACAGGAACACACTTGCTTGCGAGTCAAGACGGAAAGAGTTTTATTCCCTCACAAAACATTAGCTGACCCTCCTCACGGAGGTCCAACCCACCACTGAGAGAACAACCCCCCTGCAGAGAACATGCATGCCTTTTTCTCTCCAAAGGTCATACCATCCCTGAACCCAGGAAAACCAACCACAAAACAAAAAGATATACACACAAACATCTCTATAAACCCAATTGGATATACAATTCAAAAATAGAATAAAGCAACATCAACAAAATTCACATAGACAATAAACAACATAATACAGATATATATACATTCAAATAAACAAGTAGATGATGGCCCCCTATTCAGTCTAGCCAGTAGACTATTCCTGCATTACCCAGAATTCCCTATGCTTGTATCCATGCTGCAGTCATGAGCCCAGAGGAAAGGTAAGAAAAGGAAGATTGAAACTTTAACCAAATAAAAGAAAATACAATTAATTATATTGGTGTCTTTTTCCTTATTCTAATGTGCACCTTAGACAGGAAAAATGAACCTCAAATCAAATTAACAAATGAAAACCAAACATTAATATCAAATCACATAAATCAAACAAAGATGATACAACAAAGCACAACACCAACTAGGCATCCCTTATGACATCCTCACAATTACATTCCAGAATATTTTAGAAGTACAGGGGTTTCTGTGGAGCCCGCACTTTTACGGATTTACCAGTACAGAATGGAATAGGAGCCTTCCTGGCCATAAGCAACCTTGAGATTTTCAACTTTTCTTGAACCGGCTGACTCAATGCACAAGGTGTTCCTTGACTTCTAGGGCAGCGAGTGTTCCTAGAGATTGACAATGCAATGTGACGTGTATGTACAAACACACACAGTGACAACAATATATACTCAATTTGAACTTGGTTTGCAATGTGCAAAATGGGTGCATTCACTCACATATTATTAATAACCAATAATAAAATATTCAGATACTTAATGAATAATATATCTGAACATTAACATGTGTGATGGAGATAGAGGTGGAAGTCCACAGTGTCCTGATTTGCTGCACCTGTTCCTCGTTCATGTTCAGCCCTATAAATATTTGCCTTTCTTCTCTCCCCTATAAACGAACCCAGTGCCTGTTCCCTAACCTGCATGCTGTCATTGCACTCCCCCTGCACTCTGTCTGAATCTTTCACTTTGCCTTCCTTTTTCCCCTCCTGCTGAAACCGTGTCTGTGGTTATTTTTCCTTTTCATTTGTGCACCCCCCTTTGCTGTGGTCATGCCTTCCATGCCCAGTTTCTCTATCCTTGCACACAAAATAAACCAATTCCCTATTCTGATCCCAGTGCCATGTGGTTCTGTTTACTGTCCGCCCTTGTAAATCTCACATGGCTGGTTTGGGGCCAATATGCTAAGTTTAGCAAGTTGAGAGAAATCCTGCTACATCCTTTCTGTTAAGAGTGGCATCTAAAAGCTTATCAACATAAGCTGAACAGCACCGTTCCAGCATAACAGCAATACATTTCCATAGGCCAGTTTATTAAGTATACCGGATGCTAATATGAACATCCTACTCCTGTAAACAAGACCAAGGGCAAGATGTTTGGACGTGGTGCAATTGTCGGTGCCAGACGTGATGGGTCCAGTATCTCAGAAGCAGGCACCGTACTGGGATTTTCATGTACTACAGTGTCTTGAGTTTACAGAGAATGTTGTGTTGAACAAAAACATCCTGTCAATGTCATTCTGTAGCTGAAAACACCTTGTTAATGACAGAGATCAGAGAAGAATGGCGATACTTGTTAAAGCTAATTTGCCACAAGTGCAAAAAATAACAGCTCAGTATAACAGTGGTGTACAGAGAGGCATCTCTGAACTCATTTATGTTTGAAGTGGTTCTGGAGGCAAAAGAGAGTCATGCTTACTAGGATCATATAGGTCACAAATAGCAAGCTGAAGTGACTGCAGCTTCACGTTTTTTTATTAAAAACAACAAATGCTTCTTTTCTTTTTTTCTGCTTGTTTAAAACAGAGTTTTAGGATAGTCATTAAGGTCACGGAACAGCCGAACATACTGCACTGTCATTTTTAGTTCCTGTGACATTTAACCTGGGTCTTATCAAAATTCTAAAATTCCAAAACAAAATTCTAAAGCTATTGGACATATACACACACACACACGCACACACACACACACTTTACATGTACATTTTGTATTTGTCTGCATGTGACTCTGACTGCATGACCACTTGTGTCTGTGGGTCTCCACTGGAAAATTATACATGGCCAGGGTGGAGAATGTTTAAGATATTATGGAACTAATTTCTTATATTGATGGCTCCAGTAACCAGATGCTCAAGGCAATTATTTTGGCCCACATACACTCATCAGCGCAACCTGTTGTCTCAGATGGGCACCGGTGGAGCATCTGGTGAGAAATAAAATTCCATTTTCTTATAGTGTATAATTGGCTTGAACTGTGTGAAAATATTAGCGTCAAGTCAAGCAAAAAAATAAAAAATCTCGGAATGCTTGCATGCTCAAAGAGAAGCAAGCATAGTTAGTGAATGAAAATCGTTCCAAATGACATCAAGACAGTCCAACATAGCGTTGCATCTGTTTTCCTGCTTTTCGGTCAGCAAATGTCTCACTTCCTTTCACATCCATTATGATATGAAGTTTGATGTAAGTGACAGTGCGCGTCTTGATCTGTCAGAAGTAGTGCATACCTTTAATACATGCCAGGGGCAATTGTTATTTTATTCACATTCTGTGCATATTTATTCCGGGGGCAGTTTCCCGCTGTGGTTTTGACAAGTGAGCGTCGTCATACTGAAAGTGACACATTCTTTAAACCAGTCTCCGATTGGCTGCACTTCTGTTGCTCATGTCATTGATGAATGTGCAGATATGTCTTAAGAGAAAAACATGCCCTTCAGATATTTTGTATCTGTGACTAAGTGAAGCATTGTCGTTTGCAAAGTAATCAGTGACCGTAAAGGCAGATTTACTCTTCTGTTGTCAAGCAGTAATGTTAACAAACTTGTTGAATGTCAAAATGTTCATATCAGCTTTTCCCCCCATCAAATTCACACTTATTTTGGCCAAAGTGACATGTAAGTGAGTATCGATGGCCTGGGGCCAGCTGGCATCCCCGGAGCGATGGGGATAGAGAGTCCAGCTCAAGGACCCAAGCTCAAGGACTGATATGGCTGTGATTACTCTGACAGCCATGGGGTTGGAACCCATAACATTCCAGGCAGTCACAGATCCATCAATCCACTGTGCTGCACGCCACCAAAATTATTGAAAAGGATTATTTTCAAATCATAAAAGAGGAAACGGAACAGAAATTTCCTGATGCCAGAATAGCATATTAGATCGGTTTGTTTGTTTGTTTGCGAAGTTTTCCTTCTTTCGCACCATGCTCTCAATTAGGCTGTTCGAAGCCACCGTAATTTTCGTAGAATGGACAATGAATGGGCAGGCCAAGCTATTGGATTCATCACAGCTGGCAATGCATAACTGCCAGGATTATTTGTTTTTGTTGAGGAGATGTCATCCAAGGTACTGCAGGTGCAAAACTCAGTACATCACGCTCGCCTGTGATCAGCATTGTTTCACAGCAAGAATGCATGCCAATATGATGTGGTTTATACCTTCTTTTCCATACTTTTATAATGTAATTGCTTTGGTGAAATAATATGTGCATTGCGTGGAAAAAAAAACGTTTTACTTATACTTCTCCAGGAAGTGATACAATGCAACTGGAATTAAGGGCCAGTTAAGAATATCCAACATACTAGATTATTAGATAATTATAAAACTTAAGCATCACTACTATCTTTTATCGTATGCACCCACTTCATACTTTGAAACCAGAAAGGGGAAACAATGACATTTTTTGCATTTCATTTTATAATCACCATTTTTAAAGAGAAAGATAATGGCACACATAAATGATTAATTTAAATAGCGCAGGCACAGTCCGGTCAGTCAGCGTACAAGACTCTCAGTCGTTCATTCGTTTTCGAAATGTTCGGCTGTAAACAGCACGAGCTGCACGTGATTGGCGTGCAGCGCCAGCGGACCTTTATTCACGTTCAACGCGTAGTATTTTGTAAGGGAGCTGGCAAAGTATCAGTTTTGATTATTTATTGCTTGAAGGTTGCTAAATGGACACGCTTGTTTTTCCGAGTTACCTTATAACCCGAAACCATTGTGTTGAACAATGGGATGTATATGCCAGAACCGATTTTCACTCCTATTCCATCACTAAGGAAAAGTACACAAACTTTCCTACACAGAACTCTTGCTATCTGTGGCGCCCAGCGATGCCTGTATCTTTCTCTACAACACACATGTATATTTTTGATAGACTTTTTTTTAAGCTTGTGGGATTTGAAAATGTAATTATATACTTAACAAAAATGGAATGCATATCTCCCATGACCAAACAAATATGAACAAGATTTCCTATCTATTCTTACAAATAAATACTAAATATTAATTTTAAATATATATTTTTAAATTTTAAAAAGTATGTTGGAAAAACTTCTTAAGCAGATTAAATTGCGACTTTCATATGAAGTTCTACAGCTTATTTAGTGAATCCCTTTAAAATTTTCCGTTTCATAAGTAGTGAATTTCTGCTCTACAATAAAAATGACATATATATTTTTTTTAATTCAGGCCCAAAATTGTCGGGTATATAATTTTGAAATTAGCCAGCTTGATGTTGTTCTGGTTAACTTTGTGGAAGAAGGAGGTTAACGTGCCACAAATGGAGCACTCCATATGGTCAAGCGGACGCAGCTTCTGCCAGAAGGTATGTAAACACCTGAATGTTTAAAAAGATATTTCTAAGTAAATTGGATGTTATTCCATTGCCAAACCAGTCATTCCTCTCATAACCCAGAGGTATTTACCGTGTAACATTTGAGTTGTGGCGGCAGCCAGATCAGGATTGAGTTTTACTACAAATTCAAATGCTGCCTAGCTCATTAAATGGCCGTCTGGCCAACGGCTACTCGGAGCCCCACAAGCTGTCAGGCCAAAATCCAGCTCACATGTTTTATATATGTGATAAACATCTCTGTGCTGTCGCACTTTTTCTATAAAGGAATGAGAACATGGTAAAAATATTTTATGTAAGTTGTATTTTCTGTTTGTAGCTGGGTAGCAACCAGTATGACCCATCTCGTAGCAGATAATAAACTGTAGACCATTTGGTCCAGATGACTCGATCCGGAAGGAGGGCTATAGACATATATCCAGAAAAGAGCAGACCAGAGACTAGCGATGACCTTATAAATAATAGCTTGCTGGATCCTCAGCAGTATAGTGACTGGCATTAAAATATAACCACTGCATAAAATATAAACATGGAAAGACAAAAAATGTAATTTTCATAAATCAGGTAAGCAATAGTATTAATAGTATGTAGGTTCTGTAAAGTATTAGATTAAATTTGTTCAGTTGAGTAATATCTTCATGTAATTCTGTAATGAATGTTCTGGGATGAGGTTACTTTGATTAAATGATCTATTCTGTTCCTGTAACTTCTTAAAGTAAGTGTGTTGCGTATCTCTGTTACTTTAATGTGTCATATTAATCTATGATCCCACCAACCTTTTGCTCAGCATATGCTATATGGACAAAAGTACTGGTGGTGCACACCTGTTAATCACTGGTTTTGGGTGTTTGGTTCAGACCCTTTGAAACAAGTGTACAAAATCAAGCACCTAGCCATGTAGTCAGGTTCACAAACATTTGTGGAAGAATGGGTCATTCTGAACTAGGGATGCTCATATTAACCGATTAACCGTTAACCGACCGAATGAATTTTGACCGATTATTACTATCGGTTAAA
>JABFDZ020000097.1:19418203-19436080 GCA_019775955.2 Pollimyrus isidori
CTCTATGTCGTCGACGACATACTAGGCTCCAGAGGATTAATTAACGATTAATGTTCGGTTAACGAACGGCGGTTGTCAGTTAAGAAAATTAACCGAAATGAGCATCCCTATTCTGAACAATTCAGTGAATTCAAGGGTGGCTCAGTCATAGGATGCCATCTTTGCAAATTAATTCATGAAATTTCTTCTCTGCTAGATACTCCATGGTCAACTGTATATGGCGCTATTGCAAAATGGAAGCGTTTAGGAACAACAGAAACTCAGGTCGTGAAGTAAACTAACCGAGTGGAGCTGCCGAGAGCTGAGGTGCACAGTGCGTAAAAGTCACCAGTGCACTGCTGACTCAATAACTGCTGAGTTCTAAACTTCCTCTGGCATTAAGCGCAGCACAAAAACTGCGCACTGCCACTGGGAGCTTCATGGAATGGGCTTCTATGGCCAAGCAGCTGCATGCAAGCTTCACATCACCAAGCACGGTGCCAGACACCGCATGGAGTGGTGTAAAGTATTCCGCCACTGGACTTCTGATTTGTCACTCCACAAGAATGTCTCTCTGTCTGGCAGTTTGATGGACAAGTGTGGATTTGTCGGATGCCAGTAGAACATTACCTACCTGACTGCACTGTGCCAATTGTAAAGCATGGTGGAGGAAGGATAGTGGTATGGGGTTGTTTTTCAGGGGTTGGGCTGGGCACATTATTTCCAGTGAAGGGAACTTGATGCTTCAGCATATCAAGACATTTTGGACAATTCTAAACTTCCAACTTTATAGGAACAGTCTAGGGAAGGTCCTTTTTTGTTCCAGCATGACTGTGCCCCATTGCACAAAGAAAGGTCCATAAACACATGGTTGGGTGTGGAAGAACCTGATTGGCCTGCATAGAGCCCTGACCTCAGCCCCATCAGACACCTTTGGGATGAACTAGAGTGGAGATTGCGAGCCAGACCTTCACGTCCAACATCGGTGCCTGACCTCACACATGTTCTTCTGGATGAATGGGCAAAAATTCCCACAGACACACTCAAATCTTGTGGAAAGCCTTCCCAGAAGAGTGGCAGCTGTTATAGCTGCAAAGGGGGAACATCTCCATATTGATGCCTGTTGATTTAGAATGTGATGTCATAAAAGTTCCTGTGGGTGTAATGGACAGGTGTCCCAATACTTATGCACATGTATATTGTAGTTGTGTCTATTTAATTCATCAATTGACAATAGTGTTGAAATGGAATGCAGAGCATCCACAGTAAAGCAAAGCATCCAGGAAACATCATCCTGTATCAATATGGATGTACTTAGGAATGTAGAAAATATTTTTGGAAAGAGTTTTACCGTCTTAACTCATGACATGATATTCCAGTATCACACAAAAAACAGGATTATTAATACCGCAGAGAAAGCAGCATTGCTTTTTAATAACCATAATATATAGTTGACCAGTTTTTATTGGTCAGATTTATTTGAGAAAATTTCAACATTTAAATATTCTTTCTGCATATCCTTGTCAGATTTTTCACTTGAGTAAGTGAATTACAGTATATTAATATATTATAAAATGAATGTGTTACATTTGTAACATTCATTGCAACTGCAAATTTCAATTAAATTAATTACAGGCAAAGTGGATAAGTTTAGTCCTTAAAATTGGTCTGAGTGCTTCAGAGCCGGTGTTGAAAGAGAAGAAATAGCCTTTGGTGGACTTTCATCTCTCTGTTTTGTGGCTATTTTAATATCTTCGGTTACCTTGACTTAATTTGGATTATTTATTTCAGTTTTGCACAATGCCATATACAATGTGAATTGTTTCATTACGCTTTTGCTGGCTACCGGCTGCTCTAGTCTGAACTTTGGAAATGGAACCAGGCGTAAACAAGCGGCTGCAGTGGCACAAGCATATTCACGTGCACTCACTTTTGTTTAGTTTTATATTCGCTTTTTTTTGGACGCATATTCAGGTAACTTACTTGACACCACACTTCATCCAGTTTAATTCTAGTCCAGATGTTCATTATCAATGGGGTATTTTGCATATAAATTGGATTTTGAATGCAAACAGATTATGTGGATGACCTCTTTTTTATGATTACTAGTTACACCAGACAGCAATGATAAACCATACACATTATAATAACTGAAATAGGAAGAAATTTATATCCACAGGAATTTTTAGTGCGCTTTTTTTTTTCTTGATCACATTTATCAAAAGCTATTTAATCAGAATGTTTCTTAGTATTTTTAACTATATATTCATACAGTCATATATATGCATTTTAAAACAGTGAAAATAAAACAGTTAATCTCTTGGCAACTTTCAGCAATACGTGTAGTGCTGTCCAGTGTGGAGCGGACATCTGCTACACATACACGGCTGGTCCTTTGGTTTTTGTTACGTATCGTCCAGTGTTGATAGATAGATAGATAGATAGATAGATAGATAGATAGATAGATACATACATACATACATACATGCATGCATACATACATACATGCGTACATACATGCATACATACATACATCATTAATCCCCTTGAAGAAATTAATAGATTAATATGAAAAAATCCTATAAATAGTAACGTGGTTTGTTATTAACTAATACAGGCACTCTTAGAATATCATCTGTGGTTTAAATTTCCTCCATAAATGTCTTCAATGGTTATGTCCAGTAAATCAGCAATTTTATTTAAAAAAAAGATGAGTTTAAGCCTCAATAATAACTGGTTTGTAAAGGAGAAAATAGAGTGAAAGCCATCATACATTTAATATTTGAAATATTCTGAAATGGCCGCACACTCAAGAAAAAAATGCTAATACATTTATTTTTTTATAATGAAGCAGTGGGGATTCATTGTATCTTATTCTTGTCCTGTTTTTCATGTACTTTATAATCTTACACTCCTCTGCGAGCAAATTCAATGTTTTATTCAGCACCAATACATTTAGTCTAATGTTGACCACTGCTTTTCTTGAGAACATAGCATGAATGCTGAGGTGATTTTCTTTCAGAGCTTACATTTTTGCATAGAAAGAGAATAGGGTCATAAAATGTGATTAAAAACGGTGACAAAAGCTTAGAAACACCCAAAAGCTTCAGTACAGCAATCCAGGAAGGCAGTTGGGTCTCCACCACTAAATAGTTTACTCTTCAGTGATCAGGCTAAATTTAATTAGATCTTGTTCTCCTGATATAATCAGGCTTTTGTTGGCAAGGCGTTTACTTGTGAATTAGGATAAAAAAAGGCTCATATGCTAAGTGTGGTGAGTCCTCCACGGAATCACAGTCCTGGGGCTCTCCTGCATGCCATACAGGATCCCTCAGCACCCCAACAGGGCGTCTCTACAATAACAGCCATCCACAGAAGTTTCATCTTCCCAAATTCCAATGTTAACCAACCTGCGTTTTCTTTTACAATCTGCAGTACAGCACCTGCGAAATTCACAGCTCTGAAACACCACTGGCAGATAATACCTCTGAGTATATCTGCTCCCCAAGCAAAATTATCGAAAAACTGTGGCAATGCAGTTGGGTCCTTCGGTTTAAATAACTATATATTATATATATATATATATATATGTGTGTGTGTGTGTGTGTGTGTGTGTGTGTGTGTGTGTGTGATTGCTTATGCGGAAGGTGTACTAGTTCAGTTCAAGTTCCATAAGCAGACCGTCTTCAGTTAGGGAAAGTTGTGTATGGTGAAGTCATTATTTCCCAGTCTATGAAACTTGTTAATGTAACTCTTTGCCCTATTTCACCCCAATAACAAGTAGAATAAAATCCTCTGATTTCAATACTGTCAAAAGTGCAATTAAAGACAGAATAGTTGGATGACTGAACTTGTACATTATGATCCACTCCCCTTATAACTAATTTAAAAGGTACAGATTGATGTATCTAGTTATTTCTTCCTCCTGGAGAGACTAATCAGATCCTGACATCCATTCTGACCTTCATTACCTTTAGTGATCCCCAACACGCATGCCTTTATTTTGTTACTATTTTAAGTTGTGGTTAAATGTCTTTGGATAAGATCAGATTTCTTCACAAACATCGTTATTGAGAGTTCATTTTGGGAAATATATGCCATGTTGTCACACAGAGCGTCCAGCCTCATGGTCGGAACTGGCTGCACCAGATGCTGAGTGCGACCATGCAACTGCTGCCCAACTGGTGTTTGTTATCCTGACATGACAGAATAAAGGACAGCTGGGATGAACTGATAGTGAAGAAGATATTATCTGAAACAGCCATGTTAAGGCTTCAGGACTGGGTTTTTCCATTGAAAGCTACAAATATATACACTATATGGCCAAAAGTATTTTTCTGCCCTTTGTTACAATAATAGCCTCTTCTTGTTTGGGATGGTTTTATGTTAGACGGCGGAGCATTGCTGGTGGGATTTGCTGTCATTCAAGTTGGCAACTGAACCTATTTGCCAGTTGAACTTGCACCTACATGTTTCACAGTCACTTCACGTGCGGTTGACCGGGGCGGCTCTAGCGGGGCAGAAATGTGGCAAACTGACTTATTGGAAAGATGGTGTCCTATGGTGGTGCCAGGTCGCTAGCCTCTTCTAATTATAGACCATTAGGGTGTGGTTTTATTAGCCAGTTTCTCTAATTAAAAGGGGCACACCCATACAGTACTTATAGGCAAATAGTGTATGTGCAGGCAGTGTTTACTCCAACCTGTTTTCCTGCTGTGTTTTGTACCTGAGTCTATATCTGGATTTTTGTTCTAAAAGGACTGCCCACCCCCTCACACAGCAAACCCATTCACTGCATTAGCAGAGGACTTCAGTGAAATGAACATAATATTTGCATTAATGTGTATGATACATTGCCAGCTTAGACTAATATTTATAGGGTAACAAGAGCCAAGGCAATTCAGGTTTAACATTGGCATAAGATTTCTTTAGTGTAGTCCTATTTTCCCTGATTTGCAGGTTGTAGTTGACACACAAGCACTAGTCTCTAGGTGTGTATGTATGTGGGTGTGTGTTTACTTGAGATTTATATGTCTATTCGCCAGTGACCCGTAGGTCTTGCTCCAGTCCGTTGTGTATACAGAGCTGTGAACAGAGGATAGGATTACCAGAGCTGAGTACAAACACTGCACCGCAAAGGCAGAGGCATGGAGGTATTGACCATGTCCTCTCTTTCTCCATGTTGAGCATCTTCCTATAGATGAGGTGGAATTTAAAAGACCATATGCTGGTGTGTGACACAGCAAAAGTGGGCTGTCATCCGGAAACGTCCCGTAAGCACAGTTTACAGTCCATTGCCAGAATTAAAAAGTCACTTGACCATTTGACTTGGGAGCCTTTAGGGCTTACACTGGGTCACGCATCTTTAGACCAACTAAGTCTCCAGTACGCTCTCTTAATGGGCTGTTATGTATGTATGTATGTATGTATGTATAGGCAAGAGGGGGGGGCTTCAGTAGACGGCTGCTACCCTCCCACAGTCGCTCCACACACCTGCATGTTGTCCATACCGGAATAGAAACAGCCTGCACTTGGGGGGGGTTTCCTGCATTTCGGGCAATGTGAACTCAAGTGACACAGCCAGCGGAAACCATTTGATTTGTTAACGTTGAATTGCAGTGATTGCCTGTGCAATGCGCCATTATAATCTCAGGCTCGGGCAAGAAAAGAGAGGAAAATGGGGGTGGGGGGGGTGACTGGGTAGTGCGTCCTGCAGAGGTAATTTGCCTCTGGCCTTAAAGAGCTTATTCGCGCTGCAGAGAATGTGACACAGGCTAATGGAGAAGGAGGACATCATCAGGAAATGGGCAACACCGGCAGTCCAGTAATGTATAAGGCATTGATGCATTCGCAAATAGTCAAAAGATGACACCCCAGCTTGAAGCCTATTCAGTGGAGGAAGCACCCTGCCTCAGGGCCTCCTCTCTCCCTGGCTGCTCGGCCGCCATCCTTAATGGCACCTGGCGGAGAGAGAGCTGCGCCTCGCAAAGCATGCTTGCGCACAGGCTGATGCGTCTCCACCTCGATGTGTCAAACTGCGATCTGCTCCCTGGTTGGCTGCCGCCACTTGGAAGCCCGTGACGCCTTCGATGTCGCTCCAGGGACAGGCCTCATGGCCGGCTGGGTGACGGAGAGGCTGACACTTCTCAAAGACGCTGCCGCGGGCAGAAAGACTCCCCGCTTTTTAACTGCACTTCAGGTCAACCCGTGCTGAGGCGGCTTCCACTGCAGGTTAACCTGGCTAACAGTCTGTCTGCCCTCCACCATTACCTGCTCTTGCTAGCATTTCTCGCACTGGGGAAAAAAAAAGGTGGTACCGCCAACCTGCAATCTGACAGTCAGTCTCCATGTAACCAGTGCGATTTTCATACTAAAGAAAGTTGCCTTTTACCTTGCTGCAAAAAAATGCCTGTTTATTTATTTATTTCACAATTCATTGTTGTTTCTGGTAATTGTAATGATTCCCGGTTATCATTGTGTTATTTACTAATTTGAGAGAAAGTCTTTTTGAAGTGAAGATATCGCCTGGAGAAATGATTAGCTCTGTGCAGATGCCACCCACAAAATCCCATGACCCTCCAAGTGGAAGCTGCAGCAAACAAGCCAATTAGCAAACAGAGAACCTGCAGCCTGTTATCATTACTCTTGTTATTGTTATTTCTGTGGCAAAAATTGGACAATGCCTCTTCAGGCCCTGGAACTAGTGGCGCTGCAGTAATGGAGGCATCTAGCACCTTTGCGTGGTGCCTGTTTGCAGCATGGGAAAGGGGGGGTGGGGACATCACACTAGGCCGGGGGGTAACTCTGGATACGATTGTGACCACTGTGGACTGCTCCTTCAGAGGTACTAAATGAGAGAAGCACAGCAATCAGGCCATATTGTGCCTGTGTGTGTGTGTGTGTGTGTGTGTGTGTGGAACAGGTTAATATTACAAATGCAATAAAAACTTTTTTGATTCTGCGGGGACCATTTTTCAGGTTCCTACAAAGACCTGTGAATGCAGTCAAAAAAAATGCCAAAAGCTTCATATTTTGTTTGGTTATTGTGGTTAAGGTTAGATCTTGGTTGGGGTTAAGGTTGACATTTCTGGAATTAGGGTTTTGCCCATGGAAATGAATGGACAGTACCCAGAACTATATAAATATACGTCTGTGTGTGTGTGTGTGTATGAGTGTGTGTGGGTCCGTACTTCTTTGCAAATTTGTGTCTCTGGGGCTGTAATTGGACCTGAACTAATATACGCCACTTGTGCTAATATCCTCTATAGTATTAAATGTTGCCAGGTAACAAGCCTATTAACAACCAACAGATATGGAGACTGAATAAACAAAGTCTGATTTCAGAAACATTGAGAAAAGAAATGGATTAAGTGAAATCATCCAATGCCTCCATGCCCTCGTTGCAGAAATAGTCACCTGTAGCCCGGGCCCCTGCATAATGCATTACCCACCGCAGGTCAGCACTTACTGGCTGATTCACTAAGAACGAGCACGGTGTTGTGGATGGCCACTTCCTGACGAGGACCGCCCAGGCACCCTGTGGGCGAGGCCTCGGCCCAACACGGAGTAGGCGTTCCTTAACACTTGGAGGTCTGTAGGTCACGGGCCCATTCCAAAAGCAGCAAACCTGCAAAGCTGGGCCCCTACTTCCTATCCGGACGTGACTCCAAGCCCCGCCGCCCCGTGGAGATCAGGGGTGTGTCACCTGTCCTTCGTACCCACTAATGAGATGGAATTTAATTAAGGAAGTAAAAGTGGCAAGTGGGTCCCAGGGGAGTGAAGGGTTCTTCATCGTCTGTCCAAATACCAGAAGGGCGGTCTTGGTGGGGGGGGGTGGATCATCATGCATATGAAAAGCAGGTCCATGGTGTAGCGTGCCCTGGCACTCGCTCGAGGGAAAAGGAGGGTCTGGGGAGGACGGCTCAGGGAGCGGGCAGGCCGGGTTGATGGACTGTTTAATGTGCAGGCCATGGCGGTGAACGCCAAGGAGTCGCCGAGACACTTCATCAGGCAGGACCTCGGGGGAGCGCCGGCTAACGAATTACAGATTAGATCATTGTTATAAGATCATAACAGTGATCTAATTGCTAATTTCTCATATAATTGAATTTGGTGGAGTGTACTCGTTTGTGGTGAAGGACGGAGAATCACAGGCCTGCGTCTCCGATGGCCTCAGACTGCTGACCAGGTTGGGCCTCTACCCATGTCACGACCTGAGATACCGAATAAGGAAGATATCGATCTCCGTGGTCAAAGACATCAGTTAACTATCAACGTAGTTCTTAGTTTGGTGCTTTATTTTGTGTAATATAATAATTCTATAATAATATTTAATTTTGTAGTAATAAAAGCTAACAATAACATGGAATAGTTTGTGAATGCTTCAGACACCTCATTATGCTCTATTCTGCTGGTTTTAATGGAGCTCAGCTGTGTTTTCTGATTGCTGCACCAGTTAAACAAGACGCGATAGAGCGGGAGGCAGCTTTGAACCCTGCCTAAGCCCCCACGACAGCCATCGCACTGCTGGGGGGGTCACGGGAATGGGGAAGGCAGAGAGTGGACATTCGTGCTTGCACGCTGGTGCATGTGCATGTGTATTTGTGTGTGTGTGTGTGTGTGTGTGTGTGTGTGGGAGAGAGAGAGAGGGAGGATGAGAATGGTTTAGCATTTGTGTTATCGTTGAGAAAAGACTAAAACGTGTATGTGCAGTAGGGGAGCAGTGTGGTTAAAGGGAGGGGGTTCACCTGACACTGCTGTCGTTCAGCACCTGTCAGCCTGTACAGTGGGGAGAGCCAAGGAGGAGCCTTTGCTAGGGACTGCCAGCAAAGCTCTCTCTCCTGATATCATTCCACCGCTCTCTTCCAGCCCTGCTCTCTCTCTCTCTCTCTCTCTCTCTCTCCCACTCACAGTCTCTATCTCCCTGACTGTCTTTGTGATGTTTTCAGAGTGTGAGCAGAGCAGGCGAGTAAGCATAGCGTGTGCGTGTTTTCTGCGTGAGGTAGCTGCGTCTTCCTGATTCTGCTGGCTCTGAGCTATGTGCAAACGCGCACGCAGCAGGCTTAGCCGGCACCATTGAAGCCAGCACTTCCTCTCCTGGACTGCCAGGCAAATCGCATCGCAAGCCACCCCAAGCCTCTCTCTTTCTCTCTCTCTCTCTCTCCCTCCCTCACTTTCTCTCTCCCTGTCTCTCTCTCTCTCTTTATATCTCCCTCTCGCTCACTCAGTTCCCCCCCCACTAACATCTTCAGCAGAAGAAGCGAAAAGCCCCTTCGGTGGCCAGCCCAGGGATACCAGCTGAAAGAATGAGGCTTTGACACTGCGTGGGACTGGACTGACACGCGAGCGTGACCGTAAGTACACGAATCCTTCACGTTCCACACGGACCGGCGGGCACACAAGCACACGCACACACTTCTGTGCACACACGACAGCAAGCAAACTAATCAAAAGTGGACCTTTATTCACAGTATTCCACTTTCCATGATATCTTATGCATTTCTTTCATACGTATGCTTATACGCTGTACTCTGTCGTACTGTGCTGTGAGCTTTTAGACTTATAACTGCTGAAAACATCTACAAGGTCAGGAGAAACGGACAAGAGTTCTGGTGTACAGAATCCAATGCTCTGGGACGAGCCTCTCAGGGAACAATGTCAGTCTGTATTTAGTCCATTATTATCATTATCATTACTATTATATATTTTTTTATTGGTAATAGTAGAAGTGGCTGTAATAGAAGTGATTTATATATTTATTATTACCCCTAAATTTATGCCAAGGCTTGTACATACCGATTCAATAAAGTCCTTTTTTTAATATATTACTTTTGCTGTTTTTTTGATTGGAAGCAGAACTATTGTGCATGTAACAAATCTGTAATTCTCTTTGTTATGCAGAAGGTTATACATGTACATGGGGAAAAATATTTACATGATGGGCCATTTTTGTGATGAATTTTTTCCTGATGGAGGTACATCCCAATGGGAAGTAGAATATGTGGATTCATGTGGTAGGATATCCAGTGTCGTTGGAAGAGATGCAGCGGAATTCTAACGTAGCGCGACAGCAGAGCTACGTACCGACAGAGAGCAGAAGTTTCTCTTTCGTATTTTCTACCTTCTCTCAACAATTTTCACTGAACCACAGTGGGATCTCGACACTGTTATTTTCACATAGTCTAAGGTTAATTGTTATATTTTAACTTGGCTTTGAGTTGCATTTTCGCTTGAAGTAGCCTCCACTTCCACTTTCCATCACAGGGAGCATAATATGATCACACAGCCTTGACTGCAAAGCCATGGAGTGACTCTGCACAGGCTGACCACTGGCAGTAACCCCAGAGTGGACTTCTGTAAGCAGGAACCGGCATTACCAGGCAGATCTGGTCCCCTTTCGTGCTGATCATTAGGAACACATGAAGCTGCGATTGGGTGTAATTTTTTCGGCTTTTAGAGAGTACAAATTAACCACAAAATCAGCAGCTCAAACAAGCAGCCTGGTATAAAGGAGGTACCACAATCTCACTCGCGGCTTCCCTGGCTCCAGGAAGGAATATTGTGCTGTGGTCTTGTTAGTGGTAACTAAAGTGAACCAAAATATGAAAAGAAGATAATATTAATAATAAATCTCACATTGACATACCCCAGCACAGAGAAATGGTGAATCAATGTATTTGAATACATTTAAATAATCAAGTCATTTTTATTGCATAAGAGGTTTGCGTGTCCCAGCACAGTTCAGTGCTTTATTTAAGTCTGATGACAAAGATCAAGTGGTTATATGCAGTATGCAGCGGATGCATGTGTGTGCGTGTGTTTGTACCCGTGTACGTGTAATCACTGTCTGAGCAGCCAGCGGTCTGCACTGGCCACTTGGTTTCCCCGTGCTGGAGGAGGCTGGCGCACCGCTGCTCAGAGCAGGAAGGCATCAGGCTGTAAACTTGTTGTGTCAGTGTCTGAAGTGCGGTTTGCCTTTTTACTTCTGCTGCTCTGTTCACAGCTTTGATGTCCTGTGTGAAGGGCACCAGGAAAAGAGCTGAATCACTGGAAAATAATAATAATAACAAAAAAAAACAAAAAACTGGTGTAGGGAATGTATATGTTAAATTTTAGCTCTAAGATTTATAAATATTGTTTAATATTGAAGTATTTATATCGATTTGGCATTACTATAAACTTTTTTCTTCCATTTAAATTGCATTAAAATATGTTCACAGAGATATTTATGTGTGACTTAATTTCAGATTACAGTGTCAGAATTGGTTATAATGAAACTGAAATGGGTTTCCAGGTTTTATAAGGAAAACTTTTATATGAATATGGAACACTACCTTGGCTATGTTGTTCTTGGGTTACCTTGATTCTCTTGATTATTAATGTTTTTGTTTAAATTTTTATTTTGGCTTAACAATTTATTATTTAAATCCTTATTTAATTATAATATTTATTGAATATAGCATAGGCAGGCATGGGGCCTTTGCCACCATACAGAAAAAAAAAAAAACAGAATTTTCCAAATGACACTTTTAAAATACTACGCATTGCAGTCACATTCTAAAGACGCTACTCTCATCTCATCAGCTCTGATTTGGTGTTTCTTATATAATTTTACCGAATGCTGCATGTGATTATGTGTGTTGCAAACGCATACGGATTCCTCCATGTATGTTACCTGAAGATTACAGCTCGTAGGATGGATATGCCTTTGTATACATTTTGTCGTGCATGGTTAGATGCATGGCTATTCAGTTTTCTAATTTGGCCTAAAATCAGTGGCAGTAAATTTGGCCCAAAATCAGTATCATTAGCTACAGTCCCATTCGGACTGACAGAGTAACGGGAAGCCAAAAATCCACCTATTGAATAGCATCACAAAAAAAAAAAAATATATATATATATATATATAAAATGTATTCATTTTTAAGTTATGCCTTGAAATGACAGTTCATTGAGTTGGCTATGTTTACTCAAGAGCTACATAACTGAAAACAAACAACCTGAAATACGTGTTGACGGTCTGTGCCTACCTTTCTAAGATCCACCAATTGGATGCTCGCAGCTAAAATGCTGATGTGCTCTAGCAATTGAGGAAATGACCACCGTTAGATGTACGGAAAACATGCGACTGCTGCATGCAGTGGGAGCACAGATGTCAGGAAGTGTTGATGTTCTTGTACACGGCTTCCTAATTATTTTGATTTTAGCATATTGACAGTGCATACAATCCATTAGTCATCGTTTCAGTATATACTAATTAGACTTTCAAAAGATATATCCTGTTACCACAGTCACCTCACTAATTATGCATTTTGGTGTCATGAGATACAGGCAAAACACTTGCTCTCTATATATATATAAAAAATATATGATGTTTGGCATTGCATTACTAAATGATGGCCAGTATGTATATTTTCACCATTATCCGAGAGTGACAATGAAGAGGAGGGCTGCCTGTAGTGGGCGACTCTCGCCACTCAGAATAACACAGATAAATAGCGTAGGGGGCGCCGCCGCGTAGCTGCACGGCTCCATCACGCGTCCGACACGTCTGGCAGGCAGGTGTGAAAGCCGAGGACGGGCCTGGGAATAACAAGAGACGCTACAGGCCAGTTGCCACGACCCGATTGTGCCATACACAATGAAACTTTTATAATTACTTCTAGAAATCTCATTTGTGTGGTTGTAAATGTAGCTTTATTAACTGTAATGGGTACTTGGAATAAATTCTGACATCTGAATTGCCTCCATAAGATCAATTGTAAAAGAATGTAATGTTAATACGTTTTTGAGCAGTAAAATATTTGTAGTCCCTCAACGATAGGAACGATAGGTATATGTAATTCATGAATCTTATTTCACTCTTTTGATATTATATTGATACATTCATATTTCCACAAGAGGATTTAAGCATTACAATATTATATTCCGTGTAATGTTTGGCAATAATGAGAACAAAACACATGAATATCTCTTGCATGCTATTAATGCAAGAAACAAGTGTTATTTCAGTAAGTATATATTTACTAAATTCAGGAATATGTTGTAATTCCCACATGCAAATTTAGAACGTTTTGCATTTCGGCGCAGTAAACAGATTTGTGGGTAAAAATAGATCGTTGCCTAGGAATGGACTTCATCCATTTGTTTAAAAGCTCCCGTTTTTAAATGGCAGGATGACAAAGCAGACACTGATCGTCAGATGTCCTGCCTCCTGCTTAAGTCTTGCTTTATCGAGGCTTCCTGCACCATTATAAGGACAGACACAATTTTGACACGAGTGCCGTCCCGGTACCACGGGGAGCAGGTTTTCTGAGGGCGAGCCCGAGAAGTTTCTAGCGTGCGGTACACTGCATAATGAGTGGTAAATACATCCCGGTCGCTGGACTGAACTTGGAGTGAGGGGCTCCTCATCCGTGGACACACTTGGCCTCATACAAGTCGCTCCGCACCAGCTCTGATCACATCCCTGGGAAACACGATCCTCCCCCGCTTTCTCTGGTGCCAGTTACTGTCTGCTCCGGTTACTGGATACTGGGCCTAAGGTGCACTATGGCAATGCCAAGGCCAGGAATACTTAGCCTGTTTCTTGTATTTATAAGGAGAGCGAATCTTCCTGATTGGATTTTCAAATGGGATTCATTAGTCATCTCATACTGACCCATATAGTTGCAGCGAGTTACCGAAATTAAAAGAAAAGAAGTTTGGCCAATAATGGTATGCTTATAAACTTTTGCAGCATTTCAATAGCAGTACCAAGCAATTCATTAAATAAAGGAGAATATAACTAGTAAGAAAAGCATTTTTTATTCCCTTTATTAATTTTTTTCTTCCCTACCTTTTCTCGACCTAACTGAGCCGAAAAGGTCAAGTTTCCTTCCGTCGTCTTGGGAAGGAAGAAACAACACCGGGGATTGTAATTCCTTTTTGGGTAAAAATAAACAAATAAAGGTTTTAATAATGTTTCTTACTAGTGGATATATATTGTCTCCCAGCAATGTTGGCATACTGTTGAGTAGAGTCTAGGAAGGATGGTGGCTGGTTGGCCATGGTATGTGAATGATCCGGAATGTGTAGATGAGCTATAAATCAGCAGAGAGCGCCTCAGAAGAGTGCGAGCCGGTGTGGCCGGTGATGTATCTGCCCGATCGAAGGCAAGCCCGGGTTTTGGAGGGGTCAGAGGTTAAGGCGCATCTATCAGCACCCTGTGACTGAGTGTCACTCTGCAGCTTTCATTGCAGGCTTATGCCTATCTCCACTGTCCACACACCCCGGAGTGAAATATTGTCGACGTGGTCATATTTAAGCAAACAGTGAAAATCTACTTTCTATTTTTTAGCATTCATTCCTCCCATTATATAATACATCCTGCCTTTTTACTCTGCTATTCAGCTGGATATCTACACTGTCACACAGCAGAATCTCGGTTGGAAGTGCCCTGATTTCTCAATAACTAGGAAAAGCAAACCGATAGAGACTGCTACATTATATTTAGGGGGATCATTATTTCTGTGCTCTTTCTAAAGATGATATAAAAATTCTTCCTGTGTATATCTCCCCAATATATGGAGGCTTATTTCTGTGTATGCTATTTTTTTTTCTTCGCATTGGGCAGGTAGCTCTTCACTGTACGGTCCCGTTGTCTGAAAGACACCATGGTTTATGTAGCTGTACACTGTTGCTTATCCAATCGTCGGGCAGGGGAGGGGGATGCTTTCTGGCTCTTTCCTGTCAGGAACGTGAGCTTTCTGCTGGAGTCTCCAGCTGCTAGCAGGGGTTCCAGTCAGCACGACGGCTTCCGAGTCGGGGCTCTCGATGGCTCCCGGTGTGCGAAATCCCCCCGCCCTCCGTTTGTCGGCCCCCAAATCCTACACGTCAAGTTTTAACAAGGAGCCGTTCGATATTTGCGAAATAAATAACGACTTTTTCTAAGGCAAAAAGTCATTTGAAGTCATAAAATAAAGTGGTTCATAAGGCAGACGGACGAAAATAAAACGGCAGAGGCAGAGACTCACGCCAAGGAAAGATTGTGGATACATGCAAAGAAAAACAAAATAGAGAAAAAGGAGTGCAATTGAAGACTACAAAAAAACAGTAACAAAGAGAAGCTTAGCTGACGATTTCTTCCCTCTTTCTCCCTTTTCGTGGCAGGCTGGCTGGGGAAAGACCCGGTTTATCCGCACGTGTTTGATGTGGGATTTTTGTGTGGGCGCAATTGGTCCAGGGAGAGTTTGTTATCTGAAAGAAATTGTTGTAGGAACGGCTCGAGCATCTCGATCCCCAGGGGGGGGTATCCTGCATTGACAGAATCCGCAAAACAAGCGGAAAAGCTGTTTAACATGCGAGCCGTTTCGAGGCAGAGCCCCGGCGTTAATTATCAGTTTTTTAGCCGGGGTCTGGTGGCAGTGATTAGAGCGAGGGGTTTCAGAGCGAGTGTGCAAGCCGACGTAATGAGGAGAAGGCCGGCCCCGCGACAGCAAGCTGCAGCCGCTTGATCTGCTCAGTGGCTGCGTCGGGCATTTCACGGAGCTGCTGCCGGAAGATAGTGAGATTGAATAAAAGTGTGGGGGGGGGGGATTCGGGGGGTTAAAAAAAAAGGGTGAACTTACATTAACTGGTGAAAAAGCAGGCGCGCTGGGTGAAAGAGAATCATCTCTATATACGGCAGGCCGTCGGTTCATCAGTGGGCTGGATTTAAGATGAATGGCACGAGGAGAAGTTTGGCTGACAGTGCAGTGGGGGCTAAATTGATTGTTATTAATCCATTAATCATATGTGGGCCATTTTTTTCATGAAAGATTTAAGTGCAAGGAAAATGCACTATTCTTTCCCTTATTAATTTGTGTTTATTTTTACCTTTTAAGGGATCAGTAGCAGAGCTATTAATGTCACAATATTATAACTATGTGATTAAAAAATCAATTAAACAAAAAGAATTCCAACTCACGCCAGGTGATACGAGTAATGAAGATTTTGACAATTAATATGATGGATGGCTCCCAAAAAGGCACCCAGATGAAAGGGCAGGGGGTTGCACCCATACAGGTAGAAAGACACCATCTGTTCTGCGATGGAGGCCCCCGATTTGAGTGACTACAGTTAAAGCTCTGGAGCCTTCCCGCCCGTGCCCAACCCCCTCGACAGGAGTGCTTTTCAATCGAGAGAAATCCAGATAAACGACAGCCCGTAGATGTGCTATGCCTTCAGAAAGCCAGATTTTTCAGTGTGGGCAGGGGCATCACACAGTGACCTCAAACCTCAAAAGAGAGGCTAAGCTATGCTTGGTATGTACGGGAGTGCGCCGTAGGATTCAGCGCCGGGGCCCCGCAGTGACGTCCCTGAGCAAACTGTCCCCAAAGGGTCAGCACTGATTCAAGTACGCAGGCTGTGCCTCCATCAGAGGAGCTATAGCACCGGCCGGAACGGCGGGGCCTTGAATTTCGCCGGTCGCGAGTCGATATATTTATGGAGCGGGGCGGCAGCGCAGTGCGTGGGTAATTCGCTGGGGCAGCCGGAGTCAGACGGCCATGTAGCGCCGCGCAGAGGCTAAAGGCCGTGACTGACCCGGGTGCCGTCCGGCGTGCGTGTCCCCGCACGCGATCCGGCGAGGCGGCTCTAATGCCCGGGCTCTCCGTCCTGCTTCCCCCTCTGCTGTCTGAATGTGTGTGCTTTTATTTAGCGGGAGCTGTCATTTCACATAAACCCTTTGCAAGCTACATCCATCGCCGCTGCCAACTCCTCTGTATCAAGCACTTGTTACAGGGGAGAGAACTGACAGCTCTGCTCAGACCGTCCTGTCTCGCTGGGAGAGAAGGCACTACAGAGAAACCGTTAACTCTTCCCTGGGAGGCCTGGACACCTCCATGCTTCTGCTTCTTTTCTCATCAGTCATTTTCTGTTTTTCATGGAGTGGATAGCCATCTCGTCCTCTGAGGCAGGTGTGTAGCATTTAACATGCTTTGGGTTCTCCAAGTACAGCTACCAGTTCAACGCTCAGGGATATAAGCGAGGGTTCCAGCGGGTGACAAGATTAGCCGTCTGTGCGACAAAGTATTCCATGAGCTACATTACTATAAATAATGCGTCCTCCTCCGCACTGCTCATTGCGTCGTACAGTTATTGTGCTACTGACAATGTAGGTTAGGGGTCCTGGGGAAAAAAAAAAGCCGTGGAACGAGAGGGCTGTGGAACTGCTTAGGGGAGTTGAGTCAGTCTGCTGTGATAGCAGCGCCTGAGGCACCCCAAGGCTGCATCACCCTTGCTAAGCCACACATGCTCAGAGTCGTGTTGGTGAGAAGTAGACATTATTTCATTATGAGGCTCACAACACACCTGCAAGATGCCTCTAGTTTTTTCCTTGAGATACCCAACTCACACCAAACCCCTACTGATGTAAGAACAGTGTCCGTATTGCCGTAGACAGACATCGAGATGGGTACAGACGCAGGCCATTCCTGGCAGTCACCCTAGTCCGAACTTCCCCATATCTTAGGCGATCATTCTTGAGGGTAAACAGGCGCATGCTTGACGGTTAACGTGCGCAATGTTCCCACCCCGGCCCCCTCTCGCCGAAGACGTGTTAATAAGCACCTCGGGCCTGGCATCTTGCTGACGCGCTGACAGAAGGTCACCACATCTGTCAATTTCCATTTGACGCGTAATAATTGTTTGATTATTTTATTTATAGATGGAGCTTAAAAATGTATGAGGTACACGGAGGGGAAAAAATAACATCTTTTTCAGCTGTCAGGCGCCCGTTCCCTCCACTAGCACCAGGAAATTAGAAGGACAAATGTTTGACAGTCCAATTTTACTAAATGCAACCACCGGCGTTGGGGGGGGGGGGGGCGGGGGGGGGGCGGGGGGGGGGGGGGGGGGGGGGGGGGGGGGGGGGGGGGG
>JABFDZ020000097.1:19436090-19447852 GCA_019775955.2 Pollimyrus isidori
CCCCCCCCCCCCCAAAGCCATTTTCAAGAACAAGCATATTTTGTCCCTTTTTGTTGAGCGGCTGCAATGTGTGGTGGTTGCTTGGTCGCTCTTAGATTTTCCTCCTACGTTCGCTCACCTCTCACCCAGTCAACCCTTATTGCCTCATCCGGTGCAGAAGAAATCTTGTGAGGCAGTCACCTTGTACTGATCCAGTGACTTGGCTGATCTAAGGCAGGCGGTGACACTGTACTAACAGAGGATTACTGGAGTGATGGGGAACAATGGCATTGCTTGGGGTTTCAGGAAACTCTCTCGTTGGGGCGGCACTGTAATAAGATGCTCTCTGCTCAGTTCCCTGCATCAGCCTGGACCGGTGCCTCTGCTGTGTGATGGGACTCGTGCGCCAGACAGGAAGGATCCTGCCGGCGGCTCTGGTCTGATCTCCGTGGGAAGAGGGAACATTTACACCTGCTCCCGCTGCCATGTGTTGGGGGTGTGTGTGTGGGGGGGGGGGGGGGGACAACCGGTGACGTATCCTTTGTCCTTGTATGACACCCAGCCTTCTGCAATCGGGCTGCCGAGAAGCCAGGTGCTGTCAGGTGACCATAGTGGTTATACATCATTGATGTCAGTCATTGATGACTCTTTCTCCCATGCATCGATTGGAAAGTCACCATAGAACTGAAGCTTAGGGGCAAATCAATGAGAACCGTGATTCTCCTTGAATGCTTCAGCAGGGTGGGGTCATGTAACCCCCCCACCAGCCTCCTTTTAATTCACTGTTTTGTTTACGATGGTACATACTAAAGAGAGTGGTACCATGCTCAGCTGCAGGCTAGAGATCCATTATCCATGTAATTTCTGCAGAATTTCCATATGGTGTCATAGCAAAACTCAAACGGATAAGCTGTCGTGGAAAATACATAAATGAATGGAACTCCATAAGATGTTGTTTTGTTGCACGGGTTAACGATCAAGCTATAGACAATTACAACAGCATTAAAAAGACCAGACATTGTTCACTATGGAACATTTAAAAGATCACCAGCATCAAAGGTATCATAAATGGAAAGATAGAAACCTTGAGTACAATTCATATCTCATTTAAACTACATTGAGAATCCTACGTTTTATCATCAACCTTATGAAGACATTTGTGTTGGGAGAGTATGTTGTTCCCCCATTATAAACAGCGCATAGATTAAATGTCTCGTAGCACAGTGGTTTAGCAGAGTATTATAAATCTGGGAGATTTCAAATTGGCCGGTGGGTATTGTGTTCTGGCTCTACTCTTGAGGCACTGGCCATGTCTGATTTTAGGTGAAGTGTGATTATTTTGTGTACTGCTTTGGGTATATTCTCCAGTAAGAACATGTGGTGCATGTGTGCCTTTCCTTGGGTTCAAAAGCCTCCACAGCCCAAGATGGTAAAAATATTTACATTTGTTAGCAAGATAAGGGATTAGAAAAGGCAGGTTAATTAAACTTGGTTTAATTAGAAGTTTTATGTTTTGTTTTTTTCTTTTTGGGGGGGGGGGGGAGTTGGGGGCAGGTATTTTTTGTCTTTAATTATGCCTTCAGTGAGATATGTAATATTTTGATACTTGATGAGAGATCAGTGAGTGCATTCTGGAGGGTCACACAATGCTAACGGCTATGGAAAGATGGAGTTTGCAGTTTGCATTCTGTTCTCCTACGATTCCTAAATCCGTGTAGGAGGTACATTGATTTCTGCTGACCCGTGCGTAAAGGTCACGAGTAGCCTGCTACGAACATGCCCCGAACTAACCTTCGACCTTTGTCCCTGTGGTGGTGAGGCTTGCGGCCTGTTAGGATAACCGCGAGAAAGCGGAGCTCAAAGCTGCAGCACTGCCTGTCATTCCATTCCTGAAACAAACACGCAGTGGGGGGTTGAAAGGGGTACGGTGGGGACATGTTGTGCAGGAAGACAGTACTAAACTGGAGCATCACGTTGGGGGTGAAGCAGCAGAACTGTAAAAGATAAGGATTTAGTTCCACCATGTATGTCAGAGGTTAGGATATTATGTTTCATGTGGCTGGGTTTTGCCATCATTATGTATTTACTTAAAATCCACAGAGATGGTCAGGTGTTTTTTCAAACGTATACAAACAGAATTCTTATTCTAAACTTGTGTGTGTGTGTGTGTGTGTGTGTTTGTGTGTGTGTGTTTGTGCATATAATGATGTTTAGAATAAGAATTGTTTATATGTGTAAAAATCATGCACACACAGACACACATGATTTTCTGTGGTAAAACCGGCCACAGTATCATTGGTAATATTGCATTAATCAACAGGAAGCCAGAATTACAATCATTCTACTCAATTCCCTGTCTCATCTAGCTAGTCCAGTGGACATTCCTGTTAAGTCATAAAATATCTAAAATAGAGAAATGACAAAAATAAATACCTTTAAGTGTACTATATATACATTCTTCTGAAATTCCCACACAGTATTGCATAACAAACACGGGTCTGGTCCTTTCTCAGCAGCTTATAACAGGCCAGCGTATCAGTTCAGCCCTACTGGTGGCCAGCAATCACACTCCCATCTGCCAGTCCAATGTGCAAACAAGGCACCAGGACCGAGGTCGCACTTCTGATTCATTGTTTGGAAACCACTCTGGTGAAAGAACGGGGCAAGCATAGCGGGGGCTGGGGGCTAGCAGCCAGGGGCGCGGTGTTACGGGAGCCGCCTTCGTGGATCCCTGCATGTTATTCGCCATACCTGCCCTATGGGAGTTGCCCCTCAAAACTGCCCACGCTTTCGCTTCCGTGCAAAATGAATAGGTAAATAACTAGAAGCCAGGTCAGGGTGGCTCGGCCGTCACCCCCCACACCCAAGAGGCGCCGCCTTATTTGTTGTGCCGAAACAACGCGACTAATTAAGTGTCCTTAGCAAGCATTAGATTCCCTGATAGCCGTAATTGCGAAGTGGGTATATTTCACAGCAAACCGTGATTTAAAAACACGGATTATACAACTCCTACTTTTATGTATGAGTACGCAAGGTTATATGTGTAATCTCAGTGATTAGGAAGGAAAAGAGTGTTTTTTTAAGAATTGAAATGTGATATTGTTACATAAAAAACCCACCTCCATTCTTACATGTTATAATATGTTTGCATAACGAGGTAAACCGTAGTGAGGCGCTATCAAACGTGTGGCAGTGCAGGGCTTTTTACAGCGGGGTAGCTGCCCTTCTGGGGTATAGTTTAATAACTCATTATATTCCTGTTTGAACACCGGGGTTAGCCCATGACACTCGGCAAACGGCTTTCCCCGCATCCTACAGCTTTCTAAACATTAGTTACCCATTGCGAGTGATTATTAATACGCAGCTGCCCTCTTGCTTTGTTCTCACTAACAGCATTTCAGACGCTGACGTGGGGGTGTTGGCTCGTCCATTCTTACGGTATTATTGCACGCTGTGTTTTCTACCGCATGCGGCTGGCCAATGCTGTTATTCCTAAGTTAAGTTAAACTCGTAGCTGCACAAGGTCATGGCTTTTGTTTGCTTATAGTGTAAAATCATGATTGTTGTTTCTTTTTTTTTTTTTGTATTTTGCCGTATTGCTTATTCTGATTATTTTGAGTATGTCCAGTCTGACACACATTACATATATTTCCTGCATAACTTTACCATCTGCATTTTTCCAGCACGTTCATGGAAATCTGTTTAGTAAGACCATCGCTGACCTTCAGGACCCCACAAAGCAGGACAATATATGCTGAAAGTCCCACAAGTCACATTTGCATATATCAATAGGGGCAACTAGTACAGTGATTAAAATTACACAGTGTAGAGTAAACAGATGACTTACCACTGCATTTTAAATGTTAAAGCACATATGCATGAAAGGTTAGTGTCAACCTCTTGGTTGCCCTGTAGACTTTATATGAGGATAATATACATATGCATACATTCACACAAGGTGAAAATTACAATCAGAGAATGTTCTGGAGTGAATGGGTGAAAAGGAATTCTTTTGAGTGGAAGAGGACATCTTTTATTTCCACTTGTTTGATTACTGTCCCCATAATTGCATTTGCTCGATAATAAAAATGATGACTTTCACAGCACCTTGTGATTGATGTGAAGGCTTCAAGGTATGTCATGCTGCAGACTGCAGCACCAGCTCACAGGGTTAAGAACTGACATAATTGTTGGAAATTACAGTGTGTGTGCCCCATTCCTCACCTTCTATGACACTCAGAGAAGAGTGACTGGTTATTCCAAACCATTTAGTGGTGATATATGCATATATATTGTATGCCTATTTATAGGCATTTTTTACAATTAACATTAACCGTTCATTTATTATTCTAGCAGGTACCATTTACAGCTGTCAAACTAGTTATTATTATTGGATAACTAGTAAGACTGGATAACTTGTTATGATTATTATACAATGCATAGAGTATATAGGTTATTCAATAGATATATTTTTAAAAGTTCTGAATTATGTAAAATCATTTTGATATGAAATGCTTCTACGAGTTCTGTGGAAGAAAGTCTCAATAGTAATACGAGTTGTTTTCTGTTGTTTATAATAAAATTGTAATGTCAAGAAAGAAGTGCAGTGACTAGTTTAGGCAAAGAAGTATGCAGAAATTTTTCCCCTCTTGTGGAATTTGTTTTAACTTTATACAGACACTTCCCGGGTTATGATGGTCTGTGTTACTTCAATTTTACAATGGGTATGATTATTCAATAAATTACATAAGATATTAAACCTTGTATTTTAAAATAGACTTTGTGTTACTGATTTTGCCCAACTCTAGGCTGTAAGCTAGGATAGGTTATTATGTTTGCTATGTTAGGTGTACTGTATTAAAATACAATTATTACCGTACGATACTTTTGCATTACGATTTATTTATTACAGTTTATTAAAACGTGACCCAGGGAGCATATATACTATAAAATGATCGTCTACCCTGGGTTTGTCCTTTCATCAAGAGAGCCTTGTTGTGCTTTTATTAGCCGATTGGCTAATAGGAATGTCTTTGATGTTTGAATGGTTAACCTTCAACATTACATAGTAGTCATTGCGAAAAGAAACCATACCTTACTGTATTCTGGCTCAGTGGCAGTGGATCTAAGGATTCAAGTGGAGGTGTGATGGTCGGGGTATATAATTTTGGGTGTTCTTATGCTATGCTGAAGCTGGCACTGAGCACATGTCCATCAGACTTGTGCATAGTATTGCTAACTAGTTTGTTGGACTTTAACGTACAGCAGGGGGAGCTAAACATGGTAGCACTCTTGCACTTCTATGGGGTATTTGTGTGGCTCAACAGTGTTCCTGGAGCAGTTGTACCAAATAGGTCTTTTGTTCCTTACTGTTAAAAGACATGGAGAGGTGGTAAATTTTCATTTATATCTGGGTGTTTTTATCTAACCTGTAAGAGTAGTTGGTGTGGCACAGTATAGGTATCGGTGTTCATTTTTCTGGAGTGGACCCTAGAGGCAGCTCCGGAGTGCTAATCAGTCTCACGAAATCGCCCGTGTTTCTCTCCACGCAGTTACAAAGCCAGATTAACATCTTTTCTCCATTTACACATTTTTTCCTCCCCTGATCAGCAGCAGGTGCCATACTGTCTCACCCAGACCACATGAGTAGTTGTTAAAGGTTTCTGTGTATTTTTAATTGGTAATGACACAGTTGCAATATTCCAGGGATGTTGTATAAAATCTGTTATTTTAGGTTTGAGGTTCTTGTTTTTTTTTCTTAATTTCTCCTTAAGATTTAGCATTACTGCATCCATCAATGATGATTACCGAGGTTAGCTTTCTTAAGGTTTTAGTGTAAGATTCCCTGGGATGGACTGCCATCCCATCTGGGGTGTTGTCCTGCCTCGCGTCCTGTGCTGCCTGGAATAGGCTCCAGCTGCCCCATCCCCCACCCCCATGTGACCCTGTACCGGATAAGCTGTCGGAAGGATGAATTTTTCCACGGACGAATCATGTGTTTCCTCTACAAAACGGAGGCTGTGGGCCTGCAAGCGCTAAAATGAAGGCCCGCTGAAGCAAACGTGCTGCTTGTTCTCATGAAGATGGGAAGCTCCGGAACGGAGGCTGTGTTAGTGATTAGGTTTGAAGTGGAGGAGGACTGCTGGTTGGCATGCGGCCGCTTACCAAAGAGGGACATGTGAGCGCTGGAGCAAGTCTGATTACATGCTTGGCAGCATCGCCTGGATGGGGGGGGGGGGGGCGGCTGGCACTGAAGTGCAGCACACGTGACTCAAAAAAAAAAAAAACATGCACCCAGCATTTTTATATTAGGTTCAGCAGGATTAATTTTATGTAACAAAGCATGATACAGGTGAGGCCCTTGCATTTGGTCCCAGCAGCATGGGGGAATGAGACTGCAGGTACACTGCTGATTGCAGAACTGGTGGTGACAAAAATGCAAAGGTGACCGTGAGTGGAAAATGATGGCTGGAACTGAACTATTTAAGGCTTCGAAAATGGGAGCTCTGTAACTGGCTTTAGATAAAACTATCCATTTGTCCTATCAATCCATCTTACAAACGCTTATCCAGTATCGGGTTATGGGGGTGGTGCGTATCCCAGTCAGCACAGGGCACAATGGGAAAAATGCAAAAGGTGAATATTAAAGATTATTACTCAGTGAGAACCAATGGCCTGACAAATTCAGGGCTGAGGGTTCGAATTCCTCCCTGACTGTGTGGTTTGCGTGTTCTTCCCCTGTCACGTGGGTCTCCCCCCACAGTGCACACACATGGAGGCTGACTGGTTTTTGGAATTGCCCACAGCGTGTGACTGTGTGTGCCCTGCGATGGACAGGCATCCCTTCCCGGGTGTAACCCTACCTGGGATTGGCCGCAGCCCCCCCCCCCCCACAAATCTGACCAGGATAAGTGGCTAGAAGATGGATGGATGAATTAGTCGGATGCAGGAAATGGGTTGCAAAAAAGCGCTGCCTTCTCTCAGATAGACAGCATGGCTGCTCTGCCATCTGTTTAACAGCAGATTTTTTGCATGGGTAAGAGTGGCATCCAAATTCCCCTTACTGTGGGTTACTGTGACACTCCTCTTGGCTCAAGAATTTCATGGGCACATCACTAGGACATTTCAGAGTACCATCCCCCACTTGCAGAGTAAGGTCTCTGCACCCTGGAGGGTGTCAGTTCTCCCCTGGCCCAGGGCCCGTGATCCACAGGCCTGTGATAGCGTGTCGCTGCCTTTGCCCTCTTACTGTCCATGTTCAGCCCCAGGAAGGGAGCCTCTGCCTTCTGTCCTGTTCCAAAGCCGCCTCCCCAGAGACTGGCTGCCAATTAACATGATGTTTGTAGAGGGCTTGATGAGGCACATGTTGTTACATTGTGAAATGATAAGCATTTGACTTTTCCATTTCCACGGGGCTCCTTTATTCTCTCCCACCAGAATCCTAATGTGTGGCTACAGATGGAACACAGGTGCAGGAGAGAGCGTCCTCTAAGTCTCTCGCCACCTTTCATCTGACTGGCCCCTAGAGATCACGCACCTCCTTTGATTGGCACCTGCTGCCTAATTCTGGATTACCGCTTCTGTCCTTCCACCCACCACAGGACACGGATAATTGGGCGTGAGGAAGGCTCATCCGTGCTCAACACACTACGGCCACTAATGCGTAGTTTGCTGTCCCTCTCTTTTCACGTCCCCCGTGCTGAGTCTGCTGGTTTAATAGCTACGGGTATGGAAAACGCCAGCATGTCTGCGCTGCGGCTAGAAGAGTGAAGACTCGCCTGCAAACAGGAAGAAGGACATGGAGTTAAGCGGGGTCACAGAAGTGTCCCTGGGCCTCGGCTAGATTCCCGTTGATTAATCATGATTCAGTTTTTAATAGCGCATGAAGCAGTAATGAATTCTAAGGAAGTAATAATGATTCATGTACTGTTAACTCAAATTTACTAAAATATCAAAAGTCAGATTAATGCCAAATGCTTGGGAAATTCATCATATTAAGTTCCCTGGTGTTCATAACATTTCTTCCTTTAAATTAATGTAATCCTTTAAATGAATAGTCACACTTAACTGATGAGGCCTTACTATAAGGGCTTTGGTAATCTTTTTAAGATTCCTATCACATGACTGCTGCTATGTGAGTGTGTGTGAATTTATCTCTTTATGAAAACACAGGTCAGCATGTATAAGTTTGGAGCAGCGGGATGAAAGTGTCCTCTTGTTGGTGATCCCACCTTTGTGTGGGTTGAACCACTAAGGTGCTGATTCAGAGGGGGGGACAGGCTGAGATCTCCCGTGTTTGGGTTGGTGTCACGCCCCCCCCCCAGCTTTCTCCCCCCCGTTTACTGCCACTCCATCACTGTGGGGCCTGACGGGTGTGCCGATAACAATCCGGATTAGGAAGCGGAGCGAAGCGGAACTGTTGCCATCTGGGCGGTAATCCCTGCCCGCCGGGCCGCGGGTCGTGGGGGAGCCACGTAGGCCACCGCTCCGCTGCCCATCGGACCCATGCAGAGGAGCCTCCGTGCTGCACATGAGCACAGAAAATGCCACATGGCGTATGGAGCATGGATATGGTGCAGATCATTTCCATCCACTATCCTCTGCGCAAATTTACAGACACCAATATTCCCAGGAAAAGCAACTGCAAATTTTGAAGGAATTCTGAAGGATACTTTTAACACGTCTTCAAATTAAACAAGTTAATTAAGTTAATTAAAACCCTACGATTGTGCAAGACTGTGACTGCACCCATAAAAAAGTAGGGTTTTACTGAAGCAATTAAATACACAACAATAGAGTGAGTTCCACATTTAACCTCACTACAGATATGCTACTTTCTTTAGTTTTTGAATAGCATTTTTTTCTTTTTCTGGCAGTTCACAATCCCTGCTGTAATAATGGGTTGCGTTCGATAACTGCCCGTGGCGGATTTTTCCGGCACCTTTCCCACTAGGCTGCAGGGATGAGGAGCTGGCTTTGTGCAGCGGTATTTCCAAGTGAAATATGGCTCTCGTAGCGTTCCTGGCATGGGAGCTTAGTCCACAGTACCAGATCACATCTTCCTTTACGTCCCTGTTTCTGCATCACAAGTCACAATCTCAGATGCATTTAAAGTGCCGACTGGAGGCTGAGTCAACTGTGAATTCATCTCGACAATGTTATTGTTTTAATTAAGCAATTAATATCACTTGACAATTTTGGTAGACACATCAGTTATTTAAATTATGATGAGATCTTTACTTTAGAAAACAGCTTGTTATCTGTAATAATATCAGTTTTTATGTGAGCGGCAGTGGCGTGTATCCTATTCCCTCTGAAAAATGCAGACACAGCAACAAGATAGTTCTCCATTTCTACTCCATTTTTTAAATGTAGTACTTTCTTATTACCCATCTTTTATATGGGTTTTTATTTTTTATTCCGAGTTCCTTTGTTGTGGAAGTATCATTATGCAAACTCCTGTTTTCTGAACGTGCTGAGAGTTCGTGGAGAGCGTCGGAGTTGCCACTCACTGACGGAGCCCCTGGATCTGCAAGTGTAATGAGCGGGATGTTTGACTCCCACTGACAAGAGTTATATGGACCCAGAATAGATGAGCACTGCACCTCAAACCTGCACTGCCCAGCGTTGGCCAGAAATCCGATCGGGCCGAACTGTCCTGCAGACTAACAAGAGATAGCCGGCAGCGGCAGTGATGGAGTGTGTGCCAAAGGGGGCCGTGGCCTCTGTTATTGATGCGTTATTTCATTTCACAGCCTGCATTGCTCTCTGTAGTTTTTCACACTATAGTTTTCATCCATTTGCATATTAGAGTTGGCATTTATTTATGTGAACACCAGTAGGGCAATAGCAAATTCAAGATTCTAACCAAAGAGATCAGGTCTAGAGTAAATTCATCACAACTGGAATTTTTATCGTTCTTTATATTTTACAGCTTCTCCAAAATAAGGTTTAAAAAAATTAAGATAGGGTTACATAAAATATTTAGAATTTGAATTCTGTCTTTTTGGTGTTTTATGCCAGATGAAATTGTAAATAAATGGGCAAAAATATTCTACCCTCGCTGCACCCAAATATCAAAAAAAGGCCATATTAACTTGCAGAACGCATCACTTGACATTTTCTCAGGTGTGACCACAGATATACAAAGACTATTGATGAAAAGGCTTGGACAACTTCTCCTATATACATGTTCTCTCTGAGCTGAGCTGCCACTAGCTAACACCCATGGAATCGCTCACTGCACTGATTTGCAGGTGGTCCCTGCCTGATTTGCAAGGATGCGCTCAGTTTGGGTAGCCTGGTGCGTCACGCATCTGGTCTGGAATCGCTGTGAGTCGCAGTGAAACATAAACGTCTGTTCGCATGACAGCGTGCTAAAATAATGAGCTTCGGAAGTAGACGCTGTGATTGTGCCGTTTCAATGGAATGTAAACAAAAAAATTAAAAACTCGCAGCCTACTGGTCAGTGCAAGATTGTGCTCCACAACAATACGGGTTTGTACAATAGTTGTTTCTGCTCTTGCAAAAGGTATTTCCATTAAATTCATTTCCAGGCAGTATGTGCCTTCCAAACCGTTAAATTGCACATTGCCTTATAACCAGATGACAGGCCTCGCCAAAAAACCATGCAATTTTTCTTTCCTTCTTCATTTAGAATTGCATTTATTTTGCTTTAGTTATTGTCCAGCCTAATTCATATCAATTACCATTTGATATTTCCATAAGAAATTTATGGTAAATATGAAGAGTTTACCGTCTAGGATTTGTTAATGGAAGCTTTTTTTTGTTTGAAGACTGTCATGCTTACTGGCTGTGCTCTGGAAAGGAGCTCCAGGACGGACCGCTAGATGGCTGGGAGAAAAACGTGATCTCTCAGTTCCAGCCGCAGTGCACTCTTTCAGTATTCATGCTCCATCCCCCACAGTGTACAGTGGGTAATATGAAACATGTACTGCACTGTAGCAACATGCTGCCGCTGCTGCAGAACTGATCCGTGACTCCAGCATGAAGCAGCCAGTCGCTTCATTCCATGGGATGAAATGTCAGCTGCCGCACTGATTTAATTATTGTCCATCGTGATTAAGTCAGATTATAACACTGTACTGTAAGCAGTGCAGTTTTAGTTATCACTGCACTGTGGGCCTTAGGGCTGCAGAATTGTCAAAAGAATGAAAAACAGAGGTGCATACGATATGTGCACGTATATGTATATACACACACACATACACACACACACACACATCCAATGGGTAAGAATCTGTAACTGTTCTTTTTGGTGAGAACACAGCTGATGATCACATAAGTCATGAAATAGCTGTATAGCTGTGTTAACACTGTTGCTGATGTCCTTAATCATACAATAAAATACCCATTCAGCTGTTTCTTTGTCAGTCTGAAATACAGTCATTCTTCTTTGAAATTTGATGAGTAATATAATATAACTCTATTTCATTGTGGCTCGGCATTGGGGTGTCCGTACCTAAGCTGCCGCCCGGCACTCAATATGTTGTCATTACTTTGGTGTATTATGGTTGAATTGACTCTTAACATCAGGTAGTATTTGACCTTTTTACTCACGGAAGCAGAAAATGGCAGGCAGCTACGACCAGGCTTCACAAAAAGCCCTCAAGTATCAAACAGCCGGACTGCAGAATGTAACACATTTCTGTATGACCTGGCGTCGTTCTACGTGGTGCCCCCAGCTGTTTAAACTGATGAGGTGGGGCAGCTGGGAGGGGGGGGGGGGGGTTGGTGGTTGAGTAGCTGGTACCTTTCGGAAA
>JABFDZ020000097.1:19447952-19467808 GCA_019775955.2 Pollimyrus isidori
CGCGCCGCGCCCCCCCGCTCTGCCGCCGGGGGGGGGGGGGGGGGGGGGGGGGGGGGCCCCCCGCCGGTGGTTGAGAAGCTGGTACCTTTCGGAAACAGCTTGCTATAGGAAGGTATGCTAGCCGTTCGGGAAAGGTGGTTCAGACGTGTGGACACAAGGGGGTTCATTGGAGCATCATACGTGGAGTAAACCTGTGGCACAAGAGGGAAAGGGCTGGGGGGCGGGCCTCTATCCGCCACTTGTGCCTCATGCACATTCTAATTGGGTGCAATAAATCGTTGACGGGGGACAGGGTAGGTCAGAGCAGGGAGACAAGATTACTAAAGCATTACGGTCAATCAAAGAAAGACCTTGAATTGGAAGATTTTAATTAGAGTTGGTTTCTTGTTAGTGAGGATGTATGGGAGGGGGATCAGGAAAGGCTTGACTTTTTTCTATTTTAATGGCTTGTTGAAATTTCAGAAATGGAATTCTGGACATTTAATGGGTTTTCAATACATTGACTGAGCTGGTATTATTGCTGTTATTTTCTGTATAATTAAATCCCGCTTGTTCATGATAATAGACTGGAGGGCAAATATGAGCTGGACAAATGTATGGTCAAGCTTTATTCTGTCCCTGTTAATTGACGTGTGATACTCAGCTAAGAATAGCTGTCATAAAACGAGGCAATGGAGGTTGTAAAATACCGTTACACTTTGTGTTAGCCTGAGTGAGTTATCTAATTCAAATCTTATTATTGACTGGCAATTTAAGATAATTATAGATGTTTTAATGTTCTCTATTCAATGTTCCATCGTCAATTCAAACAAGTTAATTTACCCTTGCTGAGGAGAAGAATAGAAACTAGCAAAGAGACTAATGCGGTGATAAGAATTAATTGTGGATATTACAGATTGCCAGCACACGCTTAAGAATAGTGACAGGTTGACATTGATATCACATGATTATTTTGCTCCTATCTGCAGAAGCATGTTTTTTTCAAAATCATGATACTACACATAACAGATGAGATACCAAGCCTAGTGACCAGCGGCTGGCGAATTGGCTAATATTTTGTAGATGTCAATTATGGTTTTGTGCATTTTGTACACTCTTTCTTTGTTAGCATACTCTTTCATTTCTCAACGTTTTCTACTGCTAGAGCTGCTGTACAGGATAACCACCTTACAAAATGTAGCCTGGTGGATTAGAACCAGCTGTCCTTTGATCATGACTCTTCAGTCACTAGGCCTGGTTCCCCAGCTAGTGCGCCATCTGCTGTCTATTGGAGGCAACTGGCCTGTTTAGGTGAGGCTCCCACCCCTCTAGGCTCTGAGTCACTCACTTCTCCTACTTCGCCTGCACTCTTTTATTGCACTTCAGCAGCCATATGTTGAGTGACGTTTTATACCTCAGCAGGGAGGGGAAATACTTAAAGTGATTAGGCCCCATCTTCGGGCCGCTGCCGAATTCTGATTTACTTTCGCAGGGGAGGGGGGAGGATCGACATGGAGGAGGAGGATCTAATGCTGGTTGGTAGAGTCCATCGTCTTCTTGCAGGACGTGTTCTTCAGCCCGTGCGTGAAGGGCAGCGCCTACCATTCCACATGCCCATGGTCTTCTCAGCATTCTCCCCAGTTCAGGGTACGATTTTATGGATTATGAGAACAGAGGTTTCGGTCCTCTCGCTCCCGGGGTTCTCGCTGTGGCTTTTCATCTTTTGTCATATTACAATGCAATTGCATTTAAACCGAGGAGATGCAGGCGTTTCTCTGGTTTGTCGGCCTCAACCGAACAAGAGTCAAACCCATCTAGTTGTTTTATGTCTATTTATAACCTTACTCATGACTGGCGGTTCTCTATAGGGAGACCCGCCTCGCTGTCTCTCTCAGATAACCAAAGTTTGGTTTCGAAATGCAGCCCCTCGCTAAGTACAGAACTAGGAACGACAGCGTAACGGAATTTCAAAGGGGCTTTCTCGCTGAACGCAAGGTGCGCCACGAGAGATGACTTCATGACGCGTGTCCGGCTAATGGGACTGCCGGAGGACGTCCCTGTCATCCGAGGGAAAGCTCCTCCCTGCTAACCAGTCGTCGCCTCGAATCCACAGAACGAACGCCTATGTGTTATCACTTTTATCTCCGTGCGGAATGAAAAGCCTACGTATGAGATGCATGATTGTATCAGGAGGACAAGGACTTAATTAAATTTGAATGGTAGATTATTCATATTCAAAAGGACGTGGTCTTATCTCCTCTTTCCAAAATGATGGAAGTCTGAGAACAACGAATTCTCTGTCATCAACCCGGTAATTCTCCTTTCTTTTCTTCTCCTTCATTCCTCTTGAGGTGAAAATTAGGTCAGCTCTCGAGCTGTTTTTGTTAAGTGCTGCTGTTGAGTTTAGTTTTATTTTTTTGCACCAATGCCAACTGAAATTGTTAAATTAAGCTATAACTGTTTACTTCAGTATCCAATTCCCAAGTGGAGTGAATTACAGCAAGGTTTCTGGTTTTCTTGTGTTAATTTATCATTGCTGGAGTTTGCGTTTGATTTGCGTCTTTAATGTCCTGTTGGACTGAAAGGCCTCGGGCAGTTTACTGCACCAATAGCACATCATTTTCATAACAGGTATTTACTAAGGAGTTGAAAGTAATTATTTCTTTGGCTTTTGATATTTTGAGATGCTTTTCTTTAGTACTGAAGTTTAAAGAGTAATAATAACAAACAGGACAATCTATATAACAATATATTGGTCTGTAAAAAGATCTGAGAACATTTCCATTCCTGTGGATCTTCTCTAGGTAACGATTCCTTGTGCTTGGATCTTCAGGTACAACAGAAATATGCAAGTGATCTCTATTTAGTAACATTTATAAACCTTGATGTGTGGAATGAGTGAATTCATATCATCCAGTTTGTCAATTCTGCAGAGTGTTTCTAGGCACCAACAAAGGTGGATGGTTCAGGTCCAGAAAGAAAAAAATCCAAACCAGGTCTTTGTTTCAATAGACCAGCTGAGCATAAAGACTCACAGTTGCAGGGAACCCATCTGGTCAGTTTAAACAAAATCTTGGCCTGGATATTTACTTTCTGGACCTGAACTGTCCATCTCTGCAAAAATGTACATAATTTTCAGAAAAACCAAGTTTACCCAAAATCAGTTCGACTTCAGCAAAACATAGGATCTACTGGATCACATAAAAAATTAAATTAAGAATTACTCTGAACTATTTTGGCATTCATAATTTGAATAATGATTATGAATGAGTGTTATGAAATAAGAACATCAACCTTAAGAACATGGCTTTCTATAGATAAATTGAATGTGGGCTTTAATTAATCATGGTTCAAGCAAAAAATGCTAAGGTTATATTGGTTTAAACCGTTTTTAATGTGGTAATCAGTCATTTTATCATCAAGTTAAAGTATTTGCCTAATTCTCTGATAATACAAGCATAACAATAACAAAATTTCATAGATATTACACTTTATTTCCACAACAAGAAGCATTACATTTGTTCACATATTAACTTTTTTTAAACAACAATGACCTGTTTGTTTTTTGTTGATGAAACTGAAACATTGCTGTATTTTTTTTTTATAATTGTATGCAATTATTTTTTCATTGGATAATCAGTTTTGTATTAAATTAATCCAATGTAGAAAAGTGAATTTGCACCTTTGCCATGTCTTCAATACTCATGTTCCTACGCAGATTGTATGTTTGTTGCTGAAAAAGTCGCTGTACCTTCACCACATCTTGCATGCACCAATTAAACTGCCTGGCTTAATCTCCAGAGCTGCTGGACTTTGTCCTTCAAAGGACTTGTCCTGCCTTGGTGCCTTAACACACGCAGTCTTTGAGGGAAAACCTTTTAATTACCAGTTTGTTTAGTGTCCTTTATTTATTTATTTAGTCTGTTTTGCAAATCATCAAAGGCTCCATGGTAAATAGTAACTGTATTTCATTTTCTGCTTTTTTATACTGTTTAGAGGCCTCACATGCACAAGAAGATAATGACTAGATGTGACAATGGGACATATCTCACTGGCGAGGAGGAGCATGCTCTGTTGTTAGCTAGACATTTTTCTTAAGCGCATAAGTGGATCGACATGTGACTAAGGTTATGCGTTCATTTTTACCTTTAATGTGTTTTAGTGCCATAGTTTAATTGCTAACAGATTCCCATGTTACTTTTTATCTGTGCTAAAGACATGAAAAGTAAAGATCTTATGAAATGTATGATCAATTTATGCTTTTAAAAACTTAGGCATGGATACATTTCAAAGGGCAAACTAGCTGTTGCAAAAAAAAGAACCGTTGCATGCAAAGCAATGATTTGTTTTTCAGACCACAGTAAGCAGCAGGAAAATGCATGTCAAAAACATTCTAGTTCATAATGGGTTAGCATTAGCATAAGTTTAGGAGGCTTTGCTGAACTCTATACTCTTCCACTCCATTTATGTAGTTCTCTGTCCCATCTCTGCTGCCAAATGTTGCAAGTAGTGTCTTCCGATGCGTAATGATGTAAATTATGGATTCCACATGGCAGTGAAACAGCTTACCTTTGAGTTTAGAAACAATGTGAGTACAGTCAAGGGGACGGAATTCAGAATGCAGACAAAGCAGCAGTGCAAACAGTATGTCTTGTAAATTGTTGTATTTAATCATGCTAATCAATTAGTTTACCAATGCCAAGGGAAACTGGGGGCAAATGGGAAGTTAATGTTCAGGAGAAAAGTGTAGGTCTATAAAATGGGCTGGGGGCTTGCTGTGCTGAAGACAAATTACTATAATTTATGCATTAAGTACTATATTTGAATGAGTGAGAGTCGTTCCCCATCGAGAGTGAAATAATGTTGCCTAAATGTTCCCACATAATATATTGGAGTCTACCAAAATGGTCTTAAGATGCCAAAAAAGGTTGCAGCCCCTTTACGGGTTCCTCTGAATGACCAGCCACTCCAAAAAAGAGCTTTGGTTCACTGTGTTACTACAGGAAATGAAGGATGGGTTATTGGTCATTTCCTTGCTATCCGAAAAGTCACAAACACCCTTGTGGACCAAGCAGTCTTCCTGCACAGTTTGCTTCCTTGCCGTTTCTGCGGCTGTTCATTAGTTTAGACCCATCGCTGAATCAATGTCAAGTCGCAATGCCTGGTTTGACTTTCAGTCGGCGGATTTATTGTTAAATTGTGCGTACATTAAACAAAGCATGCTGTGGAGGATTAGAACATATATCTGTGTATTAATGGGGATTAATAGACTGCTTCATTGTGGCAAATAGAGTTGAGACAAGAATAAAGTGGTTTGCTGAATAAGAGGCTTTGATGTGCAGCTTCCGGTTCACTATATAAACAATTTCTCCATATATGTGATTATACACTACGCTGTCATTGTTATTCATTAGCCACACTCATTTGCACCAAGATTTTACATCTTTGGAACAATCCCAGTACAACTGTGCTTGTGGAGATGCTGTGCAATTACAATGCCCATTAACACGGGTAAAATAAATCAACCACCCTATGTGCCACATATTTAAAGATGGAGTTCTACGAGTTTTCTCCTAGACCCATAATACATGCACATCAAATGTGTCCAGCTCGTCCTACGCCAGCTGTAACAGACGTGATGGGGACAAGAGGCCGAGGTCAATGGTCACACAGGTCAGGGCATAAATATGGCCACCCCTAGCGATGTCTCCACGCTCAGGTTGGCGGGCCGACGGCTCCCAGGACAACTATCGCAGATGGCTGGCCGGGCCAATCCCGCCGGGCTACCCCGCACACCAGCGGTAATCAGGTGTCAGGAGCACATCTGCGGCAGAGGGCGGCTGCTTTAACACCCCCCGGTGGCTCGGGGAGCTGAAGCGTGCTTCTGCAGCCCTAGGCCATCAGTCTAATTGGTGGCCGCTGTCAATAGAGCCGTTGGCTACTGAAGCTTGCATGAACGCCTGGGCTTTGGGATTCAGGCTGGCCTCTCTGCCGCGCCAGTCGCACTGCTTCTCACTTCGGGCCGCGTGGGGGATGTTTTTTTAATCACTTGTATACAGATTATAAAAACTATATGGGGGTGATTTAAGGTCTCCACCTCATCCTGGCCACAGATGGCAAGCATAAGGGACAGTTTGAATGTGTCGTCTATCTTTGTCTGCAGACCCAATTAGGAGCCGGCACCTGCCTGTGTGAGCGTTAGCAGTATGGCGATTGTAGAGCCTGGTCATAAAAGCCATTCCTCGGACCCACCTGTAGCATCGTAGCATTATCCCTCGCCAGGCTTGGCTCCTGATCCAGCAGGTGTTTTTCTTTGTTTTTTCATAAGTGATCGTAACGTGTCGCAGGTCACAGACAACTTGTTGGCAGTTTAGCCAATGTTCACGGACGAGGCCTCCGGGCATGGCTCACCTGTGCTCCACACAGCCAGGAACGAGGGATGTTGACGAAAAGAAAAATGCGGGGGCGGCCGGTGGGGTGGTGGGCTTGTACGGGGGTGTTGAGTGGCGAAGGGCTCAGCAGAAAGCGAGAGCGACGCCCCCCCACCGCTGTCTGTCGCTGACACCTCTCAAGAGCATTTCATTCATCAAACGTGAGGGGGGCCTGAGCCGGCGCAATTCATGGCAGATGCAGGATGTGCTGTAAAGGATTGGATTGTGGAGGTTAGGGTTTTAAATTCCCCTAGATGATCCATGATAAACACAGAGAGATTTCTGACGGTCCCTTGTTACCACGACGTGCCGCCAAAGCTGTCACTGGCCCTCCCTGTTAAGGCACACACCTTGCTTTTCATCTCGTCAGCGGTCTAACCACTAATGTCCTCTATTATCCCTGTTATATGCCGCGAGAAGGAGAGACCCAAAAAAAAAAAACACGCAAGCTATTTAAAAGTCTTAATTCGGCAGCTTGTAATGCAGTAATGAGTGCTGATAGGGATAGAGCAGGCCTTCACACCCATTCAATGACAAATGGCTGGGCTTTACTCCGAATGCTAAGTGGGCGTCAAGAGGTGCTGGATCATGTTGTCAAACGGAATGCATGTTCCCCACGATGATTCACAGAGGCGGTTGCCGATGGGGGGAGGATGCCTGTAAGATTTACCATCCAAAAATAGTCTTGATGTTTCCAATAGGCTAGGTGGGGAGGGGTTCCTGGCGGGAAGGGGGGGCGGGCGGTGTATTTCGTCACAAGTGCTCCACTTTTTGTGAATAATCAGGAAGCCTCCATAAAGCGAAATTTGTTTTTATTTTTAAATTACGAAGAAAACAGCCAGAGGTTTGAGAGTGCTAGCAAGTCCTCACTCCAATTTAAAAATCATTTCAGAAATCAGTACGGTCTCACCAAACTCCCTCCTGTGCTCTGTAGCCACACAGCGCAGATTCTGTTTCTGCACATTAGAACAGAAAGTTCGCAGAGATGGTACATTCATGGTAGATTAAACACAAAAGTGATCGGTTTTCTTCGTTTTCTTCTGACATGCTGTTTCTCGGGTGCCGCAGTAGCTCATTCTCCCCAGGGTGGCGGGTTCGATTCCAAGCCCCGGCTCTGTGTGTACAATTTGCATGTACTCCCTGTTTTCATGTAGGTTTCACCCAAGCGTGACATTTTTTTTTAATGGAATGCGACCGGTATCTCCGAACAAGCACTTGGTGTGTTTGTGTTGCCCATCCAAGGTGTCCTGTCATAGGTTGGAGGTTCATCATGAAGCTGCTTTGAATCAGCAGTTATGGGTAATATGACTGGATGCTTCTTCCTTCTCTCAGATGTTCTGTTGGCTTTGAGTCTTTAGCTCTCATTAAACTGTGGAATCTGAAGTTCCTATTTAATGTGCATATTACTAGGTATGGAAGTACAAAAATGAGAATGACAACCCACAATTCGGTTTCATTACTCCATTTGACATCATGTCTTCACTTCATTCAGGAAAATGAGCATATATACTATGATGCTGACACACAAGGGCATAGAGGTGGGTATGGATGGTAGAGACATGTCCCCACAATGTATACTGTGGGATGCGGTGTGTGATTTGGTCTTTACCAGTGATGTAATACTTGTGTATTAGGGGGAAAAACATTTCTTTAAGCATGTATCAGTAACACTGCTCAGCACAAACACAGGCATGTTTTTGCATGCATTATAATTTCATATATGAAACACAGAGAAGGGGGCAGTTATATTAGATAAAATATTGTTTGTTATTGATCAGTGGATAAGTTAAGTGGTGTTACTTTTTACGTAACCTAAATTGCACAGTATTTTAAAGACAATTTTATTTTTAATTTTTGGTTAGCTGCAAGTGCTGTGTGTTCATTAAATACTGCATGCTTTGTTTGGGGAGGGAAGTAACCGGTTTTGTAATAGCAGCAATTATGAGCTGAGATGCAAGCTTCGTTTATACATCCTGCTGGCTCTTTGAGACCTGCACTGTCAGTATTGAAAGTTTAGCCGGAATATTAGCATCTCCTTTATTTTATCAGCAGTTCTCGCACCGTTGCGTGTTTCTCCTCCTGTATTTATATCTTCAAATATCAACTGGTGACCTGAGCACTGTATCCATCAGAGGGAACTTGAGAGGCACGGCTGCATCACCCCTAGTTATGATTTCTCTGTCTGTGCTCCTCCAGTTTTGTATTTACTCTTACTTTAGAAAAAAGGAGTATGTGGGAGTGTATAAAATAGTGCTTTTCCCATTTTATTTGGTCAGTTCCTTTGGTGGCTGTGAGCTCACATTTTCATTGCCCAAGAGCCATAGACAGCTGGATCTTTGAATCAAAATCCAGTTTTTGAATCAAACTGCAGGTTTTGTTTTTATGCAGCACATTCTTTGAGGCCTTTCTGAGATCTGGCTATGCGATTGTGCTTCTTTAGATTTGATTTCTTTACTTTAGTTCACTTTTTTTCTGTGGGATTTTATATGGTATTATTCCTGGATGTATAACATTGCTTGATAACTTTAGATAGTCTTAGACTGGGATCTTCCTAACTTAACTTCACAAAAGGAAGATCGGAGATCCTTTGAGGATTGTTGATTTCAGCAGGCGGCATCACTTAAGCGTTCCTTAGGGCTAGCGCCAAAGTATCGAAAGCTTTAGATCTGAAGACAGATCTAATGAACGAACACAGGATGGGGGAGAGTGATCTTATAGAGCTAAAGGAAAGACAGTGAGGGGAAAGTGTGAAGAGAGAGAGGGGGGAAGAGAGAAAAAAGGATATGTGCACAGAGGACGATGAGTAGCGGTCAAACCTGCCTTCATGCTTACACAATCCCCCTCAGCTTCGGCAAGGATGCACGTCTCTGCATTAAGTGTCTTCTGCATATACAAAGTGTTTCCCTCCAACACTGTGATGTTTAATTCATTTTCGGGGAGCCAGAGGACACTCAGAACAACAACAAAATATTGGGGAGGTGAATGGGGGGTGAATTAAAAAAAAAAAAAAATCTTAAGATTTTATTTCCCCTCAGTATATATGAAAAGAATGAAGGGGAAGGAAAGACAACAGGAATCTGGAGAGATGGGCTGACTTAATGAGGAGAACGGACAAGGAGAAAAACAAATAAATAATTCAGCAGAGAGTCAAAGAGGCACTGACAATTCTATAATGAAAAAGGTCGTCATCCCCTGTTTGCCTCTCAGCTTGGGGAGGATAGAGGGGAGAATGCAGCAGCCATGCTTTCCATGGTCTCTGCTAATCAGAGCTTGATTAAACACCCTTTCACAGAGGCTGGGATTAGGGAACTCCCTTTGGATTTGGCGAAATTGGTTGGGAGGGAAGGGAGGCGAGGAACTCGATGCGGCTGGGTGGAAGCGGGGAACTTTTGATGTGTCACTCAGGCGCCCGGCATTGTTTGATTCCCGCTGTCTCCCTGGGCTGTGATTGGTGGGTGCGGCCGTGGGATGGGCGCTAGGGGATTCTGGGGGGGGGGTTCACACAGGACCTTCCCGGGGCTGTAGATCATCCGGGAAGCAGGTGATATGAAAACTCCTCAGAACGTGTCGACCAAGCAGAACGCTGCCCCTGCCAGCGCACGTCTCGGTGACAATGACCTCCAAGAAACGGATCATGGCTGCAAGGAAATAGGAGGGGTGGGGGCAACGCCTGCTTCCCCGAGAGGGTCTCGCTGCCTGCCAGGGAAACAGCTTAGAGGGAGCCTGCAACAGCAGGAGTTTAGCTTCCAGAGGCACCTGTTGCATACATATAAACGCATGAATCTTTTATACGAATGGGCTCATTGATAACTATTTTACTGCCTTATCCTATAAATTAAGCATTCAGGCCACCTGAGACAAATAAGCCCTATCCACACATCTACAATAAAGTGAAATTTATAAGTGCCGTCAGTGTTAAGAAGCACATTTATAAGCCTGTATCTGTTGGAATATTATTCCATATCACTATACAAAGCAGCCTTGTTTTCACCCTGCTCCTTTCACCCCTCGGCTGTTGTAATCCTTCTTAATTAGTCACTGCCTAGTGGAGATTAATGAATAGCTCATCCTTGCCACCTTACCCAAAATAATTTAGCAAGGAATTGATAATTTTATTTTGTTTTTCCTGATGAATTTTCCTTCAGAAGAAAACCATAGCTAGGTACCTATTTGGGCTTTATTTGGCACGGCGTTTTGAGAGACAGATAATAAAGTATGTAAACATGAAGCAGGCATATGGCAATGAAACGGTTCAATTCAAAACCAAACAAGATAGCCAGCTCTATAGCTATATCTATAAAACACGCCCTCCAACACGAGATTACATGTTTTGTCAGTTGACCTAAGCACACACTGACTTACCTATTATACCTTTAACAAAATAAACACATCCCACAAAATGACAACACCTCTGAAAGTGACGTTTCTTGTCATCTCTGTAGTATAGCAGGATATATTCTTCTGAATACATGCCTTTAAGAGAGATAGATGGTTACAGCAATTCTTCAACCACTTCCTGTGAGTGCGTACATACAGTACAGCAAAATACAGTAGAAGTAAAGACTATAGTCACTTATTTGCTGTCCGTCTGGCTTTACACACTGAATTGTGTGCTGCATTTGTAATCTACAGCACACAATAGCTCTGTATCAGCCTTATATTGCACTTAATGCCTGGAAACTGCTAGGTTAAGAATGCAAAACGATTACGAAAATGGATCGTTTACGGATAAATGTGCTTAGTTCACAAATGTGAAAGAAAATGAACAGCAGTTTGTACGTACACCTAGATTTGTACGTACCACACAGAAGTTGAAATGTGTTACCTGTAAAATTCAAGTGGGATACCTTCGCTAATAAATGATCCGACATCCATTTTTCACATACTATGCAGTTATTATGCTAAAGGTTAACATATTTCAGTACTTAGTTTTATATCTGAAGATTTTTTTTTATTTCCTTATGGCAACTTTTAGCTAGGAGTTGTGGGAGTGACTGTGTTGACTTGGAGCGTCACTAAGCTACTTAACCTTTGATTAAACCTCAAACAGAGAAATGCACAACTCGGCTGTTGTGAATTTGAGACCTTAATATACAAGTGATTAATACACAATCAGTTTTGTAATAATTTGCAATGAATCTAAATAGTAAAACAAATGTTCAGGAAATCAGCAGTTATTTAGCAATAAATTTGTGTCAATAAAGACAACATTCTACTTGAGTTAATTTAGCCTTTGGTCTTGTTTTTTTCTACCTATAATGAATAATCAGGTATTTTCTACTTTTGAAAGAATCATTAAGTATATATAATGCCTATTTATAACTCATAAAAAGAGGTTATGTAATCGTTGAATTTAAGGGATTACACATTACAGGGAATAAATGCATAATATTCTGAATTTACATGAAATCAACATTTGCCATCAGCACTGTCACACACTAACACACTACCTGTAAAATATGGCTTCCGGTCTCCTATGTGACGGTAGATAGATAGATTAGATTAGATTAGATAGTACTTTATTAATCCCTCGGGAAGGTTCCTCTGGGAAATTCAGTTCCAAGCAGCAGTGTACCGACACGTTACAGTCACAAGAATTAAGAATTGAATAACAGGAGTTACAAGACAGGGGGGGGGGGGGTGGGGGGTGGAATGGGTACACATCTATAATACAAAAATACAAAATACAAATACAAAAATAGTATTAAGTAATTAACTTAATAATACAGTCTTTCCTAGGATTGAACAGGTCCATGTCTTAAACAAGTATATTATACAATAAGCTATTTTTGTACAGAAGTTTTACAATGTTCCAGTCAGAGTTATCTTAGCTATACCATCACTGGACCAACCATTACCTGCTGATCGCCCTGATTTGGTCTCTTCCCTCGTATTACTCGGCCCCACTCACCTAGAACCCTCTCACCAAGACCACCCAGCTCCAGGTAGGCATTCTGGAAGGCCTCCTTCAACTCCTCGTCCATAGGCTGTTCCTTGCCCTGCAGCATAATGTTGGAGCATCGGTCCAGGATTCGTTCGGGGGCACCCTTCATCACCAGCAGGTAGCGGTTATCGTTGGGGTCGTCATTTTCATGTACGGAGAGCTAGTTGTACAGGGACGAGAATTGGAAAAGGGTTTACATATATTCCATAACTTCACTGAATCAAAAAGTTACTGAAGTAAGCAAATAGAATAAAGACATTTATTACTAATGCGTACTAGGTTTGCTTATATGTTGTTCAGTTATCGTATTACATTTCATTGTTTCTCATTCAAGTGGACTTGGACAGTCTGCCTACGGGTGCCTTTGAATGTGGGCAGCTCACTTACCTGGTACTTATTAGTGGAATTGAAGGGGATCTCAGCCACCTTCTTGTACTTTTCCCTCATGGCCTTTACGGAGCCGCAGGAGAGCTCGATGCACTTGAGCAGGGCGGACTCGGAGGCGTCGCCGGCTACATCCCGCTTCAGAATGGGCAGCGATTCCTGGCCGGCCTTGAACACGGCCCGGTTGCAGAGAGATGCCACACGCGCCAGTGCCACCCATGTGATGGAGCTCTTGTCGAAGGAGGCGCCTGGAGGGGGAGGCCAACACATGGAAGGAGGACATGAGAAGGAAAATTATCGAAATTGTCTGCTGGGTTCTACAAACTAATGAAGAATGCAGCCCTAGTTACATACCAAGGCTTCAGGACTCAATCTCCACAGAGTACACTGCTGTAGGTATTTTTAATACTCACTGAACTATGACTGTGATCAAAATGTCCCGTTTATAGCATAGTGCTTGGCAGACCCAAGCCAGCAGCAATGAGACGAAGCGAGACTGTTTCAAACAAGGTGGTACTTTAATCGAAGCCCTTAAAAGGTCCACAAAAGCAGCAACAGGCGCACTGACACACACTGCCCACCGTGGCAGCCACTCCAACACCACACGGTGGGAACACACACATGCCATTTACAACAATTAAGATGAACACTACCCGCGATGTTACAGCTCAGTAACACCACAATGCATGACGAATGCAGGGATCTGTTTACATTATTAACAGCCCTGTCACGCTGCCCAACGGCTGCCTCCAGTGCTATAACCTAATAATTTTGTCTTCATTTGGTTCTTCTCGCTCTTACCAGACTGGTCCTCGGTGGTGTCCGCCTCATGGATCTGGTTGTCAAACCACATGTGGGCCACAGTCATGCGGTTCTGGGTCAGGGTTCCAGTCTTGTCTGAGCAGATGGTGGAGGTGGATCCCAGGGTCTCCACAGCCTCCAGATTCTTCACTAGGCAGTTCTTTTTGGCCATCCTCTTAGCAGTGAGGGTCAGGCACACCTGTGACAGGGTTAGGGACAGGAGAGGTCATGGTTTCGCAGACTCCACATGGAGTTTTTCCCTATATGTTTCATATAGAAAAAAAAAACATCTGACAAGCTGGTTTGAATGGAGCTTTTCAGGGACATACTGGTCAAGAAAGCCAACTTAGACAATGAAAAAAAATGGCACAGGCTCACAGGCAGAGACAGAAAGAGAGAAAGAGGAAAAGAGAACCAGGTAGCACAAGCAAGAGCTAAAAAGAGCAACACTCACAGTTACTGTGGCCAGAAGTCCCTCAGGCACGTTGGCCACAATGATTCCGATGAGGAAGATGACGGCCTCCAACCAGGAGTAGCCGAGCACAATGGACAAGATGAAGAAGCTGATACCAAGGAAGACAGCTACACCTGTGATCAGGTGGATGAAGTGCTCGATCTCTTTGGCAATGGGGGTCTTGCCCGTCTCCAGGCCTGAGGTCAGCGTAGCGATCCTGCCCATGACCGTGCGGTCACCGGTGCAGACCACGATGCCACGTGCTGTTCCTTTGGGGTTGGCACAAAAAAATCACAGCAATGGGAGACTAATTAACATGGTAACAGAAGGTCACTTAAGTAAAAATAGCCACACCGATAAGGAAACTAGGGAGCAACGTATTCATAAAAGTAGAGCAAGCAAGCATACGTCCCTTCAGAAGTGCTGTTCTATTCAATGGGGTGCATTTTACATAGGATACTGACAACAATAATGCAAAAATGTTTCACTGTGTCCCTTCACATTACAACCCCACAAAGTTGCTGAGAAAGCACCAGGCAGAATGTGTGAATATGCTGCCATCTACTGGGCATTGCTGGGATTACTAAAAAAATCAACCAGGACCCCAAAAACATTTACTTTTCATACATAAGCTGTCGCAATAATAAGTACAGATGATTTTTAGTGGCTCTGATGCAGATGCCCAAGTCACCTGGAGCCACACAGGTATTTGTCACATACCATGAAAGTGGCATAACTAGCATACAGTCAACTCCAGAAATACTGGTACCCTTAAAAAAAATGAGCAACATTTTTCATACGATAGATAAAACATACAATGATTAGGATTTCCTGAAATTGCTCATTTAATAATAATAATTCCTCCAAAGGTATTGTTTTATGTTTGAAATAGCATTTTCTCAAAAATAGGTGTGGCTACATTATTGACATATTGCCCCCATGCACAGAGAAGAGGATCCTGAGAGGCAAATAGGAGCCCAAAGATCACAATCTCACTACTGCAGTGTTTAATTGAATCGTGGGCTTCCTCCATTAAAAAATGAACAGTGACACATAGCCATCCCTATGACCAAAATCTTTTTTTCATTCCATGAAAAAAGCCCTTCCTGCGACCAAGACATAAATCACAGCATCTGAATTTTACTAAGCAACATTTCAGTTATACCTGGAATCATATGTTTTGGTCAGATGAGACAAAAATTGAGGTTTTTGGCCACACGAACCTTCATCATGTTTGACGAACAAAGAGAATGGCATACAAAGCATGTCTCTTCATAGCCACGGTAAAATATGGTGGTGGCTCTTTGATGCTTTGGAGCTGTTTTGCCGCAAGTGGAACAAGGGCTCCTGTTAAGTTCAGTAACATAATGAATTCCATTCAATACTGGAATATTTTAGCCCAAAATCTGGTTGCATCTGTCTGAAGGCTGAAACTGGGCTGCGGTCGTATCATGGCCGTCTCGGTCCCCAGACTTCAACTAAAAACCTGTGGTCTCTATTTTAGAGGACAGTTCACAAGAGAAAACCCAAGAATCTCAATGAGTTGGAAATGTTCTGCTTGGAGGAGTGCTCCAAGATCCCTGCACATGTGTTCTCCAACCTTGTTAAACACTGGAGAGTCTGAGTGCTGACATTCCTGCCACGGGAGGCTCCGGCAAAACCTGGGGAGCCAATCTGCCTCATTATGGAAATTTGTGTTACTACAGGAAAATATTAAAATCAAAATAAAAGCGCGGGGCTTGCTCATTTATCTAAGCCCAAAGTATCACTCATTGCATGTGTGATTCTTTTCACATGTAAATCTTTTAATGAAGGGTGTCAATGACTCTGGACTCGCCTGTACCTGTAATCAGATTTACTATAACATAGAGGAGTATGTCATCATTTGGATGGAGAAGCAGACTGCAGGGAAGGAGCACCAGTGACACGGCGTAATGAAGTGCATGTGACGCCTGAGGGACGCCGTGGGACAGCCTGCGGGGGAGGCCGAGGGGGGGGAGGCAAGCCAGAGCATGACTGCCGTGGCTCTCTTACCTTCCACACAGTTGGTAGAGAAAAAAGCAATGTTACGGGTCTCCAGGGGGTTGTCATGCGTGCAGTCAGGTGACCGAGTCTGGGGTTCTGATTCGCCAGTCAGAGAGGAGTTGTCCACCTGTTAAGAAAATAAAACACAAACATGTAGTGGTGAGTAGAGTGTCTTAGAGCATGGCTGTATTATTCTGGGGTGGATCAATAGGAAATGTAGAGTTTATTCCTGTTCTAACAGGAAATAGATTAGTGTAATGTGGACTAGGATGGGGTGTGTTAATGTGAAGTATAGTATGCATTAGCATAGGGAGTGCATTGTGCAGGGACCATTAAGGGGAGAATGAGGGTCTATTAGTGCACAAGCAGTTTGTGTGAGTGATGGTGGTCCAGGCAGTGCACGTACCTTGCAGCCATGAGACGAAATAATGCGCAGATCAGCGGGGATCCTGTCCCCACCTTTCACCTCCACCAGGTCTCCAGCCACCACCTCCTCTGCATTTATCTGCATCTTCTCGCCCTCCCGGATCACCAGGGCTTGCTGGGTGGAGAGTGAGACCACAGTGTCACACGCAGACACAGACTCACAGACACACAGACGTACACACAGGCATTCACACAGGCATAAACACACACACAGATGTACACACAGACACACTTACAGACACACAGACATACACACAGGCATTCTCACAGGCAATCACACAGAGATACACACAGACATACACACAGGCATTCACACAGACATAAACACACACACAGATGTACACACAGACATAGACACAGGCATTCACACAGGCATTCACACAGACATAAACACACACACAGATGTACACATAGACATACACACAGGCATTCACACAGGCATTCACACAGACATAAACACACACACAGATCTACACACAGACATACACACAGGCATTCACACAGACAGATACACACACATACATAAGCGGAGACACACAGACAGACAGAGACACAGGTAAACACACACACACACACACACAGAAGGACATACGCACATTTTTATTTATATATTGTGGGGATCGTCCATTAAATTCTATGGGAAAAACCCTAAACCCAACAATAACAACCTTAACCCATACCCAGCACGGTTATTTTAGTTTTTCAGTTTTTTTTTTTTTTTTAATGAAATTGAGGTTATCCTTTTGGGGACAAAAGATGTCCCACAAGATAAAAATAACAGGTTTTTATCACATTGTGGAGACATTGGGCAGTGGTGGCCTAACAGTTAGGTAAGTGTGCTTCTGAGTGGAAAGCTGCATATTTGAATCTCTGATCAGCACTGTACCACTGAGGTACCCTATGCCAGGTACCGCCCCCAAGCACTGCTCCCCAGGTGCTAATTAATAACTACCCACTGTTATGTCACATATGGATTAAATGCAGAGGAAACGTTGTTGTACTGGTTGTACTGTGGTGTGTCAACAATGAAAAATAATTACTTTTACAGAATTAATTACTTTCAATCTGCATAAATGTTCCACACAGATGTTTTCTTTAAAAAAAATGTCATATTTTTTTTGACTGACGCATTCAGCTCTCTTCTTGCCATTTTGCTATTAATTGTACTTGTAGTCATTGGTTCCCAAAGTGATACAAAACACAAATTTTTGGTATTCTATGTTATTGCAGTTACTCATTAAAAAGCATCCAGTGAGACTCAGAACAGCTCACTTAGAGCTGGAATTTGGGTTGCAATTTATTACTACTTGAAGGGAGTGTTTTACTTAAAACTACGGGGTTTATCTTATGTAAAATATATATTTTGTTAAGAAATGAATACAGTAATGATACTGTTATAAATCCAATACATTTGTGGTATTTCTACTGAATAAAGAGAGCATTCCGAGACTGTGCCTATCTGTGGATAGGCACACACACAAACTTACTTATTCTGAATATCAATATTCATCCCAGGCCAATAGGAAACCACATCTTAGGTTTTCTCTTTGTCACAGTGTCCACCTACAGATTTTTTTTTATCACACTGTGGGAAAATCCGATCCCTCCAATGTAATAATTACAAAAACACAGACACACGGGCAGTGATGGGGAGTGAGGTGCGAGGTAGTGCTTCGGAGCAGAGCCCCCCCCATACCTGGGGCACCATGTTCTTGAAGGACTCCATGATTTTAGAGCTCTTGGCCTCTTGAAAGTAGGAGAAGCAGCCGGTGATGATGACGACAGCAGACAGCACAATCCCCAGATACAGCTGTGGGCCGGAGAGGCAGACAGAAAGAATTACCTCTGCCTTCAAGTTCGTAGTAATAAACCACTTTCTCAAAACATCCTGAAGATATTTTCAATTCACCTGAGCTTACATGAAAATGTGAATTAAATAACAATAAAAATGAAAAAAAAAAAAATTAACTAAAACGTTTTAATTATTTATGTATTAGTACCATACACACATGCTACTATATTCATTTTCTTTATACTTGTTTATCATTATAGTAATAATATGTTCCTTTCATTAATTTTGACATCTTCTCCTGCCAGGAGCTGTAATGATGTAATGTAATGCCAGGATAATACATGACTGTGCTGGTGGATCCAATCAACACCACACACAGCAGGTATAAAATGTGCTCAGGCTTCACCGGCAGATGGGCTAGCTGCAGATGGCCTGTCGGCCCAGCAGGGGTCACTGCATGTGTCGGGGGGGCTGAGGCACTCACGTTGTCTCCAGCGGGCTCGTCCTCTGTGGCCGCCTGGATGGCATAGGCCAGGAAGCAGAGGATGGCGCCAATCCACAGCAGGATGGAAAAGCCCCCAAACAGCTGGCGACAGAACTTGACCCATTCAGGGGTGGTGGGGGGTGGGGTAAGAGCATTGGGCCCATCACGAATCAGGAATTCTGCTGCCTTGGCATTGGTCAGGCCCTGAGATGAGCAAAAGGAGACAAACACAATCAACACCCCCATGGAAACAGCTGCCAGACTGGAGGGGGGAAAGAATCTCTCCAAAAGCAGCAGCTTTGGTTCTGATCTACGTCTGTATTTCTCACAGCGATCGTTGCGGAGCCCCAGTCAGTCAATGTGTTTTTTTGCTCCCTCCTAGCTTGCAGAAGGAAGCAAAAACGGGGACGGGAGCTGAGGACCCTGTTGAGAAATGTCCCCCTGCTGGCTAGCAAACAGCAGTGCCACTCAGACTCACCTGGACGATGTCGGTGTTAAACTTGCGGCAGACTTCTTCCACAGACATCTTGTGTTCCGTCTGTGTGGAAAGCAGGAAGTTTCACATCAGTCTGAGGAAGAGTCTATTTTATGGCCCCTGTTCCTGTATCGCTAAATTTCAGACCTTGCTCTGTACTCCTTTAGCTAAGCATATACTGTATGGAACAAATTACTGAATGAGTGCTGTCCCCCACAAGAGGCTCCTACTTAAACTCAAAGCGACAGGTTTTTAGGAACTATAGCGACCCGGATTGATAACTGGTTAACAGATAGGAAACAGCGAGTAGTTATAAGAGGTACAATGTCACAGTGGGCCTGTGTTCAGAGTGGGGTACCGCAGGGTTCAATTTTAGGACCACTATTGTTCCTTATCTACATAAATAATACAGACACCAATATATACAGTAAACTGGTGAAATTTGCAGATGACACCAAGGTTGGTGGTGTAGCACATACTGAACTAGCAGCTCAGCAGCTACAGCGGGATCTTGATTTAATTAGTGATTGGGCCAATACCTGGCAGATGAAATTTAACCTAGACAAATGTAAGGTACTCCATGTAGGTATTTTATGGGTCCTACTGAAATAAAGGTAGCTGATTATGAGAAAGACCTTGGTGTATATGTTGATGCTTCCAT
>JABFDZ020000097.1:19479865-19511701 GCA_019775955.2 Pollimyrus isidori
GGCACCGGGCAGGGGATATCAGGGATGGGATGCCCTACATCACAGGGCACCGGGCAGGGGATACCAGGGATGGGATGGCCTACATCACAGGGCACTGGGCAGGGGATTCCTGGGATGGGATGCCCTACATCACAGGGCACCAGGCAGGGGATTCCTCGGATGAGATACCCTACATCACAGGGCACCGGGCAGGGGATATCAGGGATGGGATGCCCTACATCACAGGGCATTGGGCAGGGGATACCTGGGATGGGATGCCCTGCATCACAGGGCACTGGGCAGGGGATACCTATATACTTCTGTAAATATACAATTTATTTCTTGTCAAGTTTTGTTCGATAAATCTGGGATTTTGAGTAAAAATGTATGTAAGCACATATGAGGCATTGTTCAGTGCGTACATAGCTTTGATGGATGAGACCCCTGGTGATCGGGGAAGCTACAGAAGGGATTTAGCTTTATCCTGGTGTTCATAAAACCACATTTAAATTTGTTTAGTCGTACATTTAAGCGCTGTCTAAAAAAATCTATGTGATATTTTAATTTTAAAATATTGGGATAAATGATATTAACCTCACCATGTTTTTGGACCTTGGGGGGAAACTGGAGTACGTGGAGGAAACCCCACGATGGCACGGGGAGAACATGCAAATTCCACAAACATGGAGCCATGAAGGAGACTTGAAGTGGTCCCAGAGATGTGAAGAAACAGTGCTAACCACTGCACCACCAAGCTCAGAGGTGGACGTTCCAGGTCCAGAAAGTAAAAATCCAAACCAGGATTTGTTTCAACCAACCAGTTGAATATAAGGAGTCACAGCCACACAACTGACTGGTTGAAACAAAATCCTGGTTTGGATTTTTAGTTTCTGGGCCTGAAATGTCCGCCTCTGACCGTGCTGCCCCTTGGAGTTAATTATGAATTAAAGATATGTTGCAGTTTGTCTCAAGCAGCAGAACTCGATTGCACTACACTAGATTACGCTGCATTACACTAAAACAAGGGTGTCAAACTGTAGTCCTGGGGGGCCAGAGCCCTGTGTAGCTCAGCTCTTTCCTGGCCTGTTCTATCACAAATAATTCAACTGAAGAGCTGTGTGGTAATTAGCACAAGGACTTGAATCAGGTGCGTTAAATGAGGGAAAACCCAAAAATGTGCGGGGCTCCGGCCCCCCAGGACTGTAGTTTGACACTCCTACACTAGAAGGAACCACAGTCTGAGAACCGCTGGTTTACAGTAAATAAATTTAACACAAACTATCAGAAATGTACATGCAGGGTGCGAGGCTGAACTGAAAGGCACCTCATAATCCTTTGTTGTCTTGCTTCAAGCGTATGCCTACTTCCTGACAAAGGCCATAACCGCAGGTCAGTCATTGTCAGACACCAACACCGCTTTGATTACCGATACCATCAAATTTCACATGGCTAATATGTACACAGCAGGTATTTTTATTTTTTCTGTGGTGTTTGTAAGCACAAGGGGACATAGACTATGACTATGCAGAGACACTGCCCATGTCAACACTGACACTGTGGCTGACGGTGACACTGTGGCTGATGGTGACACTGGGGGCTGACGGTGACCCTGGGGGCTGACATTGACACTGTGGCTGACGGTGACACTGGGGGCTGACAGTGACACTGTGGCTGATGGTGACACTGTTGCTGACGGTGACACTGGGGGCTGATGGTGACACTGTGGCTGACGGTGACACTGGGGGCTGACGGTGACACTGTGGCTGATGGTGACACTGGGGGCTGACAGTGATACTGTGGCTGATGGTGACACTGTGGCTGACGGTGACACTGGGGGCTGATGGTGACACTGTGGCTGATGGTGACACTGGGGGCTGATGGTGACACTGGGGGCTGACAGTGACACTGGGGGCTGATGGTGACACTGTCGCTGACGGTGACACTGGGGGCTGATGGTGACACTGTGGCTGACGGTGACACTGGGGGCTGATGGTGACACTGGGGGCTGACAGTGACACTGGGGGCTGATGGTGACACTGGGGGCTGATGGTGCCATTTGGCTTTCTCCAAATGTAAACCCCCTGTAGGGAAGCAAGGCGGGCGATGACATATGGTTTTTGTTCTGATGGGGTCCCCGAGGGTCTGCTTTATTTCTCTGTTAATTCCCGAGGCTGGAGTTCGCTGGCGATTATCAGCTATCTCTTTAAGTGCTTGTCTGTCACTCTTCGTGATCTCCCGCTTGTGGCGTTCCTCTTTATTGTTGCAGTTTACTCATGCTTGCTATACATTGTCATGATTTTTAAGGCTGTTCCCATTGACATATTAAGTAATATTACAGTTTTACATGCACTGAGTGTTTTTGCATTCATCCAAATAAGTTGCTTTTAGTTACAATTTCCTTATTACAAAGTAAGTGTTTTCATGTGATGTTTCCATTATTTTGTTCTCTGTATAACAGCAATAAATAGAACATTATGTGTAATTAGATGACACAAAAGAATTGTTGCTTAATATTGCAATGTTCGAACACGTAGGGGTTTTATTATGGAACAATCAAGCTGTCAGGGAGTTATAGTATGCTATCTCAAGAACATAGTAAATTATATGCAGGTTTTATTCATATACCCCATCCTTCAGTAATCTAAATTAAAGACAAACAAATTTATGTACAGTAAGTACCTTCTGCCTCTTTCAGCTTCCTTACACTATTAAACAATATGAAAATATTTGATATATCTGAAGGAGACTCTACACGATAATTTGAAAGCAGGTGCTTCCACCGAAGTGTTGTTGCTGAGTTGACAGTTAACATCACAGCATGTTCAGAGGAAGCTGAGATCTCGCTGGCTTTGAGAGTGAATTATTGTTAGAGCATATTTGGCAGAAGCTTCGGGCTTGAACTGTGCGAAACTTGATCATGTTTTGTGAGGAACAGAGGCTAAGGTTTTGACTGCCTAGAATTCAAGGAGAAAACATATAAAGCAGGACACCTGTGGTCAAAAGAATGCATTCCTGAGCACTGAGTCACTTGGCTGTTAATATCAGTTTAAAGCAGTTTCCACAAGTTCTGTCCATTGAGAACATCAGAGAACGTGATTCCATGGTTGGGCTACAGTGCTTTAACCCTTCAAGTTAAATTCAAAGAATCAGTCTCTACAGAAGAGTGGAAAATTAGTCACTCTTCTAGCTGTGTGACATAAGAACCACAAAGATCATATAGACATACCAGGGTGAGGCTAGGATTTTTTTAAGGAGGGGATCATAGGAGGTCCATATTCCATACAGATATATTAATAGTACCTTATTATTATCCAATGATATGTTTTGATTTGCTGGGTGACAGGGGAGGGGGGGACTGAGTAAGCTTTCAGCTGGGGCCAGTGCCACTGTGCCCCTACCCTTTTATATACTCCTCGATTCTGGCGGTTCTTTTACAGTGTGGCATAAATGATTCTAGAATCCTAGTAGAGCACAGGTTAAACACGGATACATGCAAATCATGTATAATCCTGTTAGTCACTGATGAGGCATTTGGTTCTTGGTGTAAGTGGAATCTTCCAATGGGGTCACTGAATGGTTTAATGAGCATTTAAAAAATGTCAGGTTATTGCCATTGTAGTTATGGGAGCAACAGCTAGGATGATGTACTCCAGCCATGAAAGACAGAACAGCAAATGATGGAATTTCTCATGGAGCAATGGTGTTGCTGGTACGGTGCCTCATGGTAACCCAATAGCTTATTAAGACACTATCTTTTGACAGCTTATTTATATACATATAAACTTGAGATGATTTATTTAGAGTCCTACAGGGACTGTGAGGATGGCCTACAGAGAGGTATTATTCTTGGCAGTTGCTGTACCAACATACGAAGCTGAGGTTTGACCTGTTGAACCCAGTCCACTGTAAAATAATACCTTAAATTGGATAGATGTCTTGTGGTTGGAGCCTTGACAACTCATATTGCTTTGAGTAAGACAACCAAGCACTGCTATGCAATGACGTTTGTTTGTTTGTTTGTTTGCTTGCTTGCTTGCTTTAAGATAGGCAGCTCCATACCCTTGGGGTTTTCGTCGTGAAACCTGATATTTCCCAGCTGGGTTCTGTGATGCCCTGCATTTACTTGGCTTTTCCAGTTCAGTCATTTTTGTAGTAAAGCATTCATGTGCTGTGTTCACACGGCATGTGTGTCTGTTACATTTATATTTCACTGACTTAACAGATGCTTTTATCCAAAATGCTGTGATGGTGACCTTTTCAAGTCTCATGGGCAGGCATTTGTTTGTTATATTATGCAATAAATAAAACTACTGGGGTTAAATTTAGTAGAGGAAACTGCAGTTCGTTTGTAGAACCTTTTCAAACAAAAAAAAAGCAGCAAACCTACTGAGAGGGACCAAAGGGTTAGATATAGGTTTCACTGCAGGATGTTAAGGGATTAAAGTTTAGTGTTAGTAAATAAGCATAAAATACACTTAGGATCTAGAAACGCATATTAGTGAATCTGTGTATTTCATTCATTCTACATAATAGATTCTACATGCATTCTGGGCTGTGCCTGAAAAAATATACTTGAAACTTTTAGACCTCAAGCAGTCCAGTACATTCCACATAATAGCCGTATCTGAACTTCACACTAAAATAGGCCAGAAAATAAGGAGTTCTGAGCTAAACTTCTACTCTCGTATGAAGTGGGAATATAGATGAGGCGGGGCACAGTGGTGCAGTGGTCAGCACTACTACCTCACACCCCTCAGCCGTGGCATCCGCCAGCATTCTGTGTGTGGGGGGGTTTGCATGTTCTCCCAGTGTTGTTATGGGGCTTCCTCCCAGTACTCCAGTAACCACCCCCCGTTCCCATCCAAAAACACACAGAGGTTAATTAGAATTACCAAATTACCTGTGTGCGAGCGCGCCCATACACTCCAGACCCATTTTTGTAAGCAGTTAGAAAAATGGATTGACGCATGATGAGGAAATATAATAGCCACATTTGCAAATGCTAAACAAATGGTGGCCACATCACAAGTCTGTTTAGCCTGTTAAATTGTCTGTAAACAATACATTTTGCTTGAATTTGTATGCACATGCAGGGAAATAAAAACTGAAAATTGCATCTGTAGAAATCCTTTTAATTTCATTTAAGCAGAAAAGTCACACAAAGAGACAATGGCATTAAGGAAATAAATACAGCATCAGTACTACACTAGGACTGAAGTCACTTGCTGTGTAAACATGAATTCCCATTCATACTAATGAATCCATATCTCCTCCACAAATAACCTTGCAAAAGAATTTTGATGTGTCTACAACAAAGACAGAGGTAAATTGTTCACACATCATAAATATGTTGGATGTTTTGTGCACTTTTCCCATGTATGCCTAAGAGTACTCTTGTCATTTAAGCAAAATACGTATAATAAATGGTAATCACCGATGGTAAATAATCATTTGTTAAAAGTATACTTCTGAAAAACATAAAACTAATAGCACAATGAACTGGGGCTATGCCTGAAAAAATACGTTGTTGAAATTTTTAGACCTTAAGCAGTCCAGACAAATACAGAGATTTGAAAAAATGTATTATGTTGAACCATAAGGCCCTCCAAATTAAATTAGAAAGAAAGCAAATTTATTTCAGCAAAACTATTAAAACTTAATTGCATGTGATTTATTTATGGAGGATTTTTCATTGAAAATTAATTTCAAAAAGAGGATTTTTAATGCATATTCATTATTTTAGTGATATGTGTGACGAATTCTCATTGGAGCACAATCGCACAACAGCAAATTAACATAAATGTATGAAATGTCATTTCGCCCAACACGGATAATAATCTTCCCAATAACAGAAAATAATGATTGTGTTTTTCATGTGGGCACTTCAAATGATGTTTGTCTCTTTTACACTGATTGTTGCGTGAGTGCTGTATTAATCAAGTTTTCTAATAGCTATAGTAAACAATAGCACTTCTGCAGTCTCTCAAGATACCTATAACGGCATCAGCTTGTCCATCAGCACCAAAAGCAGGAGGTACAGAAAATGACTCCATGCTTAACTGACTTAACAAAATACTTACAATTACCATTCGCAGGAGGCAATATAGATTAGTGCATTCACAGCTGCTCTGTTGCCTGTTAGACCGAAGCTAGGGGGAATGAAATCAGGTGTATTCAGAGAAAATAATAATCTAGATTTTTCATTTTTTTTGTCAACACGAGCCCTGTGTTGCTACGGAAAGTCTTACTTTCATTAAAAGCTCAAATGAAAAAAATCTTGAACTGCTCCCAGCAAACTTGTTTGTTATAAAATATGTGATAAAATAAATTGAGAGCAAACCATCTGAATGGACAGTTGGGAGGTAACTGGCCTGGTCTCCTTTGTAAAGTGTTTCATTCCACATGTGTTTTATACCACTTCAGGTGATGATGAACACACATATGTTAAAAAGTCCATAATGGTCTTAATGAGGGTTAGCTAGATCAGGCATGCTTTTATAGTCAGTAGTATTACTTCATTGCAAGTTAAAATGGACGTTCACATTGATAACGCTGCACTGTAGTCAAGGGCGTCAGGGAAGTATGGATACCTGGGCAAATTAAAGGGGGCCCAAATTCTTCCGTGGTCCCAACAGCCCCAGCACCACATCGCCCCCGCCCCCCCACCTTAACTACTCAGAAAATTTTACCGTTGGGAGCTCAAGGTGACATTTTGTCAGACAGAATTTCTAGCTGCCTGCCTGTTTGTAATATCAAACGTGGACCTACCCAGTTATGGAGAACAGTTGAATGAATGGTTTTGGGATGTAGTATCAGTCTAAAAATGAGACACTTCCACTGTTTAAGAGAGCCATTAAGCACGGCGATAGAGGGCAGTGTGTTTATGTTTAGCTAGTGTGTCAGATGGCCTCTGCTTTTCCCCTCTTAGAACATCCCCCCTCTCTGAACACATGGAGGCAACCGGCGCCCAATTGGTCGTTAAGCACAGGGATTTATTTACTTTGATGAAAAAATACATGCCAGTTATATATTAAAAAAAAAAAAAAAAACTTATTATGGAACAAAAGATTTGACAATGGTTTTAATGTAATCACTTTAGAGCACTTTAAAGTGTGATTTATTACACTGATCAAAAAATACGTTCACAATTAATTTAATTTAATAGTTCTATAATGCTGTGGTTAAAATATGTCCTTTTAGTGATAGGAGCGCGCATGAATTAGAATTCATTCTTGTTTAATTGTTACTATATTTCACCAGCAGTGCGCTCTGAAGGATAATTTATTTTCCGCTTAAAAAGGAGAGCTGCACTGGCTGCCAGGGGAGAGTGTTTAATTACAGTAGATAGCCTTATCTCCTTGTAATTATTCCAGTTTCTTTGGAGTTTCCTGGCTCCGACCGGCCAATCGATACTATCACAGCAGTGGTGGGGGGTTCTGCCATGCAATGCTCTGCTTCCAGATTTGGGAGTTGTGGGTTTTGCTAGGCTGTTGTTCTGAGCACTTGGGACCCCCGCTCTATTTCCCGTGTTCCCTCACCTGCTCCCCAGTCAGCTTCTTGAACCCTATAAGCATGTATCTGAGTCAATGGTGATGCCTTATTGTTCCCTTACGTGTTTTAATGTAGCACCCAGTATCTCACTGGAGTCATTGATTTTAGTGAAACTGCAAATCTAAGCAGTATGTGTGTTGATCAGCATGTGTCTCCTATGCAGAGGACACGTATGGACTTTTCCGGTGTGTTTTTTTAATTTATTTTTTTGACAACGCCTAACTGGCATAGAGTGATGTGCGCTGGCTCTGCTCGCCAGCTCATTCGGTATTTGAACAGCGCCACGCTTGCAATAGACTGTCGGAGTGCCGGAAATTGAATCCATTCAAGATTGCACGTCTACAGCTACATCGGCTACAAGGGCTTTCTCTCGAAATTGCCAGACACAAAAATCGGAGGGTCCTTTGCTGCCGGCAAATTCCGGTGCCCGCCCCCTAACGTGAGTCTGTATCAGAGAGTACGTAAATCCAGGGGGCGTGATTCCATAACGGCGGTTGTTCTGACCCGTGCTTTAATGTCATCGACACTGGGAAGGGAAAATAGAGGTTGCCCTTTTTGGTCCAGTACTGTCCTTTTTTCTAAGCCAATGGGTCAATGAGAAGATCGATAGATAGACATCAATGAGGCAACAGGGTACGAAAAAGGCTGATCAGCTGTCAGATGAATAGCTCGCCAGTGGCTGCGTTTAATCCTTGCTGCCGTGTGGGGTGACAGTGTTCCAATGATGCTCATAGGCAGAGATGGTGCGGGGGCAGAACCCCCTGAGCCATTTCCTCCAGATGGCCCAGGACCTCGCACAGCCAAAGTCTGCACTCACACAAACCAGGCCCCCCTCATTGCTAATAACTCCCCATTCTTATTCACAATGCTTAAAAATATAGCTGCTACATGCATTTGGCCTTGTGAGCATTTCTCTTGATAGCATTTTCTGTGTGTGGCATTTCAAGTTGTGTTTCCGTCTGTTCCAACATATTTTGCCTTTTTTTTTTCTTCCTGGCTAAAATGTACGACGTAGGAATCCTGGATTGCAGCACCTCAGCCAGAGCACATTTTGCTTGCACATGTAGGATTTTGGCCATCGTCTTCCCGTTCCTTGTCTCCTCCTCACACATCTACCGCAATCATAAAGCCTGCACATGTCGAGCAAAGACATTCGGTTCTGATGATATCATTCGCTGTATCCCGATTTAGACTCTCGTTTTTGTGGGTCTGTGTAGCGTTTCTCTAGGTTGTTATTAGGAGGATTTTGTAAGACATGAGCAGGGTAGCTTTAGGACGGCTCGCCTTGACGTTGCGGGGGAGGCCTGCACTCGTGGCCCTGGCACGGGACGGGCCGCGGGGGTCGCCGCTCCGCCGAGGATTGACCTGGACTTGTTAAGGAGTGCGCAGTAATGGATGTCAACAGGGTAGCCTTCCCTTATTGTGTCAACATTAATCACTGGCTGGCGGTTCTTGTCGGCGCTCCTGCTTAAGATGCAGCGGCAGCCGTGCAGGTTACGAGGGCCAGCTCTATCAATCTGCTCCCATCCGAGCCCCCGCTCCTCTGACTGGCTAATCACTGCCACTAATTACCATCCACACTCTGTTCGCGGAATGCAAATCAGGCCTTAAAGGCACAGCGCACAGGGCCAGACCGGGGGAGGCGGCCGGCGGGCCCGCAAAAGGCCATCCTCAGTGCGGCTTCCTCTCTATTCCTCAGGTAGACGCTTACATACGTGCACGCCTGCGCCCATACGTGTAGCCACGGCAAGCGATTAGCCAGCCTGCTAATGGCACAGGGGCAGTCTGCCTCTCCCCAGTGAGGTTTAGGGGCATTAGTCCATTAGCATCGGTGCTTCATTCCTCCTCAGCATTCCGCTGCCAGTTCTGCGCCTGCTCGGGGCTAATGAGGCAGGACTCTGGGACTGCCTTTGTCATTAATTGTGTCTATCGCTGTAGCTTCTGGACTGTCATGTTTGGATAGTTTCCTGCATATCATTCCGCCGTCGTCTATATCCGAAGCAGTGGCGTGAGGTGGCGGCTAGTTCGCAATTTGGATTAGATTTTGAACCAGTTAACCCTAGAGGAGGGTAAGTTGCCTCAAGTTTTATGTTTACATTTTACATATTTAGAAGGCGCTGTTGTCAGAAATGATGTGCAGATGAGGCAAATAGCACATTGCAAACATATATGCTGTCGAGGAGTAAACCAAGTGAGCAAGCAAGGAGTTTCCAATGAATGCCCAGGTACAAATGTAAGCAGCTAAAACAATACACATATCACTTTTAACAAAGTAAGAACATAATAAGACTATTCGAGGGTTAGCAAGTGCAACATAGGAGCATTCAAATAACATAAAGAGGCATCGGTTTAGTAGAAGAATTCATGGAACAGATAGGTCATTGGGCGTTTCTTGAAGGTAGAGAGTCTGATGACCATTTTATTCAGTCAGATGGTTGGGCAAAAACTGCACAGAAAAAAAAATCAAATAAAAAATCTCGAACTCGACTGTTTCATAAACACGGCGCGGCTCAAAATGATGCCCCACTAAAGCAGAATGATTTGAACTGTGAAGTGCAAATAATAAAAGCCAAACCAAAGGACTGTGGGTATTTTCATTCATTGTTCCCTGAGGAACATCCACTACAAAATAGTCGCACAGGGAATTTTTCTGTGGCTCTTTGTTGTCCACTACAGGCGTTAGCTTTCTCTTTTTCCAATTTTCCTGCGGTCTAGACATTTGTAGGCAAATGTGTCATGTTTTGAGACAGTTGTTGAAAGCGTGTCAGGTTTCTTGAAGAGCCATTGCCTCTTGTTTTTAGCGGCTGTCAAGTGCTGTGCCAGTCTGGAGAAAGGTCACATCCCCCTCCGGCTGGAATCTTCACTCTTTTACCTTTGGCAAATGGTTCCCATTCAGACATTCCTCTCTGCCTCGTCTTTCACCGCGTAACCACTTTAGATGTTTGAAGGTCAAGAGCTAATAGAAGAATGCTTCATTCTGGTCCTTGTACCTTTCGGGATGAACGTTATTAGGTGAGAAGCACGCTGCACTGTACTGTGTGTGTGTGTGTGTGTGTGTGAATATGTGCTGACAAGCGGACATGCCCTTGTGTGTTTCTAGGGTCCTTACTTTCAGCCATGTTTACTCTTAAAGGTGAAAAGGACCCTTGACGGTTGATCTCCTTGTCACTCGGGCTGCGTAAACGGCCTGTGCCTTTAACAAGGGGTGTAGGTGGCCAAGCGGCGAGCGTCTGTCGGCAGCGCTGTCCTCGCTCAGGTACTCAGCATCCCGGGGTGGTAATTTGGGACCCAAAGGGTGTGTATAAATGGCCACAGATCTTGTGTAGAAGAGAGTATCTGATAACAGGCTTCTTATTGTTTCAAAAATGACTGCATACAAATGCTATAAGCACATCAGTATTGGTCAAGGCTTGCTAATAGACTCAAGACTTTTTGTCGATGCATCCATGTACAGTACAAGTAGACAGTGCATTGAAATACTTTTTCATTTGGGCCCCCTATGGTGCTGTATATAAGTGATATGAGACTTTCATCAATAGATAATAAATGTTCTGAAGCTGAGCTTTTTAAATGCATACATATCTGCAGTTCAGATCTATTTAAAAACCTCATGCCATCTCGCCCCCAGACCGGAGACGGCTGGGGCTGGCTGGCCTTCTTTTATTAACACAGAGCTCCTTGATGAGGTCTCATTAAAATAATGTCCAGACCCTGCCTGCTGCCATCAGGGCCGCTGTTAGTTCTCCTCACAGGTGACGGACATAAAAGAAGACATGGCCGAAAGTCTCATCAAGGCAGAGACTTTGAATTTTATTGACTTCCTTTATTTTTTATCGACAATTTGCTAATGACGTCGTTTTTAGAAGTTCAGAGGCCGGTGTAAATTGAACGTGGTCCGCGCCATCTTTGGCGTTTCACGCCTTTCTCGAGAGTCACGCCCCCAGTCGGTGGCCGTCATTCTGTCCCGCCGTAGATGTCATTATGAAGATCGAACATGGAACAGGTGGGAGAACAGAAAAATTCTAGGGACGAGATCTTCTTTTACGGTGTTCCCAGGGACCAGACAGGAAAGTGGTAACTTGAAAAAAACGAGCCATTTTGGCAAGAAGAAGAATATTGAATAAATTTTGGGCATGGCTGTCAGGATGGACACCGTGATCAGGACAGGTTTACCAGAGAATAATGAGAAGAGAATAGAGCACTATGTACCATCAGCCATGAATGAGAGGCAGACCTAGTCCATCAAAATGAATAACCCTGTTTCCCTGTGGAGATAGCCACACTTTCCTTTTCCACAGCTACCTTGTCGGATGTAGCATTTTTGCCTTCCCCTCTGTAAACGGCCTTGACAGTTGCAGAGGACCAAAGCCTAGCCTAAGGAATGTTCCGGTCATCAATGTGTGCTTGTGTTGTATACAGGATTAACTGTCAGTCTGGATGGCATTATTTTGACCTCATGAAAGTCGCAAGCGGTGCCCCGTTCCCTTCAAATCAGGCCAAATGAAGGCTGTGCTTATAAAAGAAATATAACAAGGGTTTGTCAGTGTGGCAGGGCATTGGCGTTGTCTGATAATTCATTTTTTAATGGCAAAACGCCTTTATGTAACACTGGGTAGCAGTGGGTGTCCGGCAGATGGGTCTATTACGAATAGATATTTTGCTCTTGCAGAATTAGTTTGAAAATGCCAGTCTGGATATGCGATGCAAACAGAGGCAGATGCCACCAAAACTTTAACGCGGCCGTTTGCCCTCTGCTGCTGGGAGGCTGTGGTACCTTTGAACCCTTCTCCGTAGTTTGCGTGGGCTAGGTGTTGAGCGGGTCACCGTGCAGCATCTGACACGCCACATGTCAAATGCAAATGTGCACATGTGTGTGTTTTTCCCCCCTTGAAATTTATTCATAGATTTGGTCTGTGTAATTTCTCTCTCTCTCTCTCTCTCTTGCATCTGGTCTCTGAGAGGAACAGGGGCAGAAGGAGACTGGCCTGAAGCCCCAGATTAAGTCCTGTTATGTTAAAAAAAAAAGACACTGGTGGCCAACATGCATTTTTATTCATTTCAGAGCTTCGCTGTGCTGCTGGCTTCTGCCGCTACCAAGGGGCCTGTTGATGGCAGTGCCTGACATCTGTTGGCATAGCGTTGCATGGAGGCTTCATAGGCGAGAATAACTGATCTGAAATGCTCTTTGGTTAAATGGGTGTCTTAAGGTAATTATCATATGGCGCGGGGCACTGCTAATTGCACCTTCCTTGATTTGTAATGAAGGGGCATGGTAGAAAGGAGCAGCTCGCCACGCGCGGTTGTCAGAGGAGGGCACCGTGGGCCCGGCTTGACCAGTTGATGTTGATTCTTGCCTTGGGCTGGAACGTGTCACCTGCTGCTATTTTACGTCCTCTGCCAATTTCTGTCGAGTAATTAACCAAAATGCCACATATGGTGTGAGCCGGAAGCGGAGTGGGCACTCGGGCACTCGGGCGCTGACAGAAACCCGCGATTTCATCTAGTCAGGCTTCAGTTACCAGCATGCACTGGGGGCCGCGGTAATCCTCAGGCCTCAGGCATCCAGATTTGTCTCCTGGTTTAAATCTGGGTCTTTGAAGTCAGCTCACTCTTTTTTTGTGTAAATTTTTCCAGAACTAGTTCTGCACATTTTGTCTCCCCCCACCCCCCCTTTTTGTAGATAGGTACATGATTAAGACTAGGACCCACCCAATTGTCAGATACTCCAGTTGGGTCGTGTTTTTTTGGCAATAATCCAGGGAGAATTTTTCATCAGGACGAAGGAATGTGATTCGCCGTAACTGCCCTCATGATGAATAGCGGCCAGGCTTTCATCACATACCCCATCGCCCTGTCGCACTTTATATAACCTGGGGGTGTATCGTAACCCTAACTTTAGCTTCTGTCGCTACGCCGTCACCCCATGCTCCCAGTGAGACACGGAGTCTTCCTGAAGAGAGGTGGGAGATGTTTCTCTCTGTAACAGATGTTCTTTAAGGCTATATTGCCCCCGGAGCGTTTGCCGATGGACAAATGGACTGCATGCAGCCGCTTTCCTGTTGTAAAACCCATCATCTGCGTCAATCACATGTCACTTGTTTGAAGGCTCACAGCTGCACCCTCTTTGTTTACGACTCATTTGTAACTCGGACCGCACTGCAAACATCCCTCCCCCCCCCCAACGACAGAGGGTAGTTCGCACTAAGTTTGGTTATTCCATTTTGTAAGTAATAGAGTCTAATTTCCCTGAAATATATACGCCGTTACCTCTGCAAGAGAAAAGGAAAGCCTCTCGCCCAAACTAATCACCGGGATCTGCTCACAGGGTTATTTATTGTGCGACACTTGCCGGGGCCCAATCACAGTGTTCTTCCACTTTAATTAAAGCCTCAATCACTTTTCCGGATGACTGATTGACTGGTATGAGCGTGTAAGGAGTGGAGCGGGCGGAGGAAACGTGATTGTCCAGTCAATCAACCCCTCGAGTGGCTATGGCAGGCATCCAAAACAGAAAGGGGATTGCGGGCAATACTTGGTGCAGCCCATTTAGGACCAGTAGGATTTGTCTAAATAGCTTGGTTCGTTCATTGAAAGGGGATTTCTCCTGCCCTTGAGTTTTATTTACGTTGAAATCTTCCTTTTGTCTGAAAGGTTTTATCTTTCTTGCTGCAGAAGGTTACATCTGAATTCAGACATTTTTCATGGCGGTTTGGGGGCAGGGAGATTCAGCAGCAGAAGGCAGCGGCAGCGGCGGCACAGTGTAGCGCGGCCTGCATTCATTGCATTTTTATTTTTATTTTTGCAGGCCTTCCCGAAGGGGCCTTGCTCTTTTGTCAAGGCCTTGCTGACCTTCTGCTTCTACAGATGTGGGATTTGTAACTTTTTGAGAGGCAGCTGACACTAATCGGCCTTCTCCCACTGCAGCATTTACCGCGGGGAAGCGCCAGCTACAGTTGTGGCTGCCCTGCATTATTTTTCAAGCTCCGGCAAATGATGGGGGGGGGTGGGGGGGTGGAATGCAGCTTCTAGGGAAGAGGGAAAAAAACAGGGGGTGGAGGAGAAAGGTCGAATGGTATGATCACTTTGTTTGGCATGAGCTGTTCCGCAAAACACTCAGAGGTTCTCGGTCGGGCGCCAACGTCGAGGCGTAAAATGAGATGTCACAAACATGCAGATTGGCTCGTCTCCGTTAAATGGCAGTGCTTTGAGTGCTCGCTGTGCATTGATATAAATACACCGTGGGAGTCATGCAGCCCAGGAGAACAAACCGCATGTTCTACCAGAATGACTTGGAATAGTCCTTCCCTTTAAAAGGCGTCATGCGTATTACTCGCTTCCTGAAAAATGACCTATTGAAGAGTTTGTTCTGATTACCTTTTTTTATTAGTTGTTATAGCAACCCACTTTTATACATGCATTTTTTTGTATGTGTCTGGTGGATTGACTAATGATTATTGCCCCGTTGTGGCACAAATGCCCATGGTTGTCAGGGAGAATTAGCTAGGTATTCTGCCTGTAAGTCAAACCTAATATTGCATTTGCTGAATGATATTACATAATTTGAAAGGGTCAACCGATTTAATGGTGTGTCAACGTGTTGTTTATTTAGGCTGTTTAGTGGGATATGTCTAGATATCTTCATTGATTTATACTAAGATATTCTTCTCCTCTGGAGGAATGAATCTCAGAAGGAAGGACACGTAGCTAAATTTATTTTTTGCATAAAAATCGGAAACGTGGCTGGAATGCATTTGCCGGCTGCTGGCCATTTTCAAGAAAATGTCCCATTGACTACTGTAGGTGATGTGTATTAAATCGTATGAGTTGCAGATGTGTTTTGCCATAATTAGTGTACGGCGATAATAAAAGTAAAAGTTAATTTGCTTGCACCTACACAGAGCTGCTAAGTAATGACTATGCAGATTTTGATAATGAACAGCCTTTGCTTCAGGGGCTAACAGATCTGCATGGCGCCCGTCTATCCATTTCCACAGCCCTTGTGGGGGTTGCAGGTCAGCCCAGGCATTTTGCCATCCATGGGGAAGTATACATGATATATTATGTAATGCTTATTTATGTTTGCCTCATTTATTTTTCTTGATGGGTGGCCTGTTAGCTCAGCGGGTAGCTCCATGGCCTCAAACCTCTTGGGCTGGGGATTTGATTCCCACCCCTGGCTATGTGCATGTAGAGCTCGCATGTTCTCCACTGCTTTCCTGTCACAGTCCGAAAGCATGCAGTGAATTGCTTATTTGTCTGAGTGTGTTCTCCAAGTAAGGATGGTTTCCTGTCCTGTGCAGTATATTTTCTGGGATGCGACTCCCCGTACTGGATGAGACGTCATGGGATATGGATGAATTGTCTTGATTTGAAACTGCGGTGTTGAGTGTCTCACGTGAACTCCTCATGAAGATCTCTTGCAAATGAGCCTTTAGTGTCACCATTTCGAAGACATGAATGAGCAGTTTGTAGTTTCTTTCATCATGAATGTTAGCCTTTTTGCTAAAGGCAAAATAATTCTTTACAGCCGATGATATTGACTGTAACACGTGATATGTTTGTTCGCAAGACCAAGTAACATTCAATAAAACTCCCAACAGCTTGTCTTACCCCGTGTCCATTTATCTCACTGAGCCAGGATGTTACCTCTAGTGTCCTGGCCAGCTTCCCAAATATTCTCTTTCAGTCTTATTTTCCAATAATCAGCTTTGTTAATTAGCTAATTAAATCCGTACCTGTCCATCACAGCTGATGGATGGTGAGCCTTCTGAGTATTTGCATTCACTGCTTGTAATTCAGGCCTAACGATTTTACAGTAGTCAGAAATAATAGCTAGGGAGTTTGTATGCATCATAGTTTTATTGTACATTGATTATTATGAATATGCATAGATAATTGCTATGTCAATGATCAGTAACACATAACACTAGGAAGATATTGCTTTGGCAGCATTCCACTAGGCTTCTAGAAAGATTATTTAGTGTGGTCAATGTATACACATATCCATCCATCCATTTTCTATAATCACTTATTCTATTCAGGGTTGTGGGAGGGTTTGGAGCGTGGCCCAGAAGCTACAAACACCAAGCCGGGAGCAACCCAGAACAGGGTGCCAACCTATCTAAGAGCACACTCACACAGCATCTACACCTATGGGCATTTTGGTGACTCCAGTTAGCCTTAGCATGTTTTTGGGCTGTGTGGGGGGGAATGACCAGAGTATTCAAAGAAAACCCCATGATGACGCAGGAAGAACATCCAAACTCCACACACGGAGTGGTACATGGAGACTCAGTGGAGACTCAAACCCTCGTCCCAGAGGCAACTGTCCTAACCACTGCGCTACTGTATCAAACTGTATATGCATATTTACATATATATTTATTTTGGAGCTTTAAAAATTGCTCTTTTAACTACATTTCAACATAGTGATAAAGATCTTGAGTACCCATCCTCCAGTAAAGGCTTCCATCAAGCTTCAAGCTTTTTCCATCAAGCACAGAGCACAATATCGGGGGAGTGAAAGGCACATGCTCACACATACTATGGGCAGTTTAACTGTGCGTCATTGTTACATGCTAACTCCACAAGCACTGGGAACGAAGCAGGAATCAAACCCCATAACCCCGTGGCTGTGTGGCTGTACTGTTGACCACTGAGCAAGTGCACCAAAGCCCTTGTCAATTCAATTAACTATGAAAAAAAGACATTGTAAGCAATTATTGGACCTCTCCATTTTACACCGTCCCTTCGAAATGGAGCACCCCTGAGCTGTTAGGTTCTTTTGTCCCGTGGCTGCAGATGGGGAATGGGTTCTATCATTGCCTCCATTTTCTGGATAGACAGAGACGCGCTCTGGATGTAAAGGCTGGGTGACGATGTAAATGTGCTAACCGCTGACCCACCTGTTCGTCCCAGTGCCTTCTGCGGCTCCATTTTTTAACAGACCCCGGCGTTGTGTCCCCCGGGATGGACTGGGGAGTCCCCGTATGACAGTGACTCAGCGAGACTAATGCACCTCTGCTTGAACTTCCCTTGTAGCATTTCCCGCAAAGTGAGTGTTGTTTGAACTCGCTGTTTTAAGCTCGCTCTTCCCCTAATAACTCCTGGGAGTCCTTTGTCCCCCTGTAAACCATTGTGAGAAAGGACACTTAATTGCTCTGTGCACACTAATGAGATAGCAAGCTAATTAAAGGTGTATTGCACACTGTGGGTCCCAGCACCGGGCAGCATGGAACATTTTAATGAGAGATGTTGATAGCCCTTCAAAGAAGCGACGCGTAATATCTCCGGCGCTAATGATGCCTACAGTAAAGCTGGGCCTGACTAAGAGAATCTGCACTGCCGCTCTAACACCTGGGCCGTTTGGAGGCTTTGTGGCGGATGGATCTATGGCCAGGCAGACGCTCTGCCTGAAGACGCGGCTCCCTCATTACGCCCGGCTGATGGTTTCAGGTTTACCAGCTGCCCGACATGCTGAGATATGAGGACAACTATGACCACCCGGGCCCAATAAATCTATTGAAGAACGTGACTGCAGAGCCACCTGCTGAATAACACCAAACCACTGCCTCCGACACTATCCACTACAGATTCATCATCTGGAGTATTAAATGCACAACAGCAAATAAACAGATCATTTAAAAAAAAAAAAAGGTTATCACAACCACATTTTATTTAGGTCTTAAATGCCCGTGTTAGATAATGCAGAATTGTTTGTGTCATTGCTGACCCCAGGTAAAAACCAGTAGTAACTGTAGGCCTGTCAGTAATGTGTCGTGCGGCGGGAAGCATCACTTATGACGTGATTAGCTGGCTCTCATTATCCCAATGCCTGCGATTTTATAGCTAAATGACAGACCCGGGGAACGCATGATTATTTCCACAGCGTTAACGGTGCCATTCAAATTACATTGCTAACACTGGCCAGGCTGTATTGCACTCTGAGAAAGGATTTATTTATATACATAAGTATGATATATATAACAGTTATGTACACACACACACACGCATATATATATATATGCACGCTGTGTAGTGTCAGAAAGAGTCTGGAGGGGGCAGCTGCAGCAAACAGTTAAGGTCAAGGCACTGATGATGCTGAAATGTGGCTCCTTTGTGGCTCGTTGCTATAGCCCTTCTTGCGTTTGCCATGTGAAGAGCCCCCACACCAGTCTATCTCAGCACCCCCCATGTCCCACCCCCTGCTCCGCCCCACCTCCTCATCTACTTCTGTTTTGTTTGCCCCGTGCCCTGGCTTGCGGCAAGCTTGCAAACAGTGGGAAATTTAAACGAGGCAGCAGCAGTGAGCCAATGTGACTCATGTCCTGACACGGCTCTTTGGCGCACGCCGTCGTGGCCTGCCAGTGCCGCTCTGCTCGTCCGCCATTACGGCAACATCTGGCCGCCCCTGAACCCAGGCCATGTTTTCCCAAAAGCCTTGTAGTGGCACTGGGCGGAACACACAGCGGTGAATCTGATTAGCTAGTGTTCAGCTGGCGGCTGATGGGAAAATATTGTAAGTGTCCAACTTGTAATTATGCTTTAAAATGTCAGGTTAAATCGTTGAACCCTGGAAGTGCTACATCATTGTCATTCAATCACCTGTGTATATTTTACCAGATATTTATGCTTGCATTTGGAGGTTCTCTGCATGTAATATATACCCACACTCCAAACACTGAAACACTTACTGAGAAGTAGTAAAAAAAAAAGTTAAATTTAGGGCTGAATATTATGCTCCTTTGACAATTATTGTATTTTACTTCAGTGTCTTATTCGCAAACATCCGAAAGAAGATTATTTGATTATTTATCACTCGTGCAGTGTGTAGAATGTGCTCAGTGGGCAGATGTGCAGTGGATAGTGTGTGGCCCATATCCATCTGAATAATATCCAGAAAAACGTATTTATATAAATCTGAGAGTATGTGAGACATTTTACCTATTGACTGCTTAAGCTGTAACTAACATCAGCCAGGCGTCTATATGCAGGATCAGTACTGCGTCTGAGGCATTGAATTTTTAATTACAATATCAATGATCATACTGTTATTTCATAAATTGTTTCATTAATAACTTCAGCTTCAATTTACTTTCACTCAGTACTAAAATCCATTTTTAATGGTTTTATTTCAATATTACTTTTCTGGGTGGCTGACCTTTTCTGGGCACATAGATTTATTATTATAACAAATCATAAAGGAAACTTTATTGCAGAAAAGGAATTACTAAATATAAAACACATGAAATAGTCCTCCCAACGTACACATATATCTTAAGAACATTCGGCCGTGTTTATTGGCGTGGACCGTTAGTGGCTACGAAATGCTTTTGAGTATAAATTTATGGCCTGATTTAGTTTGCTGACGGAGTTCAGCTTTTCAAGGCAACCATCAGAGTTAATCTCTGACAGATGGTCATCAAGCCTCTCGCACCTCATACCATATGACTCAATCCTCCACCAGGGTAATTATGCCATCATATCCCACTTAAGATTCCTTTTGTAGTCCATTTCTCCCCTTTATGTCTCAGCACACTTGTACTGAATTTTGACACTGAAATTAGGAGCTGCATAGTGAATATTGACAGAGTTTACGACCTAGTAATTTAGTAAAGACCTGTATTTCACTACTATTCTGTGATTCGCATTCTGATTGGACACACCCATCTGTCGCACGTCTCGCTGCGTGAGATTTGGAGAAATAATACAAAATAGTTGGTATACACCAAGGAAATTTCCCTCACAATAAAATGACGTTGAATCAGAAACTTGGATTGCAGAACACATCTGAACCAGCGGGTGGGGGTGTGTAGGGGGGTCATACATAAGAGTCGGATAAAGTCACGTCCACTTGACTGTATGTGTTTTTTAAGATATAATCTTAAAAAATAATAATAATGAACACATAAAAAAGCTTAGATATATAAAGCTTAGAAAATGTATTGATACATTTTTATTGGTTTGCATAACATTTTTTGTAGGCGACTTTTTTGTGATTGTTCATCGCTGCATTCTATATGATGCTCCAGATGTTATCCGGGGACCGGCCACGCACCCCACCCCATGCAAGCCCTATGATCAGAAGACAATAAGAATTCACCAAAAAGACAGCTGAGGTTCTTTACATGAGATAAATGAAACCTGAAAAATCCCGTCCGGACGAAAACGTCTTCCCTGAGGATGTCAGCGTTCACTGTACGCGCAGCACTCTCGCTGCACATTATTGACAGACGAATTAGTCACTTGGTAGCTGAACCTCACGTAACATGTGCCTTAGCCTAGATCAGAAAGCAATCTTCCCCGAGAAGTCGGGATCGATTTTCTCGCCATTAGAATGGTCAGCAGTTGAAATTCGACTGCCTGTCACAAGCGTTTGCCCTGTGGAGGGGGGAGCATAGGTGCAAAAAAAAAGGTATATGGCGCATACATATTTGTCGTCAAGCGATCACGTGCCACGTAGCTAAATGATCCGGGTGCGTGTGTTTCGTCCGCTCTCTCTCTCTGTTTGTTTTCCTCTGATGGACTCTGATCTTTAGCCTGCAGCTCCCGTCACAGCCGTCGCCGCTTCTCTGCCACTGTCTGCACTCCGCACGTCTGTCATGCGATTGACACAGTCACGACGCATCCAGCTGTTCTCCGCCACGCGCCGGCTGCCTGCGCTTCACCAGACACGGCGAGAACGCAAACGCCTCGGGCCCTCCGCCTATCCTGATAAAGCATCCCGACGCATCTCGCAAACGTAGAACGAGAACCCAAAGACATGCGTCGACTAATTAAGCCACAGCGACTCTAGAAACATGTGACTCGTTGCCCACACACGCAAATTAATTGCAGGAAAATGCATGATTTGCATGGACAGGTGGCATGGTGGTAGCAGGATGAGCTGTCGTGGATGGAGCTCGTCGCTGAAGTCACTATAGGTACTGTTTTACAAATTACAGCACTGAAAATACCTTGTGTGTCGAGGATTATAATTGGTCACTTTTACATTGCTCAGTCTGAATTGAATATTATATCCGCATTCATTTATAGCCTTATCTTATGCCCAACCTTACATCTTTGTATTTTAACTTGTCAGGTATAGCACCGCAGTAAAACAGGCAGCGTAGGAGTAAAACATGCCAAATACCTTGTACTTAGGAAAATTCTTACCTCGGATGAGAGCACTGCGGGGTCTGATTGGGCCTTGTGCAAATTATGTTTGAAATGACATTCCCCTTGGAATAAATTAAAGCGGATACAAATGTAATGTAATCTAAAGCTGCTCCCTATGACTGCCAGACCCCCTGTCTCTGAGGCCAACGCGGAGCATCAATGCTCTATTAAATATAAGACCAGCAACGTTTCCGTAAAATTCACATATAGCTACACTTCTCTAATGAGGAATACATAGCCAAAATGCCTATAATAATCCTATATACAAATAACCTCTTAGTAATAGTATTACCTAAAGTTTTACGTTAAGGTACTGTGTGTGGCACTTTTGTTACTCTTTTGTGCGTGTAGTGCTTTCCTCAAACCGAAACGTTGTCCAAGTGTTTGCGAGTATGGGTGATTAAAAATTTGTTACGTGGTTGATTGGGTCAGTTTTAAACTTTTCAGAGTGAATTTGCTGGCATGCCAGCTGATGGGTGCCAAGCATCGCTGATAATATATAAGGCTAATTTAGAGGACGGTATCACCTGTGAGTGCTAATATATGGAACTCAGGGGTATACGAGCCTGGAAATGAAGAGAGTGATGGGTTTAATGGGCAGATGACTGAAACGTAATTTTACCAAAAGCAAACAGACACTAGCAGATGTATTGGGAATCTACAAAAAGAATGAATAAACATCCATCATAATAGTAGTAAATTTAAAGTGTAGCATTTTGGTACTTTAAGCACTTGCAAGGCACCACCCCCGAATCTTACTGGAATAAATGTGGAGGTGTCACATCTAAGTGGACATTTTGGTGCAGATGATGGTCTTGACCTTTAAGAAGCCACCTGCCGGCCCGCCAGGAGGGGGTTCTTAATTCACATACCGGCAGAGTGTCACTGCGTGTCACAGGGCCCTCCATCTCCCCTCCCCCAGCCCCGCCGCGGTGGGATGAAACGCTCCCTCAGCAGACTCTTGCTGGGGAGCAGCGACACGCTTCCCCATGGCTGCTGACCTACACGGGTTCCACTGGTGGTGCCCCCGTACACCCGTTAATAACCATGTCTGAGGCAGGCTGACATGAAGGTGGGTATTACCGCCATCCTGTCCCTTAGCTGCTGAAATATGTAATTAACACCGCAGATGGGGTGGAATGGCAGGGCCGTTAGGAAGAAGAATAGGCGGCGGACCTGGACCACTAGCGCGGCCGCAAGAGGCCTTTAGGGGGGTGTGGGCTGAGGGGATGGGATAAGTTGTTGTGGCTTTGGGTTCCCGGCCCTCTCCAGCAGACAGGAGAAGAGGCGGGTGGCACTTTGCTCGGGGGCGCCCCCCTGTGGCGGGCCGGATAGAAAGGTGGGCAGGAGCAGGTGGCTGCCATAGGGGGGCTGCTGGATTACCCTTCTCCAGGAACACAGCCCCACCCCATCACAGCTCCCCCCATGAAACAGACCCCGCCAGCCAAAGGAAAACTCCATTTATATATAATATAGATAAACGGAATTAAATTGAATGCAATATCCTGCACTGATGTGCTGGGAATTGTTTTTGATTCTTTATATCTCACCCCGCCCCGTTTTCATAGGGCGCCTTTACTCTCTAACCCGATTCCCATAATTAAATCATCATTCTGCTCCATGTTTTTTTTGTGTATGGAAATGGTTTGGGGCTCTCATGCTGGTTCGCTCACAGCTTGCACACGCACAATTCATGGATTTCGTCACCATTTGCCAAGTGCTCTTGTTCAAAATAGTGTTTCTGATGTGGACGGCAAATTCAAAGGCGGAGCTGAGGAGGTTTTCAGTGCTCAGACATGAAACTGTTCGAGTTCATCTGCTTTTAAATTGTGATTAAGTCCTTGTGACATCCGAAAGTGTGATAAGGGGTCACCTGGTGCTGAAACGGCTAGATCAGGCAGTGGGTGGACCTGTTGGAACATAACTCCCAGATGGAACATAACTCCCAGATGGAACATAACTCTCTGCCCTGCTATGGATACCCAGACTCCCCAACCCCTCGTTTGTCCAGCCTCTCATCTGCCCGCTGAGCATCTTCAGCTGTCCGCTCTGCCCCCCTCCTCATGTGCCTCACCGTTTCCTAGTGACCCAGCCCCCTCTCCATCCCACCTTCTGAAACATGCGCTCAGCAAAGTGTGAAATACTGTAACACCTGCTGGTGTAATTAAATATTTAGACCCGTGGAGGGCTAACACTGTCTCTTATTAGCAACCAATCTAGGAACAGGTAGGAAACACAGCAGAGTTAATTGGGGAACAGCTGTAGCAGCACATCTGGGTGTCACCGATAGCGGGTTTAGGTGCGTTTGGCGCGCGCACCCAGGACAGCCTGTCAGGAGCTGATGTGTCAATCAGACTGATAAAGCACGCCGGGCGCCATGGAGAGCGGACGACGCGGCGCGGCCCCCTCAGAGCCGCATGCGGGCGGGCAGGCGGCCACCTCTCACGATGTGCCGGCGACAAGGGTGGTCCGGAGGAAACACGGGACCCCCGACAGCTGCCGTGCGTGTGCCCATTTAGACAGGGATGCAAACGAGGAAGGCCCAGAACCGCCGACACAAAAGCGCGCACAGAGCCGCACGCGCCGTTCGTCAGAGAAACACTTGGTGATTGTGCTCAAGTATGTTTCTTCAAGATTTATACTTTACTCGAGTATCTCAAGTTGTTGCAACTCCTGCCTTCACTCCGCTATGTTTCTGAACCAAATAACGACTTTTCCCTCCGACACATTATGCATGACAGTCATTACTCAGCCAATTAAAAAAATACAATTTGTGAAAAGCTTGCAGCTCCCCAGAGTGGAGGGGCAAATAAGTAGGGTTAGAGTAGCTGGAAAGAGAAGACAGGACTGCACACCTCGCTTATTGGATTCTAATGATTGATGCACCAGTTGCTACGAGACCCAGTTATGCTAGATCTAGCAAGGCCATCCTGACATCGCATTTCTATGTGTTTTACGCCACTGTTCACTCTTTCAATAGTTAAAAGACTTATTGTGAGGCCAATGATATAAACATTTAAGGGAAAAAATGTGGTGTCACCAGTGTTATGCTTTACCATGTGACGTTGTGGTTTGTTTTGTACACTCCGTAGCTTTTTTGTTTGTCCTGATTTCTCAAATGTTTGTTTCATAATATACTCTGCGGTGGCCTTCAACTATGACTAAGCTACCTAAAAAGGAAATATCTGCTTATCCTCTTGTGGCTCAGTTTTCCTTATTGTGCTGAACTGTAACTTACAATGCTATATTCCCACCTGTCCTGAATACTTGTAGCCATTTAGCCTGTGCCTCTATTTGAAAACAGTTCTAGCCACCAGACCTTCCCAAAATAAAACACTTAAGACACCCAAACAACTTGCACAAACCAGTCCCATTGCACCAGTCAGTTTACATAGAAATGTGCCTACCAAATATTTTGTAATAATATAACATAAGTTAATTATTCAGTCAGCCAAAACTAAAACTTGCAGGAAACTTGCAGTCGAGGTAATCTGACCAGTGAGCAAGCTTCCTCCTACTGATCGCATCACTTAATTCCCTCCCCCATCCCTCAACATTCCCATTTGTACCGATAACTCTACCCATCGTTAACGAGGTGTCATATTATGACATACATGACTCACTTCTCAGCAGCAGTAAACAAGGTTAGCTAGCTGTGTATAATTGCGTGCTAATTAAATATGCTACTGCAAGCGTAAGAAGGTGACTGAGTTGTTTCTAGCCTAAACTGCTAAAATATATTATGTACATGTTTACTTGAGTAACTGCTAGCACAGGCATACTGGAAATCTGAGTTATGAATTTATGTTAATGTTAGTTAACTAGCATTAGCGAGCAAGGTAGATGGCAGACCAGCTCGGTTTGTAGTTTTGCCTGTAAAACTTACGCTGCCCTTCAGAATTTACTAACCACAAGCACCAACACAACACAGCATTTTCTAACTCCCTGTCACATATCTTGAACACAGCTAGCAAACTATTTTCTAGCTGACATTAACTAGCTAGTCATCTACTCTAAATGTAACACAACCACTGCTTACTTCATTTCTAGATCACCACACAATGACTGTGCCAACCATAAATAGTTGTACTTAGGGGTGTTTTTGATGATTAAATTATGATTTGTGAAGACTGGTGTTGTCACAAATGCCATATACTGCAGGGGTGTATTTTTTTCTATTTCTCAGTAATTTATCTTGTTTTCCGACAGAATGCCTATGAGGGGTATCAATATTTGGAGCTTTACCGAGATACGAATGCTGAGATCAGCATACATTCTGTGGTGAGTGTTGGTATTCAGCAAACAGGAAGGGTACATTCCCCTACCAGCCACATCGAAATGCTGACAAATGTGGTTAATATTTATATGTGTGATTTTTTGTGGACCTTACGTTAATGTTTGGAAACTTGTGTATTAATACAACTAAGTCTTTTTCATTTGGATTTTTTTCACATTAAGTTTTTTATTGATATCTTTGAAATTGGGAAACTAGCATCTGTGCGTTAGATGTGATGATTAGGGGGCAATGTAGGAAGATGATAGGTTGCTATTTGTAAGATGAATAGATTTGAATGTGCAGTACTTTTCACTTTTGAAGTACTTTTTGTACTTTTACAACCAGGTATTTTTTGGTTTTTACTTAAGCAGTATTTCACTGGTTGGCTCTTACTTTAAATATAGTAACATTTTGGTGTTACTCAGTATCTTCACACAGCGTTTGCAAGGCGTGTGCACACATTTACTTCAAAAATTAAATGACATGCACATCCCTACATGTTATGCTGCTCATGAGCGTCATCATTTTCTGGAAACCGTTATCTCTATTACATTTTATCTTTGTTTTGTGAACAGTGAGTCACATTGTTTGCTTGAAGTTAAACCATCTTTATCTTAGAGTTGTGTTTGTTTGTTGAAAAAAGCTTATATACACATATATTGTGTGAATTGTGTGTATATTGTAAAACCAGAGTTAACCGTAGTTTAGTACACACATTTTTATTTTAGAGGGTGAGTAGGGAAAACTTATCAATATTCCTGAGAAGCACCAGCTGATTGGCCGGTGAATGAGAAAATTCATTAATATTCTGATCCCTGGACACATTCTCTGTTTCACCTCGCCAAATATGATAAACTTACCTTTACTTAAGTATGAAAATTGAGTACTTTTCCCACCACATATGTATGTGCAACTAAATATGGCTCGTCACCATTAATACTCAAGATTGCACTTGTTTTATTTACATTTCACTTTCTGGATCTTTCACACACTGTTGCAAAGAGTCATTACCAGTTTTTGTAGCAGCTAAGTTGCAGGTCGTAGCAGCAGCGCCTAGACGTACTAGAGGTATAAATGTGTTCCAGGCGAATACACGTGCAGAAGAAGGAGGAAACTGGTGCAGAAAAAAAATCATAGTAATCAGTTGACTCTATGCTGCATATTCCAAATGAATGCCTTTACTGTCCTCTGGACCCATGGATGTGAAAGTTTGAAGGAACCAGCGAAGGATCAAAGTCACACGTCTTGCTTTTGAACATGCTTTTGAAAGTGTACATTCCCTTTTTTTGCCGTAGAGTGGGCAGGGTCGCTTGTCCGTATATTTGCACATTTTCACATTGAATCTGGTTGGGTTTTGTTTGGGTTGTACAAATAGGTAGAGGAACCCGGAGAGGAAAAATGCATTTGGTGTCTTCAGAAATGAAAAAGTATATTACCCCAGACTATAAAATACATTAAAGCGGCATAAGAAATGTTGAATACTTTAGTGAAGATTGGGTTTGTTTCCAGGCAAATAAAGGTCAGGTATTCAGAAAACAATCAGCCCTGGGCAGTATGAATTTGAATTTTTTCAATACATTCAGTGTAACTTTGTCAGATCACAGGTTCTATTAATAACTAAAAACCTCTGCAAAACATCTGTTGATGTCTAGCAACTTCGATGGGTTATATAAGTAATTATAAGGCTGTAGCACAAAATTTAGAGCTTGTGAAGTGTTTTGGACAGTGGTGTGAACCGTAAAGTAGCCCTCCTACTAAATTCTAAGATCAAGACATGAAGTTTATGATTCCACCATCAGAAATACAATGGGCATAAAACGAGACACGTGGCCAGCTGCAAACCGCCGTTCACTGAGGTGAACACGAATGCTTGTCTCCTGCGTGATCCTCGAGACTCTTGGAACGATGTTGTATTGATCAAGTGGAACCTGTTTGACTGACATGGGTTCTGTTTTGTTTCAGAAATAAGCAAGCACTAAACAATTCTGTGATGTGGATGATGATTTTATTTGCTTAGAATTGAGATCACAGTTCTGTAACTATTTATTTTTTATCAGATTTAAACATTAATCACTTATTAAATTGCATAAGGAAACACAACAAAACGTGTTTGTACCAAACACATGATTAATCCAGGACTGGCATATCAACGTCTGACAACAGAAAGAAAACACTCAATTGGCTGTTCAATTAAGGTAACCAAAACAGATATACAAAAGTTTTTTGGTACTTAACTACTTAGGAGTGGAATTTGAAATGCTTTATTTGTCGAACGGATCTGCAAATAGCCTGCCTCTGAAAGGAATATTATGGAAGTAAATCTGTGTTATCAGAATTTGAATTTTATATGATACTGAAATTCTAACATTGAATATTTATGCATTGGAAATATGCAACTGAAATTTGATAGTTCCAATTCACATAAAAATACGAGGTTAAAATACAAAGACAACATTTCAATGTCGTTCCAATTCGATGGTCCGAATTCACAAGCAAGAAATACAATGTTAAAAATACGAGTTATACATCCGGGATACCAAGGCTAAGCAATCAAATCCGTGGCTGCGTTCGACTTGGGCTTAGGTCTGTCTGCAGTTGACGTGACAAGAGCATCTGGCTGTGGCTGCAGGGGAGGAGTATAAACTGACTGTCCCACGTACAATTGTAAATAGAAGGACCACAACAAGTAACTAATGAGCACTGAACCCAAATACACAGACGGGAAACACAAGCTAGTAAGATCCCGAACTGCAAGATACACACACGGTGGAAGATTTACACACGCTAAATACACACAAAGGTCAGATCAGGTACATGGAAGACTCGGGTAAACACACGCGGGACAACAGGGAGATGCAACCATTAACATTAACAACAACAACTCTGCAAGGGCTTGAAAGACTGTTAATAAAGAGCATGATTTCCCTGGCAAGTAAGTTTCCATGTCTCTCTCTGCTCCTGTGATGCCTCGATGTGCCTGTCACCACACTATATTGTGTTTTGTTTAAGTTTTTACTATAAAACCAAAAAATTAATTAACAAAAATTATCATGTGGTAGGCTTGTGAATGAATTAATCAAATTTCAGTGCTTTCTTATGGGAAAAATTGCCTTGGTTCACGTACAAATTGGTCCACGACCACTTTTTGGGAAAGGATTGTGCAGGCACCACTGTATTGCAAAATGATTTTGTAATAAATATTAGGATGCTTATAAAATAAAAATAGGAATTTCTGACAAACTCATCTAGGAGTGATTTGAATGACAAGGATGAAAATGATTGTCTCGGAGAACACATGCAGCATACAAAAGCAGCGGAGGTAATACTTTAAACTGATTTTAAACATATGCTTGATAATCTTGAACAGAAATAATAATTGAAATTGCAAATCTTGCTGTTATTTTTTGCTGTTATATTTTTTATCACAGAGGAAAACTGCATGTTTTAGCAAAACCTAAACTCCCTGCACTATAATGTCCCTACAGAATTAAAAGTAAGGAAAACCCTGATCGTAATCTGACTAGCTCGGTGTAAGATTTGTATGTGCATAGCGTGCAATGTTGGTGTTAATATTGCTCATCGTCTAGCCCTGTAATATACTACGGCCATTTTTAGAATTCAGTACAAAATACCCGTCCTCGTACTATGATGTCATTCAATGCTGAACCAGTTTGTACACCAGTGGAAAACCAACACCTTGAAGTTCTGTACTGTTGGTACTTCAAGAAAGTACCTGGGTACCTGGTACACTGGAGAAGCATACTTTAAAGAGAATGTAATATAATGGGACCTCTATCCAGCAGATCAGAAGAACTGTTGTAATTGAGAAATGAGATTGCATAGAGGTGTGAATCGAGATTACGATGATTAATTGTCCAGCCCTAATCCCCAGAAAAGGGGATTGCTGAGGATTGTTGTCAAAGAATCATGGTGCTAAAAGAATCAAATGCTTTGTCCTAGTAATATATCTAATACCTACATTTACAAACATTGGCCATAAGTGTATTATTATTTACATTTCTTTTTTTTTACTTTTTCACTTTATTATGTGTGTAATGATGGATGGACATCCCTTCCAGGGTGTGTGGCCTAGATGGACGGACACGCAATATTTAACTGGCTGATAAACCGTTAAATTATTTGGTGAGGGGACTTTAAACAGTTTGACCCTAACCCTAGTCCAACTCCGGTCCTGGAGAGCTAATGCCCGATTTCCATCATACCCGACTTCTGATAAGCTGCACCTGTTGTCCGGTAAATACCAGGAACTGGTGTGGCTCATCAGAAGCTAGAGAGAATAGAAAGAGCTGGATAGCAGCTCTCCAGGACTGGAGATAGAGACCCCTGGTTCACATGTTAGAATAATGGTTCAAACAGGTCAGTCAGCATAACATTTCCTTCAAAGCAGAGAGAGAGCAAAAATGTGGACTGTTTGTGGGTTCCCGATGATTGGACTGGGAAGTACTGCTTCTTCTGTCTGTCTCCATCATCGTGATTCTACACCTTGGCGTAACAGTGTGGCCCTGGTTCTGACAGCCTCTAACAGCTCTCCTAAACGCTTCAAAGGCCAGATCATGACCTCAGGACAGTTCCGGGGCACTGGGTGTCAGACCGCCGAGCTGCTGTGGTCACGGCGCGTTGTTGCAATGGGGAGACGCGACGATCATTCATGCGCCATGGACTCTTAGACGCCACAGGGGGATGGGGGTTTGAAGGCGGTAGGGGGGGGCGCTTATGGTCATAAAGTGGGATCAGCTGCTCTCCCGTCCTCTGTCCTGGTGACCGCACCTCGGAAGACGGCGCTCGGGCCGAGCCAGTGTGGGGGGGCTCAAAAGTGTGTGTCACCCACCCATCATGGCGTGAGAGACAGAATATGGATGTGGCTTCCTTGCTGCCTCCATGCTCCAGCAACGTGATTAATGGCACTAGCTCCTCTTCCCATCTCGTTCTGTTACTGTCAGGAGTTAAGTGGGCCGGAGACAATAATAAACAGTCAGTCTTGTGTGAACGCTCGTCGCCAGTGTCCGCCCACACCCCCCCCCAGTTGCACGCGTGAACACACTCGTCACCATGCGGAAGCAGGCACAGCAGCTAATGTACACAAATGATTACGCATGAACGCCACCCATCGCTTGGGAAACTCCTATGAGCACAGCAACGTCCCCCGCCCAACCCGTAGAGAATCGGGGGGGGTGGGTTCCTGTATAATTGTGGGGAAATGTTGGAGAAACAGAAACTGGTGGAAAGGTCAGCCAATAGCAGACTGGCGTGCAAGATGAGTCCCGCATGACAGAATTAGAGGAATATATGGTTTGAACTGAGACGAAAAGATGGTAAAATTGGCCTGTAGCTCTCCAGAAAAGTGCCCCGTAACAGCTTTTAGTGTGCAGGTCGTGTCACAAGAGATGACAACCATAGAGGATATAGTGGGAAAAAAAGCGCAGGTTGCCACCAGTAGCCAGGGCTTTACTCAGTTTTGTGCCTTGAAGGCCCTCACTTTGTACGTCATACACGCTTTGCGGCCCAGAATGCATTGCCTGTCAGGCCCAGCGAGCCAGGCGCCACCTGCAGCGTTTGTTCAAAGAGCCACATGGGTTTGAGGATGGATTGAGGTTTGGTTTTGATGGGGGGGTCTGAGGGGGGCAGTCCATTTGACCCTAATGTGGGATCTCCAGGAATCATCTCATGCTTTGGCTGTTTGCGATTTTTGTGATTGAAAATGGGTGGCAATGTGGGCTCCACACCGCTCCAGTGCAGCCAGCCCCCCCACAGCTCGCGATGATGCTGCCAAGCCCCTTCCGTGGGGGGGGGGGGGGGGGGGGGGGGGGGGGGGGGGGGGGGGGGGGGGGGGGGGGGGGGGGGGGGGGGGGGGG
>JABFDZ020000097.1:19535134-19552598 GCA_019775955.2 Pollimyrus isidori
GGGGGGAGCGCTGGCTGCAGCCTGGCCAGGCGCCGCTAGGGACAGGTGGAGCGGGGGGGGGGGAGGGGGGCAGGACCGGAGGGGCACGGGGAGCAGCGCGGCTCCCTGGCCGGCGTGACCGGAGCTGGGCTTCGCTGCAGTGCGTGGGAGGGTGGTGCGGGGTCCTGGCACGCCGGGCCTCGTCTATTTAGCCGAGCAGGGCGGGCAGCACAGAGCCGCGTCCGGCCCGAGCAGCCGGAGCGCTGCGTGAGTGGGCCGCCGGCCGACCCGGTTTTTTCTTTTCCTTTTGTTTTTGTTTTTCCTTTGGGTGAGGGGTGGAGGGGTTCACCCGTAGGGGCTCTGGCTCCCCACGCTCAACAAGTGCAGGGAGATGAGCGGCCATGAAGCGCCAATGCAAGCAGGCATGAGGTGGTGTCCCCGTTACGGCCGGCTTGCTGTGGCTTTCCCGTGAGGCGGCTTCTCCATTACGGCTGGCCTGCTGTGGCTTTCTCGTGAGGTGGCTTCCCCGTTACGGCCGGCCTGCTGTGGATTTCCCGTGAGGCGGCCTTTCCATGACGGCCGGCCTGCTGTGGCTTTCACTTGAAGTGGCCTCCCCGTTACGGCCGGCCTGCTGTGGCTTTCCCGTGAGGTGGCTTCCCCGTTACGACCGGCCTGCTGTGGCTTTCTCGTGAGGCGGCCTCCACGTTACGTCCGGCCTGCTGTGGATTTCTCGTGAGGTGGCTTCCCCGTTACGTCCGGCCTGCTGTGGATTTCTCGTGAGGTGGCTTCCCCGTTACGGCTGGCCTGCTGTGGCTTTCTCGTGAGGTGGCTTCCCTGTTACGGCTGGCCTGCTGTGACTTTCTCGTGAGGCGGCCTCCACATTATGGCTGGCCTGATGTGGATTTCCCGTGAGGCGGCCTTTCCATGACGGCCGGCCTGCTGTGGCTTTCACTTGAGGTGGCCTCCCCGTTATGGCCGGCCTGCTGTGGCTTTCCCTTATCAGGTGATGCACAGGGGCGACTCTAACCAGGCTTTGGCTGGAGCTCTTTTCCCGCTCATGTTGAGGTATTTTTGCGTTCTGCCCCTGCAAGAGCTAAAATTCTTCTTGCCCGATCCTCTTCATGTCTCTCTCTCTCTCTCTCTCTCTCTCTCTCTCAGTTTCTCTCTCCATTTACCCAAGAGCTCCAAAGCACCAGTAGCCTCCTGGTGGTGCTGAGGGAACTGCAAATGCAAACTGCAGTCACACATGGGCTATAAAATGTTTACATTATTATTATTATTATTATTATTCACCCTTCTTCGTTCCTGTGAATTTTTCTCCTCTATCCTCTCACCCTCCTTTTTTTACTCTCTTTCTCTCCCTCCTTCCTCTCTCTCCTTCCCTCTCTCACTCTCTCTCTCATTCTGCCTCAACCATCACTCCCTCCTTCTTCCCTTTGTCACTCCCTCCCTCTACTTTCTCTCCCCTCTACTTTCTCTCTCCTCCTTTTTTTCCTCCCTAATCACTCCGCCTTCCTCTTTCTCTCCATCCCTTTTTCTCTCCCATTCTGTTTCCCTCCATCACTCTCCCTCCTTCCTCTCTCCCTCTGTCCCTCTCTCCTTCTTCTTTCACTCTCTCCTTTTCTGTCTCCTTCCATCACTCCCTCCTTCCCCTTTTTCTCCTTCCCTCCCTCCCTCTCACTCCTTTCACACTCACAACTCTGAGCCGCGACTGATTGAGATTTTTTCTGTGCAGAATCAATACTCTAATCTTCCCCTCCCTCCTCCTCAATAAGTCCGTACGCACCCCCCCCCAATCCCATATCAAGGCTCCCTGTCTCCTCAGCCTGGCCAGGAAAAGGTGACCCTGCAGGCGATCACTATTAATGTCCTACTGGTATGGGCTATAATATATATATATATATTATTTCACTCCTGGATACATGCGCTAGCCATGCGACGTGAGTGGCCACGCCCCCTCGATCCCTTTCATGCATAGCTTCTGCGGGATGTATAAGTTGAAGGGGCGATTCGGAGCTGGAACTTGCCCTTGCTTCTGGGGTAACTGGTGTCTAACTGCCTCTGCTGAAGGTACTAGCTGGGGGTTGTTAGTGAACTGGTCGTGCTCCACACGCGTAGCGTGTCAAGCAAATAAATGTGTTTGTACGCCTGCTTCTGTTGCCAGAAACGAAAATTATATTTTAAGCTCTTTGCCCTTCTTATAGCCTATATAATTCATGCGATTCATGTTGTAAATATTACTGTCTGTTAAAAAAAAAGGTAAAATGACCCCCCAGCCTACCTAAGGTCATTAATAATAATGAAATTATGAAACCCCCTTCTTAGTGGATTCATTGCGTGATGTAATTTGCATAATGCTTTGTTTGCCGAGTGCGTTAATGATTTACTACAAGCTGAGCAAATGGCTCCAAAGTATCGAGAACGACTTCAAAGTAATTCTCTTTTTTAACATGGTCCCATTTGCATTTTTCTCCACAGAGATTTATAGATTGATCGGGTAAACATTGTAGAAATGGAAAAGGGGGGAGGGATTATCAAGTGTCAGTCAAAATAACGTGTAATTAATGCATATCAGAGATTCATAACCTTGAGCATTGACATGCGGCTGAGGTTTGAAAGTGATCATTTGCTGTGTGAAGTATAATGGCACATCTAAAGAAATAACCTGACAAGTCTCTGGTGAAGACTATGGATGGAGTCTATGGTGAAGATCGTCCATCCTGTAGCATGTAAGCCACGATAGAGTCTCTGGTGAAGACCGTCCATCATGTGGCATCTGAGGCACGATGGAGTCTCTGGTGAAGACCGTCCATCATGTGGCATCTGAGGCATGATAGAGTCTATGGTGAAGACCATCCATCGTGTGGCATCTGAGGCAGGATAGAGTCTATGGTGAAGACCATCCATTGTGTGGCATCTCAGGCACGATGGAGTCTCTGGTGAACACCATACATCATGTGGCATCTGAGGCGCGATGGAGTCTATGATGAAGACCGTCCATCATGTGGCATTTGAGGCACGATGGAGTCTATGGTGAAGGCCGTCCATCGTGGGGCATCTGAGGCAGGATAGAGTCTACGGTGAAGACCACACATCATGTGGCATCTGAGGCACGATGGAGTCTATGATGAAGGCCGTCCATCGTGTGGCATCTGTGGCAGGATAGAGTCTACGGTGAAGACCATCCATTGTGTGGCATCTGAGGCAGGATAGAGTCTACGGTGAAGACCGCACATCATGTGCCATCTGAGGCACGATGGAGTCTATGATGAAGACCGTTCATCGTGTGGCATCTGTGGCAGGATAGAGTCTACGGTGAAGACCGTCCATCATGTGCCATCTGAGGCACGATGGAGTCTATGATGAAGGCCGTCCATCGTGTGGCATCTGTGGCAGGATAGAGTCTACGGTGAAGACCATCCATCATGTGGCATCTGAGGCACGATGGAGTCTATAATGAAGACCATCCATCGTGTGGCATCTGTGGCAGGATAGATTCTACGGTGAAGACCGTCCATCCTGTGGCCCCATGTTGCATCCTGCAAGGTTTTATCCTATTAGCATTTTTGTATTCTTTCTGACAGAGGAGGGGTCACAGTAAGGCTGGAAATCCCAGTACTGTAAAATGCTGCGTTTACTAGCCCCCCACCACCACCCCGCCCCGTGACCCTCCAGCTGACTTTCATCCTGTGACGCCTCCTTCCCATATGCATGCCCTGGTGGGTAAAACAAACCCCGCCTCGCCTCTCCCAGACACGGGCAGCACTGTCTAAATGAAGAACTCCTCTAATTGGGCCCCTCAGTCTTGGGGGACGCCAGTCAATAACCTCATTTGGTGAGGATTCTGAAAAAGCGGTAACCAGGGGGGTTTCAGAGGTGCTCGTAGTCCAGGTTACAAATGACTGCTGTCTCTAATCTAGGAATTACAGTACAGCTAGACAATACACCCTGAGCCTCTCCGGAACAAGCAGTGGGTAATTTAATCTTGTAACATGAAGATTATTTTTGATTGGAATGGAGTTTGATCTGTTTCTCCCTTTAATGCGACTCTAACCGGCTGACATTTTCACAGTATTTAATAAAAGCCGCACTTGATTCGCAGCCTTGTGACAATCTTTTATTTACTTGCCATGGATAAAACCATTAATTCATGGTAATTAATGAGTGAAGTGCCGAGGGCCTGGGTGCAGCCACATCCGCTGGGAGGCTGGAGGAACAGACTCATTCATCTCGATTAGACACACTTAACTTCAGTCCTTCTCCAGCCACCATTACATTTAAATAGGGGTCTAGGTGCAGTGGGATCTGCCTTCGTGGCCCGCGCCGGGGACGTCGCAGGGCGATCTGGGCTGCGGGCAGCACCAGGGGCATTCATGGGTCACCCCACATCTCCTTCAGGCTTCATGGCGTCCGCTGGCCCTCTCTCACATTTGCCATTTATTTTCAGTCTGAGAATTTTAAAGGAACTCTGATCTGACAGGAGTGAGACCTAGTCCGTGTTTGCTTCTGGATTTAGTCAGAAATCGGGGGGACTCGAAGCCTTTGAGACTCTGAGCTTGTAGCGGAATGATGGCCTTTTTATTAAACAGCATTTTGGTAAGAAAGGAAGGCCAACTTTTTTTTTTTATCAAACTACTCAAGGTTGAGTATAATAGAGCAATTTTTAAGCATGAAAATGTGAAAGGAGCAGACAACGGATATCAATGTTCTCGCGGTCCCCCGTGAAACCGAGCCCGTCAATAGTCACAGCATTCTGTTAACTGCTGTCCCTATCTCTCACCCCCGCGCTGTAAGGAGTATTGGAAAGAGAGCAGCTTAGATTAATTTGATATGATAATTACATTAGCAGCTTTCATTATTAGCCTGCGGGGACTTTGCTGAGCACCGCAGAAAGCACGCGAACAGTCTGGAGCAGTTACACTTTCCTCGAGACGTAATCTACAGATTACATGGCCAGACGGCGGTTTATAGCGTGAGATTGCGGAGATTTAGACAGAAGGATACACACATGACCTCGTGCCTGAGGAACATGCAAGAAACACCAGAGATGTTCAGGGAGAAAGGCCGTGTATGTTTATGGAGGGATTTTTGCTGTCTGTTGATAACGAGTCTTTTTATGTGTAGGGATCTGGGGAAATTCCATTCCCCGAGCTGCTTGTTCTTTCGGCAGTGATCGGCACGGATAGAGGGGGGTGGCTCAGCGAGCGGCTCCGAATCACGTACCGCTGTCGCACCATCAGTACCGCAGCTGACTTTAATCGCCACATGTTTGCTGTGACGGGAAGGTACAGGCTCTCTTGGGCTCTCCTCCTGTCACATTCTGCTTTCAGCTGCGAGCCAGCGTCTGCACCGGCATGCCACACCCCGTCCGCCTCCAGACGTGCCCCCTTTCCAGAAATTTTATTTCCTCTCCGACGCCCCAACATCCCGAAGGGCTTCGGTCGACGTGTCCACGGTGTGTTTATGTCATCGTGCGCATTTTTCGGGGAGCAAAACGATGTTGTCAGATCCTGGACGGACTCTGCGGAGACGTGAACCGAAAGCAGAAGTAGCCCCACTGCGGGTAATGCCGGTAATTCCAGTGCAAAATACGGTATGCAGCACATATGTGTGGGGAAGTGGGAAAGTGCCCCGTCAGGAGAGTGTGGGAGCTGCAATGGTTTCAGCTACACCTCGTGCCTTGCCTGCCCAATCAGGATTTTGCTCGGCACCCACTATGCTCCAGTCTTCGCCACTGATTTATCTTGTGTTTTATAAAAAGTTGACAGGGGAAAACAAACTCTCCCTTGCATTAAAATACAGAGGCCCCAGAAGATTCTAGAAAAATCCGGCCAGCCCGTCAACCCGCCTCGATGGCTCAGGTAAAGAGGGGTGAAGGGCCCCACCGGAGTGTGCCTCTGTACTCTTCTGGGGTACGTCCTGCTCACCCACAGGACACTCCATCTTGTTTCCCGGGTGGCCTTATCAGATTGTGCACTTATGGTAATTCAGCGGCCCTTTGGAATGATTAGTTGTCTCTCTGTGAGGTGTTGAGCTTCTCAGGCTGCTGCCGCTCTGACTCGAGAAGGGTTTATGGCCACCCTCGCCAGTGACACCGTCCTGCCGCCATTAATATCAGGGCTTTTCTTTATTGCACCGGAAACTCCGCTTCAGGGCACATTTACAAATCAGTGCAAATTAAGTGCGTGTGTTCTAAAAGGTACAACAAGGCATCAAATCGCATAACAAGGCACTGGGGATTCGTGATTGCAGAAGTCACATGCTAAATACAGCAGGAAGCAGGACACAATATTAAACAGCAAACCACAGGCTGCATACAGGGCTCCCCCCAACATTAGTCGTATCACGGAGCCAGATCTGGGATCCATCCGTGAATTCAGGAGCAGCTTGAATAGATCAGTTATTATTTTGCGAGCGAGGCTGCAGTCCTCCTGGTGGCCTGGGGCTCATTCCACCGCTGCGGAGGCAGTGATGAAAAGATTTAAGGCCGGGATGGGTTGTTAGGGGCGGGGAGGGCTGACAGCACGGCCTGGATGAACAGGGGTTCGGGCAGATACACGGGCGGGGGGGGACGGTGATTAAAACGTGTCGGTATCAAGAGCTGAGTTCCCACATGCCCCGAAGGACCGAAGCAGCCCTTCGAATCTGACGGCCCTGGTTATCACCCTGTGGGGGCACGCGGGTCTTGCCAGGACACTGGCTTGCTCAAGGGGCTGAGAGGCAGCCTTCGGGATAATGGCCTGACGACACAGGCGGGGGCTGAGGTTCCGGGCGGGTGGGGGGAAGCCGGGTTCGGGATGCTGGTTGGCGCGGTTTGGGCCGCTTATGAACGTACGGACCCATTCGTTTCCCTGTAGCAGCAGCACTTTACAACAGCCGCTGCGCTACGCCTGATAGCCTAGCACTACCAGGCCACATTATCGTTAAATTAGCTGTTCATTAGCTTAATTGATTCCTCCCTCAGATATCATTTTTTCCACACAGTGCTTATTATAAATAGCAGTATATATATTGCCTTCCGCCCCTACAGTGAGGAAGTATGGCGCACTGCTATGCTGCTAGTGGCTGTGCACCCTTCAGTCTGCATGTGGGTACACCTTTATCCCGGTTAGCCTGAGCTTCCTCGTTTTCGCCTAATGCCGAGTGAAAAGACAGCGGGGGAAACACAGTGGCCACTCCCAGCAAGGGAAGTCCTTTTAATATAAAGTTAATCTTGAAATATCTCGCTGGCTCTGTCCCACTGCTCTTTAACAAGCGGTTCAAATCCGCGCCGACACTGCATTAAACCCTCGTATAAACGGCCACGCTGGTCACTGTAAGCTTTGCCTCCTTTTCTTTCCTCTTTTTTTCCTCCTCTCTGAGTCGTTTTTTTCCTCTCCTCCTGACACAGCAGTGACAAAGGGGCATCATATTGTCTTGGCTACACGTGTTCCCGGATACCCATCTTATCACAGCGCTCCAGACTGGTGTAAACACAAAGGATGTCTTTCTTTCCCACCTGCTCCCTTTAAACTCTTTGATGCCATTGTGACTCAGTAATGTTTCAGCAGAGCTGGGATAGGTAACATACTGCACATGTTGGGCATATCCTCTCTCTCTTTCTCTCTCTGCCTTTGCACACTCATGTCACCCATTTGGATGCAGAATCAACTACAGCTGGCAAGAATCACATTCCTGGCAAGTCTGTGTCAATTTCTATAGATTGTTATATGTGTGTTAGACTCTCCAAAGTTTTAAAATATATTTTATAGTTTTATATATAAACGTGCATATTGCCATAACAGCTGAAAGGATGCACTTCTTGTTAGCTTCCTTATTAAAATTTATATCTCCGATATATATGACAGTCTGATTTTGCTGTTCAGCATTATAGATTGAGCCTTGCTTTCAAATGGGAAAAGATTTTTCTCAGTAATTACCTGCTAAAGTTATCATTCACAGATGTGAGCACCTGTTTATTTTAGAGTGTACGTGATATTTGTTTTACGTCGTTAAATGTTAAATGATAACGATCACAGCGCTGCACCTGCCCCCGCGTTTCACACCGAGAGTGACGGAGAGCATTCTTCTCATCTAATGAACCTCACAGACCCCATGTCCCTCTGTAGCACATTTATTCCTGATGCTCTAATTGCTGTTCAGTTCACACTGTGAGGTTAGGGAGGCCTGGAGAGTTACTGAGTGGTTCCTCCCAATCCAGTGAAAAAGGGATGAGGAGGGACTGATGTGTGAGCTCTCTGTGCTGCAGCCTGATCTGTAGACACTCTTTTTCTGCATCTCCTTCAACGTGCACTGTCACTGTATTGTAGTCTACACCATGGGTACTGTCACCAGACCATAGTCTATGCTATAGGCACTGACACAGTACTGTTGTCTGTACCATGCCCACTGTCACCATACTGTAGTCAATTCCATGGACACTGTCACTGTACTGTAGCCTACACCATGCCCACTATCAATGTACTGTAGTCTGCACCATGGGCACTGTCACCGTACTGTAGTTTTCACCATGCCCACTGCCAATATACTGTAGTCTACACCATGGACATTGCCACTGTACTGTAGCCTACCACACGGGCACTGTCACCATATTATAGTCTACACCATGACCATGGTCAAGATGCTGTAATCTACACCATGGACACGGTCACTGTTGTCTACAACATGGGCACTGTCACTATTCTGTAGTCTACACCATGCCCACTGTGAATGTACTGTAGTCTACACCATAGTCTATACCATGGACATTGTCACTATACTGTAGTCTACCACACGGGCAATGTCACCATACTGTAGTCTACACCATGCACTATATTATTCACATGTTCAGTGTACTGTAGTTTAGATCATGCACACTGTCACTAAATTGTAGTATATGCCATATGTACTGACATATACTGACAGATACTGTGGTCTATACACAGTAACAGTTTACTATATTACACATCACACTCACTGTTACCATATTGTAATTTAAAACAAGCAATATCATCATAATTTATTATTATGCACCATGCACAGTGTCTCTGCAATATAGTATTCAACATACTAACCAACATTATACTGTGGTCTAAACTACACATCGTGTCACCGTACTGTAGTCAACATGCATAGTGTCACTCTACTATATTATACATCATGCACAGTCATCATATTGTTTTCTAGACCTTATACACTGTTATCATACTATAGTATATATCATGCCCGGTGTCACTACACTGTAGTATACATTATGTTCAGTGGCACTGTTTCATAGTAGACACCATGCACACTGTCACCTCTGCATTGTACTCTGCGTGCGATCTCACCGTTGCGTTGTACACTGCGTGCACTCTCGCCCCTGCATTATACTCTGCATGCACTCTCACCTCTGCAGCCTGCCAATACAAACACATGTTCTGCATGACATCCGCCATACCCCATCCGGATGCAGGATCACCCCAGGAAAATGGGCAGACACAGACACGCGCACACACACGCTCACACGGCTTCCCCTTCCGGTTTTCCCTTCTCGGCTTTTGCCTTCACCTCTTCCTCCTTATTTACTTGTCTTCTGCTGTTACTGGGTTGCAGCCGTGGGGCTGGGGCTGATCTTCTCGCTTTTTCCCCTCCTGCTTTTCTTCTCTGGCCGCTTCCTCTCCTGGCTGCCGGTAGGATTTTCAATTACAAACATGGATCAGAGCAGTAGCGTGGCGGTGATGGGGAGAACGTGCTGTCATGCTGTCCACGACTATCAACGTCTTCATATCACTTGTTTCTGCCATTTTCAAATCAGTGGCTCTTCAGCTGGGGCCATCATCTCTAATGCTGCAGCACTTAGGTGTTGGGTGTAAACATTCGCCCCGCTGTTCCGGAAGCATCCGTGCCACCTTCGTCCCTTTGTAGCCCGACAAATTCGAGAAGATAAACAGCAGGGGGGTGTCAGGGCCTCCCCGTTTCGCTGCCCAGAAGTTCACAGAATGGACTCCGATCCTTTTCATAGTCCGGTTTACACAGCGGATTGTCATTGTGGGTGATTGACCTCAGTGGCAGTGAGGAAGGGAAAAAAAAAATCAAAAAGGATGTGCAAGCAGGGGATGGGGTTGTCATGGAGATGTCGATAGCAGAGCAGCAGGCACAGTGCGGGGACCAAGAGAGGTGGCATGGATTGGGGCAGACGCCATATTCAGCAGCGAGCCTCACTCTCGTCACGACCTTGAGGGCACGCGATGTTTTATTTGCACCTCTGCTGGTGGTGCTGAACTTGTAGTTAAGGCTCTTCTGATGGCACCGGCCCCGGAAAGGAAGCGGCTGAGCCACAGGGAAACGCCATGGCAGTAGAGAACCTAGAGGTTAATGACCCATCACCCGGAAGTCCCCAGAGGAAGGCTCTGCAGGACAAAAAAAAGAGTTCGGTCAAATTGATAAATACATAAAACTGCAATGTGTTTGTGCCAGCCTTATAACACACAGTCATATATTAATCAAGAAAAGACCGTCTCTCTCAACTTATCATTATGGAGCTGTGGATCACAAGAAACAAAAATGACATGGGAACTTCATCTGACAGGTTTAAAATGTACATTTGTGCATGTGTTCTGCAGGGTAATATACACAGAAAAACACTAATACAGATTAAAGTCTTGGCGTGAACTTCATGTTTTTATAGATTTTTTTAATTGATTTTTTTAAATCGACTTTTCAAAATAACAACGGATTAGTCAACAAAGGCATTTATTTTGCTGCATAACAGTGTCGTGGACGGCCTGCTTAAGTACGCTGGGGATGTACACCTACATGCAGCTCCAGAACTTTGTCCTCCTGCTGTTTTGCGTGCCATTCTGAAACCCAGCACCATTTATTGCAGTAAAACATTTGGATAAACAGCTGAAGATCGCTGTAAATCATATCTGACCAGCTAAAAATGTCGAGAAGCAGCACTCACTTGCCTTCCTAAGGTAATTTTACCACAACACGCTCAGATGGTGATGTAAGAGATACCATTATGCATTTTCGAATGCTTCTTGTTTGTTTTTCCCTTTGTAGATAACCTGTAACTTAGTAAGTAATCAGACAAAATACAAGACTTCTGCCATTTTACTTTTTAACTGCATTCACAGATCTTTATGGGGACTAGAAAACGGTTCCCACAACATCAGAAACAGGTTTTTATTACATTTTGGGGGATATTTCGTCCCCTCAATGTTATATAAACCTAAAATACACACACACACACATACACACACACACGCACATGTCGGGTATACCTATCCTTATGGGAACTGCTACATTCACTTCTATGGGAAAAATGCTAACGTTAATTATGACAACCTTAACCCCCACCCAGCGCTAACCATGACCATAAGTAACCAAACAAAGTTTTTGCATTTTTAGTTTTTTCATTGCGGTCCCCGGGGAAAAAATTTATATTATAGCCATTTAGACATTGTGTTGCCATAAAGATAGGTATATCCGCTCACACACACGCACACACGCATGCACGCACACACATATACAGTATAACCCAATTTTCCTTACATCCTTCCAACATTAGTGTAGCACTTCAAAATTGATTACTTTTCACAATACTGTCTCAAAATAGCAGATATTGGCAGTCTTAATATTGCAGCTGTTTTATGTACCAAATTTATGATTCCAAGAAGGATTTTCAAAGCGATTCACCATTAAAACCATAATCCTCCCTTTTAACACTTGGTTTACCCTCTCATACCATAAAATATATATGCAAAGAAAAAAAAAACTCTCTCTAGAGACAAAAGACAATATTTATCCCCTGACCCAAATTACCCTCAATTCACAAACTAATTGTATTTTACAGTAGTTGTGAACACATAAATTATTCCTGAATTTCTTTAAGATCTCAAAGCCAGAAAATATACTTATTTCTGACATGCGGCCCATTAAATTATATGCAGTGTTTTATCCGAGTTTCTGGATCTCAGATGGAATAGTTACCAGTTTCCTTTTCCTGCAGTGTTTTTAATTAGCTGGGGCTGCCTTGAATAGTATTTGAAATGCCACTTTTCTGTCTTTCATAACTATAGCTAGGTCCACGTGATTGGGGCGGGGAGCATCGGAAGGCTGTGATGATGGTGGGCGTGGCCGTCCGCGATCACGTAAGATGAGCCCGTTCTTTGATTTAGTTCTAATTTGATGTGTGACAGTGCTGTCTGCTCCCCCAGCCTCCTGCTCCCCCCACACCAAGCTTGTACGCAGACTAACACTTAGGTCAGAGAGGATGTTCCAGCATTCGGCAACCCTGTTTTCCAGTTTTGAAATGGATGCTTTTTGTATTATTATTATTATTATTATTATTATTATTTTATTTATTTTCGCTAATTTTCCCATCTTTCCCATCCGTTAAGCTATTTACTGGTAAAAAGCTGTTTTTTTTCTTCCCCATTTGTGGTACCTCTATTTCTCACCAGCTTTCCCTTAGTACTCACCATTCATCTTAGGCACTAAGTAAGGTGTGGGCTAAGCTGCTTATTTAAACTGTCGCCTGATGCGTTGACATTTAATGAAGCGATTCTTCATGTGTTAATGCACTACACCTAAATGGCACCAGGCACTACGTCACCTGAATCCTTTGCCAACGCCTATATCCAGTCTATGAAGGTGCTAAGCTGAATGCACAGCCTTTATTACTGACATAAAACACAATACCTCAGCGGGCTACTCCACGGGATATTAAAATCTCCCAAAAGCACCGCAAGTAGACATGGCTCCTGCTGCATCTTAAACGCAGCACGGATAATTTAAACATTTGGTGCCCTACGTCAAATACGATGCTGTTTACTATTAACGGCTGCCAACCTGCAGAACCGATCTATCAGGCTTCCACAGAGCAGAAGTTGACCTGACTGCCTGCTCCCCAAAAGTAAATAAACACTTGCGTAGATCGATGGGGACGCTCAAATCTGGTGCAGCCCATGACACTGCCTGCCATATTAGGAAAATAGCGTGATTTACGGTCTCTTAAGATTGCACACAAGTCATTTGTAACGAGCAGCAATATGCGGGCTGCTAAATCATGCTGAATACTGCTGCAGAATTAAGGCTGCATGGCGCTTAATGGCAGGATCAGAAAAAAAAAATCTGGCCCAGAAATATTACAGGGCCAATATCTGGGCCAGGTACATAGTGCTGGATGGGAATGACCAAAGGCATTTACCAAAGAGTGACCAAACGGCAGCGATGAGATATGTTGATGTCCTGCTCAACACATTTGCTATGCCAAGTTGAGATTTGTACAGTTAGTGACTAGGGCAGTGTTTTATCAACCCGGTCCTCGGGGAGCTGGGAGGGAGCAAAAACCTGGATTGTCTGTGGGTCCCCTAGGTATGGATTGTGAAACACTGGACTAGGGTGTATTATCCACTAGTTGGAAATGTAACAGGAGTATCATAAGAAAAGTGCCTCACCCATAGATCCGAAATCGGAATTCCCTCCAGGATGACAAACGCCGCCTTTCCGGCACGTCCTTAACATCAGTTAACATCAGTTACGACACTGCAGACAATCGGCTTGTTCTTTTAGCTGCCCTTGGTGATTGTTGGTTACTTGGGTGAAATAATCTCGAAATTATCACACTGTCGGGGCTTATTTCGCGATAACTACCGGCTGCCTGTACATTATCCCTTACTTAATGTTACATTGGTCAGATTGTATTGTACTGGTACTCTTCTGAATGGCCTTACCACCCAAAACATCTAGGCATTAGTTCATTGTCATAATCCATCAACCATAATTTCGATACATTTCATTAATACTTTTTTGTAAGTGGTTCCTTAATTGATGGATTGCACTCAGGTGAATCTTTCAGTTTTTTACAGTTTCGCTTTGGAGCAATTCTCAGATGACGATCAACATTTACAACACAAGAGCTCTATTTTGCACCAATGGAAAGTGTGACACAAAGTGGTTTTATTTGTTTGGTACTAGCGCATTCCTTATTTTCACTTCAAGCATACACGTTATCAAAAAAACAAATGCTAATGGTGTTAGACCAATAATCACACACACATATATTCGTGTCTGTGTGTGTTACAGTATATGTCCAGTTTATGTAACTTTATGCACTATATGTACATTTGAAATTGATACTTGCCATACAGAAAAAGTACAACCTTGTGCGTTTTTATTCCTAATCATCAAAAGATTAGCCAAAATTTACATCGGGAAATACTTACATAGTGCACTGTTCTATGGACAACATGACTAACCATTTTGACCATCATGTTCATGAATGATGACATAAAGACTTGTCATTCTGGTGGGACTGGCAGGTTCATTGACATAAATATTTACTTTTGAAAGATAGACTAAGGATTCTGAGAAGGGTACAGGCTTTTGCAGGTGCTCCATTATGTGGTGCTGCTTGAATAAATTGCTTTGAGAAATGCACTTACCGTTTTGCAAATGATAAGAATGGTTCAAGAAATACACCAAAGTGACTGAGAAATACTATACTCAATATGAAATACTTATACATATGAAACAGTAAAGAACATCAGCAACTGTTTTGTCTCGACTAGTTAAACTTCTGCTTGTTATTGTAGGTAAGTCAGCATGACCCTGTGTAAGCAGCTAAAAAAAATCATAGATTGTTCTGCGCTAACATAGCTTTTTTTTTTTTTTTTAACGCAAACCATTGTTTTATCATTCAACGGTCAAAATTCAGCTTCTTACAGTTTTATTTGCTAGGGTTTGGGTGTGGACTCAGGGCAATGGGGCACATGGGACAAGAGCCGCCTGAAGAATCATAATATGTGTTCCGTTTTCCTAATGTGAAGATTCCTAAGCAGCTGTGAGAGGTTCTCCAGGGCCGTGACTAGGATGCTGTTTGGGTCTACTGTATGTGCCTCTGGGGCAGCATGACGGATTCCCCATTGACCCGAGCGAATGCGATTGGGCAGAGCCAGTGGAGGGGCTGAGAGGAACTCAGCTGCCCTCTTCTCCTCGACTGGGCCATCTGATTACTTTTATAAACAGAGAAATAGCTAATGACAGCCCGTGGGAAGCCACCTATATTGCGGGTAGTGATAGAGGTCCTCTGTTTTTATGAGCTTATTGAGACAGGGTGATTTATTGAAGGTCTCATCTCCGGAGCTGTGGCATTGTGCTGCCTTAACCGCAGTGAGCATTATATATTCTGTTCCTCCCACATGCTGCTGTCTCCGTGCACTTCAGCACTGTAGGTAATTACATAACATCATACTTGCCTGCTGCTCCAGACTCGCTTTTCACTGGATTCGTCACCCGCTGGGCAGAAGACCTCGGAGTTCCCCCAGGTTGCGTGGGATGCCCCCTTAAAGGTAGCCCAACTGCGTGGAGGACACAAAGAATCCTCCTGCTCCCACTCTTTAAGTGACACGATTCCCTCGCAGCATCCCTGCGAGAAACCAGTGGGCAGGGCTGTGTGGTCAGGAGGAGACACCTCATCCGCTCATTCCTAGCAGCGTAGTGTGTCCGCTAAGCCTCGACTCACTACAGAGCCGCCTCCCTCCGAATTCTACAGTCAGGTCCAGCATGCGAAGAAGCATACGGTTTCACACTGGTGCTATAGAAGAATCCTGCTAAAATATTTCCTCCCTGTGGTGATACTGGGAAGCTACTACGACATCCGAGATTCATTGGATGCGATTTCAGAGATATGGGAGTGTGGCGTGTTGTTCTTTACAGTGCAGATTAATTCTGTAGTTTCGCTCTGACAGTAGAGGTGACCAGCCATCAGAGGTAGAAAGCCCTACTAAGGCTCCATAAACGAAACCCTTTTAATCCCAGCTCCCATTTCCTCAGAGGTTTTGCGAACGTGACAAATTGCCTCCTCCAAAGCAGTCCTTGCCAATGGGAGTCTTTCTACTTGGAGTGATACCACAGAGGTACAGTAAGACTCATTTAATGAAGAATTTATTAAAGTCAGAACCAATCTGGCGTCGGCACGGGGAACACAGGGCCAGCACTCCTGGCGGTTTTATTTTAAAATTCCCCAAAACAAGAAGGCACCTTTGCTGGAAGCGGTAGGCCTATCCTGAATCTCACGGGTCAATATTTCCCTCCATTTAAAAAGTGGAATTCCTAAACAGTTTGTTTACGCAAAAACAAGTAGAAAAACAGGTTTAAAATAGGTCAGATACTGGGATGGCTGCCATTTCACGTTATCTTCAGACATGGCTTCGGCCCTCTGGTCATTACTCAACATATATTTACATTGAGTGACTTGGCTAATCACCTTGACCCTGAACTGGATAAGCAGTACAGAAGATGGATGGGCGAATGGATGGATGGACTTGGCTAATGCCTTTATCCCAAGTAATTTTTTTTGCCCCTTTATTTTCTCTCGGAGCAGTCCAGGTTAAGTACCTTACTGCATGAGAGCTTGACCCAGTACCCATAAATAATATCACAAAAAATAAAATCACTCTGGTCATTGGGGGGAATCTTCACCCATCTTGCATGGGGAAGCAGCTAAGTGCGTACAGATGGGGAAAAGAATTAAAAATGAAGGAAAGTGTTGCAGAAGCACTAGTTAAAAATTAATGTGTTTTTCTCTGAGGTTTATTAAGAACTTAATCCAGATTTCTTACAGTCTGATTGCTGCACATTTGGCTTAATATCTCACATGATGCGTAAACTGTGAGACGACATTTCCTTGTTGTGCGCCGCTTTCCTGTGTATGATTTTTGAGTCCTTTGTTTTCCGTGATCGATGCAACACTTGTTGCTCCTGTTTGGAGAGCAGAACAAGCTGCTTTTTCTGAGGCTCTGCGTGTGTGCCTGCTCCCCTTTTGCAAGTGAGGCATGGAATGTTTTATTGTCAGTGGGAGAAGTTATTATTCTGGGGAAGAAAATCTTGGCTTTTTCTCTGCTGGGGAAACACCACTCAGGCCTGGGCTGGGGGGTGGGTAAGTGAGAGCAAGGAGGTTTGCTGGGTCCTATTAAACTAGCCTCTGACCAACAATGTGAACCAGATAATTTAATTTATATTGCCCTCACAGCTATCTGATCTGAAGAGGAGGAATCTTCTGAAAAATTTTCTTCTTTCTGATGCGTTCGAGTAACATGCGCTTTTGGATTCGGATTCACTGATGTTGTATTGGGTTATAAAGCATTACTCTCAATGGTATTATCGTTGATAATTTAGTGTTTTTTTTTCATTCCCCTCTGCTTCCCTCTCTCTTCCATTTGCTACAGCTTTTGCTGAGCAAGCATGTAGACTGGGAGGAGGGAATTTATGTGAGGGTACAGTGTGATGTGGTTTTAAGCACCTCGGGCTTTCTGCTGCTAAACCATAATGAAAAATAGCTTGTGGGGTCTGTGCTGAAACATCTGAGATTAGACGCAAGGTCAATTAACCCTGTGTCTCGCAATAGGAGACATGCTCAAAATGCATTCGCTGCATTATTTATGCGGCCTGTCTCAGAGGTGCAGGAGCTGTTTTCTGGTTTGGAATTGGTGGTGTGCGTGTGTGTGTGTGTGTGTGT
>JABFDZ020000097.1:19565673-19586746 GCA_019775955.2 Pollimyrus isidori
CGCGCCGTGAAACGCGCTCATCAGGAGATACATCGGCACCATCCCGCCGAGCAGAGAGCCGAGGACGGGAGCCGCTCTGGGTGGAGCACGGGCTGCATCGGGTCTCGTGTTCGGCTCTGGGTCCCCCACGTGCTCCAGTGGTCCGTGCTCCTCACTCCCACCACCGTGCCTCCCAGCTCAGGAGCCACGCTGCTTTACTCCCACTGTGTACTGGGTGAGGATCATTAACTCTGACAAGGGCTTTTCTATGAGTAATCGACAGTGTGAGGAACCCAGCAATGTGCATTTGAATAATGCCTTGTGTGTATGTGTGCCACGGCCTCCCGCCCTTCCTCCATCATTCCCCTCTGTCACTCGCTCCTCCTGTCTCTCTCCTCTTCCCATTCCCTCCCTCACGCTCTCCCTCTCTCTCTTCCTCCTTCGAGTTCAGGTTCCTTCTTTTGTGGTAAATCAAGCTTTCGAAATAGTGTAGCCGGGCCGGGTTTTAAGCGCTGAACTACTCCTGGCTGACAGGGGAACTTCTCTGTACTTTCGGCCTGGTTTGAGGCTTTATTACGATCCAATATCGCTTGTATGCGAGAGATTAGCCTTCCTGGGACACGCGCTGCGGCATGGCGGTCAGGATTGCAGGTTGCTTGATAAAGGATGAGCAGATCATGCATCCTCTGCATGGAAATGCGATTTTATTAGCATGCCGTGCTACACAGATGTATGGGAGAGTTGGAGTTTTTAATACATTCTGTTATTAAGCATTAAAGTGCAATAAATGCCCGCCATGATAGTACAGGGGCATATGGGATATGAAAGCCTTGTTCCTGTGGTTTGAACTACACTCGGCCCCCTAAGAAGTGAGAAGTTCAAAGGATCACTGGAAGTCTGGCTTTCCATTGCTATTTGTTCCTTCTTACTTGCTTATTTGTAAATGTCCAAAGGCTCCTTTTTCCCAGCAAAGACGAGAATTTTCAAGGGAGTATCAGTGTCGACTGAATGAGTAAATAATACAAATAAATTGGCACGTTTTAAGCGGCGTGTGTAAGACAGCCCACGATTTTCCCCCAGACATGATGACAGTTATTGCCACTTGTGAGCGGCGCACTCAGCCTGTCCTCTTACACGCTCAGCCCCCCTTCGCCATCCCATTAGCAAGGACCCCAGCATTACACAGCACTACACACTGCTGGTGGAGTCGGGAGACCGGAAGCTGCCAGTATCACTGCTTCAAATGCGGCATTACATACCTGCCACAGAAACATCGCTTGCTTAACGTACCACTCAGAAATCACTACGACTAGATTTATGATCGTGATGATGATGCTGATGATTACTGGTTTTAATTAGTATTAGTATTAAAAACTCTAAATCTTATAACACTGAAAGTTCTCTCCGAAAACATGTAAAAATTAGGTTACTCTCACACGTGTGTGTGATGGCGTGGGCATGAGCTAGAACATTTGAATAAGCAACAAAAAATGACAATGCATGCCTTGTAGAAGGTAAACAGCATGTGCTGATTACAGCGCGTCGCCCCACCCATCACATGACAAACTGCCTCTGGGACGAGAACCTGAATGCAGCCATGTGGCAGGTGATACCTCAGTACCACACTAGTCTGAATGGAACGGTGTGAGTTTTTTTTCTGCTGGCTGAAGTGACAATCCTGCCACCAACCCTTACATTTCCCCTGTAAGTTGGAGGGCCAACTTATAGGGCTGGACGTAGATTAATGTTATACCCAGGAGGAAGCAACTGCAGGTTAAGGGCCTTTGCTCAAGGGCCCAACAGAGTAGGATCACTCTTGCCAACCTTCCAGTTGCTGGTACAGGTCCGTAACCTCAGAGCCGTCACTCCGGCCTGTTGAACAGATGACGGTAATGTGCCAAAATCTATCTGAAAGCTCAAATGCGCTAGTTAATTAATTAATCTCCTGTATGAGGCCTAGTGACAGTAGTGGTGTTCTGAGGTAACCAGAAGTACTTATGAGAATCTCCAGAGGAATGTTTGCCCCTGATTGTGAAATGAAATATATTGTAGCAACCAGTATACTAAAACCGCATTTAAATTTAGTTACCGTTATTGTTGTACATATCTATGAATATGCATGTGCTTCTAATATTCAGAAATGTAATAGTTTAATGGCCATTCAGTGCTTAAATATTGATCAAGCACAGGGAGGCTGTTTGTTCAGAATAACCTGTATATTATTGACCTTGACTTTAATGCAGGTTAAAAGTTGTTATTTATTCAAACAGTGTGTTTTGTTCTCTGCACCTTAATCACAAATGAGCCACGGTGGATTTATTCAAATAAAACGTTCGTTCAGCTTCCATACCTGCAGAAATCTAGGATCACTTAAAGTAGGATTTTGGTAAGCAGGTTTTTCTGAAAAGGGAGAAGGTGGTATGCATTCCTATTTATGGTTGTCCGGTTAAATGTGAAGGTTTTATACTGTAGTAGGGTGTCTGTATATAGTAGTGGCCACGATTTAGGAAACAGATAATGAGATTATGGAATATGGAACAGATGCTGTATACTCTGCTGTAACTGCAGTTTATGATAGCCAACAGCACTTTCATTTTTATCTTGCCCTTGTACATGGCAGAAACTAATTTATATTTTGCATATTGTAAACATGCATATTGTAAATCACAAACTTAATTCCACTACTATAAATGCAAAATAAAAAAAAATGGTTTATTACTGCGTGAATACTCTTATATGTTGCTATAAGCATAACATTTGCTAGAATTTGACAAATAATTTAAAGGCGATGATGGATTTCACTTGGTATGTTACAATAAGTATCTGCCACCTAAGCGTAATCAAACATTTACTACAAAACTAAGGTAAGAAATGTTTGCTAAGGTAAGAAAATTAGTAGTGTAGTGAGGATGAAACGAGGACTCTGTTGATAAACATAACAATTAGCGTAATTCAGTTTACTGAATTTGACAGAACAATGTAAAAGTAGACAGGTAGACAAGTAGACTAGTGAAATTTGGTTGTGTACAGGAACAAAGTCACATGAATATGAGCATATGAACCCCCAATATTTACTTTGCCATTATTCATGTCCCCCACCCCATATCAAACTGTCATTGGAGATAGATATAGTATAAATGTAATAAATATACCTATAATATAACATATTGCATCAAAACATCACATGACAAATAATATAACAATACAAACAAAGAAATTTAAGCAATGGTTTTGGTTTCCCTGCGTGAAAACTGTCTAGGGTTTTTCTCCATCAACAAATTAGATGGGAGAGGCCCCTGTGGGACGTCCTGTGGCATTTCATCGGGCCCCGAGTGAAAGGAGCATTATCGAATTAGCTGGAATAATACCGATACTCTAAGCATGATGCCGTGATCATGATCCCTCTGCTCCGAGGAGCGTAATTCAATCGCAGAACGTTCATACGCGAATGTTCCGGCTTCTGGCCAGGAGCCAGCTCCGGCGTGCTGGGCCAAGCGGCACGAGGGAGATCTTATCGATCCGCCGTGAAACATTCCTGAATATGAATCCACAGTCCGGCTCTCAGATATTTTAAAGATGTGCTATTTTCTGCAGTTTTGTTTTTTTCTTATTTCTCCCTGCTCGCCCACACCGGCACGGACACATTTTGCCGTGAATGTTAAATATGTAACCCCATCTGTTTGTGGGAATAGCAACCTACCATCAGTCAGTGGCCGGAGGGGCCAGCCAGTCATTCTATTTGGCCACCCACCATGGCTCCTATGGAAAGTGTGTCGGGGGGGATGAGGATCCTCAATGACGCCTCCTGGCAAAGCCCTTACCACCAGTACAGGGGCTCACACACACCTCCCCTCATTTCCATGTCGCCGTGCTTTACGTCTCCAAATAAAAAGCTCATCTCCGCCGCTGTCTGGCCAGGAGATTTACTGTCGCCCCCCGTAGGTCCACAGCTTGTTCCCTCTCAGCTCCGTTCTCTTTATTTATCACTTTTCCATTTTTCTCCCCTTTGCCATTGGACAGTAAATCGGGAGGCCCCAGATACCTTGTCATCTGGCGATTACCTGGAAGAAAATAAAGTGACTCATATACAGAGGAAAATAGAGGCTTAACAGACAAAAGCACACAAGGACAGCTGGAGTTTGTCACCCTCGCTGGCCCCCGATCCCCATTCAAAGAGGTTTGATTGCGCCGTGTCAGCTGAGTGAAGGAACAATGGCGTCTGGGGCAGGAGGGCGCCCCAACGTCAGCGACTGCTGTTAGTACCAACTCGTGCCAACTCCACCACTCCCTGGAGCCTAGACCACCGCTATCTTGCGGATTAAAAACTAAAAAGATAAAGACCAACCCAGAGCGTGATTTCACATGCCAAGTATGAACGTAAAGTGCGTCAGACGAATGACAGAAAATAGCTGAATCAAATTTATTTCCTCATCTGTGACTTTCTCCCGTGTCTGTGATTAATCTCTAGGATTACCGTTTTTTTTGTTGTTGCCGTTCGGGAAGGGGGAAGGGGGTGGTTTTGGCGCTGTAGCACTTTGGAGGTAAGCATAAAGCACGATTGATTCCTTCGTCAGTGAAAGTGTAGCGTGGAGAGGGGTCGGGGGTTACATGAGAGCCACCGAGGCTTGTGAAGACGATCATTACCAGGGGCATATGTGGCACGGGGGTCCCATCCTCTCCCACTGGCCTGTATAAAAGAGCAGGCGTGACCGGACTTAGCTTTCACCACAGAATCTTTTAGCGCTTTGGCCCTCTCTGTGCCATTAACCCCGCTATCCATGCCCGGCCCCTCAATTCTAATTCAGCGGCGCTCAGTGCAGACCCATGCTGCTATTCGTCAAACAGACAGAGCCCCATCATCTGGCCACGGCACCACGTCTCTTTGATTATTGTTGACCAGCCAAATGTTTGACCCGCAGACAGCAGCACTATGAGAGTAATCTACCCTGACATCTCGGTATCTAATGGCAGCTGACAATCGATGGGCTCCCCACACCTGTGGGATACGGTGGCTCGTCCCCAGTGCTGCTGACACATGCGATAATCCACCATCTTGCGTTGGCTCTGGTTAATATTACTTAGTTGTTTTCTCTTTTTTGTGAGTTTTAATTATTGGCTTCTACATCGAGCCAATCTATGGGCCGTGGGATCAAGATTCCTATTGATCCGAACATTATCTCAGCCCTGTTTAAACAGATGGAGCGATTATGCTTGATGGAGAAATTTTGGACCTTATTGGGGAAAAAAAAAATCGTCTGAGAAAACAAATGTATGCAAAGTCCGTCCAGTTTGTTTGAATGTGCCAGGTTTATCGTTACGGGGTTACTGCAGGTGTCTCTCAGTGGCACAGGGGGCTCTGTTTGATGTAGGTACCCGTCTCACTGGGTAGGCTTAGCAGAGCGACCAGAGCCCCCGGAGATGTCAAAACCTTCCCAGACATACTTCACAAGCAAATAAATTCGTGTCAAGAGGTCGCGGACTGCGGGAAAACAGACAGCGCATCAGCGGGACTCGATGTATCGACGTGGCACACAAGCCAAGTCTCCTTGGGAAAAAGTAGCGCGTCAGTGGCGGACTTGATATCCACCCAGGCACCTGCAGGGGGTGCCGGTTGGCACCTGGAGATATTGACTTGGCACCAGATCGTTAGCCCCCTCCTGTCTTTTACTTCACCAGGAGATAAAAAAAAAAATACATCTGAGGAGAAGTAGACGGTCACCAGCGGTTTATACATTGTAGCAGGGGCGGATGCCAGGGGGATGGGCCCCACCTGGAAATCCGTTGTTTTCTCTCTGGTTATTAACAAGTCAGTGACCCACGGGGGGGAGGGTAACGTCAGTAGACTCTGCTGCGGCGCTAACAGATGCTGGCTAAGATGTGGCGGTAAAACATGGACGATCGCACCGCCAGGTTTGCGGGGCCGGCTTGTGATGGAGTTTAGGTGTCTCCCCCTGTCCGGCAGATTACTGCTGTCGCGGATACGGCCGTTCATCATAATCAGATTTGCTATCCATCGTAATCTGTCACATGGAGCGGAGGGACGTGGGGACCCGCCTACTCAGCGGCGCCGGAGGTCCAGCTGCCGGGCAGCAGGCAAACCGGCACCCCAGTCATGCTACTCCGTTTGTGGAGGGTGACTTTAATACCAGGGTTACATAACTGTTTAACGCCTCGGCTGCGGTCTGGAATGAGATTTTCCGCCTTCCGGAATGAATGCAGAAAGTACCAGCTACCTCTGTCAGTGGCGACTCTGACCTGAGAGCGAGGTGAAAAGTCGCCCGTCGGGCTGCATGTTCGGTGTGCACAGGTGCCGGCTGCAAACGGGCCCGGCTCTCTCTTCACTGTTACTGGCGCCCGTGTTTCCGAGGGCCGGCTCGCGGATTAGCCATGCCTCGGTCCTACACGCGGTACTGCCGTGTTTCGTTAGGGGGGGGGGGTTCAGCATTCCCAGCTCTCTGAGCCACCGACATGTACGCCGGCACCTTATCAGCTCTAGCACATGTGCCCCTGAATGCAGAGACCCCAACTTGGCTTCGAACCGGTGACCGGCGCTTAACGTTGAACACAGCCGTGACTCGATAAAGAAGTGCACCGAAAACTTTAATATGTCTCAGTAATGAAAATGAGCTTCTGGGGGTTTTCCGTCTAAGAAAGCCATTAATTTGTCTTATTATTGGGTTACGGTAATCACGACAACGCTTAATGACGTCAGTGTGTTTTGAAAGACTGCTGTAACCCAATAGGAGGGTCGTAGCCCAGTGTGACCGGTGTAGGAGAACACATCATCTTCCCCAGGTCTGCTAGCAGGTGACGGTGAGATCTGTCTTCCTCCACCAGGATAGCTGTAAAGATGGCTGCGGTGGGACTTTTCCTGGCTTGAGTGTATGGAAGGATAAGGGGGCTCTGATTCCACCAGCTGTTGGTGGGATTCTTCATGTACCGGGGGGGGCATCAGGCTGCCACTTCTCCGCAGCGTAATGCGGTGCCCGTCCTTCAGAGTAACCAAAGAAATGTGCACACCCCCCCCCCCCCTCCTCAGGTGACTGGTGTCTCTCCAGCCTCATTAAACAGAAGCCCGGCTCTCCGCCAGCGAGAAGGGACATCTGTCACTTTACATTTAACCAGATGATGCTCACAGCACACCGGGCTAAATGACAAACAATCCATCCTTATTCAATCAGCACAATCGCAATTGCCTGGGATTGGATTGGATTTTTTGGATCTGGAGGTGAATCGTTATCAATTTGAAGGTGCGCGTCTGAAGTTTCGCTGCTCCACCTCCGTTTTTACAGAGCGCGCTTAGCAGAAACCTGCAACCCGGCCACTGAGTCTCTCGCTCGTGGTTATCGACGGGGCTGTAGGATACACCTCCCCATTTGCCTTGCGAGCAGCATGACTCAAAGACAGGCTAGTGCATTCATCGCAGCTAGGTGGTGCTGGGTAATGATATAATTGTGGACTTTATTTCGGTGATAATGAGCAAAATGTCTGGAGCCTGTTATGCCTGCTTGTGAATTACAGTTATAACCGAATCTTGCGCACCTTATTCATTTCTTCCTTTAATTCTTCTCAAGTAGCATTCGCCGCTGCCTCGCGGTCGGGGGCGTGTGTGGACCAGTCGATAGAGCGCTTAACCTTAGCCTGGCCCGGGCGTAAGGGTTTGCAGAGATGACCTACAGGGAGGCGTTAGGAAGCACACCTTGCCGGAACAGAGCACCCCCTGGATTACTCTGCTCTTTGACAAGCAGAGATAGCATTAATGTGAATTGCCCGTGGGGAATATGCATGAATGTATATGCATATGTTCAGCCAAGCAGCGGGACCCGCGGCTGAGCAGGAATCCAGTGGGGGGGGGGCGGCAAACGAGCAGCGTGTATGGTAAAGATACGCTCGATCCCAGTCCTTTGCTGTACGGCCCGCCGGTTTACGAATCTCGTGACCCGGTCCCCGTATGCAGTGCGATAGTGCTCAGTGCCCAGGGGGGTCGCCTGGCCCCCTCTGTGCCTCTAATCCCAGCTGTCCGGGGAAGATAGGGAGACAGCACTAGGAGCGGCAGGGCCGGAGCGCTGCAAACACAATCACACTGCTTTCACAGATGCTTAACAGGGCTTTGCAGTTGTTCAACAAGGTAAAACAGACAGGACAGACACGACTTATCCAATTCCGAAGCTGACTGAAATAGAAAGCTCCAAAATATAACAGTAACGTAGGACCGGTAGCAGTTTTCCGTTCTGCATTTTTACGCAGCGCTTATGCACATAGCTAATTCGCCATCAGAAATCGATAAGGTGGTACGGGCGTCTTTGGAAATTTTTACAGCGTCATTATATATTTTGCCACATCAGATAGGGGATATTGTGGTGCTCATATGCTTCCTGGTTGCTGCAGAGGGGAGCAGTGTTTCCTGAGGCTCCTTTAGCTAAGCCGTGTGAGCCCTTAGCATTAGTGGAAATCTAGCGTCGCTGCCTTCAGTCCAAACACATAACAAGAGTGAGAAAACCACGGGCTAGCAATCTTCATCGTGGCACACGGTACCCTTGTGTTCCCGCTGGCTCTGCGCAGAACGCCGAGATGGCTCCAGTCCCTCGTCTTCTGCGCCTTATTCCATCCCTCAGCAGGTGACGTCTGCTCGAAAGCCAGTTTGCACAATATGCTGTTAATTGTTTACAGTGAAAAATATCCGCTGTAGCTAAACGCTAAAAAGGTTTACTGTGTCTGCTCAGTTCTCCTTCGGGAGGATCCAGCATGCCGAACTGCTTGAGAGGAAAACGTTGCTTTTGAGTTTTAGTTTTGTTTGCCTCATTAGGAAGTAAACCAGGAATGGTGGGAGAAAGGCTTCGCCCCTCCCTGGGGTATCATGGGGAGACAGATTTTGCTGTATAGATAGCCTTTCATTTTTTGCACTCTTTTTAACAGCACCACACATGTCCAAGACACAAGGGAGAGATACAGCACTCTGAATGCCTAATAGAACGATGTGCACTTGTGTCTCCAAAGAGCTGAGGGTATATTGTCTTAAAGGGAAAGCCTGCACAGCGGCGAGGGGAATGCAGAGGACCAGAGGGTGTGGCCACTCGACACGTTTATGGAGTTAATTTGGCCGGGTTATGAAGATAAGTATGCGATAGATCTCACGTTCTCCTGAATGGGTCCAACGTTCCCTTGCTGCGGCCGAGAGACTCTCCTCGTGCCCTTTGGCGCTCAGACCCTGTGGCAGTTCCGCATGGAACTCGGAATCCGTTAATGTGCAGCGCTGCTCCTTTACATCTCAGACCTCTAATGCCGCAAACCTCATTAGGGCAGAGGCACCAGCGCTAATTCACATCCACGCGCTATATCTGCATGCAGAAGACATTGCTCTTCCCTTCATTAATGTTAATGTGGCAGCCTTTTAACAAAGTATTCCAGGGGAGTTCTGGCGGTGGTAACGTTTCACACAATGCCGGCGGTATCTTCGCACGCCGTTGATAGCTCTTGTCTATTCTGTCGTCTTCACCTGAAGATTCCTGATATGTGACTGTCACCTTTATAGAGAGGTAAACAATGGAGCTCCCTGTTCTCCGAAACTAATCAAACAATTCACTTCATCTTCAAGCACTGGAATTCAGCAGCAAGAATATCAAAACCAATTTAATAACCTTTAAATTCAGAGCTCCTATGTGCTGTTTCGGAATATCAAGTCAATAGTATTGATTGAATGCTGACAAAAAAACATGCATTTTTTTTGCATCATATTTTATGGACACAATTATTTTGAAACGATATAGCACATAGTGCCTCTGGGTAAAGATCATTTGTAGCTTAAGCTGGAAATGGTACTTGTGATTTTGAGTGGTTTACTGTTCCTCCATGCTTTGACCGAGCTGTTTGGAGAGGCACAGCAGTAGGCTAGTCAAGACGACATGCAAGATATGAGCTCACAGCTCAGCAGACATGGGCTGAAATGAGGAAAATTTCCCAGGCACCGGACACTGTTGTGTAGGAGATGAAATGGGATATTTTTATCTGAAGGTTTCGCTTGATTAGCTGCACAGGTTTCTGGTGAGTCGTGGACCCGACTATTGAAGAGTTGTGATTGTCAGACATTTCATACATGGCAGACGAAGAGCAGCTCACTTCGCTCCTTTAACACAAAATGTTCACCCTAACAGGTCTGGAAGAAAGGGGTCAAAGTTCAGGTCACTGTAGCCAGGGACGATTCTCATGTGTAGATTCCTTGCTGGCCGGGAGCTCGGCGGCAAGTCCGGATTTCCGTGTTTCCATGGAAACTACATTCACATAATAGTACCAGTGAGTAATGTCCCCATATGCTTTTTTCTGATATTGAAGAAAAATATTTTAATTGCTCTGAATTAAGGAAAAGAGAAGAAAAAAAAGTGCCAGCACTACTCTCTGTAACCGCGTGTAAAAGCCACTTGTGATGAAAGACCATCTGTCAAGCTTCATGTTTATTTCCCTTTCCAATTTTTTGCTTTTTTCCACAGATTCCCTCTCCATAGCAAACTGTAATAGCATGTTGTGCTTTGACTAATGGAAATTAGTCTGTCTTAATTAATAACAATGCATCCACCTAACTAATCTCCCTGCGTTGTAAAGCCTGTCCTTCCCATTAAACAGGACATGCATTATACCTGATCAAATTAAAGTTATTTAATTTGTGTTCAGCCTCAATCAAAAAAAAAGAAAGTTTGCCTAACGGGGAAGGATATAAATGGAGTATGGCTGAAGGAATTATATTTTACAATTAGAGTGTATCAACGGGGGTGCTGGTTATTGTGTGTGAGGCTGAGGGTTTGATCTGTTGTTGGACAATGCGTTCACCTATATGTGTTTGTGTGTGGGAGCTCATGCCCTGCGGACGAGGCTCTATCATGGCCTAAACCCGTGGCTTCAGAGTCGGTCTACGGACCCCCTGTGGTGGCATTTCGGACAGGGCCGCAGGCAAGCCGCCCCGCCCCGCTGCCCAGAGGCCATGAGTGATTCCTCAGCCGCTGATGAATGATCCCACCACTGGATCATTTGTCCCGGTGAGTCGGCCGCTGCCCTTTGGGAGGAAGAATAAAATAAAGAAAGGCGGAGTCGGGGCGTGACGGATCCCTGAACGGTAACGGGATAAGCGGCTGGCGGCGCGCGGTCACTGGACCGTCGTCCCTAATTGGACGTGCTTGGAGTCTTCAGGGGGGTGGTGATCGGACCGGTGGAGGGACTGGGGCACACACAGCTGCGGATAAAGCAACAGTTAAAGAACAAGAAGACGGATGAAGTCGTGGTTGTGTTTGGAGTCTTGTTCTTCATGTATGAAAAAAATGGAGGTGTCTAGAAATACCTCTATTTAATGTCAGGTCCGGAATAAGATAACCAAACGTACAGCTTCTGCAGTTCAGAAACTCCTTCTCTAGTGAAGTTTCCAATGCAAAGAGATTAGATTAGATTTGTAAATAAAAACTAATCGTTAGTACTCATGAATATTTCTGAAAACGAGCATTACACTATTGATTGGTTATGTTGGCAGTTCTGAGCCTCACTTCTCCTACCCTTCTGTAGAATAATTATCAGTGACATAGATGTTCCAATATGATTCAGATGAAGTCACACTTGTTAATACATGAGAACTGTGTAATTTATCGATCATGTTAAACTCTGTTGGTATGTTTGTTCTACTGAAACATCCACCCTTTATCTGATGAAGTACAGAATGTCTATTTTAGGATTAATCAACATGAAGTACTAATGCTAGGGACTAACATTGGTTAAAAAAGTTTTAAGTACATAGATGTATTTGTGTATATAATTAAGCTTATGTCCGTAACTGTTGTCTCCATTTTCAATAATTGTATGTAGTATGTAGTTGATATTTCATCATTACAGGGATTTCTGGACTAATATAAATTTTATGTCATAATTTCAAGTTAGACGTTCAGAGTAATTTCAAGCATGATTCAGTAGGTATACATAGGTTAGTAACGTAATAGACTTCTTTTATAGCTGAGACAAAGGAATAGAACACTGGTGTTATCACAAGTAATCATTTTATCTTTGTGCAGCACTTTGGTAAAAAATTATTTTGTGCTTACGAGTCAACTTGCAATGAAGTTTTAATCAGACCTGATTTCTTTCAGTGTGACCTTAAGTGAGCTGGGTGCATGTACAAATATCCACACTTAGCGATGTGACTGGCAGTGTGATCACCTTATGGCGACCTTTGGGTTTCTGGCAGAGCCTGATTGGCGGGTCAGGAGGGCCGAAGCGCAGCCATGAGGGGTGGCAGTCCTGCTCACTACTGCTCTGTCCCTGAATGCATTCCGACCGGTTTTTAATATCGCCAGAGGGCTATAGAACTAGCGGGTTTGTCTTTATGCGGCAGAAGAGAAAATCATATTAACTGCTAGCAGGAAGTAGGGCGCAGTTTTCATGAGAAAGAAACAATATCACTGTGTTTGGTGTGTCTTGCAGGCATCGAAGAAAGAAAGTGTCGTCATAACTTGGTGTGACTTTACAATAAAAAGTCTGTTACCAGTGAAACTGTCTGTCCTTTTGTTTTTGTGCACCTCAGTCCTGGAGGAACAATGTTCCATTTCACTGTATACTGAGTATGTGGCTGAAATGACAATTAAACCTACTTGACCTGACTTCTTTTAAAACAATTTGTTCAATGTAACTGGATTTTTTTGTATGTTTCTTCCTGTTTCAGGAAGGACAGTGGTTATGTTTGAGAAACTTAATTCAATTCAATTCTTTTATTGTCATGTGTACAAGTATGAGTACCGTGTACAATTAAATGCTTGCTTCCCTGTGCTCCTGCAGACAGCAAACATAGACAACAAGATGGCTAGACAACAGGACGACAAATGAATGTAATGATTAAGTGAATTATAAATAAGTAATAAATAAGGCCAGAATTCCAGGAATAAATAGAGAAATGTATATCTATTTATTTAAATAGAGAAAAACTTGTGATTGTCTAATGGCGGAGGTGATTACTCATGAATTGACTGATGCACATTTGGCTGGTTGACTTTCAAGTTCAATTTAGCTGTAAGTAACTCAGCTTGGTGATGACTCTGATCTCTGCTTTGCTGGTGTGGGCTGCTTCGGTCATACACTACCAGTCAAAAGCTTCTGCACACCGCAGGGTTTAACCACTTCTCCATTTATTACATAAACGGCAGATTTTTTATTCTGAGAAAGCACTGGAGGTTGAGTGAAGAACTATTAATGAAAATAGTAGTCAAATAAAGCAAGTTTCCTTTATAACATGGAAAAGGTATGTAACAGTGCATCTATGACAACCTGTTAACGGGTTGTGTGGTAATGGCAGAGTCAGATTCTAGGCTTTAAATGCACAAGTTAACTGTTTCATCCCATGAAACAGAGCAGTATTTAATGTCCCTTGTATAAAGAATGCCTTGAATTTTCTCAGCTTTTATAACCACTACAGGAGGTGACTTTGATGAGTCAAAGATATGACATTTTCTTGCTAATAAAGGTCCTCAAATGGTGAACATACTATAAATTTGTTTGTTAGCAAAGAATATTGAGCGTATTTTCATAAATGTTAAGTGACATGCAAATGTAGAAAATCTGAGTGTGTGCAAAAACTTGTGACTGGTAGTGTGATCTGTGATGTGATTACTAGAACATACAAAGGAGGGGATACCTGTGATTCAGTGTTTAGGACATGTCATGTGATACGTAGGACATACTTGTCATGTGATACGTAGAACATACTTGTCATGTGATACGTAGGACATACTTGTCATGTGATACGTAGGACATACTTGTCATGTGGTATGCAGGACATATTTGTCATGTGGCACTTCAGACATTGCTGTCGTCTTTCATTTTAGTACTGTGAACTAAAGGGAACATTAGTATTTATTAGTTTACTAGTGAAAGCCTCCTAAATAAAAATCACTTATTCAATGGCGATTTTCTTAATCTAGCAATGAATACTGTACCATGCTTACGTTTCAAAGGCAGAAGGTAACCTGTCTGCTGGAAACATATAAGTCATGTAAGAATGATAGCGTTCAGCCAGTGGAACAGTTTGAGCTCATGAAATGAGTCTGGCATTAATGAGATTAAGGAGATTTGCTTCAGAAAAGTGTGAAAATGAGAAGCAGGTAGCCTGACTGATGTACTGCTCAACCACTCTGCTCTGCCCTTAGCAGAACTTCCACAGCATTACACAGAATGAATGCCTACAGGACCACCACATGCTTCCGTCCAATAAGAAAAACAAAGCCGGAAGATTTTGCAGCTTCTCACAACCACCCCAAAGTGTGTCTCTCGTTTTTAAATCTCAGTCACACACTAAGAAAGAAACACTCTTTGCTGGGATACCATGTTTACTTCATGTTTGCAGCTGACTGATGGCCATGCATTGTGTTATTTCGGACAGTTATTAATCTGACATATACGCAGATATTAAGGCAGTGACTTTCGGAAGCGTCTCCCTTCCATGGCTTCTCTTCCTGGGGGTGTGTAATCCACTCTGGTTTCACAGTGTGTCCCTTCGCGATGCTGGTGCGGAGAGCACGGCCAAGGTAATCTCCGCTTGGAAGGAAAGCCATTTACGGAGGGAGACGGAGGAGAAGGTCCTGTGTAAAGTAGAAGAGAGCGCTTCGGCGAGCCCTGATAAGGCACAAGAGATTTTGTTGCCTGTTTTTTTTTCCCGGGCGGCACGGCAGGGTCTGTCACTGGCGCAGTCAGGAGAGACACAGTTCGCCCGAGAGTGTGTTGATCAACAGATTGTTCACGTTGATGATGTAGGGTGGCGGCACTCGATTGTGACATGGACTGGGGGATCGGAGATGGAGCAATCTGACAGAGCAGCTGAAGTGACAGAAGCCACATTAATACAGGCATATGCCTGGAACAGAGCGGGCGAAGGGAAAACACTCGCTGTATCAGCCAGTCGCCGTAGAGCAATGGAGAAAATACAGTCAGGGTGCCAGCAATTACTTCAGTGCCAGGGGGACAGTTCCTGCTTATTTGCAGCATTACGGCATTAGGCAGTTTCTATATGGGGGCTGAGAGAAGGAGTCAGGGGGGGTTTAGATATACAGGGTACATTTCATTCCCTATCCTAAGCGCCACAGTGTAAGGGTTACACTCTCATTAGTACAATATCTAGATGGAAATACATGTGTTTTAACAAGGGACTGGTGCTATCTCAGGAAAGAAAGAGGTATGTAAAAATGGAGCAGATGAGGGTACCGGTGGCCGCTGTTCAAACATAGGCTTGTCAGAAACGAACGCACACTGGTGCGCTCAACGTGTATTTTTTTTACTCCTTAAGACAGCCCACCCTATCTATCCCTTCCCTTTTTCATCCTGTTCTTTTTTCCTTCCTTTCAGGATTTCTTTCTCTATTTATTTGGTCTTGTTTAGTACACGCGTTGGCTGTTCCCCTCCCTCTCTTTCTCTTCGGATTCACAGCAGTATTTTTTTCTTTTTCTATTTTTTTGTCTCGTGTGCAGGTCGATCAAGCAGAGTGACCACCGCCGCTCCGGCCCGCGTCACCCCCCTGTGAGTACCCTTACGTTAATCCGGCCGCTCTCTCGCTCGCACTCTTTCTCCGCACCTTTCTTTCGTTATCCATATGCCTCCCATTCCACTCCGCCTTTGCCCCGGTCGCCTTTCCTCATTTTATATAATTTTTGTTTGTCTTGTTTCGCGGGCGGTTCGCGTGCGACGCAACACGATGGCGAAAGTGAGTGCGAAGAGCGGAAAGGAACGGAGAGGAGAGCTGTCCGATCCGGCTCGGTGCGCGCCGGTGCTAGCGGCTCGGGGAGCGCGCGTGTGCGCGTACCCGTGCGTGCGCGTGTGGGATGGGGAAGGTGGGTGCCGCTTCGTGCACGGGAGCGGAGCGTCTCTCTCCCCCAGTAGCGATGTTGTGCTTTTGACAGTATAATGAGCTCTTGAGTGACTGGTGTGTTAGACAGCTGGGCAACTGAAAAACAGGCTACCATTCCCGGGGGCTATCCTTACAAGTTTTCTTCTTGCGATTTTCTGCTCATTGATAGACATTCAGCAACTAATTCCATCCCGTGTGTTTATCTTTTTTTCTGATTCAGGTGTATACAGGGCCGGACTGGCCATCTGGCGTACCGGGCAATGCACATTTTAGGGCCGGCCCGGGGCTGTCATAATTTACCTCAAAAAGTACATTATAAATAATGCTTATCGACCGCGACGTCCCATTGGTTGATTTTCTTGAAAGACATTGGGCTAATCCAATGAACTCTCTTGGCCCGCCCCTCCGTTCCCTTTTTAAATCAAATTTATAAAATTTTGCTATTTGAGCTAACCCGAGTTGCTGTGGACAAACTAAGAAAGCGCAAGGGGAGCGCAGAAAAGCTCAGAGAAAAAAGGCAAAAAAGCCTTCAAGTGGATGCAGCGAAATGCGCAAAACTTACCGATGTATTTACCACCGCAAGTTTTACTGCTCCAGCAGCTGGTGCAGGGGCCGAGGAGGAGAATGAGGAGCTGTCCAGCCCGGCAAAAAGTAGCCGAAATGTTAAGGAAGAAGGGCGTTTCATGTAGGGAGTGCAAATGGCTGGAATGTGTGTGTGTGTGTGTGTGTGTGTGTGAGAGAGAGAGAGCAAGGAGGGGGGGGTTGCCTACACGTAAGCTTGTACACAGAGTTAAGAATGACAATGTTTTGGGATGTGGGTAGTAATAATAATGGTGAATTAAAAAAGAAAACGTAAAATAAGAATACAGTTAGAAGAGTTAGAATTAATACTGTGGCGATGGGCGGACCGAGGCATGGCGGGAGCAGAGAGAGAGAGACGGACACTTGCTTACCGGGGATAACACGCTCTTTATTGCTAGTCCTGAAAAAAGACTACGTCAGGCACCCAACGAGTACCGAAACGATTACGTATGAGAAACACAGGGTTGTCAGGAGCTAATTACACACGAAGATCGTACAAGGTACACGCAACACACGGGCAAACACACGTGCGACAATAAGGAATATAACCATTAACAAGAACAATACAAGGGCTACTTACATTACAACTTGCACGCGGAGCATGCTGGGACATGCGCTCCGTTGATGCCACAATACAATAAAATAATAAAGAATTATTAGAGACATATCTTCACTAAATAGTATCTGGAGCAGAAGTGTGCAAATAGCAACATAAGAACTTATTGCAAGACTTTTTATTCAGTCAGACTTAAAACATGCATAATAATATTAGCCTATAGACTTATGTGTCATTTGTGTATAAAGCTAAAGTTTTCTGCATAAACTGCGTGTATGAGAGAGAGAATTGCCTTTATAGCCTTCATTTTTAAATAATGCTAAGAGTAGGTTTGGTGTCCAACTTAGTAGTATTTTGGCTGTCATAAAGATACAGTTTGCAGGTGTTACACCTTACAGTTATTATTATCATGTAATATTATAAAAATTTTGCTGAAATGAATGATTTTTCATTGATAGGTAACCAGAGAAATAATTCTAGTGAAATTAACATTCCTGCCTGCCTTTCTCTCTCTCTCTCTCCATCCACTTTCACTTCATGGTGGGAATTGTGACACTGTGGCCATCTCTCCCAAGATGAATCCCTGAGTAGTGAAAGAGCATAGCAATTTTTTAACATGGTTACTCTCTTCCTTGTAAGCTGCTTTATTTTAATTTTTGAAATCACACACGTGAACATATATTCTCTGGTATGTCATGTGCTTTTGCATATTGTATAAATAAACATAGTGGGCCGTCTTGACCAAAAAATGCCAGGGACATTTTCTGGTCCCAGTCCAGCCCTGGGTGTATGTTTAATTTTAAGTTCAGAAAATAATCCAATACGGTCAGTACTGCTTTCAATACTGCTGAGCTAGCTAATGCTAAAAACAAGAGTAAGAAGAGTGATTTTTTTCAGGGTTGCCAACGCTCACGCAAGAAATCTTGCGTTAAATCTATATTATTCCATTATAAACGTAAAACTAGCTGTACATCAAAAGCATTGGAGTAGTTTGCAAACCCTACAGACTTGTTTACAACATAATAAAACTGTTACATACACGGAAATGTGTGTGCAGATTTGTCTCCAATTGAAAATCTCACGCCAGCCTGGTGACCAAAGTTGGAAGTGTTTTGTGAACAAAAGGGGTTTTAAAAAGATATACAGCATGCATAGCTGTGTCTTTTTCCGGAAGCCCAAACTCCTGTGCCTGGTTGCTGAATAGCAGAGAAGTCTTGCAGGGCTAATAACCAGATGGCAATTAGTGACAGCACTCATTTATTGGCAGAGGTTATTTTAGCAGTTACTGTACTTATAAAGTGGGCCTGCGTCACTGAGACATATCGACAGTAATACTACACCTGTAATCAATAACTGGTGGCTTTAGTGCCTCAGGGCAGCTTGGATTGTCACCTCAAATGTTACCATGTATATGAATACAGCTTATAATGTGCACCACTACAGACATGGCTGTTAGAGGGTGACAGTCCTGTCGCTGCTGAAGTAAGCTTCTGTCAATTAATCTTTAAAAATGTGCTTGTTAATTGAGCGTGCTCTGTCAGAAGTGACGCCTCCCTCAGCAATTCAATGGAATAAAATGAGAAAGGAGTAAAATTTCAGCAGGAAATTTGCAACTCATTTCTCTAAGAGCAGGGAACGTCACGCAAACAACGTGCTAACAGAAGTCTTTAATCGTCTAAACCTTGAGCAGATTTTCCTCCTGAAAATCTTTTTTTTCCTCTTTATCTGTGTGTCACATATTATAATCTGAGTTTATTCAAATGATAAGCTACTTCATTTTATAAAATTCAGCTGTACTGTGTGTAGTTCATAGCTCATAATATTTGAATTCATTACATAAGTGAAAAAAAAGAGAAAATAATATTTCATACGAAATATAACATTGGTTTTAACACCTCATCGTAAATCTCCTGACAGACACTATGCAAGGAGTTGAATTAATTGAGAGCTGTGGTTATTAGCTTAATTGCACAGGCTTCAGCATCAGACAATAAGGAATCTATCACCGGGTCAAACGTGCAGTGACCTTTGTTTGATCCTGTTAATTTTCTAACCGATAAGTATAATAGAACATGTTCTCAGTACTGTATGTGGTGGAACTCACTGCTGATGACTGCCATCTAGGTCATACATAGTGTCTATTTCAAAAGTTCTGCAATTTTATCTGCTATAATATATGCATATAAGAAAGAGGCTGTCGCATGGACCTTTCAGGTTAATGTGCTTTGTGAAACAACGTAAGTCGGATTCAGTCACGGCTTCCTGCTGTTGACATTATCACTGCACACTGTTGGTGTTTCTCCACAGCTGGTATAGGAGCTGCGTATCCACTATCCTTAGCTGGCTGGATAATTCAGTTGGCCTGACATTTCCATTCCCCAGTGACTGCAGCAAAACTGACCACTGAACCCCTTACTGCAGTCTATGGAAATAGAAGCCTTTGTACCATTGCTAAATTGACTATATTACCTTAATTAAAAAAGCAGTTAAGCGTCCCCTTTTCAATACATCAGCGGTGGTGTTTGTTTCTAGCCTGCTGCATGTTAAATCCAAGCAAGCTACAAAACGGAGAGAGGAATCCACCATCAATGTCGGTCTTCATTGCAGGTGAGCTCCATATTTAGGTGGGACGTGACCACTGGACGTGTGGCCACATCTGCCCCAGTAAGAGATGCTTCTGAGTTCACAGCATCACCGGTGAATCCTCCCAGATGTTGGGAAATCATATAGGGTGATGTTATTTCCAGTGAGTGTAACGATGGACTTGGTGCCGGTTTGTGAAGCCCGTCCGTGGTACTGTGCTCCCCGCGACAGACGATAGGTCAGACGCTTTGCGATCGCCAGATAAACGCAGTTTATCGCGTAGCCTTTGCATGGCCATGAGGTTCCACAAGCACTCAAAGGATGCAGCTTCCTATTATTAATTAAAAGATTTCAAATATAATCCGACTGCTAAATATAAGCTTAACATCGAGCATGGAGGAATATACAGCAGATCGACGTATGGTGATAAGGCATGCCCGTGTCGCTTTAATTAAGGCAGATGGCGGCGTCCCACAAGCTGTACTCTTCAGGCCAACTTAATCAACGCACAAAACTCTGGGTTTTGAATTTCTGGAATAAAGATCTTAGTTCAGCAACGGCTTAAAGGGAACCTTAAAGAGAATGTGAAGAGTTCATCTGCGAAAAAAGCTGATTTGAGCCTGGCATCCGCCGGAAATAATCTGTCATAAAAACGTCTCTTCTCTTGTACATGCCTTTACCTGGAAAGGTTGATGCAGGTGAGATATCTTTTGATCTTCGATTTATTCCTCGTGCTGCCAGATGTGCCTGCACAGAGTGTTTCTTTTTAAGTTTGTTTATAAACTGTACTTTAAAATATGACACAAAACTTTTTTTTTTTCCTGACTGAATTGGAAATGTATGTGTGTGGTGGACCTGGAGAAGATAACTCCTAAAACGGTGCTCCTGCTGGGTGAAGGGCAGCTGAGTAGACATGCACTGTCTGTTCCGGAGGCCCAGGACCACTCCGGGTCATTCATCTGCTCCCCCGGCCTTTATTCCCTTTTTCTTTCTGGCCGCTGCTCTTGACATTTGCTCCCAACCCCTGCTCAGGTTCACTACAGCAATCGCACCATTATGGGGGCCAGCATTCAAATTGCTCTATGAATAAGATCAGCAAAGTTTACATCCCCAGAGGGTGTGATCCGTGGGCCGGCCCTCATTAACTGAGAGGTGCTTCCAGTGGAATGTCCTTGAACCCCAGCTAATGGGATAATAAACATCACCGCACTCATACTTCCCCTTCCTGCTCAGCCCGAAGGGCCACAGACAAAGGCAGGTAATGTAGGCTCCGCTGGTCAGAGGAATGATAAATGAGTGCCACGATTACTCTGATGCAATGTCCTGTAATCTCCTGACATGCTTCTCCTCGCATACTTAATCGCAAATGAACGCATGGATAACTTTTGCATAAGTGTTGTGTCCCTAGAGAAATGCATGGATATCTTTTGCATAGGTGTTGTGGCGGGGGGGGGGGGGGGGGGGGGGGGGGGGGGGGGGGGGGGGGGGGGGGGGGGGGGGGGGGGGGGGGGGGG
>JABFDZ020000097.1:19591097-19612614 GCA_019775955.2 Pollimyrus isidori
TTCCTCCGCCTTTTTTTATTTTTGGTGTGTTTTTTTTTTGTCCGCCCTGCGCGGTGTGGTTGTGGCTCTTGGGATTGTGCCACGTGGCCTGTTCGGCCGCCAGCGCCCCCCCCCCCCCCTCCCAACCTCCTGGACCCCTTTCCGCCCGTTGACCCGTGCCAGCTCCGGACCTTGGCAGCGCCGGCGGCACATGGGGCAAGCGTGGATCAAAGAGACGCCCAGCGGGATGGAAAACAGCACGTGGCTCCTGCCGGCTCCCGTAATCGAGCCGTCGGGGAGCACGGGCTGCTGCACTGTTGTCTGCTTACCACAGACACAGATCATTTGTAAAGGTTAAATTAGGCTGCAGTTTCACGTTGCTGGAAAGTTGTGCGCCGGCATCCGTTCTTGACACAATTATTGAAGGCCAGTGAAATATAGGGAGCTCAGTCGGACTGGAGCGTGACGGGGGGGTGATCCTGAGCTTCTGCACCACGGCTGGGCAGAGCAAAGGCCAGCCACTGCCTGGCTCTTATCTCAAGCACAATGTCTGTGGCAGCTTTGATATAGATCTCCATACTCTGTTGTTTGACGATGGGGCCGCTTGTCGATTCCTCGTGTCGCAGGAATCCCGTGTGCAGAGCACGCAAATTTGTTTTCTTTCCCCCCTCTTTGGAGGATGGAGGGGCGTCACAGACACCGCGCTCTACTCTCTCTCTCTCTCCCGGGAACGTCCAGAGACACATTCCCGCCGCCCACCCTGCCAGGAAGCCCCGCGTATGCTGAAGGAGATGGAAGGAGCTTATGGACTTTAAAGCCTCTGTCAGTGTTTACATCCATTTTTAACGGGCTCCTTTGCAAGAGACATGTAATTGACACTTCGTGGTGGGGCCGGGTTTTATGCAAGATTATGTCTGTGCCATCGTTAACGGGCCAGCCGCTCCATACAAGAACAGCTCGTAACTTCATCTTATCCATATCCCGATTTCATTTAAGGGCATTTTCATTCAATTTTATTCAAGTTCACAGAATTAAAAATAAATAAATAATTTCCCGGGTCCTTTAACCTGAAGTAGGCTGGGACCCCCCCAAATTAGCCCCCTCTCTTCAAACTTAACATCCCATTACTCACATAAGAACCGTGCTTTAAATTTAAAAAGGAAAAAAGGGGGGGCGCCAAGTCGGGTGTTTGAATATCTCAGCATTAAAATGCGCAAGAGTCTGGAGTCTGAATGTGTCTGCAGGGGAAGCTTTGAAATTTCCTCAGCTCCTTTGACTCCGCCAAGCGCCACGTCTCAGGCCCACGGGCTGCCGGCAAGCAGAGGTCCGGCCTGGCGCCTGCTACGTGCCGCACGCGCGCATTGTGCCAAATATTCAACGTGAAATTGCTTTCTTCCCCACAAAATTTGCCCTTGAAACACAGGCCGTCGTACAAAGAAACACTACAGTACATCACATTATGCCGCGTTGTCGCCGCCGCTTGACGAGGTTCTGAAGTGAGGCAGTCTTGGAGGCAGAGTTCTTCTCGTCTGCTTTTTTACCCTCTTATCCTCTATCCTCTTCACCAAAGCCTCCTCCTTCGGCTCCCTCTCTCCGCGGACCCAGAGCTTTCTGCGGACCCGGCACTAATCTGACACCAGGCACGCAGCGGTTTCCGCGAAGGAAACGCGGTACCCGCTGCGCCGTTAAGGAACGTTATTTGCAGTTCCCCGCAAGAGATCGCAGAGTAATGTTCGGCCAACATTTGATCAACGTTCACACCAGCCAGGGGTCAGACTCTCTTTAACGCCGTGAGTGACAGAGCCATGTGCTTTCCTTGCGGTGGAGCGGAGGAGATGTCCGGGCACTTCGGGGCTGTTTGCTGACACCGTCGGGAAGCGGAGGTGCCTGCCAAGCCAGCGGCTGCGGCATTCCGCCATCGCGCTCGGCCGACCCGCACGTGTTCAGGGCCTGCTGTTTGCCGCAGCCAAACGCACGCCTCTGTCTGCCGCTGGCGGGAATCCGGTCGGGCTCCACTGAGCAGCGTGACATCCAGCATTCACAGCCAGTTATTCCCACCTGGAAGCAGATGACTGAAAGCCACAGTCCATATGTTAAGAAACTCCGAGGCTACTTCTGTTTCCGGGCAACTTCAGAACTCGGAGGCAGCGCGCCACCAGTCACGCTAAAACCGTGATGATGTCTCACAGTTTAAAATTTTTCTTTATATTCTGGAATCTTCCGATTTTAATCACCATCTCACTCTGTAACGCCACAATGGTAGAAACTGGCCAAATGTCATGTTGTGGGGAATATAGAGACAGGCTAAGTAAAAAAAAGGAATTTTTTTAGCATTTGTTTTTCTCGTCATCATTGAGGAGTAGCAAACAAATTATAATTTGAGTGTAGAAAGAATAAAACGGCACAGAAAATAGCACAGGGAAGGAAACATCATCAGCGGAAAGTCAGGAGGGCTCCTTACTTAGTGTCTAACAGATCCAGATCATTATCGTCGGAGTTCTCCTTGGTCATGTGCTCATTGTTTCGAGCGCTCAGCTGGAAAATAAAAGTTTGGTGTCTCAGTGGAAGAGCTCTCCAGTCCAGCCTGCACCAGGCCCATATGTCACTGGCAAATGTTCCCCCTTTTGTGAGCTTTGGTTTGCAGCCAATTATGCACATTTGTTTGACGATTATTCAGCAGAACTATTTTCTCACGTCATCTAAACTGGCTGGATGGTGATGCTATGAAAACTCTCAAAGTTTCTAGTGGAAATTAAATAATAAATCGGTAACACTACTTGATGGGGTACAAATGCTTAGTAATAACTCATTTACTACTGATGTACAAATCATGAACAAATATAGTCTACTTGAGATGATTAAACATTACATGAGAATTTCACTTGTGTTTTTCATTAATTGGTTCACAAAGGTTTATAGAATTGACAGATACAGTAACAAATATAGTAACTGCTTTGGATGAAAGATGCATCACAATTCATTAATGATGAATAAATATGAGATCAGTATTTAACTTGTGTTTTCATGACTTGTTCCTTCAGTAGTTCCATCAGTAGTTCCTTCAGTCATTCACAAAGGTTTACAGAATTAGAGTAACAGTAACAGACATAGTACCTTGAGATAAAACATGCATGACGAACCATTAATAATGGATTTACATGAGATCGGTATGTAACTAAGACTCAGTTTGAGGTCAATTGACAAGTATTAGCATAATACTACATCATCGGTCAGTAAAGTGTTACCAGTAAACCTAATAATCTCTTGGTCACCCTGATATAAATGTGCTGTTCTGAAAGTAATAGCAAATATACAATATGTGTGTGTCTATGTGAAATACGATATGCCTATTTTAATTTTTCTGTTTGAATTAGAATAAAAATAAAGAATATGTAGCAGCACAGAAGTATTTTTTTTAAATGCAGAAAAATATTTTTGGTTTGACTGTGACTGATCAGAACATGCAGTCTGAAGAAAAATGGATTTCTGATTTATTCTCTAAAGTATTATTAGGACTTGTAGTGGCATAAATTTATGATTGTTAGCCGCTATATCTTATGTGATCTGCACAGATGGATAGCATAGGAATTGTGAATTTACAGTTCCATTAGAGAAGATGATTTGAAATAAAATATTTTTCCTCCTTGCTCATCAGAAAGGTTAAGGCGTGGAATAATACCACAGAGCCCTTTGATGTTTAATAATTGTCTCTGTTTGTTCTCACCTGCAGCAGTTTCTGGCTGTGAGACTCTTTGATAGAATTTACCTAGGCTTTTGTCGCCCACAATTTGCATATAGTTGTCATGTACTGATTTGGGAGATTGAAGCGTAATATCATTCTAGAGCAGCCTCTTTGTAGTGCGGCAGTGTGGAGTGCACAGGAGCGCGTGGCGCAAAGAGGCTCCGTCACTTAGGGGGATTCATTTAGTGGTGGCGAATTTCATTTTACCCAACAGAGCCCAGAGTGCAGGAACAGAATTGCTCCGAGATGGCGGTGGGTGGAGCCACAGAATCACATCATGTCAGGACCTCAAATTCGAGTAAAGAGTCTCTGTATGGCAATAAATCCCCTCGGGCTCACCCTACGTGCAGAGTATAAGGTGTACGGACGGGTATTTTTAGGGTGAGGAGCATATTCGCGAATTACAACTTTGTTTATGCCCCCCAAGAAGCAGAGATGACATGTATGGTCTCCCTTACATAATTACTGCTGCTTTAACTGTGAGAATGATAAGTAAGTCTTCTTACATCTCCTTTTATTTCAACCTATTCTTTTGCCTCAGCCCATCATGTGTCCGCCAGCAGAATCAATGGAATGGCATGTCTTTCAGAACTGTCTTATTTATTTAAGCGAGGAACAAGCTCTATTTGCACCAGCCGTTGTAGAAGCTTTTTAATGAGGTGCTCACACAACAAAGGTTGCTTTGCGGTTCCTAAAACAGCCCTATTGCCCACGTGCTATTTTTACTATGAGCCTTTTCTTTTAATGTCTGTGATTTTCAGAGATTCCGTCACTGACAGAATACACGGGTTTACACATCTGAAAGACGCCTGGGCCAAAGTTTGATGGTAAGAGCTTGCGCTTATTGGTGGCAAAGAGAAGCACTTTTGCTGTCCCGGATGGGGTTAGTCAAAGAAAATAGGCAATTCTGTAAATCGCCATGTTCAGTGTTATGACGAGGAGACACTCTGCCATTTAGCGTTGGAATAAGATAAGTGCACGGCGTGTCATTGGCAGTCCCATGTAAAGCCTGACCTATTCCCTCGCCAAATTGAAATACGTGTCGATAATTCCATCGCTGTCCCTTATGCTCCCGAAATTGGTCTCCAGCTGGTTCTGCAGCTGACAGCATGAATCTTAAAGGGATCTGAGGGCTGGCTTCATTGAGCGGGTGCAACTTTAGCGCGTCTGAAGTTCACTGAAGTTTGAGCGGTAGCTGTGCACACTCCCACCATGCCCGGGAATTACATTTCCCTTTGAGGCCAGCTGCTGTAAATCACCTGACACTGCAGCTTTAGCATCAGATTTGAAGTCGAAACACACATGGGGGTCTATTCGGTTATATTTCCTTTGATAGCAGGTACACCGTCCTAGGGGACCCCCCTTTCTCCCAACCCCTCAGAATCCTGAACTGAAGTAATGGAGGAGAATTCCTGAAGGCATCATTAAGAGTAAGGCAGAGGCACCAAAATAATTTTGCCGATGTGGGACAAGTATACATGTCCCAAGTGAGTTGCATTCGAGACTATCCCCTGTGAAGGAGTCGGGCGAATTAGTAGTGTTGTAAGGAGCTTTACATTGTTTTGAAATTTGCGAGTGACTAACAGGACCTGTGGTGACACTATACTACCCCAGTTAATGTTGGTTTGTGCCAGACTCCTTAAAGTTGAATATCTCTACTGGGGCTTCCTTGCTGCTCTATTCTGGCATCAGCAGCAAACAACCGCCTTTGTAACATGAATGTCAAGGTCGCTTTCACTGAACTGTAATGGTCCATTGAAGAAGACACATTTTCTTCAATGTCACAGGCACTCAGCACTGCGTAAACAATAACATGTTTTTCCTTCACGTGTGTGTCTTAGCCAAAAGAAATTCCCCAATTTAATTGGGGAAATGGCTTATGTAGAATTAATCTATAATGAAAATGCTTGTTTATGAACCAGACTGTTCAGCTACACAAACGATTTTGTACTCTGGGAAATAAAAGAATATTAAAACCATAGAATCTCACAGTGATTGAGAAAGTTCCTGGGCAAGTTGACACTTGGAGCCCTTCTCTGTGAAGCTGCAACAGAGTGTGTGATGCATTTTTTAAGTCAATATATGTCTAAAAACAACCACAGCGTTAGCTAGTAGCCACATAGAGAGCGACCAGAGACATCGACCTGTTGAACCATCATTTTATGGTAGGAGAAATCCAGTGTATTGCTTTTCTGAGCTTTAGTGCAAACTAGAGCCAAAGGTTACATAGCCAGGTCTCACAGCCCATAAATGTAACACTGCTATCCACAGAGATAAACTCCAGCAATACTCAGAGCAGCTGGAGGTGTGAATGTGTCGCCAAACTCTTAAGGGGTCAGCCGCCAAATCAAGGACAGATCACTGTTGCCAGGGAACCTCAAGTGTTGGTCCCATTCCCATTCTCCACAAGTAAAGATCCTTTCAGAAACGTTTCCTCAGAGCTGCAGTGCTAATTTACTTTGACTACATGATCAGAAATCATTATATGGACATGAGTGATACAAGGAGGAGAAAAGTTTGGTGGAAGAAACGAGTAAAATGCAGCATGCAGGGTTTCGGCACAGGATGATATCATATTTTGCTCCTGGAGAATGGAGTATGTCGGAAATACATGTAAATTTGCAATTTTTCTCTGTACAATGAAAAAAGGTCTTGAGCAGCTGGGAAGAGTGAGCATACTCTAGTGTTTCAGCTGCTGAAAACAGGATCCTGCCAGAATTTAGATTCATTTTTCATGTGCTGTTTCAGGTGGATTGTCCAGGTCCAGTTTATGATCTGTTACCTCTGGGCAGACAGACAGGAACAGTAGGCAGACGAAAATAATAACACAGGGCCGAGTGTTGTGTTGATAAATAGTAGATCGGGTGCAAATAGGGAATGGCTCCTGCCGGAACCTACTGTGACGATGGCAGCATACAGTAATACAAAAAAAAAGAGAGACAGGAAACAAACAAGGAATACCTGAGACATCACCAGAGCAAGGAATGGAACCGGTAATGGAAACAATCACGAGCACCGTTAGGAGGGGCTGAGCATCAACTGTGTAGCCCAAAAAGAGCAGTGTGGTCAGGTCTGGCTCCATCCTCTACTGAGCTACAGTTACAGGCAGGAGAGACCAAAGAGGCAGTCTGACAAACCTAGCGACCTGCATGAGAAGGTTGCCCGGGCTTTTATGGTCTTCATCATTTCCTAAATGAAATATCCAATCTGGGAAGCATGTGAGATGAACCTTAAGAAACAGTGGTGCCTATCCATTTAGAACCAGCGACAAGCTAAGAAGGATGGATTATTTCATATTGTTCTTTAAATTGCATGGGTAGCAAGTGTAGTGAGACAAGTCCAGAATAGAATATTCACAGGTTTTAGTAACAACTCTCTCTTTTACTTGAATTCTGTAACACTTTAGGTAAGCACGCGCACAGTCCCAGAATGTTACAGTAGTCTTGTCAGAAGGTAATGGATGCATGGACTTTTCTGCATCATTCTTACCTGGAATTTTTGACTGTGGCTATATTCCAAAGATGAAAAAAGACACTTTAGATATATTTCTCATATAAGGCTCAACTGTCAGGTTCTCATCCACTGTCACACGATGGTCTTTTTTGAGGTATCCACTTTGATCTAAAAGCCAATTTTATTCGAACAATGTGTGTCTGAGTAACTTAGGGGCTACTAACATCGTTTCTGTCTTATCAGAGTTCAGCAGAAGGAAGTTCAGTGTCATCCAATCCCTAATGTCCTTTGTACAGGTTTCAAGTTTAGAGAGTAGAAATATTTCACAGAGCTGAACGTATACATGGGCTTGAGTGTCATGAGCATATCATTCAAAATTAATTGGAAATTGACACTATGCTTGAGAATCATGACCTCGAGATATATAAGGAAATGAATTGTGCCCAACATGAAGCCTTGCAGAACTCCATAGCTGAATGCTTGTTATTTCAATGATTCACCATTGACTCAAGCAAATTGGTAACAGTCCGATAGATAAGATGTAAGAGAGCATGAAAGCTCCTCTCCACTAGCGCAACAAGATCTTTTCTCCTGTCCAAGAGAATGTGGTGATCTATAGTGTCAACCTAGCACTTGCTGGAGTGGAGACACCAGAATCACTGAAGCAGAGACATTACCAAAGTCAAAGAAACAAGGCAAGTCATTCATTACTCTGACAAGTGTTGTTTCAGTGATATGGTTGTTGTCTGAACCCAGAGTGAAACATGCCATCAGTGCCGTTGGTTTGTAAGAAGACAAATGGCTGCTGAGCATCATATTTCTGTAATGTTATGGAGAAAAACGGAAAGTTTGGGGTCGACCTCTCACTAGAAGAACATAGAGATCTAGAATAGACTTCATAAGAAGATGTTTGAATACAGCTGCCTGCCTGAGTATATTTAGAAAGTAATTATGTATTTATAATATCTATAATCTCACTTTATAATATCTTTATTGGAAGTGTGGAATAGAGTAAGCAAGTGGATAATTTACAAATTAAATAGTGCAGCAATTTACTTGGGTTAATGAGTAAATAACATTTTGAGTAGGTATGGATGCAACATTAGCAGTTGTCGCATTAGATTACCCTGTGTGTGTGTGTGTGTGTGGTTAGCACACAGGTAATATTCAAAATCATGACTTTTAATTGTGATTCTGCATTTGTATTTACATTTAAATTTATTATGCAGGTGCTTTTGTCCGACACACAGTACAAGTGAGGCAAATAGCACATTAACGCTCGATTTTCTTTATCCCTATCGATTACACTAGAGATATATTTTTTGGCCAAGCCAAAGAGTGTAATTTGTACTTCATTGTTTTTACAGGCAAGATTAAACAGCACTGGAGCACTACGGAGCCTTAATCTTAATCTTCATGAGGTCACTAGATTATGGGCTGAACTTTTTATTCTTTTTATACTTGAGTGTTTTCTTGGGAGTGCTTCAGTATTTATTGCATGAACTTGCAGTTGCAGCAAATTCATTACTTAGCTGCTCGATTTCAGCTGCCGTCAGGCTTGACGAGACATTATTCAAAGTAACAGTTTTACGTTTCAAGGAAAAGGCACCAGAAATCACATCTGTGAGCTTTGTGACAGCAGCAGATTGTCTGAAATCTTGGGCCAAAACAAAACGTCTTTTTTGATTTTGGTTGTAATCAGAAAGTGGATGGAAGCGTTATCGTGAGAGAGCATATAAAACGGCAGAACATCGATTCCATAAGTTAATGCAAGATCCTGTAGTATGATTATGCTAATGAGAAAAGGCCTATTATGGTTTGAACAAAGCTCCCGGATTCAAGAACATTTGCAAAAGTGGATGTAAGATTATCGCTTGCATATGAATACTAAGATCTGCTATAAATATAACTGTATCAATGGTGACAACATAAATTGTGAGGAAATCAGTCATTTATAACGTCAGAGGATGAGCCAAGAGGCCTGGAAACCGCACCGAGCAGGAAAGGCTGAGAAAAGGCTGCAGCGTGATCACTACCAGGCAGCTGGACAGTGACCAAAGCCATCATCAAAAGGGACAGACTTACATCTAGCTTTTTTTCTTTTTCAGCTGATGGAACCAGACACAGAAATTATCGCGAGAGCACCCACTACAGTTATTAGGAGGGTAATGATTAAAAGACTAACCAGGTAGACGGGAGTCAGTTTAAGCTGAGTTCTTATCAGGTCTGAATCATGTTTCAGTAAGTCTCAAAATACATGTGGAATTTATGTATGTTATCACAGGAGATGTGTTATATGTAAGACTGCATGTTTACCAAGTGAATTCCAGTCCTTTGATTACTTACACTGGTGGGTTCTCTATGGTACATGCACCATGGAGGCAATCACGCCTGCTCATCACAAAGTATTATATGAAGTATGTTTTGCAATCACTTTGCAAGAAGGTAGAGAACTAGAGTGAAAAACAATCAGGTTCACGTTCAAACCCAGTCAGGAGATGGTGACTCAAACCTGAATGAACTGGTGGGGTGGTAAATCCCAGAGAAGCTGGGTGTCACGTGTGCAGAGTAGACAGGTACCCAGTGGATAGGTGAAGCACGTAGTAACTGTCGTTCATGCTACCAATACAAACACAGCTACAATGGCGCTCGTTTGATTATGTAGAAAAATGTGTGGCATTAGTAGCCATCTATCAAACAATCCAAGGCATTGTATGAGATTTGTCGATTTGGGGCTCATTTAATGTAGAAAAAAGAAATGGTTTTCCAGTGAACTGTTTTCTTGACCGTTGTTTACCAGTTACTAGGCCGTTGACAGAACATGGCCTGCAGGCCTCATCCTGCTCTCCCCAACTGCAGAGCATCATTTTAATTAGGCTTAAACCAGAACCTGCCTCTTCCTGAAAAGTAGGCCACGGCGACCATGCCAGTGGCACACCTGCCTTTCGACACATATGACTAATGTCGGATGTTATTCTTCTTGTGCATTTTGAAATGAGCTTGGAGATTCATCAGCGTCTTGTCCAGGACGTGCGTCCCTTGTCTCGTCGCTCCGTGATTCCTGAACTCTAGACTCAGTGTGACTCTGTGTTGGTTAAGCAGGTATCGAAGATGGATGAATGGATGGTTGGATGGATGTATGGAGTTTGAGATAATAAAACGAAGGATTGGTTAGCTGAGCAGACGAACTGTGCCAGCAGTATGTCAGGGAGGAGACAAGCCAGCTTGTTTTTCATTTGGGGGCCACCGGTTGTGCTGGATCTCCTTCAGCAGTGCTGCCACTTTCATTCACCATGACGTCCTCACGCCATTTCGGAGGCTTAGCATGGCTGAGGCAACGTGAGAGTAGTTGGCTTTACAGGAGACTCGGAGCTCTTTAACCGGCACTTAGAGTACAGAATAAAACATCCTCTCCGTGTGGTGATTCCATGGATCGTAAAATAAGGTCAACAGATATACGCCAGAGTGAGACGCACTGAAATAGGGAAGCAGGCAGCGCGCGCTAAATCGAATCTGTCCGCAAACAAGAAGCACAGAGGGATCTCAAAGAGCTTCGGCGTCTCCCATTTGCTTCTGCCTATTGACATTTAAAATGTGCTTTTTGATGGTGTGTAATGCTTTACCTTGAAGGGTTAAGTGTTCGCGAACATATCCTGCAGCGTCAACACTAGCATCACTGGCTTAGCCTCATTAGCATAAAAAAATGTAGCCCAGAGAAGCTGTAAGACAGGGAAGGGGTGCGTGACACTGAGGCCTTCCATGCTTCACTCCTGTTTTTCATACTGAAGAGAAAAAAAAGCACAAACTTATAATTAGAAAGTAATATGAAAGACCTTTGAAGACACTTTACAATGCATCACCCGCACAGAGCCCGGCTTAGATCTATTTTTAATGGTTGTCATGGAAACGCAAAGTTTGTTTACCGCAAAGTTTGCCGTAGCTGTTTTGGAATCACAGCAGACTCGGGTGGTGGGGGGGGAGGGGAGGAGGAGAAGGCGCAGGGCTGTGGAGATCACCCACGGGGGGAGCCACTCCTGTCCACCTCAAGCTGGGCTCCGGGGCGGCTGAGTTTATTGCATCGATACCTGACCACTGGGGGTCCCACTCATTCACCTGCCGGCTGGGCCTCCCCGCACTCGAGTCAGGGACTTGAGGTGGCACCGGGGGCTGGAGGCCACTCCGCCATATGGCCGTCCGTCTCTGCCGCCTCGCCAGCTGCGGCCCAGGGGTCCTGGCGCTCCACGTTTGGCTCTGCATGGGCATCATCCACATCATACGGAATGAGGCCGTGCTTCTCCCCCAGATTTTATCCAGCTTGTGTCACAGCCTCTTCAGAAGCACCTCGGCATCTCAGAGCAGGGGGGAGTCCTGGATAGAGGTCATGGCGGCTGTGATGGTCACTGGCACTGCCCGCCGCGTCCCCGGCCTAAACCACCCCCCCCCCACCCCGCCCTCGTGTTTCTCCACTCCCTGCCATTGATGTTCAGAGCTCGTCAGAACTCTCTCCTCCCTGCCTCCCAGACTCACCGTGTCCCCAACCGCGGAGGGGAAATTCAGATCACCCCTCAAACGTGACTCGCCGCTCCGTGTGCAGCACGCGCGGAGGCTCAGGTAGCAGTGGTGCGAAGGGGCATCGCCGTTTGGTGCCACAAAGTCAGACATGATAAAGGAGGACAGGACACAGCAGTGGAGGAGTAGAGTAGTTTGCAGTCATGCTATGGAATGTCCACATACTGCAGATGCACTAAATAAAAGCTAAATTTTTTTAGCCCCTATGTATGCTAATAGTTACATTTTTTCGAATGACTGAACCATCATCTGTTTTCCCCATGGTTTTGCCTTTATGGGTGTATCCATGAAACCACCAGAGGGCGTAATACATTCTTCTACAACTTCTCTGCTGACATTTTCCTGAAAAATCCGTGGTGCCAAGGAAACCTTAATGAAGATGTGGACTGTAACATATTAATATAAATCAAAGGTAAACCAAACTCAGCATTTGTGTTAAGTGCAATGGCCTTCGCTCACAAAGTGGATCATGAATCAGACATAAAAGAGACAAACAGTGCATTTCTATCAAAATAATTTACGTTGGATTTCTGTGGTTTGAGTTTGAATTTTTAAAAGTTTCAAATTTCTTAGTGTTGAACATGGGATTGATTTAAATGTATATATTTTTTTAAAAAGTCAAAACAATATCACTGCACAAGACTGATAGGCAGCAGTTCATGCAAATTGTTGTATATGACAAAAATTATTCTCAGCAGAACTGTGCAGTTCTTTGCCATGGCAAGATACGGAAAATGGGGCATTTACTGGGCCTGAGACAGCAAAGCAAACACATTAGATGAGCTAATGTGCTGTACTTCACCAGTTCCTAGCCAGTTCTGAATTTAACTGAGTATTCAATAAAAGTAAATTATACCAAAAATCTCTTTTTTATTAGCTAGATAGTATTCAGGCTAATACGTAACTACATAATATGAAAGACTTGTGCAACTTAAATTTTAAAAAGGCATCATATATTACTACAGAGATAATTCTACTTGAATTCTTCTGTAAATGATGTGTGTACAATGGACTGACACAGACACAGAGTAACGTTTGACCTGCGAGACCTGGCTCATTGTGAAATAATAACTCAATTAGCATAAGTATCTCAGACACTGGGTTGCTTGAGGAGCTGTGTTGATTTATCTTGATTGGGGGAGGGCAGTTGGCCAAATGCATTTATAATACACACGAAAGGAGGAATAAAAGTGTCACAGGCTCTGGGGGCGCCTTCCGTGGCGTCTGAAGTATGGGTATTATCTTAGCTGCGTGATCGCTCTGTGTCGCTCTCCGCGGCTCTCATAAAGCCATGACAGAAGTCCCTGCACTGAGAGGCACATTAACGGGATTCACAGCGGAAATGGATCATTTAACTCCCCTCACCCTGATCCAGTCACAATAAATGGGGCATTTGTTCACAATGAGAATTTTCACGGCGCAAACACTCTGCAGTGGAACAAACACGGTTCTTTCACTTTAAGATATGAACCTCTGTTTAATGTATATATTCAGCTCATGATCATAGTCAATATAAAGTTTAATGTACACGAACATAAAAGGTAATACTGCCGTAATATAAAATCATTTAGATCGCTTATAGATAGTTACGGACCCCAGACACATAGATTAACCTGCTGAGTTTGAGGAGGGCTTTGAATAAAGGGTTTTACTTTTCATAGTTATTATTCATTAATATTAATCTGAGATTCTTTTTTTCCTGCAAGGTTGTGTAAAATACACACTATATTGAAAACAAGAGGACTGGTTCGATAAAAAAAAGTCATATCTTGGTCCCATTGCACAGGAAACCCCAACGGAGCAGCGTTTTTAGTGCCTTAAACAGCCGGAAACAACTACGGTAAAACGCTACATTTCATTTAATAAAAACCAATTGGTAGCATATTTGAGATTCTTGGTTGCTCTCTGAAGCATCTAACCACAGTCAGGTAAAATGTCGACATTCTAAGGAATCTGTGTTTGACCTCAAGCGCTTGTATAGCTAAATTTCGAAAAAGCACACATGCACTATTGCATAACGTTTTCGAAATGCAGACATAATATCCACATTTGTATACATCTATCCATCCATCTTGCTATTGTTTATTCTGTAACGGGGTGTTCGTGGGCATTAAAATAACAAAGGACAACCAAATGTTTTATTTACATGGTTTGTTTATCCTACAGTAAATATTGCTGAATAAATATTGCCCTTTGCACCTAATACCATTTGAGCTGCGCACGCAGTGGAGGCCCTGATGGTAGCTGTACCCTGTGCTGCCAAGCCCTCTTCCAGTGGGCGGCTTTCCGGTGCCCCCGCGTGCGAGCCGGGAACGCTATGCCGCCATCTCCTGAGGATCGGTGTTTACAGTCCGCCGCGGGTGGAGCTTCCCTCCGTGGCTGGCGAGAGCGGGGCATGTTCAGGGTGTGTCCCTGAAAGGCTCCGGGACACGGCGGGAGGCGTGGGGGCGCTTTGGAACGCGTCCTGCGGGCCTCAGGGGGTGGGGGCTTTAATGAACCAGGCTGAATGCAACAAAACTATTATTAGCATATGCAAGGAAAGAAAAAACAAATTTTCATCAAAGAAACATAAACCAAAACCAGGCTTTTGAAGAAAAAAAAAAACGCTATGTAAAATTTGGCTAAAAGATTGCTATTTCAATGATGTAACTTGGGCACGCGGTGCTCGGATCCCATGACCACTAGATGGCCATCTGCTGAAAATGATGTACTCTGTGAGGTATTCTATGTGAGTGTTTGCTCTGTGAAGCTGCTCACAGCTTTTTGACTGGGAAACCAATGGCTGATTAATATTGTACTAGAGCGATGGACAGTTTTACCTGTAACTATAAAGTATTCTGACATAGTGTAATGAGGAAAAATATCACCATGATTGCATAGAGCAATCAGAGGATTATTGAGGGGAGCAGGGCGTGTGTTGACATGGAAAAGGAGGTCGCATCTTCGAAATGCAATGTGGATTCTCTCCTGCAGCGTGTGAATCACTGTCATGTACCGCGGTAGATAAATACAGTGCTCAGACAGAATATGGTGTGTCTATTAAAGCTGAAGGCCCCAAAATCGAAACAGAACCATTAAGAGGGAACCGAGAGTCAGCTGAGCTAAAAGAAGCACAGGAGCGGCAGAGAATGCGGTGGATCAATGCACTGGGACGGTAGTAATCTTGGCACCCGCTCTGCCGACGCGGCACTCCACCTGCCGTCCCTGTGGTGACTCAGCGCCTGGGGAGCCCTCGGCTATCCGGGCGGGGGACGTGTGACCAAGCACAGGGAGCCCAATCACACAAAGCCCCGGCTAGGCAAAAGTGTTACGGGGCTTTGACTGAACCCTGGGGGAGGGGTGGGTGGGGCGGCAGGTGCGCCGAGGGAGTGAGACCCTCCAGCTCGGCCCCCGCTTGCCGACTTTCGCCTGGCAGACGCGGAACCGCCTGCCACTTGCCATTGGTATTCGTGCCGGGGAGACGCCAGTGGAAATCGGCTTATGTACAAGCAGTTGAGGCGTCTTTAGGTTAATTCTGCTACCCCATGCAGGAAATCCCCACTTCATATGCGGCGTGTCAATCGGGGGGTGTGATCTGGTGCCTGGCTTCGGCGCTGGGGGAGCCACTCAAGCCCGGGGCTCCAGAGAGCAGCCTCCCGGCGCGGAGCGCCGCCTCAGAATCCGGGATCCATCACTCACACCCAGATGGTTCGGGAGGAAGGGGGGCCGGGGGGGCCGTGGGGGGTTGGAGCTCTGAAGATGCTAATGGGAGAGCCGACACAAGCGGGCGGCTGCGTACTCCCAGCTGGAAGATGCTCCTCTTACACATCCCTATCTGAAAAGAAGAGGCCCGTCTCCCTTCCCAATTCCCAAGCAATCTGCTGCTTGACCCAAACCCCGATGCTTATCCGCCACCCGGGATTCCGTTTTAATTCCACTCCCGTTAATTTGTGCTTTTTCAGCAGTTTTAATTAGGAGGTACGGGGTAAGCGAAGATCAGGATGTGAGCAACTTTAGTGATTAAGATTCGCAATTTTATTCCTGGGAGACGTTTGTCCAGAATCAAACCCCCCCCCAGCCCCGAGCACTGATTGCTTTTTCAGAGATCGCTTTCTCGCTTGTCGCCTGGGAAACTTGGATCGCCGGCAGCACCTTTCAGGGTGCACCCGAGACGGGCACCTCCACACAGAACCCGCAAGATCCGTTTGAGGGGAACCGTCCCAGCGGAACCATCTGCCCTGTGAGGGCGGAGGCCCTGGGGTGCTGGTCTGTGTGCTGAGCGTGCGGGGCCGTGTATGGGCCCCCATGTGTGACAGGTGTGGACTATCTGGGTGTCCAGCTGTGAGAGGCGCTCTAGTCCCGCCCCCAAGCCTCTCATGTGTGCAGCTGCTGTTCTGCAGCGACCCTCTTATCTGGGACGAGGGGGATTCCGCAGGATGGTCATGTGTGCACTGGTGCAGCAGAGAGTGTCGGCATTAAGAGGCTGTAATGGATTCATAAAGCTATTTCTCTCCTTCACAAGGAGTACTGAAGGGACTGGCTCCTTTGTATATTTGAAATGCGTTATAAAATATGAATGTAGATGTAGGGGAGATATCTAACTCTTGCATATTCCCGGGTTTGGCAGTGATGAAGGGCACGTCACGTCGCTTGCGAGGAGAGGCGCGGGCACCGGGGGAGGGCGCACTGCACACGCTGCCTTATTTAAATATACCGCATGCAGCCCTGATGCTCCACCGCTAATCTTAACTTTCGATTGAACGGAGTCTATTTTAATTAGCGAAAGTTGAATAAATGAAAGTAATTAACATTTTTGAGCGCTGCTTTTTATAACTTGGCAGTGGATGTCATGAATAAATGTAATTATTTTTCATTTTTCCCGAAAATAACTGCACAGTAAGACAAAAAAAAAAGAAAAGATATATTTTGTGTGAGGTTTCTACCCCAAGCGTCACATTAAGACACGTTTCAGGAATGTGATGCAAGCATGCCTTTACTTTTCTCTTTCAGCTTTTATTTTTTTTTTAGAAGTTTGGTGGATTTTATCTGCCTTCCCACTGTAGCCTGCCAGTCATGCAGAAGGACACGTCCAAGGAGCTGGGGCATCTGCTCCGCATAGCTGATTTTTACCATAAAGTTTACATCAACAGGCAGTTCAAGTCTGTGAGAACTTGAGAACTTTTAATCACTGTCTTCACAAAGTACACATTGTGGCATAATTACTGGTCGCTGTTGTTGCACTGGAATAACCCACCTTAGAGTCGCATGCAATCAGCTGACTTCAGGGTCACCTTTGGCTTCCCTGACCTCTTTTCTGACTGCTCCCTGCAGCCAGCGGGGTCATGTGACCAAAGGTCACATGATACTTTGTAAAGTAATTTTTTTTCAGCTGTGAGAGCTGACATTTCGTACAGAACGAGGTTGTCTCATCCACCGTAAAGCGCCACATTCTCAGATGACCTGAGGATGCAGGTCACCTCTGTCCCCCAGCCCATAATATAATTTGCCATGAGAATGTGGCGGTGAATCATAGCCTGTCGCTTATGCCGCGCCCCCGACCGGCATTAACAGCGGGGCAGCAAATGCACTTCTTCCTGCTATGATCCTGCCAGGGCCGTCGCTCCTGCGTGCGGTGAACCCCCACTGATGCCTGAGGCACTGGGTGCCGTTTCAGGGCAGGTGAACCCATGGTCCCCTCTGTAGAATCCACTGTTTCCCAAGCCGTGGTGATCATTCATCATGCCGATAATTAAAGAGTTAGTGCCACTCTGTGGATGCTTCCCCACTGACCTGCTCTTCTGAAGTGGTTACTTTGCATTTCTCTGTTTTCATATGCAGCACTAATAAAGTTTTTTTTTTTCAGGCTCTCTCTTGTGCGATATCTGTTCGTACAGCTTTTCAGATGTGAGGTTCTAAGCTGTGTTTCTATGGCTCTTGTTCCCATAACCACCTTGTTCTTGTTACTGGTCGCTCATTGAAAGTTTAACCTAGCAGAACTGGTGCCGCAGTTCACTTCCTTGAACGTTTCATAGATGTGATGTGCAGTCTGTGTGTCGCTTTGGACAAAATCAATACATGTACCAAAGAAATAAATGTACGTCTTTATGTAGAAATTTAGATTGTGCACATATACCCGTTACTACATTGATTAGAGTATTGGGGCACAGGGCTTTTATGACGTCCCATTATAAATCCATGATCATCAATATGGCTTTGATCACCCCTTTGCAGATATAACAGGGAAGGCTTTCCACAAGACTTTGGAGTGTGTCTGTGGGAATTTCTGCCCATTCATCCAGAAGATGATTTGTGAGGTCAGGCATTATTGTTGGACTGAAGGCCTGACTCACAATCTCCACTCTAGTTCATCCCACAGTTGTTTGATGGGGTTGAGGTCAGGGCTCTGTGCAGGCCAGTCAAGTTCGTCCACAGCAAACTCACCCAAGCATGTCTCTGGACCTTGGTTTGAGCAGCGGGGCACAGTCATACTAGAGCAGAAAGTTGGAAGCATAGAGTTGTCCAAAATGTCTTGATATGCTGAAGAACATAGAGTATGTTTTCGCTGCTACAGAGTCCAGAGCCCGTCTGACGCTCGGTATTGCGCTTGGTGATGTGAGGCTTGCATGCAGCTCCTTGGCCATGGAAGCCCATTTCATGAAGCTCCCAGTGCACAGTTTTTGTGCTGAAGGCAAATGCAGAGGAAGTTTGGAACTCTGCGGTTACTGAGTCAACAGAGCGTTGGTGATTTTTACGCACTATGCACCTCTGCAGTTGGTGATCCCACTCCGTTACTTTACGCTGTCTGCCACTTCTGTTTTTCCTAATGTTTCCACTTTGCAATAATACCACTTGGAGTTGATTGTGGAATATCTAGCAGGGAAGAAATTCCACAAACTGATTAAGGTGGCATCCTGTGACAGTACCACACTTTAATTCACTGAGCTCTTCAGAACAACCCACTCTTTCACAAATGTTTGTAAACTTGACTGCATGGTTAGGTGCTTGAATTTTGTACCTGTGACAATAGGTCTGAATGTAAGCTTTGAATTTGAGGATTTAGAGGTCTATATATATTAGTCTGTGTAGTGTAAATTCGGTGACAATGCTCTGTTCACGTCGATTCCGAGCTTTCCTGAATACAAGACAATTTATTTGTTTATTTATTCAGAATTTGTGTCGGGAAGGAATGCTTCCACACATCCTGTGCGATTAACATTAATGTTAGGAAAGATGCGTGTACCATCTGCAATGATGTCAGTGGTAGCAGGGTTCTCTAGTTACTGTGCAGGTAACTCGCTGGCTCATTTAGTGCAGGTACATCCTTTCTAAAGTTTAACATTTAACGTTACGGTTATGTAAGACGCATGCAGGGTAATGCTTTTCGCTACCACATGCATTGATCTCGGTCGTTGTACAAAAGCACTGTTTCATTCCTAGACAAGTACCTAGCGACTAGTTTCGCACCCCTAGTTTAACATGGACCCCAAACCAGTGGGAACCTCCGATCCCCCGATCCGTTCCCCATTTTACGGGATATTGTCTCTCATCCTCATTTGATGAAACTGGGTGGGGGGAATGGGGTATAAGAGAACAGTGAAACATTGCTTACTGAAATGGGGGGGGGGTTACAGACAGCTAGAAGCGCTCCAGCGGTGATGTGAGAATGTCTTTCATCAGCGCCTCATCTCGGCTGTTGTGTGAAATGCCAGCATTAAGTCGTCAGCCGGAGCAGCCACGTTTCTGCGCGTCGCTTAAAAACAAGGCGAGGCGTTATATAACTCCAGCTTAAATAAGGCTGCACTCTCCCCTGTGTGCAAATGAAGTCTGTTTTTCTTTTCTTTTTTGGAAGAACTCTCTGTTCCTGGGTGAAGAAAGTGCTGTATTTTTTATATTAACGTCAATTTCTGGAGCTGCCTTGGCAGTCCGTGCCTCACTAGGTCACCGATACTAATGGATGCGTTCTTGTGGGCTGCGCATCGCATATGCAAAAATTAATTACTCCTTCACGGAACTTCTAAATGGCAGCGAGGTCAGGGAAATCCACCTGGATAACGCTTTAATGGTCCATCTTGTTCACGCCCTCGCCATCTCTACGCCGAGACTCGCCCATAAACAAAACACAGCGGCTTGAGATGCACTTAGACAGAACAGTGCAGAAGATGCCAGCTGCTTAGCAGGGGTCTTACAGTACATACATTCCTGATTTTATTTTGTATTTTCTGCCACCTTTTGCCCTTTTTTTACTTTGCTAAGCAAAGTGTAAGATCGGGCAAGATTTCATAAAACATCACACAGCTGAAATTTTACTCTTATTGCACTAATTAAGAACCTGCGTTTCTTTATTTTGATAAGGTCAATGCAGCGCGAACAAGGGTGCCCCATTGTCATTTAATTAGGCCTAATTAGGCCCAAAATTGGCACTTTGGGGAAACCAGGCTGTCCGAGAGCACTGAATACGGTAGCCCCCCCACCCCAGGAGCATGGCTGTCTGAGAAGTGGGGCCATTCCCGAATCTTCAGAGTTTTTTTACCCTCAAATTGAATGAAGGGGATAAAACCGCCATTGCCAGGAAAGTATTATCAAAGGGAAATGCCAGATTATTGTCTGAAATTTTAAACCTAAATTCAAGTTTTCAGAGAGACAGGGAAGACAAATGAAGGTCCTGCATTCCTTCTCAACTGGATACTCAAAGGTTTTTCCAGATAGCTTCATGCTATTGATTTTTTTCCCATTGTCTTGCAAACAGAAAGATTTTCTTTTCCTCTTTTTTATGTATTTTTTTCTCTCATTTAGCCTTTCGTAGGAGTTTGCTGGGAATAATGAAGTTTCACCAGAGCACCCATGTCATTTACATAAATGATTATATTGCAATTTCACAGTTATGCGCATGGCTTTCTAAGGTTTTATTATGAGAGTCATATATTATTCTGTCTCAGCTGCCCGTACAATTGAGTTAAGAAAAAAAAAAGAAAGTTCTTCCCTCGGTGAGATGTGCAACAATCTGCGATCTACATTATATTCATATGCCTCATCTCCAGAGCACTAGCAGAGTTGAATTGGCCCAACCCTGCGATGTGAATGTATATCTCTGTCTGTCCTGATGGTGGTGGCTTGCACAGTCATATTCATGGCAGTACTGAGGTGTGGTCCTCTTCTTGGGTTTGCATTATTAGGTTGGCTGTTGGGTTTGCATTATTAGGTTGGCTGTTGGGTTTGCATTATTAGGTTGGCTGTTGGGTTTGCATTATTCCCGCCTTCATTCTCTGGGAGTCACGCGTTTCCTGTCATTTCCCGATCTTCTCCTTCCACGTCTTAATCTGGCAGAGCTTCCCCTGGAAAGGGGTCACAGTACCCCCCCACCCCCCATTCCCACCGGCCGACAAAGTCAGTTTCCAATTCTTTACCTGGGCGAGTGAATGACTGAATCGGGTGACTTAGAGCTCCTGCGGAATCCCCCAACGGCATTGGCACAGCCTTGTGGCCGGGCTGTGCTCAGGCCGCCGTGCTCAGTGTGCAGCAGGCCTCCCCGCTGGCTGCCCCATAGACCTGTTGGATGTGGAGTCGGCACAGGCCGCAGCTAAGCACCATCATTATCACGGCGCCTCTCTGGCTGTGCAGAGTTTTCTCTTTTTGTTTCTTTTTTTCCTGCTCATTATCATGATTCATTTGACCTATTATAGCCAATAAAATGTGGCCCATTTCCTAAAAGTCAGGTTTAATATTGGACTGGAGTTGTTAATTTTCTTTTATGAACTCGATTTTGAAGACCGATCTTAAAAATCACTTTTATATATA
>JABFDZ020000097.1:19625951-19636239 GCA_019775955.2 Pollimyrus isidori
TGATTGGTTGATTAGATAATTGCATTAATGAGAAATTGAACAGGTGTTCCTAATAATCCTTTAGGTGAGTGTATATAAATGCAAATGTGATTAAAGAAGAATAGCAATAGGTCATGTGGTCTTTGGGGGCATCCTGATGGCTGCAGCACCATGTTGGTGACCCCTAGTCTTGAGTTTCCACCAAGGATTCATTTGTATTTAGTATGATTATTTTATAATTGTTTTTATTTTGTTATTGTTAAATACTAATAATGAGCTCGTTAATAATATTTCAATAATAGCATTTTCTTTCTCTTACGAAAGGTTAATGTTTTAAGACACACCTCATTAGTATTTATCAGTTTGATTTTCCCTGAAGTCTGACTGGTCCATTTGGACTAGTGTGGTGTTGTGGTATCACCCACTGCATGGCTGCACTCAGGTTCTCATCCCTGAGGTGGTCTTGTCCTGTGGTGGGTGCGGCGACGTCCTGTAATCAGTGCACACTCCTTACCCCTCTCTCTCTCTGACTGTGTCCTGCTGGTGCAATGAGACTGAACCCCATGTCATTTTGACTGGCGTTGCTGTTCAGTGCGGCTGATCCTGGCTCAGATCTCGCGTGTTCTCTGTGCCGTTTCCTATCTCGTGAATTGGGAGTAGGGATTTAATCCCACACTAAAAACCACCTCTGTGTCAGTGAGGGCAACTTCACATGATTCTTATCAATATATCAATTCCAAGACTGTGGCGTGCTTGTGTGTCTGTTCCTGATGTAGCTTGTTTCGTAATCTTCAGTGTCCGGTTCCAGTCCTCTAAGGAGCCTGTTATTACAACTCGTGGCAATAAAGCGTTCGTGTCCTTTATAAGCGGCCTAGACTTTCTCACTCTATTAACTGAGCAGATACTATGCGCATGGCCTGCTAGCATGAAATTTTCTGCAAGCACATCAATTTTCAGTTTAAAAATCTCGAAAAGTATGCTGTTCCCTCGTACAGACAGCAGAGGGAGCTATTTAATAGCATATGAATTGTGTCAGTTGGAATGGCCGCTGAGAACAGTTCATTAAAAAAATAGATATAAAACATATAAAATTAGAATAGCTATTTTGAAATGTCTTTATGTACATGTAAAGTTCCTTTTTACATTATGCTTCAAAGAACACAAATAATAAGCATTTATTTTTGCCTACTCTAAAGTATCCCTCATGTCACATGTTCATACTTCCTTTCCCATATGGTCTCATTGTTTCAGGAAAGGAAGTATTTAAGGGTAATAGTGATAGTTTTCTTAAGGGATCTTGTTATTCTGGGACGTGTGTGCAACACCGGCATACCGAGCGTTTTATATATAATATCCAGTAGGTGGCGCCAGTGTCCTGCAGTGTGGATATGGATCTGTTGAAATAAGGACCTGTACACTTGTACTGTTCCTTGCATCCATCTGAATGCCTGAAGAACTATGTCTTCACAATGTAGACATGATATAATACAGAAACACAGCTGATCTCAGCACAGCTCGCTACAATTTCATATTCATTTAAGAGGTTTAAAGTTTCAAGGAGACAGGAGATAAAAAGCTACTCTAAACCAGCAGAGTGAGAATCATACTCCTTTACAATTCTCAAAATTCATAACAGACGGGTTACAGAAACCCAGCACACAATAGTAGCATCGTGTCGGAGGACCTGTTAATCCCTTCTGCAGTCATCCGCTGTGCTGAGGAGAGCCAGGCTCCAGAAATACAGCGATAAATTTCTGTAAATATGGCATCTCTTGGGGGAAACACAATAGTTAGTATCTGTCTGTTTCTCGGAAGAGTTGCTGCTCAAGCTAATTGATGCTCACGGCTTGACAGAGTGTATCTTCGGGAATATTACAGCAGATCGGCACTCGCTTGGGAAAATGCATATCCTGGATCCCCCCCCCACACCTCCCTTTCTATACGTAAGTCAACCTCGTGCACGAAGCAAGACAGGACAACGGCAACAAGCGAATTCCGTCAGGGCCCGTGCAACTTCACCCAGTGTTTGTGTAAAGAAGCATAAGATTAATTACTCACCCCAAGGCAAAATACCAATATTAAAGCAACTTAAAGAGATTACGAAAAACAGTAAAAACCTCATTATTCACTGAAAGAACACAATTGTGTTAGAGATGAAGACTGCAAAATTAATTACCTGTTAATTACCACTGATTCCACTGCTGTTTTGAAACACCACAATGCAGTTTTTTTTAAAAACACAATTACATTGGTAATGTAAAAAGGAACAGAGAAACAGATATATTAAATGCATTAAGTTCCATTTTTTTGCAGTTTCTCTGGTTAGCAATCAGAGTAACCAAACTGGGTAACAATGTGCTAATGGTTTCCACAAAAGTGAAATTTTTTAGAAGCAGATGCTACAGCAGAAAGCACATATATGCATATAACTTAAAATGTATTTGTATTAAATGAAAGACCTTCCCATGTATGCTAAGCCAGGCAGCCTCTGCTGGAGAAAGCTTCTGCTAGCCGTCACTCTGGTGAGCTGTCATGCTCTACGCCGCGCTGTCACACTGAGAAATAATCCACAACGAATTTAGACACGCGTCTTAATTCCCACGGAACTGGAACCCCGCATTCATTTCCATTATTAATTAAAGTCGTTAGCATCTCCACTTCCCCAACCCCCAATGCCCCCCCCAACTGAGGTTTAAAGATGAGAAGCCTTCTTTATGAAATCCCCGTCGTGCTGAAAATTCTGTCCACAAATGCGTCTAATGCCCACCCCCCCCTCCTCCCGCCCTGCCAGCATGGTAAGGATCGCCACCCGCCACCAGAAAGGCCCGGAAGGCCCGTGATAGCCCTCGGTCCCCACAATGCTTCCTGCCCGCATCGAGCTTGTCCCCCGCGTCAGGGACATGAAGGGGAGAAAGAGCTCGACACTCCAGAGGCAGACGAAGAGACAATGGCCTTTATTTATGGGGCTCTGCCGCACCAGCACCCTTGATTAATGAGAGCCGGCTGCGGTGAGCGCGAGGGGCAGGCGGCTGGTCGCCACGGCGGAGCCAGGCGAGTCGCGGGGCCCTGCTGACGTCACCGCAGTCGGGGGTCGTTCTCGCCACCGCGTCCGTCCGATGGTGCCACTCAGAGTGCTACTGGGGATCCAGATAAAGCAGGGATCACTCACAGAGCCTTAAAATACGGTCCGTGTGCATATGTATGTCTGTGCGTGCGTGACATGTTTCTTTGTGCTCGAATGAACATTTTGGGAAGAAAAGATGAGAAAAGCACAGTGGGAGCCTGGAGTTCCACAGTTACTTGACACTTAATTAAAACTTTCATAAGCACTAAAGGAAGTGTAAAATGCTTAATATGTGCATATTAGCATATTACTTAATTATACCATAATTACATTATTATCACGGCTTTACCTTTATTAAGGATACACTTAATTCAAAGGGAAATTATTGTTGTCAGAACGATGAGGAGTAAAAAGTTGGTACTTAAACTAATAAAAATATAGAATACAAAATTGAAAATTGTATTATATTTTAATTGGCCATTGACGGGAGCTTGAAACCGTAGAAAGCTCTCCACACGTAGGCAAATCGAGTGAAGAACCATTGAGAGCCACTTTGAAACTACACTCAGGGACGTTGTTTATTCTGCTTGCGTGGAGAAGCTGTGCCATGAGCTGACGGTGACTGTCGGTCATCCATCTCCCCTTATCCCACCTGAGGATGCACACGAGCTTAGGAGGTAATGTCTGTGTCCGTCGGCTACATCCAGCTAAATGATTAGCGATGTTCTTATACGTTTTTATCGGCAGGAAATTTTTAAAAACATGAATAAGTTGAAGTGTCGAAATCTATAAATTGTCAGCGTGACCCTTCCGCGGTTGTCTTTCTCAAGTCAGGGTGTTGTAAAAGGAGTGCCATTCGGTGGGAGTCCGTTAAGGGCCGTTTTGGATGTCGGTATCACCTCCCAGGGTTACGGCGAGTGCAGCACAGATTCAGGTCACGTCATGAAGGCTGGGAGTTTGAAAACCGTGTTCAACATCACTGTGCCTCAATTGCTGACTTCTGCCGTTTTGTGTGGGGCTTCCCGATAATGGTTAATAAGTATTTTCCACGTGCAGCAGCATCCAGCCGTCTTTCGACCGCACGTGTCGTTTTCATCGTGCCCAAAGACGGCGAGTTTCCATTTCACCTTTTTGTTACACTCCATGTAAATACTATATATTTCTCTCCGCACCTGTGCGCAGCTGCCAGTCTTACCCACGTCTCTCCTAAGAAGCCCTTTCTGCTGCTGTTTCACCAGGAGAGCCGGCAAATGGGCTGGGGGAGAGGAGAAATATTAATTTCTGCAGGAGAAGCAGGAAAGTGCCATTTCCCCGGTGCGTTAATGTGGTGAACTCGCGGCCGTCACACGTGTGAATCAGACAGCGCCCGGCCTCTCTGCTTCTCAGTATCTTGCCTTTCATAACTTCTATAATTCTTCAATTATCATCCCCTGCAGAAGGCCATTCGACTGCCTAACTGACCTTTACATTTAATACCTGTGCAATAATTGGACTCTTAAGGAGTGGAATAAGGGCCTGTCCAGACAGAGAGGCAGCCTCGCGGTTTCTGCTGCCTCCTGCTCGGCAGGAGCCCCCGCGGTAAGCCCAGTGTGTCTGAGAGGCATGGGCGGCCAGACGAGCCACGCCGCTCCAATCACACAGGTAATCTCGGCCGTTTCTCCTTCAGGAACCTCCGCTCAGGGTTTCACGAGGTTGAAACGCAATTCGCAATATGCAAATACGGCTTCAGATGAAGTGCTTACAAATAGGGAAAAGCTCTCTTTCTTTCTTTTTTTTTTTAACTGCGCTGTCACGAAACCAGTATGTGCTCATATTTCAGACTGTATTTGGAGGTTTTGGTGCATCCCGGAACAAAAATTAACGAACGCCACGTTTCAGGTTCCTGCAGGAACAGAGAACCTTTTCCTAGTAATTAGTAGCCACTCACAGAATTCATTTAACATTAATATTGATCTCATATGTAACAAAAAGCATTTAATAATCAAATAAATCATATGGTCCGAATGACTTCTTCTCTTATACTATATTTTTTACATTCTCATATAAATTTGGAATTTCAGACCTACCCTGCCTGACTCATCTTGTTAAATCCACTATGAGCGGCAGCAATATGGATGAAGATGAAGACTCAGGTATCCCAGGAAAAAACATGAAGACTGACAGAAAGGCAGACTACAACTTGAAATTAAAGCCCGAGCGCAATTCGCACCCGACCCAGCCGGAACAGGAGTCGCGAATGTAAAACCCAGACCCGACTTGAATCCGAAATTGTGGAAATGTTAGTTATACACATATAAGGAGACAGATTTTCACAGATGGCATTTTAAAACTGCGTAGCTTGTATGTGCTGGAAAAATGCTGAGGCTGAATGCACAACACTTACATAACAAAAAGGTAATCAAAAAGTAACCCAAACCCAACTCAACCTGAAGCTGAACCTAGAAAACTGACCCACACTTGACACAAAACCCAATACTTTGTCGGGGCCCGTTGGCCTCGGCTCGGGCTGCAGACTGGCAGCTGATTGGCTGGTCGTGCCAGGCAGTGACAATCCAGTAGTTGGCACCATCCGCTCGCGTGACGCCAACATTCTGAAGCTCGCCTGCAGTCCTGTGGTTTCCCACAGTATGCCCGCATCTGTTTCGGGCGCCCGCATATAGATCAGCGCCGCGTTAGTCTTAAACGGCACGGTAGCGGCAGCCTTAAAAGGCGGACGATTTAGCGGGAAAAGAGAGCATCGCTGAGCACCGCCAGAAGCTGCCGGTCCCCCGGGCCTGGAGGAGCGTGTGTGAGCCCAACTCCCACCGCAAGCAGACGAACAGCATGCTTCCTCTCAAGCATATTCAAATTTATTCTAAATAAAATGCATTTAGGGGATAATTTCATTTTGCTGCTTTCAAAACACAGCAAACCTGACATTAGCAATTAGATGTGAGTGATGTGGCTTTTTTTAATGATCAAAAACAAAGCATTTGGTGCATAGACCTTATGTTATTTATAAGAGTCAGTGATTTTTAAGAGTCAGTGATTGATTAAGAGCATTTAATGAGGTTATAGAAGTGACATAATATAATAATTTGAAATAAAAAGAATGGGCTCACCTCAGATATGTCACATAGTTTTGTGCCATATGTCCCATATGTTCCTTTTGTCAGGTAGCAGAGGAACTCTGCATGAAGGCGCAAGACAGTTTTGAGTCACCTGAGTTCTTGTCTTACTGTAACCAGTGTTTCATTTATATAAACATAGAAAACACGAATAAATTAAAAATGAAATATCACAATATTGTGCTATTGAAGTGGGGTGGTTTTGGCTACACTGCTATTTGTTGGCATTTAGTGTTAAACAAGCTTTACTCTGTGGTACAAGCCTGTTGGCTGTAGCCTCCAAACAGTGTGAAATGCAACCAATAAAATGCATCGTATATTTCTTATATTTATGAATAAGTTTAAGTTGTGCAGGCATAACTGAACACTCCCCTGAGATTTTATAAAAGTTTTATATGAACACAGAGTGATTTTCACTTGCCACGTGTCAGGGGAGATGAAATGCACGTTGAGGAAATGTGCTTTGCTCATGCTGATGCAGAGAAAAACAGGTAAAGGCGTAATATTGGGCCTCATAGCTTCTCATGGGTTAATTCTCCATCACCTGCCCCCACCTGTCAGAGCGCTAACTACTCAAGCCAAATGGCTCCATTATTATGGCCACATTCAAGGAGAGTGGTCGCTGTCTTATTAGCGGGATGCTATAGGCCTTAATACAACAATGCATATTAAGCGTACCACTCCAGCTAATGAGGTACGAGGCACAAGGGAGGCTCCATGCGGCAACGACCCTCTGAAAATAGAGCCTTTTGCCAGAGTTAACGAGGGGCTCTCCATTCCGAATCCAATTTACAAAGCTGGATATTGCTGTCCGCTTATTTATTTATTTTCCAAGTACGTCTGCAGGTGCATAGCGTAATATAATAAATGATTCTCTTTTTTTTATATATTTTTCCCCGCTCTAAAACTGACAGCAGTGACCTCCAAACTTTATCATTCGTCTGTATCGATTTGAGAGCGATCTCGCGGGGAGTCGCAGGCGCAAATCTGTCTCCTTCTGCCTTTTTTTCGGAATCCATTTGAAAAGGGCTTATTCCCGGGGAGCCAGACTGACCGCAGCGCCCCATCTTCATCATGGGAGCCTCATTTATTAATAAGTGCACTTAATTACGGGAACTTTAACGAGATAAATAAATGAAGGATGCAGCGGCACGTACCCGCTGGTTGCGGATCTCTAGCAGCTTTGGGCCGAAACACTGCGTACCAGGGCGAGCACAAGAAAATAAGCAGCGTCACTGCCATTCAGGCATGTCCTTCACGGCTGAGGGCATTGGCAGTGCCTGTCAACAGGGGGCACCACCATGAAGCGGTGATGTACGGGTACAGGAGCGAGGTGGGCCTATTTGAGCTGAAGGCCAGGGCTCAGGACTGATGGCCCCCTCAGTTATATATGTTGATAGCAAACTTCAAGTGCGGCATATTAAAGACCAGCGATCACATGATGTAGGACACATCTAAGACGCAGGTGGGCTGTTCATGCTATGAATCCAACACAGAGCACTTTGTAGAAAAGGTAAAAGTGTTCTGATAATCGCTCTCAGAGGTCATTACAGTGATTTCACTATAGCATGTGTGTCACACGAAAAAAAAAACAGCCGTAGGGACGGCTCACATTTTATGCTCTATCTTAGTAAAGTAGCAACGTTGAATTTGTAAATGTTACGCACATACACACAGGTTTGTAATTATATCTTTGTGGGGACCATCCATTAATTTCTATGGGGAAAACTCTAATCCCAACATGACGACCTTAACCCCTACCCAACTGTAACCTTAACCATAAGTAACCAAACAAAATATGAGACTTTTGGCACTTTTAGTTTTTTTGATCGCATTCACAAATCTTTGTGGGGACCTGAAAAATGGTCCCCACAACATCAAAAAAATGGTTTTTATTACAGTTTCAGGCACGTGGCACTGGAGCGGTAACTTGCAGCAGCTGAGCTGGTGAGTGCAGGGAGAGGCAGGGCAAACGCGCAGTGTAGGAAAACGCGCAATAGGGAGAGGCAGGGCAAACGCGCAGTGTAGGAAAACGCGCAATAGGGAGAGGCAGGGCAAACGCGCAGTGTATGAAAACGCGCAATAGGGAGAGGCAGGGCAAACGCGCAGTGTAGGAAAACGCGCAATAGGGAGAGGCAGTGCAAACGCGCAGTGTAGGAAAACGCGCAATAGGGAGAGGCAAGGCAAACGCGCAGTGTAGGAAAACGAGCAGTTGGGAGAGGCAGAACAAACGCACAGTTTAGGAAAACGCACAATAGGGAGAGGCAGAGTAAATGCACAGTGTAGGAAAACGAGCAGTTGGGAGAGGCAGAACAAATGCACCGTTTAGGAAAACGCACAATAGGGAGAGGCAGAGTAAATGCACAGTGTAGGAAAATGCGCAGTTGGGAGAGGCAGAACAAACGCACAGTTTAGGAAAACGCGCAGTTGGGAAAAGCAGAGCAAATGCACAATGTAGAAAAATGCGCAGTTGGGAGAGGCAGAGCAAACGCATGATGTAGGAAAACGCACAGTAGGGTGAGGCAGGGCAATTGCGCAGTGTAGGAAAACGCACAGTAGGGTGAGGCAGGGCAATTGCGCATTGTAGGAAAACGCACAGTAGGGACTTTTTACACTCGATTTTAAAAAGTGAGATTGCGCTGTCTTTATCAGAGAAGTCTCCTATTGTTTTACCACAGTAATGGATTTCCTCTTATGAAGTAAGCGCCAGATTTGCATCTAGGAAAGAAGATTAGAATGGGACCATTTATTATTTATTTTTTTTATTTTCCTTCTCTCAATATAATTCAAATTGTTGCCTCGTGTTACCGGGGAATAAGAGTATCTCGGCTATTTTGTACTGATTTGAATTTAATCGGGGTAGGCCGAGCCGTGGGAGGCCAACTTGTACAACAGCTGATCAAGTGAAAGTGCTGAAGTTTGAGCAATGTGATGGCGGATGCCGTGCTGGCGGATGATAATACCGGCACATTCTGCTGGCTAGAGTCTTCCAGGCTCTTTCCTCGACAAGGCTTTCATTTTCATTTTCATTTTAATAGACTATTGACAATCTGAGTTGGGGCCGAGGCACTGAATATTCATGAGTAGCATTGCCACTCTGGGGCAGTCCTGGCAGTATGTTTTCTGGAAAATACCAAATTAAAACAAAGCTACTTTGATTTTATTGACAATTTGATACAAAAAGTTACATAGTAGTTTTGTTGTTAACTAGAAATAATTTAAAATTGAAATTAAAATGACTTCTACCAACCTGGGTAGTTATAAATGTTATGTTCCTGGAGTCTTTCCCATCTGGAGGTGGGGAATAATTTTTATTTAAATATGATCCCCTATTTGAAAATCGGACTTTCCTGGTTTTTGATTGCTTCTGGAAAATATTCTGCAAGCCCCATTACAGCAGAGCACCTGTAATAAAGCTGCCTGTTAAGTTAAGTAAAAGTAGATTGGTTGGTTGATTGATTGAACAACTGATTAACAGACATCTTTCATCACACATAAGCATATCCCTGCTAGAAGCATTCTTGCGAATGAAGTGTCTCTCTGAGGCATACTGTTTGCTTGGAAGTACAAGGAAATACTACCATATGGTCAATCACTAGATTTACAATGTGACTAAGTTGCGGTGTGCAAAACCACTATATGTTTTTCCCACACAAAATCCTGCACAGGTATAGTCTCTTTGTATGGGGCACATTAACATTGCAGGGTTGCCAGCTCTCACACATCTGGCGTGTCACTCATGCTTTCAGACTCTGATGCTCATGCAAGAAGTCTTATGGCAAATCTGTATTATTCCATTACAAATCTAAAATTAACTACATCAAAAGCATTGGGTAGGTTGCAAACCCTACAGACTATTTACAGGGGAATAAAAGTGTTACATGTGTGCAAATGCTTGAAAATCTCATGCCAGCCAAGTGACCAAAGCTGGCAACCCTAACACTGGAGAATGCCTGTGTGTGTGTGCTTCCCACACTAGACCAGCTTTTCTTTAGTCCATGTGAATATTGTGTCCTTTTTTGATATTGCAGAGGATCCCAGAACACTACCCCCCCCCCCCCCCACACAAAAAAACACACACACACACACACAAACACCCATGGGTCTCCCAAAAAAAAAATTAATAATGAAGCCAAAA
>JABFDZ020000097.1:19663674-19687933 GCA_019775955.2 Pollimyrus isidori
CCCCCCCCCCCCCCCCAAATTGAACAATAAAGATATCTGGCATGCTCATCCACACCCCTCCGCCCTCACCATGCTGCAGACCCGGGCTTGTCAGCTGTGACAGCTGTCAGAAGCAAGTGAGATGCTTGGACCGGGCTGTTATGATCTCACGTTCCTATATCAGTGTTTCGCATTGCTCTCAATTAATACCGTGGGAAAAGAGTGGGCTTAGGCCTCCAAGTGAGTGACCGGGCCTTAGCTGCAGCCACCCGTGCCCCTTTAATTATCGCTCGGATAAGGATGTAAGAGAGCGATTGCATAGCGCTGGCACTGCACCTCCATGCCGACAGTTGCCTCTGTGTGCAGCATTCGCGAAATCCGGAGGTTCTTTCTCATCTGACCCTTCCTTTGGCGCATTGTTATCTCACATGGCCCATTTTATGCAACAGTTCTGGTGACCGTTAAACAGCACCCCCGGTGATGAGGGGGGGCATCTGCGCTGCTCGTTAGCACTGAGCCCAGTGAGATGTGACAGGGCTAAGCCCGATTTCCTGGGTCATCCCCACATTCCCACCTTTCTTCTCCATTCCATTCCATTACAGCACTCCCAAGTCCCCGCAACTGACGAATCTCTCCCACATTCCGGTCAGTATATGTTTCTGCTCTCTGGTTACCATGTCTCCCCCCCCAGGTAAATGATGGGGCTGGCATCAGGCAGAGGTTGGCCTTTCTCTGCCTGAACCCATAACCACATACAGTGTCTCTCCTCTCTGTTCACCAGCTGTGTCATCCAGTTGTAGCCAAATACGGACATGCTGGTGCCTCCACACATCTGCCTTCCTGAGGACATTGCTGTAGCGTGTCGCTTCCTAAAACTGCATCTCATTCTATAAGGCCCGGAGTGCTTACGGGAGTCACAATAAGAGAGTGCAGGGGGTCATGCTTTGAGTTATTAGGCTGCTAATTTCTGCACATATTAAGAGGAAGTGCTGGTAGATCAGGTTCACTCAAGGGCCGGCATGTGACAAGTGGCATGGGAAGGTGTTTCCAGGCAATGCTAAGTGGCTGCTCCCTTCAGTGTGCGTTTGCAACTTTCAAAGGGACGTCCGGAACCTCCACACACAAGGGAGAGAATCGCTGTGGCCACAGCTCTGCTTATTCGGGAAAAAAGATGAGGAGGAAATAGAATCTGTCTGGATGGCTGCCAGTGGACTCTGCCGCCAAGCTCTGCAAGGTGAACGGGACCCCCATCAAAGATCTTCTGGTATACACTTCTGAAGTAAAATATTTGCTTTTTCTGTCACAATACGTTCTCTTCAACTTTTTCTGCAGTTCACACACCCCCCCCCCCCCACCAGCTAAGGTCTCATTCTGGATTTTATATACATCCAAACCAAAATACAAAGCCCTGGAGGGGAGTGTGACGATATCTCTGTCTTTCCAACCTTCATTTGCACTCCTGCTCTCTTCGGGGTCCGCTTCTCGAATGGAATTTAGGCTGTCATCAAACATCTGCTCCTCTAATGGTACATGGGCTATCGTGCTATCGTCAGGGACCTGCTCCTCTAATGGAACTTGGGCTATCGTCAGCGATTTTGCTCCTCTGATGGAACTTGGGCTATCGTCAGCGATTCTGCTCCTCTAATGGAATTCAGGCAATCCTCAGCGATTTTGCTCCTTTAATGGAACACGGAATATCATCAGCAATCTATTCCTCTAATGGAACTTAGGATATCGTCAGGGATCTGCTCCTCTAATGGTATGTGGGCTATCATCATCAATCTGCTCCTCTAGTGGAATGCGGGCTATCATTAGCAATCTGTTCCTCTAATGGAATTTAGGCTATTGTTAGCAATCTACTCCTCTAATGGTATGCAGGATATCAGTGGGGATCTGCTCCTCTAACGTAACTTAGGATATTGTCAGGGACCCACTCTACTAAGGGAAATTGGGCTATTGTGAGAGATCTGCTCCTCTAATGGGACACGGGCTATCATCATGGATCTACTCTTCTAATGGAACGCGAGCTATCATCAGGAACCTGCTACTCTAATGGAATGTGGATTAACATCAGGGACCTGCTTCTCTGATGGATCAAGGGCTATCAACAGGGATCCGCTTCTCTAATGGCTCAAGGGCTATCGTCAGGAATCTGCTCCCATGGCCGTTGTAGTACCACTGCTACAGAATGGAACTCTGTGTAAGGCGTGTTTCTAGGGGAAAGTGGAACACCTGTCTGGCAGTCAGAGCCATGGCCTCTAATTCCGCTATTTATTTCTGGCCTTCAGTACTAGAGAGACTGCTGAAATTTTATTAGGGGGTTATTAAATTTGATTTGATTAAGCTAGGGTTGAATTAGTGGGAGTTTAATAGAATCAGCCAGTCACTTCAGCGCCCTCCTGCGCTCGAGATCAAAGGACTCCAGAGATCAGAATCCTAAGTCCTTTGGTGCTTAACCCCATCGCTACAGCAGCGAGGATGGGCAGTACGCTGGCAGCATGCATAGCCAAACTCGCATTCCACCTAATGTCTGTGACATTAGGTGTGTGGTTCATGTACCAAAACAGCACTTATTCTCCCAGCCATACCCCCACTAAAAAAGGCACAACTAGGGTGATCCTGATAATTTTTTATTCAGCCCTCGACTTCCGTTTCATATTATTTATCCCCTCTCCCTACCCAAACAATTAATCAGGTCCTGTAGAACAGGAAAAAGAACAGCTTTTAATTACTTTTGATAAAATGACAAATTGTGTTGGCAACGCTCCCAAAAAAGCACTGGGAGCCATGAGATTGCAATTAATTAAGCAAAGAGGTGAGTCGGGTCTAGAGGGACCAGGGTGGGGGAGGAGAGGGGGTCATTTCCGGGGGAGTGAATCAAAGAGGTCTCTCTGGGATGGGGGAGGTCCTGGGCCGGCGCCAATTCGGGGGACACCTCAAATGGGCGGATCAGTTCCGCCTGCTCCTGGTGTGCATTGCTGTGTTACCAGTTGCACAGCCATGGACCTCTGCTGCCACATGGGGACAGCAGCAAGCAAGGCCTGTAAGAACACCTTGCACGCTCTTGGCCCATAAGCAGCTGTCCCTTTATCCATAAATACAGATTCCACCACAGCCTGTAAAGGTTCTAACTCTATGAGGCCCCCTAAAGGGCGGTCTCACCCACAAGGCTGAAGAGGCACCACACTCCCCTGGACTCAAATTTTCCAAGCCATGGGATGCTAATTCCTGGACCACAGGGGTGCAGGCAGTCCGAGCGACTGTCCCCCCTCCCCCACGCTGGGTGGGGTGATGGCCTGCCGGCTGGAGTAGGCGCTCCATCAGAGGGGACGCCGGTGGCCCTCCTGACGAGTGCCCTTTTCCGGAAACGCATTAGGCCCATAGATCACATTAATGTTAACCATTAAACGGTGCCCGCCCTGCGTCTAAAGCAACAGTGTTATCAGGCAGCGCGCAAACGGCCGGCCCGCGATGCATTTTTAATCAGGATAACCGCCATCGCGGGCCGTAATGGGCCCGTAATTAGGATAATAAAAGTGGGAAGAAGTGTTTGCTTAGTATACCGCACATATTCTCTGGGGTTTGGCATCACAATTTGTTTGTTTTTCCCCACCCTGGATCTTTAGATTCCATCCTTATCAAGAGAATGCAAAGAAACCTTGCTTTTACTGTAGCGTGTAATGAATGACCCAAGCTGCCTGGATTCCTCCACTTTAAACCAACTGGAATCTCATGCCTATTTTGAAAATCTTCCCCATTCCCCACAGAGGAAAGAATACATCCACCCCCCCACCCCGAGGCGAGGGCTGAGAGGCTGACGTGCAGGTGTATTGGCCCTAATGGCACTTTGACATGCGCTTTTCATCCCCTGTGCAGTGCTGTGGCCTCGGCGTTTAGAAAAATAGCTACTCAGATATTACTGCATCGTGTTATTGGCCATGAAAGCCCCCCCACCTGACGTTCCTCAAGTCACCGAGCATGTGGGGAGCGTCACTGTCCGTGCTCAGCACTTTCGTTAGTACATGCTTGGCTACAGGCTTTGCAAGTGGGTTTGGGGGTGGGGGGGTAGGTTGGTCGCCGTCCCAGGCTTATCGGAGCCCTTCAGGACCCCCGTGCCTGTCTTCATGAGCGCCTGCTTCCATTTGCATAATGAGAGCATGCGGGGTGCAGACGCAGGCAGCCGCGCCTCAGCGCCCCCACCACCGCCTGAAGAGTCGATTAGAAAATGATTAGTTACACCAGGCAAACACGGCAAAGTAAGCCATTCAGGGGGGCGGAGGCGGGGGCGGTGGAATTAGCGCGTCGTGCCGTAGCCACGCAGCTACGCAGGCCTATCGCTGGGGTATCTGTCAGCAGGGGGAGGGATTAGACACGCTGGGGTCCGCTCCCCCGCCTAAATCCCAAACACTGTGCGAGGAGGGAAAGGGGACTGATGTGAATGGGCATGGCCCGCATTCAGGCTGGACCCAGTAGCAGCATAGGGACTATGATGCTTTTTGACGTTCTGTTCCCAAGGGTGTAGATTTGGCTATGGACCAGGTGTGATTGGCCCCCCGACCCCGCAGGGTTTATTTTCAGCTTCAACATGGGTAGAGGCCAAATCTTGGTTACGAAAGGTGGCGTGATGCTGGGCTGACTGTACATACCCAATCGCTCTACCTGTGTGTTTCTCATTAATTGTGAATCGTAAATTAAGCCTCTATCTATAACCTGTGAACAAAAAAATAAAAATCAGGCATTCCCTCCCATTCTTATTCCTCTCATAAGATTCCTTGAGACTATGGAAACGCTATTTTAGAGATGTTCTCGCTGTTTAAAATGAGTGCTGTGTCCGCGATTAAGGTGCCCGGCCCTCTATCACTGTCCTGTTTCCGAAGGATCTGCTGGGAGCTGAAGCCATTGCTGTTGCATTTCCTTTCCTGTGTTCTGAGTTTATACTGCTGATACCTGTCCTACTGCAATAACAGCAGGCCACCTGAAATTATAAACGATAAAGTATTGAAGCCCTTGATGTTTCAGCACCCAGACACCTATCCATCATCCCCCTGTCTGTTCACCTTTAATCACTTATCCAGTACTGGACTGTGAGAATGCTTAACCATTATTGACTAATATTATATAATGTAATGTTTGTGAATAATTAGGATATAATGAATTATGATTTAATCACTTATCCAGTACTGGACTGAAATATTTTGTGGGTTTTTTTTGTTTGTTTTATAAACATCTATTATTCAGTGCACCTTCATAATGCATTCATAAGCATCATGTATGCATACCTTAACATCCTAACATGCCTTAACAGCTGTAATTTACATTAATAACAAACATAACATGTACATATACAATTATACTGTTATCATATAATGTCTGTTATTTATGCATATTAAAGATGTTAAGGTATGCTAGGATGTTTTGGTATACTTACATGCTGCTTATGAATGTATTATAAAAGGCATTATGAAGATGCATTAATGTAAAGTGTTACCATATATATTGGTATCTTTCTCATTTTTGTACTTCCTCAGTGGCTGTTAATATAGCTTAACTCTTTACAGTCTTCCCATTGTCGCACATTGTAAACAAACCGACATCAGATTAAGATGTGTAAATGCATGTATAAATGATGAGCATCTTTTAGCCTGCCTCTCCCACGTCTACATGCTTTTGCATTGTCTCGCCTGCAGGGGTCAGCAACACCTGTGGCAGCAGTGAGTCAACCCCAGTCAGCACGTTCGTCTGTACATGGAGACCCCCAGCTGGGCAGGTCAGTGCGCCATTTAGACGCTGTGGTGTGAGTGTGCGTGTAGACGGGGCCTGCGCGTGTGTGAGCCCTGCCGCCTTCATTCCGTCGCATTCAGACTCGGCTGCCTACCGTGCCAGGAGCAAGTCACTCGCAGAAACCCGCCCGAGTCTTCGGCTCTCGCTCCGTTTGGTACGCCGGGTGCGGCGTCCACCATTACCGCTGCGGCGTTTTGTGTGGGAAGGTGGAAATCGGCCTTTTCATCACTGTCTGTGCCTGTGAGACACCACAATCACTCATGAAGGCAGCCAGGCGCCTTGAAGGGCCGTCGGGGCCGTTCGGCCATCTCGGGAAATGCCAGGAGGTATGGAGCGAGCAGCAGCACCAGAAGAGTTAGTTAATTAGGGACGTTCGCAGTTAGCCAGTTGACTCTATGTGGCAAGCATTACTGGGGGGTGGGGGGGGGTGCAATGTAAGGTGATGTCGGGTATTTGACTGCTGGGACAAACACAAAGGTATAAACCTGGGCTCCAAGATCAAGATTAGCTCATCACATGGAGTTTCAATCAGGCCTCTGATTTAGCTTGATATCACGCAGTGCTGTGTTTTTACACACAATATAAGGTTCTTTTTTTTTTAAACAGTGTCACAGAATCTCTCTCTTAAAAAATGGAAGTGGATGACGAACGGCCACGAGGCCGGACGCTCTTTGGTAATGGCTTCCTCCTATGTGGCCATAAATACAGACATGCGGAGCTGCGTTCCCTCATTAACCCCGCAGTTAGGAGTGATTCACACCGACATCATCTGTTTTGACATTTAGACGGAGGCGAGGCTGTCAGATGGGAGGTTCACGCTGTCGGATATTGAATACACACACTGTCTCCTGCTAAAAAGTCACATACACGCCTGATTCATGAGGATTGCATTGTTTTGTTTTTTTTTGTTTTTTTTTACAGAGCGGATGAAAAACGGCTTATTTACCCGTGGCGTATTCGCATCTGTCAGCGGCCTTCGCACAATGCTAATATTTTAGTAATTTGGGTGTCGGGGGTGTCCGGATCAGAAACGTAAATCACAGCCCTAATGACAGCACGATGCAGTGTCGATAAAGGCCGATCGATGTGTTGCATCAGGTGCACTTGGAGAAACAACGCGCCTTTCCTCAAAGCCACAAAGCGTTACTGAGGCCTGTGTGCGTCGTTAGCGGCTTGGCGTTAGCCGCTTGGTGTCAGCGACGCTGTACGCACAGGCCTGTCGGCCCGCCGGGCCAGTTATCAGTGACCTTGACACTCCGTCTTACTGTCAATGCATCACCTTTGCATTCTTGTGTGAGGCAGCTAGCAGATGCACAGGCTACAGGAAAGGGAGGATGGGAGAGGGACTTAAATTAGGCTACAAAAGGCAGGCGCGTTGCCTTCAGCACTAGGGAAACGTACTGGCAAACAAAACAGACGATGGGACTTGGGAAGGGTACCGGCGGGGGGCTGGATTGGGCACCGAGGTCTGCTTGCCTGTCCTGAGGCCCAGGAGACAAAGCAGAAGGTCATTTAATTTTATCGGTACTTAGGTACTGCTGAGAGAATGGGCCCGTCACCTCACTGTCCACATCCCCCCCCCCTTACTGTTACACAACCCAAGTGAAATAATAACTCCCAATAACATGCTCACCTTTTCAGGCTACCGGGGTGAGGTTGCCCCCGATCAGTCGTGCCAGGACGTGTCCTGTCAGAAACGCATAGAGGCAGCTGACCTATGGTGCACGCCCGCTGCGTGCCATTCAGTCAGCCATGTAAACATAAAGGCCAGCACTTTACCGGAACCTTCTTATATAGCCAGCGTAATGCCGTTGCAAGCAAATCATAATGTTTGTCAGCACGGCACATGGCTGGGGCTCATTCGTTTGATTTGTACACGTAATTATCCTTTTATTGCCCGGCAGTCTGCAAACGTACACGGAGATCAGAGCTGATAGCCCGAAGTTCTCCACGGCTCAGAGCCTCCCTGATGTCTTTGTCGTCGCTTTCTGGCCTGAGAGGCCCGGGGCAGGATCTCCAGCCACTCGGAGGCGCTCAGGAGCACTGCTATCTTACAGGTCAAATTTAGGCTAAATAGGGCGCTCGCACCGCTGATCTGCCAGTTACTGTACCTGGATATGCCTGAGGATGAATTGCACCTGGCTGTCAATAATGGAGAGATGACTCTCTCGTCTCGTACAGTGTCGCAGCTTAGGAAATAAGTAGCGTGATGTTTAAGTGCACAGATATTTAAACAGTGTAATACCTGTGCCTCGTGGCGCATCCTAGTACAGTAAAGAACCAGCGACAGAAAGGGCGGCGCTACTGAGACCCTGCAGTCAATAGAGTGATTTATTATCTCTTTAATATACCATATGGACATTTTTGGGGAGAACAAAAGGCAAAGACTAGTATTGCTAATCTCCTGTATTAAAAGCTACACATGCTTTTGTGATATTTAATGCAAGTAATTTAAAATTGGTAATCAGTGCATTTCATTATGAAAAGGCTGCAAAAATAAAAGTATTATACTATTGTGGTAGCATTTGGTTAAAATTAAGAGCAATATTAAACAATGTGCCAATACATCAAAAAATGTATTAAATTGTATAAATCTAATACAACATAATGGAAAAAACAATGGAATGTGTACATTAGATGTATTAGAGCAATGAAATGCAAGCTTACTGTTTATATGCTGGTTTCCATAATCTCCTGATTTCCCACAGCATCACCATATTTACTTTATCAGCCTCCTGATTTCTATTACACACATTTCTGTGAAGTCTTTTCAGGATGAGATCGTAGACCACAAGTGGCCTGTAACTGTTTTCATTCCACCACCAACTGCTGGTTTTTTTTTTTTCCTCCGTACGTCTCTCTCTCTCTCTCTCTTTTCACTTTTGCGGCTTTGTACAAAAAAATTGAGTCTGCCTTTTTCCTGCTCTTTTTCCAGAGGGTCTGCGCCCTGCTTACATTCTAGATTTTCTCTGCCATCCGGCCATTTCTGCTGCGGTAATTAGGGAATGCAGCCTTTTGCAGGTGGACGTGACAATGCAGTACCACCCGGGGTTATAGACAGTATCGGCGGAGTGATCATCGCACCGTCAGCAAGCCTACGTGGCACTAACGGGATGCCCAGATGTCTCCAAAAGGCAGAAACGCCTCCCCTTAGTTTCCAAACATCATTCATTTTGAAGGTCGGTGATTGATTTAGACCAGTAAACTAAAGTGGTTTCAATCAAAAAATACTAAACAGCGTTTCAAAGCACAGGCAGGCCACAGGTTAAGAACGCCCGACTTATGGACAAACGGATTGGAGTGAAGCCTGTTATACTAAAATTCTTTGGACAAACGGATTGGAGTGAAGCCTGTTATACTAAAATGCTTTGCATTAACTAAAGCAGGCGTTACTTTGTGACACTGGTGAAACAATTGCGCGGCTCCAGGTACAGTACAGTACTGTGTGTAGTAACTTTTATGATTACTATTCTTGTTGTTGTTGTTGTTATTATTATTATTATCTTATTTACTGTATTTTTTATACTTAGACACTTAAGAATGGGTCCTGTTCTTAACCTGGGAACTGTCTGTATTATACAGATCCTTTTGCTGCTATTTGAGGACATGTTAGCGATTCAGAAATAAGCAGCGAAACTCATCAGCAACAATTATGTAGGTGGTCTGCCGGCTAGAAAAATGAAAGACAAAGGTCAATCACCTCATAAGGAAGAAATCTGCCTCCAGAACCCCATGGCATGGGGCCATATTGGACTTCCATCATTTTAATTTCTCTGGAAAACACCTAAATAATTCTGATTGAGGCACTGATCCAGTCAGGCCCCTGGTGACTTTTGGTTCATGGACACTGCATTTTTTTTACACTTTTAGGCAGTAAAAGGATGCCTACAGTTTTCTGTGTATGAGTATTTGAAATGTTTGTAATTGACTTTTTTTCTTAGTTAGACATCTTGTTAGCAGCGTCTGATAAGCCTATGTGCCCATGATCGGAAACACGCTGGTTTGAGCCTGACCTCTGCAAAATAACTACATGTCTCTGGGCTCTTCAGCAAGGTTCTTAATCCCCAGTTTATTGTTATTTGGGCGGTGTGCAGCTCAGCAAGCTAAGCCTCTGTTTGTGATCAGAAGGTCGCCACTTTGAGTCCCGGCCTTGGCACAGTAGTCACATGTCCATAGACCCTTGAGTGAGGCCCTTAATCACCAGCTCCCTGGGTGCTACAAGTGGCTGCCCTCTGGCTGTGACCCCAAGCTTGCTCTCACCGGTATGGAGAGCAAGATGGGGCAAAGTGAAAAGAGAATTTCCCCATGGGGATTAATAAAGTTTCGTGTTTAAAAAAAAGAAGAGAGAGTAAAATGCTGTTAGATCGGCTTAGTACTAGAGACTCTACTGCCCCTAGTGGCAATGCTGTGTAAACATTCCATTCCACATTTTCAGTACCCATAAGGGAGTGGTAATTTATTTTAAAGCTCAATAACTCTGGTTATCCTTAAGTGGCCATGATTTCCACACAGATTTCACAATTTCTATTAAAATTATATATTGTACGGGGACATGGGGACATGAGCCATATGCACACAACACAATCACAATCACTGTTGTTCACAGCTTCACTCCATTTCTGGGGTGACATGGGGTAGCGCTGGGAGGCACTGTCACCTCACAGCCCCATGCTAAGCTGCCTGCTTCCCCTGTCTCCAGGGGGCTTCCTCCAGCCTCTCCTAGCTGTATGCCCACCCGCCCGCTCACATGTGTGTAAAATATTTATAATAAGTCACCTAATAGTACTCTATGATAAAAAAAAATAAGAAACACTAGGTGCCTGGTACTCGTTCAAACATGCTGATTGAGCCAAAGAATTCACAGCCAATATTAGTGTTCTTATGGCTTTTTGAAGATAATTCTTTCATCTGTGGAATTTTCAAGCACGGTATTTTTCATTAATCCTGTGTAACATTCATTGTGAAAAGACAAGCTAGCAGGCCTGCAGTCCCCTAAGAGCGGGAAGTCCACCGCAAGGCCTGCTTCAGAGACCGCGATTCCGCAGCATGACAAAGCAATGTGGCCAGACCGGCTCTGCTCAAACAGCCATGTGTTTTTAAGCATGCTGACCCATAGCCTGCAAAGGTCTGCTTTAAAGAAAGGCAGAATCCTGTGAAATGCGGGCCTGCGGATGCTTCCATGCACGGGGTCGCAGTGTGGCGGCGTGGGAGGTCTCCGGCCACAGCAGGCCTTACCACGGTGACACCGCTTTGCGGTGTTAACAGTTCTTAGGCACGCGATTCCAGTAGTTTCTTGGTGACCGTGCTGCACTTTTAAACCTTCCCAAGGCACCCGCTAGAGTCCTCACACTTCGATCCACCCTGGATCGCTTCCATTTTTTAAGAAAGTGGCCGAGATTCAGGCAAGTATGTGCCGGCCGCTAGAGTCACATTCCCCTGCCGGACACCTGGGTCGGCACGTACATAACAGGTGGAGTCTGATCTGATGATGCGTAAGGGAGCGAGGCACAGGTATGCAGGTGGGGCTGGCTTCAGACAGCCTGTCGGACGTGAAAAGTATGGGAAACACAAAAGCAAGCAAAACTGACAATCATGTTCCTTGCTGTGGGTCCAGGAATGAGATACCTGATGTAATTATGGGTTTACCTTCGTTTTATAATCTCCAAATATATGTACAACGCATCTACATTGTAACGCACAGAACACCTTTCTGAAAACAAATCACACATATGATTGGATTAAATATTTATAATACATACATAATGTAATACCTGAAAGCCTATTCTACCTTACACAATAGTGTGTCACAATGCGACAGAACGTGCTTTTGATATATTGCGTGAGGCAGTAATTCTGAGAAGTTTTTCCCACTAAATGTTGAAATCAGACTGTGAGCGCAGCAGCGGGTGTTCTCCGTGTCTCCCCACGTTTAATTGGTTGTGCCCATTAGAGGCCTCACTCAATCCTTCTGCAGAGCTCAGCCATGTGTCTGTAAGCTGCAGCTCAGCCGCTGCCGTGCTTTTTCCGTAGGGTCACTTGCCATTTACTCTTGCATGCTTTCGGATGCAAACAGCCCTGCAGACGGCTGACCCGGCGGCCCGCAGCCGTGCTCCCTGCCTGCCCGCTTCACAGCAACCATCGCTCGCCCGGCCTGGCCTCGCAACAGCTTTGAAATGTCTAGGTGAAGGTATTAGACATGTCAATTTTGGATCGAGGGAATAATCACAAGCGTATGCCACAAGCGATCATTTCAGTTATTTACTCATTTTAATTTAGGAAGAAACCAACAAGTCAGAATAATGTCCAATACATTGAAAAGAAAAATCTTTATCATGTTGCCCACTCACCTCTTATTTCTGACTGGTGTCCGATAAAGACTCTGTAGTTGCATCCACATGAAAATTTCTCCATTTGTTAATGAAATTCAATTGAAAATTAATTAAACATTTAAATCAGCTTGAGAGCTACGGTGATTGTTGAATATTTAATGTAGTATTTTGGTTTAGAGCTAATTACTACCGACTTGACTTTCAAGACGACACTGTGGCCAAAATCGATTCGAATAAACGATTTGTCAAAAAAATAATAATAAAAACCTGCCATTGCTCTGGGCCTTTCAGAAGCGGGTGGGATAATTAGCGACAAGCCCTTCGTGTCTCTGACTGACTGAGCTTTCCGCTCAGGGCGGCTCTTGGAGAAACATTCGGCTGCCCGGGGTGTCGAGTCTGAAGCAGCCATCAGGACCACAGTGCTTTGGAGGCCAGCGTAAAAAGGACTTTATTGCAATGCAGCCCTGAGAGGCGAATTAGCATTTGTGCATGAGTTAGTGTGCGTCCGTCTTTAAATGGCAATATTGACAGTCTGTCCCCAATGGAAATGCTAACACACTAAAAGCAGGCCACCTGGCCACCCCCGTGTAGGGGACATAGGCCATGTTTCATCATACAGAACAAACATCATTTACTGGAGAAAGGCGTGTGCAGTATGTTTGCAACCGTGTGTTTGCAGCTGTATGTTCGTAGATGAGTGTTAACAGGCATGTGCAGCGTGTTTGCAGGCATGTGCGGTATCTTGGTAGGCGTGTGTGATGTGTTTGCAGACGTGTGTCAGCAAGTGTTTGCGGTGGACTTTCATGAGTGGGATGTGTTTGCAGCCATATGCATGGAAGCATGTGAGGTGTGTTTGTGGTACGTTTTCACGTGTGGGAGGTGTGCTTGCAGGTGTTTGCGGCATGTATACAGACATGTGTGGCGTGTCTGTGGCCATGGGCTGTGTGTTTGCAGGCATGTGCGACGCGTTGGCAGGAGTAGGCGGTGTGTTTGCAGGTGTGCGTCGTGTCACGTGTATGTGAAAAGCTGGGGAGTTCCTGGCAGAGTTCCGTGAAGCGGTCCTGTCTATTAATCAGGGGCTTTTGCTGCAGGCTAGGAGCTCTCAGATGCTTAGAAAGCCCCTCCCTGCTGCCCATAATGGAACAAATAAGCTGTTGCTAAAAACCAATGCCTGCAATTGCAGTCGTTTAGGAGGTTGACTGCCAGGACTGCAGCTTTTAGCTGGAATGCCTAAATCGGCCTGTGAAAAGGCTTAGTTAGGCCCCCTCCCCCATTTAATGATGATATGCCATTGTATGAGGGTGTGTAGATTGCTGAATATGAAAAATATGCCAAAAACGGCTTTTCTGTCTTATTTGGAAGTGAACTGTGATGGTGGGACACACGGGCTTAATTTAGCGGCGATTCTGGCCGGGGCTCCCATAACGGCGACGGCAGATGGAGGCGTCCCGGGCCCCGTGGGTCGGGTAAAGCGGATCTATAAAAACATATCGAACTGTTGGGTTGAATGCTCGATCGGCTTGCCCGCTCACCGGCGTGTCAGCCATGCATCTTGCAGGGGAACGCTGGACGCGGCTACGAGGGCAGCAGACTGGAAGGGGGGCTTTAGCATCGACTGGAGAGCAAAAGTCAATGCGTGACAGTGACCATGCTGATGCCTGACCAAAGGATGTTACCACGACAGATGTGTGTGTGTGTGCGTGCGTTAGGTTTATATTACATTGTGGGGACCAAATGCCCCCTACGATGTAATAAAAACCTGTTGTTTTGACATTGTGGGGAGCATTTTTCAGGTCCCTACAAAGAAAATCAAAATAAAATATTTATAAAGCAAATATAAACACCCTGTTCTAGCCATACCATTGTAAGTGTGTGTGTGTGCATGTATGTGTATATATATACACACATACATATGTCTGGATTAAGTTTATATTACATTGTGGGGACCACTTTTCACATCCCCACAAAGATCTGTGAATGCAATCAAAAAAGGAAAAATCTCATTTTGTTTTGCTACTTATGGTTAAGGTTAGGGCTGGGTAGGGATTAAGGTCATAATGTTGGGATTAGAATTTACCCCACAGAAATGGAGAGTCCCCACAAAGATATAATGCTGGCCAGTAATTAAGACTTGTGTGTGTGTGTTAAATTTCCATTTAATCAATCTATAAGTATGTAATCTGTTGTGTGGTAACAGCTTTGAGCAAGAGTCTATATATATTTATGCACACATATATGCCCAAGGGTTTATATTCAAATTGTTCAAATTTATATGTTGAAATAAATAAAATATACCACAGTTTAAATGAACAAGCATTTCCACTAGAGGGAGAGGTTGGGGACAATATTCCACGTTTTTGTCAGAATGAGGTTTTAATTGAATTTGCCAGCAAAGTCATACCCCTGCACCTTTTCTGAATTAGCTCATACCTCCCCAGCACTGATCTGATGGACATCACTGGCGTGTCTGTGTTTCTGGGCTGCTGGGGCCACATGGGGGCCCGTCTCACAGCATCGGCAGTCAGGTCAGAGGTCACCATCCGGGGGCATTCCTCCGAGTGTCCCCAAACCCCTACCGTCCGGCAGGAGGGGACGCGAGAGTCCGAGGAGGCCGTCTGCATCTTTAAAAGGGAGACAGCAGTGGGATTGTGCTGACGGCTCGCCTTTCATTCGGAGCACGCCCATTAGAGGGAGCCATAAATCCTGCTCTCTCCTGGCCGGCTGTGTCAGCACTCCGCCCAATGAATTGATATTAAACGCGACAAAAAGCCTCTTTAATTCAGCCTCCGCCAGGCCCCCTTCCCCCCCCCCCCTTCTTTCTCCCATTCCCTTTTTTTCCCCTCCTGCTCCCCATTTCACCACCGTAATTGAAAAGGGGAGAAGAGAGACCTGTGACTCCGTGGCCCACCATCATAAAAACGTCCGCAATTACACCCGCGCCATCTATTATTCACTTGGCTCATTAATTAAATATTATTTACAAATAGCTGCGAGTTCCTTTTTTCCCGCGCTCTTCACCCTGCCAGCTGTCCCCTGTCTGCACGCTGCTTTGAGGGATGCTGGCCGTCAGTGAGCAGAAGCGTTGCGTGTCTGCCTACATCCTAAGCCATCTCTGTTTGTTCCATCGCTTTGCAAACAGCTGTCGAGAGCTGCTCTATCTGTAGCCCCTGCTCTTCTGGAAGTAGTGCCCTCTCAGGTTGGCATCTGTGACATCAGGAAGCTGGACCCCAAACGCGCACACAACCACACACACACGCCATTCCAGCCTCTCCATTGTAATTGTGTTTTGTGTAGAATGTGGGAATTAAGGTTATATTATGTTGTGGGGAACCACTCTTGAGGTCCCCACAAAGATCTGTGAACGCAATCAAAAAAGTAAAAATCCCAAAAGTCTCGTATTTTGCTTAGTTACTTATGGTTAAACTTAGAGCTAGGTAGGGGTTAAGGTCTTCATGTTGGGATTACAGTTTTCCCCATAAAAATGAATGGAGAGTCCCCACAAAGGTATAATTACAAACCTATGTGTTTGTATGTGTGGGGGACGGAAGGGGGGAGCTGTCCCAAGATCCCCAGCCTGGAGCGGGTCAGTGTGCTTCTTGCCCATGTCTTCGAGCTTGGCTGGGAGGGGGCACCACTTTACTTAGAAAGGCCAGACTCCTCCTCAGCAGAATCCCTTTCCCAGAATCCTCTGGGCCTGCCTCAACCAGCAGCCCACCTGCTGACACCAGCGCAGTCCACTAACAAGGGTCTGTGGATTCACCCCAATATATTATTCAGCCTGCACTCCTGCTCCTTTTCCCCAGATGTATATAGTTCTTTATAGGTGCATTTTTTGTGTATGTGGTGCAGTAGGTGAGGGGAGACCACGACCCTGGCAGGTTTCAAAGAGAGGAATGTCTATCATAACACCGCACAGCCATACTGCATCACAAGTCGAGTAATCGATCACATAAACTTTTAAACAGTTACTGATGTTTTGGTCATGATTTTTCTTCTGTTATCTATTAGTAGAGGCAATAAAAGCATTAATAGCAGTAGTTTATTTTCTGTACTATATCAAAAGCACACACTAACTCTAGCTCTTTTCTACTAGCAAATAGAAGCTGATTAATATATACAGTACAGTATATAGACACTCAGACACAGGAGCACACATATATAGACACACGTGTAAAATCAATGCTTGTTACGATTTTCTCTTCATCGCATTACAGAAGTTTAATATAGTATTGATTCACAATCGTGTTAAAGATAATAGCAGTGGCTAAGTGACCGCAAATTGCGAGTCAAAGGATAATTTGAAGACAGGTGACTATTTGATAAAGGGCTAAGTTGCTGAGAAGGTAGGGAGATGGATTCTTATCTGGGTGCTCTGGGAGGAATGTGGGCCTAGTTGTGTATGAGTGACAGGCCTGTATAACTGCTGCTAAAGAGGGGGCTTGTCAGGAATTCCCCGTGGAAAGTACACTCCTCACCCAGTCCTCCTCTCCATGCACAGCCGGAATCCTCCAGGAACTCTTAACTTGCCTCCTCACGTGGAACCTGTGAGATTACTGTGATACTGATACAAATACTGTAGAATCAACAGTGTAGAACTGCCATCTAAGTGGATTTACCTGTTTTTTTTTTTTTTTATTCTTTTATTTACACGCGGTATTGTTGAATACCTGTTCTGATCCTATTTTGTTTAAGATATGTGAAAGGATATTTGGCAATGGTTATGGGAAATGGATGGAGGTGTATTAAATACATGGTTACTGTCCTGTGCCGGATCAGCAGTACAGAAGAAGGATAGACGGATGAAAGGATTTTTTGTTACACTAGTTGAGTGACACAATAATCCAGCTTGTGGTTGATGGAGAAAGAGGTTTGACAGCAGATAAAGCAAAGCAGCGATGGAAGGCTTCACCCCACAGCCTGGGTCTTAACAATCCACCGAACGCTTGTCTGTTCTGTTCCGCCCTCATAATCCGAATCGTCCCAGCAGACACAGGCCAAAACTTTGCTGAGTAAAGGAAGGGTTCAGCAAGGTGCCGTCGAGGACTTCAGTCACCGTCACGCGTGTAATTACTCTTCCAGTTAGCGGGGACCCTACACGTGGTCTTTGAACCCTGGTTCTGGCTTCCATCACATAGTGCACTTGATGGATTGAGTTTGGGACGGCGATCATCTGGTTCGGAGCACACGCGCCAGGCAGAGTGGGGTCTGCTTGATTAATGATATTTGCCTCAAGTCATCGAAAGCTGGATTTAAGTATTTCTGATTTGAAGTAACATTTGTCTCCATTGTTCATGCTGAGAGAGGCATTAGTCAAATTCTCCAGTGGATTTCCTTGGGGAACCTCTCAGAATGGCTCTCTGCTTAATATTAATGACATGCAATGCTGTGCTAATTTTTATTTGTTTTCTCTGATTTGTTTTACGTAGCTTTCTTTCATGTATTTATTTGATTTTCTGTTTTTCCAAAGTGCAGATATTGAGTCTCAATAACTCATGAAGAGAGTCGTTTGCATCGTTGCTGAGGATTTCGCATCATTCTCATCTAACTTAGGAGCCAGCAGAAAGTTAAATATGGTGCTGAGTGAGTGTGCACGTTTAAGGCACACCCTGGCCCTAGTGGAAAAGGGGTGGACAGACCGGAGAGCTGAAAGTTTCCTGAACGGACACCAAGACACTTACCACGATGGAGCAAGGTCAGGAACATCCAGGGCTTCTTAGTAGACTAATGGATACAAGACCTGGCCAGACTCCAGGCCCAGCCCAGCCCAGCCATCACAACATGAGTGGCTGGGATATCATTACCTCAAATATGTTACATTGGGCACGCTTGGTCAGACCCTGAAACAGTCAATACTACACAATTTCAAAAAGCAGCCAAGTTGGCAGAAAAGGAGGTGATATCGAAAACGGAGACAGATGTATTATCTGACACAGAGACATACTTCATCACGGGTGAATTGCTTGTTGTCTGGAAGGATGGGGTGTGGAAGGTGGGTGGAGTACTGCTGGTGGTGGAGGGCTGGTGTCACTGTTGGGTGGGGTCAGATTGCTTGCAGTTTAATAAATGTGCAAATCATCTTGGATGACTACTGACCCTCTTGGTTTTCCACGTGTGCAGCTTTTACTTTTTCATCAATGAAAATCTAATTGCTGGGAAAGCGATCAATCTCAACCCAATTACTCTTGTGGAAGTGTGCACGCAGTATCCCTCTCCTCTTTGGGTGTGTTTGTCTAGCATCTAAATCATGGCAATTATGAAGTGGGCTGTGCTCCGCTGCTAGACAGAACCCATGCAGACTGGGCGTGGACTACGGAGGACTCCCTCTGGACATGTAGTCTAAAGAGAGCACATATTTCATTAATATTCAAAGCTTATGACTCCCAGAAATAGGTTTTCCCCAAATCATCCAAATTTACAGTATGTTTTGTGAGTTTGGGTGGTCTATGGGTACTTCAAGTAGCATGACATTTCATAATAATTAGATAACATCTGACCCACTTCTTACTCTAGAACTTATTTGGGAGTCTGTGAGGAGCCTTCACAGTTGTCATATTCTGTTGGTTGTTTTCTACAGGAATCAGAATTTGCCCTTGCCTGTTGCATGTCCTTGAGTCCATGTTACTCTTTCTATCATTCCAGCCGCATTTATTTACTGCGTAAGGTGGGCCTTGTTTCCACAATAATGCGACCAACGTTAAGTAACTGGCAGAAGACGAGACCTCAGCATACAGATGCCCCTGGAATGCATGCCATAGTTGGCTTGCCCTTGGCCCATTCCCGCTGCGATCGATATTGCCAGCTATTGCTAGCTAAAAGACATTCGAAATGGCTTCACACAATTCCTTTTTCCGAACACCCATTCCCATTTTTCCCTTGTATTGACATTCATTATACCCCCCCAGGCAGATTTGTAGGATTTAAATTGAAATTGCAGTGACAAGACTTTAATTGAAAAGTCTGATGATTGAAGGCTTGCTAAAAAAAAAAAAGTTCTTTGAAGCCCAACCACCAATTATCAATTATCGAACTTTAAGTGCTTCAAATAGCATTGCAGCTCCAGACTACAGTTTATGTGCATCGTGTAAACCTTATGTCATGTCCCTTTGTGCCTTAGGAAACAGCTGGCAAATATATAAGAAAACAAGATAAAAATGTACCTGACATGGTATCAGTACTCCATGCATCATGCAACTGATTTTTTATTTTTTTTTTTTAACATAACATTCTTTGCATTTCCTCAGCTGCCACGGGGTTTGACACGAAAATGCACATTTTCATGTTTACTTCAGAGGATGTATTTATAAGGTGAGGAAATAATTCACACTGGAACTATTATGAGATGTGTTTTGCAATCGGGGTGCGAATGATTCATGCGAGTCATTTCTGGTTAATCTGTTGCTGCTCATACTGCCTCAGATACATTCGCAGCCAGCTGAATACGACTGCAATGGTGACAGGAGATGCAGTGCAGCATCACTCATAAGGCCAGGCTCTCATCTGAGCACAGCTCGACGTTAAGGATGCCACTCCAACTGGACGTACACCTGGCTGTAAAGCTGCAGCAACACCTCCAGGAGAACGATCCCCATAGTCCGCCACATTTACCACTGAGAGAGCCACCTGTGCCAGGAAGAGGGAGACTAATGACAGACATATGTGCTGTATTCCCACTCTTATAAGATCCCACCTAAGAAGAATCATGTCAAATTAAAAAAAAACAGACCTGGGTTGGTCTACTGTCCAGCTCGACTGAAACGCCTGAGCACCCCAATCAGGCTTAGTCCACTGGGTCTGAGCCTATACACTTCTTGGTGTCTGGATGGAGCCAGGAACCTGTGGAGTGATCCTCATCACGAATTTCAAAGTGTGATCCCTCATGGTTCTCCGTTCCTTTGGTTTCCTTTTGGCAACTGCTCATTTCGTTTTGGTTCAGTCTGATTTTAAGGATCCCGTCACTATATACGTTTTTTTATATACATTTTTAATCAGGACTGCTTATGTGTGGTAATCAGCAGAGTACGGAAAGCCTGCCCCTAACCGGTGAAAGGGAATCTCCTCTTATACGAGTCTGTGACAGATGAGTCGGAATACAGGCCCACTTCCTAGTTCCGATAAACAGTGACGAATAGCACCATTTGCTAGCGCCTGCTCTGCTTTTGTGGGTTTTCGTATTTTTAAGTTGCACTTAGATTTATATGCCCTCCGTCTCTGCGGTCACAGGAAATGTTTTATGATTAAATCTCTTTCCGGGCCCCCTCCTGGCTGATTTCAGGGCACCAGTGTCCATCGGTTTTAGACGCGCTTCCTGGCACGCTCCTTTTCCTATTCTGCATGACAACCTTTTCCGTGTTCTGCTCCTCTGAGAGGCAGTTCTGACCCATTTCATAAAAGATCATCAGGTTGTGAGCTTAGAGGACCATCATTGAGGACGGTACCCAGTGAGTGTGTTGCTGGCGGAGAGCCAGCCCTGGCACCGGTGAGGAACGCTAGAGTTTCCTAAACCCAGCTATGGCTTCAGCTGGCTGAAAGCGGGCGCTCAGGAGCTGGTACTGTGCCTTTATCTTCCTCACTCCCCATCTACTTGCAGCCCTTCCAATGGCACTAAAATTTACACACTGCACACTACTGCCTCAGTGGCTATCCCCATTCTGACCGGCGTCCAGTGAGCCTCTGCCATAAAATTGCCAAAACGTTGCCACCGGCGTAGCCTTGACAGAAGGCGGGAAATGGACGGGATGCATCCAGCTTTTCCGTCACGTGTAATGTATGGTGCCTTGGCTCTGGGGGGCCCCACAAGATCCAGCTCCTCTATGCATGCAGCCGACATTCATGTCTTTCTCCCCCCTCTTCACTATCTGCCACTTACCGGGACTCTCAGCCATTCCGGGTTTTTCCATCAGTGCCCTGGCCTGGCTGTTAACCTGTCCTCACCTGTGTAATGACCGACGCACAAATGACAGCATGAGGGGGGCAGGGGAACATGCCTTACTGTTGGCCCAATAGGTCTGTACAGTTGTAATGTTCAGAACTACATGCTGCGGGATCCCTAAAGTTACCACTGGGAATCGTAACCCAGAAAATAAAGAGAAAAAAATAGTGGACCTTGTACCAGTTTAGCAGGGTTTGTAAAACAGGCAGAGAATTAAAAAGGTTCCGTTGCTGTTATCCCTGGCTGCTCAGCCCAGTGTGTGAAGACTGCCAGCAGGCACCGGTGTCATTTTACACTTTATCTGTCATTTGAAAATGGCAGCAAAGGGTGGTTCAGCAGCCAGCACTAGGCATCCCTAATACACACAAGTTAATTTATCCAGCGTTTAATCTGAAGGTGATTCTAAGGTAGCAACAGGGATTTTGATTGATGTGGTTTTCACAGAAAACATACTATACTTTCACTGCCTCTGTTTCCCTGATTGCTTAGCCCCCCCTGTACAACACGTATGTGCATTATCGGTAGATTAAGGTGGAATTATATTTTTATGATTAGTGGAATTCCAGGTGATTTATATAGCTCTATCTTTACTCTCTAGTAAAAAAACACTAGAAAATGAATGTCCATGTTTTTGGATTTGCATTATGTTGTTCAAAGCAAAAAGATAATGGTTAGATACAGTATGTTGGGAGGGGTTGGAAATTTATCTCTGTCCTGGATTTCGATAAACACCTCGCCTTCAGAACTAGATTATGGACTTCCCTGTTTGGACATTAGAGTCGCCGAGAGCGTCTGGAAATGGAGGCAGCTGACACCCAGAGTCCTCGCTGCTCTCAGAGAGGGGTGGCTTGTGACAGGTGATCTGCGACGCGTCCTCCGTCATATTTTGCATGTTTCCATCACAGGCACGGGTGCCGATCTGGGAATCTTGTTAAAGCTCATTATTCCGGCGTTTTCCGTACCAGTATTTACAGGCTATGTAAGGTATTGGGACTGGTGGAGATCCATCTCTCCTGCTCTGTACTGTAAGTGTGCACACTTTCCCCCACGCTCCCTCATTTATCATGTTGACACCAGCGCTGCTACTTCTGTGAAATGGAGAAAAATGTTGATGTCAGCTCTTCTCTAGGCCCTGTGTGCGTGTGTGAGTGCATGTGCGCCTGCGGGATTGCATATGTGACTGCGTGTGTGCCTGCAGGATTGCGTGTGTGAGTGCATGTGTGTGTGAGTGTGCCTGTTGGACTCCGTGTGTTACTGCATGTGTGCCTGCAAGACTGTGTTTATGACTGCATGTTACTGCAAGACTGTACTAAGAATTCATTCCCAGGCTCCAGTTCACACTGTCCCAGGAGAATAATATTGGTACAAAACTATTTGATGCAGAGTATAAAATTTTCTCCCGTGTGATGTCATGAACAAGTTAACGATAAGGCCATCAGCAGTACCGTTACGAATAAGAAGACAGGAAGAGGAAATGGTTTATCATTTTCCTAATTTAAGGTGACTTAAATACAATTAAGGAATGCAGAAAATAAGCGATTCCTCTACATAAATACGCATTGGAGGACAGCACTGAACTGGAAGAAGTAGCCTTTACAGTATAGTGGATAATCCAATGCTTCCAGCATAACGTACCGACAGGCTTCTCTCCCCCAACATTATGTGAAACACAGTCGGTGGGGGGGGGATGGCTGCAGCCTTCTGAAGCAGATCTGAACCCGCTCCATAAATCGGCCCGTATGGGTGCCTCGCAATATTCACGACTGTCACCCGCAGCGCGCATTCTAAATCACGCTGCATTATATTTCCGCAAATGACAAGCACTACTCGAAATACAATCGACTCGCACAGCCTCGCCTCGCTCGGGAGATATATCCTCCAGCCCGGCTCCACGCGTACCACACGTCGGCTCCCTACATTTTAAATCTTGCAATTATACGTTTGCTGCATGCATTCCCCCTTGTTTATTTAGTCTGCTAACTCCTACCTTCAGAGTGGTATGGTGCAGCTTCGTTTCTGCTCTTACCTGCCTGGGTCCGGAATTAAAAAGCTGATGGTGGAAATGTATTTAAAGGCAAAGTGCAGAGTACGCCAGTCAATAGCTACTTCTGGGCGTCAGCTAATAGCTTTCGACTTTAAGTGTTCCCTGACACGTGTGCCGTTTAACTGGATGCAACGTTTTTTTTTCTCCACAGTGTGTACGCCGCTGGAGATTGTGATTTTAGCAGCGGGGGGCGTCGTGCTTAATTGTGGTGCGTAAAAGTGCATCGTAAAATGGCACAAATATTTGCGGAATGTTTCACTGACACCCAGATGGGAATCGCTGCGGGGGGGACGAGGCAACAAGGAAGCATATCGCGGCCGCACATTAGATTCATTTTTACACCGTTTTACCCTGACGATTTTTCAATTTATCTTCGCTTGATAAAAACGAGGAAAAAATGCTCTTTCTCCTCTGGATATATTTTTTCGTGTTTTGCCCCCATTTGATTTGTGTTTATGATGAAAGGCTCACAATTCTAACTACCGATTCATCTCATGTGTACGAGCAACGTGCAGGGGTGCAATCTAACACCTGCTGGCACGTGAAGGCGTAGTATGCACGTGACACGCGTGTGTGAAGTATTTCAATTTCAAAACATAAACTATAACTTGCTTTCCGACCGTACTTATTTTTTAAAATAATGCTTAATCTTAACTGTAAAAGGTCTGGTTGAGTATTCATTATAGTTTCCCCCATATGTGCAGTCGTTATTTTGAAGGCAGCACTCCATCATGGAGATATACGTGGGTGTGCATATGTACGTCACATATATGCAGTAATGTTTGTTGTTTTGATAGTTGTTGCACATCACTGTATGAACGTGTACTCGGTCCATTTCCGCCCTAAACCTGTACGCTCGTACCGGTAACCGGTACGCTCTCCACCATACAGTGCCAGAAAAACCAACAGTCGTTGTGATTAGCCTTAGGGGTGCAACGGATCGCGGTTGATCCGTGATCCGACCCACGATTCGGAACGCACGTGATCCGCGGATTAACTCGTTTTTTAAACTTTTAGTTCAATAAAAAAATAATAACAACCGCAGATAAAACAGTGTTTTTCTGCTAATATTGCTTAAATAATAAATAATTAATTACACGGAAGTCGTGTTTACGTCAGTGGAACATGTGACTCAGTCAACAACGATGGCTAGCGGCGGAACAGAGGAACTCGAAAAGCCTCCCGCGTCATTCAAAT
>JABFDZ020000097.1:19699082-19713018 GCA_019775955.2 Pollimyrus isidori
GTCACTATGGGCGGGGTTTCACAGGCACGATTTCTTATGGGTGCCTGGTCACATGTCACTTATGGGCGGGGTTTCACAGGCACGATCGCTTATGGGTGCCTGGTCACATGTCACTTATGGGCGGGGTTTCACAGGCACGATCGCTTATGGGTGCCTGGTCACTATGGGCGGGGTTTCACAGGCACGATTTCTTATGGGTGCCTGGTCACATGTCACTTATGGGCGGGGTTTCACTGGCACGATTGCGTATGTGTGCCTGGTCACATGTCACTGTGGGTGGGGTTTCACAGGCACGATCGCTTATAGAAACTCTAATCACCGGAGACCCCATATGATCCCCCGGAGTCATGCAAGGTCAGTGCGGGCGTCTTCAGACGCCTACTCTCTGCTCGCCTGTAATCGGATCACCACCGCATGTTTGTCCCTTCTCATTTACCTTGTGCGCGCAACTCATCCAAGTATGTATACAATCTACCCCCCCTTCTCCCCTGGCCTCCCCCCAGTAGCAGTTCCCAGCATGAGAGAGCACAGGGACTGATAATCCTGAGGCCAAACGCAGTGGTTTAGCTGATTTCAGAGCTGACACACAACGTGTTAATCCCTCTGTCATACTGCTAAGAAAAGCAGAGAGCATGCTTGGTCACAGCAGAACGTTTGCCGCTGCCCCCTGTAGACTCGACCTCCGCTTAGCGGGGCATTTAAAATCCACAGCCAGAGGCTGTATCTGCTTCAATGACAGACATCCTCTTCCATTCCGTTACTTATTTGTTTTAGCCAAGCTTCAGTAATTTGCCGCAGTATGTAACACGATCACTGATCAGTTTCACTCTGAAGTCGTGCCCAAGCCAGAGGGGGTGGGGCGATACCCCGCCAATGCGTCTGCAGAGATGGAGGCCAGGCAGTAATCAGAATGGCATTTTGCTGGCCCTTAAATGAAGGGCCAAATGAAACCTTCTCATGATTACGTGTCAGCTTGCCCAAGAAAAACACGCTCATCAATCGACGTACCACTTAATGAATGCGCCAATTAATCGATCGCCGCGGTCGGTGATTCGCTGGCCGGGGATGGAAAGAGAGGTCAGCTACACGCCCATGCAATCGATTATTTTTTAATTTTTTTTTCCTGTCCATTCCACTATCCTCTTTTCCGCCCCCTTGGCAGGTGCGGGTGGGATATTGCAGAAGGCACTGAAGTGGCCCTTCTCCTTGTGGCTCTCCGGGGGTGGGGGGCTATTAGCACAATCTATTGGAGAGAATAAACAAACACATTTGTTAACAGCCCCAAGCAAGCAGCTCATCTCCCATTGTGTTCACCAGAAGCATCCCAGCCGGTGCCCTAGGACTCAAGCTACACCCCCCCACCCCCCCCAGGGCTAGCAGCTGTCGTCTAATAATTCCCTTGGATGATGTGATGTACCCCCCCCAATACGCTCCTCGGTCCGCTGTAGATAGGAATTTTACTGAAGCATTTGGAATTCAGGTTTCCCGGCTTTTGTACCTATGCACGTCTCTCGACTCGCTGGGTTAGGGGGGCAAGTGATGGGTTAAACGAGGGGGGGGAGGGGGGATAAGACTGCGGCTGATGCGCCACTAACAAGCTGTGAGGCCATCAGTGCACCATCCAGAGACTTCATCATGGGGATGGGGCCGCTCTCCATGGTACTGTTCGTGCCTGTTCCTGCACACCACCTCTGATGCACACTTGGGTAACATCTGTCTGACCAGAACATCTGTCATCTGGCCATTGGTACACAGAGATCTCATGATGCACTTTTTCAGCTGTGTATGACAGGGGACAGTGTTGCTGCTGTCTTAGGAGGCCTGCTTTCCATGTTTTGGGGGGGGGCATGAATTTTGAGCTCAGGCCTGCCAGCTAGGGGCAAAATTGAAGCTCTTCCCATCCGAGGTGAAAGGCGTGTGGATTTACGGCCCCTGCCACGCCACCTAGGCCTCATCCATAAACAATTGGCGGGAGAGACAAGCAGGCGCGGCTCACGTGAGCCCGCTTTCGATCGTCCGATCCGTCACGAGGACCCTTAAGACAGTCCTCTGCTTAATAAGGAGGCTTCCACCAGGGTCCCCGCAGACAGCCAGTGTAAATCATGGTTCAGGCTGGTCTGAAACTCTGCAATCAGGCTCCTGAGGCGGTTACTCTGCGATAGTGAGCCCCAGCTGGTAGAAGGGAAGTTTACAGAGAGACTGCTGGGTATGTAGCAGGCCCCGGACCCTGGCATCCTGGGGGCAGTGTGGTAGGTATAGCCCTTATTTAGCTCCACGCTCTCTCCTGGTGGCGCAGGCTGGGCCAAGTCCATACCAGGAATGGGAGAGAGTAGACTGTCAGTGATCAGATGGGTTGGGGGACCAGGGACACATGCTTTAAAGAATCAGGTCAAAACACGGTCTGGGCAAAGATCTGCCCCTCTCCACTCACAACTGGGATGTGGCAGCTACCCACTGGCACCCTGCTCTCCCAGTCTATTTGAGCTGAAATGATGATTAAGGGGTCCTGGCCTTTAAATAGACAATCCTGTTGACCCAATTTAGAGCTGTGATCAATCCGCCACTCTCCAGATTAATTGAGATGCTTCTGATTGATTTCCCCCCACCCTTTCTTACCGAGCTCTAAAAAATGTGGGGCCGGAAGGCCATCTTTGATTGGTGGAGAAGTGACTGTTGCCATTACCTCCCAGGAAAAACTCCTCCCACGGCTGTGCTAATGAAGAAGTAAGTAGCTAAAAATAGTCATCCGATATGGGTTTGCTTGCAATGACAGATACATTCAGTGTCTTGCAAATGGAAACTAAGAAACGTGATTCTGGGAACATCTGTATTTGTTGTAAACAAAACAAAAGCTGTTACTTTTTTAATGACTTTCTTTTTTTATTTTCAGCATTGAGCGGAATTCACACAAACTTGTGCTGTACATCACTGATCATAATGGGGTTCGTTCTACGGTCAGGTTGCTCCATTTGAAGGCTGTAAATATTTCACTAGCTGGTTCCCTCTGCTGTAGGCACCCAGCCAGCCAATTAGCTGGTTATTAGCTACCCCTTTTATTTAGTGTAACTATGTTTTATATTTTATTGGCTAATTGCTCATCAAGCCATAGAAAACTTTTTAATGTTTAGACGCGGTGCATCGCGTCCACATGGTCTGAGTGTGATGTAAGTGGTGTCAGCTACACACAACTTGCCGAGGAGCCCTTCATTATGGAACAGACTCAGGAAATAGGATTCTGCTGCTAAAGTGCATCGTAACAATGTCATTTCGATATGATAGGCAGTAAGATTCCGTGACTCTACCCGGAGGCCAAGTGCTATGGGCTGGCCCAGGTATCGTACGCGTCGAGCTGCGGAAGCAGAGCTTGATTCCGTCCTTAGCTGGAGCACGCTGTAACCTAACTGTGGGGTGCGCTGTGTGCCCTTGCCACCCTCCTGTCGCTCAGGTAACTGGTGCTGTTTCTCAAGGGATCATTTGTCACCTGGGACACTTTGACGGCACAGCTAAACAGCTTTGCATCAATGGTGGCTGGTGTTTGCGTGCAAAAATCGATCCTTCACTCATTCCAGGGCCTTAAGAGTCAGATTCAAGTCAATAATTGCCGCTTAAGTTATTGTTATGGCTAAGGAATGGGCTGGCAGCTTAGCGAGTTTTCACACTCTAGCTGGAAGTGCCCTTGGTTGTCGCCTCTCAGTACGGCAGGCCGTACAGCACCGAGCCCAGGAGGATCAGCCTTTCACACCGCTGGGCTCTCCCACGCAACGGCTACCATTTAGGAGGCGCTACCAGATAAATAACAGCGCTTGGCGTTTATGCTCGTGTGGATGGTCGTAAGTGCTCCCTCTATCACTGCAAATTGCAGCCTAATGCAAAAGGCTTGTTTAAACTCCGGGATTGTCACAGAGAAGCAGCCCGGTCGTCCCCAGGGCCTCTGTGATGTCCCGGTGTGCACGCACGGCCATGTTCTGGGTGACCTGCCGCCGATCATTATCCAAAAGGCCGCGGCGGGCCACAGCACTGTTTGTCTTGCTCCCCTTGGGCGCTGAGGTGGGTGGGTGGGCGTAGGGGGGTGAACCCCCACAGCTCCCAGCACGGCTCTAATAAATGAGGATATAACTGCATTTTACTAATGCTTAATTATAGCTTAACGCCAAGGACAAAGTGAAGGAAACAGCATGGATTATAAAGGGCTGATTGGAAACTGTATAATGCTGATCATTTATTTTTATTAGCTATCTCTCTCCTGTCACCGCCGGTGACGCCAGGGCTCCACGGACAGCAGCAGAAACACCGGGCAGCCTTAGGGTTTTAATTAAAATACCCGGTATGGGCAGAACGTCCCACCCAGAGCTGGAGGACGGGGCCGGCTGGGCCCTGATCCAGTGTCCGCCAGATTCACCAGGGCCACCACGGTGTCAGGCCAGCTGAAAGTCAAAAGGTGCAAAGTTAGGCCCTCTCTGCATTGTTATTTTCATTTTTTTCCCTCCCTAGTTAAAGGTCTGTTAAGTAGCCTTTCCATTAAAAATGCATCAGCATTTAAAGGACCTCTCTCTTACTGTCTCACTACCTACTGTATCCCCAGCAGAGCTGAAAGATCAGGACTAGTGAAATGTCCTACATCTGGAGACACCTTATTACCGCACTTTTAAAGCTGCCCCCGGTCACCACATTAGGAGTCTCTCTGCAGTGAGCTTCCAGGGACCCAATGAGTGCCGCTCACTCCTCCTCAGGCAAACTAAGCCCTCCCTGATTGAGCTGTTTGCAAACACTCCTCGACGCGCCGGGTCGAGCTGAGTGAGAAGATTAAAAAAGCATTATGGTTGTCTCTACGCTTCGTGTTTATCGTCCTTCCAGCACCAGATTAGTAATAGATCAGCGCCCAGGCGGAATTAGCATTCGCGTTTCTGAGCCGTTAGCTGCTGTTAGATTACAGCCTGGGGTGGGAGGCTCTGCCCTGCGCACCTCTGATGGCTTTTATGCACTCTGAGGCCTTCGCTTGTCTTAGAGAACAGCGCTACTGTTTAAAGAAACTCGGCGTTTTCTGTGTTTCAGCAGATAAAAAGGGGTAGCTCTTAATTTCAGTCTGAGGGAGGAGGCGAGTGGGGAAAGTTGTTCACGTAATAGCCGGCCTCCTCCTGTCTGTGTGGCTCCACATGGGAGTCCTGGCCTTCCTTTTATCAGGAGGAATCAATTATTGCTCGGCCGTGAGTTGGCCCCACCAAGGCCGCTTCCATCTGCACGGCGGCCCGGTGCCTCTGCTCGCCATCTACGTGTCAGAGCTGGGTGAATATTTCAGTGCTTTCTGGATTCGTACCCCACCACAGAGATCCGTGATTTTTGCGTGCGGAATAGAGAAGCAGAGGTTTGGCACTGGGCAGAACGATTTTTGGCAGGGTTTGAGTCTAAAGCATGAGTGTGGCAAGAATATTAAACTCTTAAAATCGCTGTGAAATCGCGGGTGAGATTATGAGGAGCCCAACATGTGGTGGAGTAAATGAGCCCGGCAGGACTGTAATTCAGTGAGCCTCTTTTGCAGGGTGATAGCCCATATGGGTTCCTGTCTGCTGACACAAGGAAATGTTGGTGGTATCAACAGGTGCTCCAGGGCCTGCCCCAAATGTGCATCTCAGCTCCAGTAGCTCAGGTCCTGGGACACACAAGATGGAGGCGATTTTTACCACCGCTGCAGACGTGGCGTCCGGTGAGGAGCGGAGGCGTCAGCGTTTCAATGCCGCCTGGGGCAAGGAGGGGGGTGTTGGGGGGGGAGGGGGGCAGCGAGCAGGTAGGGTGCATGGCTGGTCGTGCCAAAGCCGCACCACTCTGATTTATGAAGGTGTCAGCGTGTCTGGCCGGAGGTTGAACTCACAAATCTCAGCACCTTTAAATCATCCTGCGATGGTGCTGGGGTGGTGGTGGGGGGTGTGCTGATGCTGGGAGGGGGGTGGGAGGGGTTCCTGGCAGCTGATGTCTATCAAGCATTCAGCAGGACACATTCATAAATTGTGACACACACACGTGCGCTCTCTCGTGCAGGCAGGCAAGCAGGCACACCTCGGGTCTTTTATCAGTGTGTTCACATCATCTCCCACTCAGCGCCCCCCATTTGTGAGGAGGCGTCATGAATCACAGCTGTCTCTCCTCCGCGGATCGGCAGCTTCCCGTTCGTGACAGACGGGATCCCGTCAGCTGGCGAGTTCACAAAGAGGCGAGTCGGGCCCTTCCAAGATCTGCACAGTCGCTGCTTCATAAAGAGATTATCTGGTGATCGATGAGGGGCCCCAGCCGCTTGGTCGAGGCCCCGGGCTGTAAGAGGGAGAGCCGGACCGTCGTCAGCTCCAGGCCCGGGGCACCACAGACTCGCATCGTGCACGTTTCGTTACCCCTTGTACACCGTCACGAGGCGGCGAGGCGAGAGTGTTCAGCGCGGCCTTCGAGGCCTGCCAACTGCGCAGCTGAGGGACTCTCCCTCTGCCTCGATTTTTAGAGCTTAAATTAAATTTCTCAAAGTGGCTGACAGACCATGGGGGGGACAGCTCATTTTTTGCGGGTCTGCTGTGGAATGGAAAATAAATAAAATAATGGATTTTAGTACAATTCAATTTGCGCCCTGATGATAAACATCCATGTGAATGGCCTGCAATTCTGCCACTGTGTCTGATTATTGTGGAGGACGTTTGTGAAGTCTTGAGGTAATGAAAGCACCAGTGAGGCTGTATTTTTCCCGGTATTTCAGCTTACAAGTGACGCTCGCCCCAGGCCCCAACAGCTAATATCTGCCCGTCTTCCTTCTTCCAGAGGTGGTTTCTAGCTGATGATGCATTACCGAGATACAGGCACGTTGCTTATTGACCATTTTTTGGTTAAATACTCCCTCATCTAACTGCAGTATTTAGCATTAGCATGTAGCATGTCATCAGCGAGAGCAGAGGACTGATGAGGAGCGAGCAGGCGGCCTCTCTCACCCTGGGACTTCACTCACGTTAAAGCGAGCAGCATCGCAGCGATTTAAAGCGAAGGTGAACTTTTCATGCGTGGTTGCTGCATGTTTGTACCTTGTCTAACGTGTCATGTGTACATTCATAAATGTGCATTAAGAAGCTAAATATAGATCTGATCTGTCCAATGAGAGCTGCCGGGAGCGGAGCCATGTGTCGCCTTCTCATATCCTTGAATTTTTGCTTTCCGTAATTTAATTGCTGTCTGATTAAACATTTACTAATGCACTCAAGGCCACAGCATGCTCGCATAATGAGATCACTTACAGCTAAAAACACGTTAGCCTAATCGGAGGGGGGGGGGGGCAGAGAACACCACACACGTCGACTTAGCGAGTGCCGGCTAATCCGCGGCCGGAGCTGGCGCACATGCTCCGTCTCCCCTCCCCAGCGGTAATGAGTTTACGTGGTCACATGACGGGAGCCCCCCCCCCCTCTCTGCTTCACCTGCCGGCAGCTTCTCTGCACGCTTCTGTTCCTGTCTTGTACATTTCACAGCTTCCAGAGGACCACGTCTGGTCCAGCAGGATGGTTATGAAGCCCCCCCCCCCCCGGCCGGTTCTGTTTAACACGCAGTTCATGTTAATTAGATAGAAAAGGTTATTTATTTCAATAAGGAAGAGACGCAATATTGACTTGGGGTGGGGGGGTTGTGTTTTGTCAGATGAAGGATAAACTGAGATATTCATCTTAAAGGGGGTGGCAGAAGCATGTAAAGTATTTTCTAATGCATTCAGCACCCCCTAGGAGGAACGAGCAGTGGATGGAATATTTACACCTCTGTGATAAAACTGACACGAGTACCGGTGATCATGTGATAGGAGGAGCCCCTTTTACTATTGGTCGGGATAGATAATGGCCGCCGCAACCTGGCCTCGCCTTAGTTTTATTGGCTCGTTTCCCCGCGTTGCCTCGCCAGTGCGCCCCTCCCTCCCCGGACTCGTAACCGCAAGCCTACCATCAGGCTCGATCTGTGGACTTTAGCCATAAAACAGCCACGGAAACATAACATAAGAGGTCGAGCCATGCCGTTTACGTGGGGAAATGTGCATTAAAACATGCCGTGAAAGTGTCCGTGTAAACGCACGTGAATACTGCCCACCTCAGTGATGGTGCTGTGGGTCTGACTGGCGCCTCCAGCTCTGGACGTGGACTGTTCACTCGTTTCCCCTGATATCTCTGCAGCAACAGATCGGGGTCTGGACCAAGTGAGTGTCCGTGTCCCATCCGGATTGTACCCGGGGCCTCCTGCAAAAGGCGGGGCTCATAGCGTACCTGCAGAGCTGATGAATATTAACCAAATGCGCTCCGTTCCCTACACCAGCATTTCCTTGTGGGAGGGCCGAGGTGGACGCGTCAGGTGCGTCTGCGCGTGCCATGCCCCCAGCAGCCAGTGTACAGTAACGACTTCTGATTATTCCCACACTCGTCGTGACATCATACAGTGAAAATCCCGCCATGGAGACAGGTAATCGATTTACTCATTCTGCCGAAAGGCACCAGCAGCTCTCATGAAACGCGAGCCGTTAATTCCGATCCAGGGCAGCGTATACAGGGGAACGCCAGCAGGGCACCATCTCAAATATGGCGGGCAGCGCATTGCACAGGCGGGGTCATGCCCTCCCAGGTGCAGAGCGCCCCCCCTTTTTCCTCATGCATTGTCGTTTCTGTCGGCCGCCATAATAATGGCAAGACTTTTTTGCGTCGAGGGTCTAACTGGCTCTAGTAAATGGAGCAGCGTCGCAATTAGTTTTCTAAGTACTTATCTCATTAAAGTAAATGAATTATTGATTTAACGACACCCGTGCTTTTAGTGTGAGGCACGGTGCTATTATGACTCCGTCGTTTAAAAGGGCAGCGTCCGTCTCCGCTGGAAACTTCCACTTTCTCCTTCTCGCTGCCGCTCTTGTCTTGGTGCTGGGCGCCAGGCTGTTTATTAAGTGCTATAATTAACCATCTGATTGCTGAGCATCGTGAGCGATTAGCGTGCCCGTGGTCTGTCAGGTGCAGTACACGCGGGCCATTTGGGGAGGTGTCCACGTTACTGGAGGGCCCCTGCTTCGGCTCCGCCTTGACCGCCATGTTTGCTGGGATCCCTTCCTGAGCTCAAGCTGGCTGGTCTGTCTCCTGTTTTAGAAGAGCAACAGGGCCAGCCGATAATTGGAACGTGTGCTAGGTGTGTATAGATGCGTGTGCCTAATTCTGGTGCTCGGCGGGCCCCAGGCTGTCCACCTCCCTGCTCCAGCCTCCCTGTGCCTCCTCGGCTCACTTCCCAGCCTCCTCCAGTCAGCACTACAACAGGCTCAATAAGCTTTGCTTTTTCTCCAGCCTGATTCACTCCCACCACAATTACCAGAATTGATCCCCCATTCTGCCCCCAGTGCTAGTGCTCTTATTTATTTGTTTGTTTGGTCAGGTTTTTTTTTTTTTTTTGCCCTTCCTGCAGTTGGCCTCTGCTGGGATGATCGGGGTTCTGGCTCAGTGGGAACAGAGGAGCACATGGCTGGAAGGATGAGGGAGGGTCTGGTGAGGAGGCAGTGGACTGGAGACCAGGCAGGAGAATTCTATGGCGCCACTGTGGGGGCATGTGGGTGGCCGCAGACCATGTAACACCACGTGTCACGCGCATTCCTCCCACAGGCCTTTTGTATTGGCCTATAGCCCCGCTGTTTAATAAAACATGAGCATCAGTGTGAAAGGGTGGGGGAGGGGTGATGGGGGAACAATCGATGAAGTTAATGAAAAGAGATAAATCAGTTCTGAACTTCAGAGATTGCTCACCTTCGCGTTAACATGAGCTCAAATTGATAGAAAATTAGTTCCAATAGGCAAAAGTAATAAACACTTCCCTGTGTGCAATTTCCAAAAAAAGGCCCCGTGCAGCGTGGTGATGCAGGGGCAGCACTCCATGCCGGGGCCTAATCGCGCGCATTTAAGGTGTATCCGACACTGCCACCACCACGAGGCCCATGACCTGATCCGAGGAGGCCGGCACCGAGCACTGGGCTGCGGCCATTTCGGCCAGCTGCTCTCACGTGTGATGGAATCTGCGTCACTGAATTATAACCCTGATTTTTCAGCGGCCCATGTCAATTTTGCCCGACAGCTAGATGACGTGCGAGCCAGAGGCCCCACTGCAGGGCTGTGACGTATGGCCGACCTGCCAATAGGGGTCGCCCTCACGGCCACAGCCAGCCAGCTATCTTCCCTTCCTGCTGTCATTTACAAAAAAAATGAAAAAATAAAACAGAATAAAGCAAACCCCAGAAGTAAGCTTCAGCAAATAAATTCTTTTTGTAGAAAAAATTTTTATGCACAGGTAAAGTGCGCAACGTGGCCGTAAAGAAGTCACCTCATGCATTTTGATGTTTGAAGTTTGCAAAAAAAAAGGGGGAGATAGGAAAGTGTTTAGGTTACTTTCAAAGCTGTGTTTTATCTGCAAATTGCAGAGTTTACTAGATTTACTCCGACAAATGATTTTCAAATTTCCCTTTGTTGTCTTAACATTAGCAACTTCAACAAGCTGTTTACGGCTGAATTAAATTCTTTTAAAGTATGCATTCCGAAAACGGACATAACATTTTCAGATGTATGCCGCCTTTTAACTGCTTGGTGTTATTGATAAATGTAACGGCGAAGAGCACAACTGAAGCTCACAGACATTTACTGTGATGATAAAACTGCAGACTGTGCGATTTGACATGCGAGGATTGACGTCTGCACACCGGCACTAGAAATCTGCATTACGCACCTCATGAATTAATTGTCCACTGATCCACGCGCACAGTGAAATACATCCTGAAGTTAAATGGGCTCTGAAATCGCATTCACCCTCAGCATCTGCATATGCAGTTATGGCAAAATGGATTTTTTTTGCATATTTCACACGTAAATATTGCTTCTGATTTATAGGATTATTACAGGATAAAGTATGAAATCAAATGGGCCGATCTTAGCTTTTTAATCTGCACTGCAGCATGTATTGCATGTACATATCTTAATGTAAACATTATCTTCATTCAAATTAACAAACAGAAAACCATTTAAAATCTCTGTGGGCAGGTCTGCAACCTTACACCTCTAGGCCTGGGGGTTCAGATTCAGGCCTTGGTCTCATATGCAGAGTTTGCATGGTCTCCCTGTGTTCGAATGGATCTTCTCCCAGGCATAAAAACATAAGAAATTTAGAAATGAGATGAGACCATTCAGCGGCCTACCAAGGTCGTTTGGGGAGAACTAAACTAATAGCTCACAGTTGTTAAAATCTTATCTAGCTCTGATTTAAAGGAACCCTTAGACATGCAGTTAGGTTAATTTCCCAAAGTGTGTGTCCTGTGATGGTCTAGCATCCCTTCTGGGTTGTCCTTGTGGCCTGTACTTGTTGGCATAGGCTGCTGGCTTCCACACCTCTGTAGTGGATAAGCTGCTATGGTGGATGGATGGATGGATGCATAGATGGATGGCTGTTAGAAAATGCTAAGTCCTACAGTGGCTTGGGACAGTGCATTTCTGGGTGGATGAGTAAAGCTGACCGGACTGTTTGCAGTAGCCCCCCTCCCCCCCCCCCCCCGGCACCTTTGGACAGATGGTACGTTTCAGGTGTTTTGAGTAGCCTTAGCATGATAATCTGGCCACTGTCTCCCACCAAACAGTAGTTTCCCCCATCTTAAAAGAAATGACGCCCTTCTACAAACACTGATCCCGCGAGTCACTCTCGCTGTTCCTCCTGCGTCCACCTTTCTGCAGGAAACACCTCACCTGGTTTCTCCCAAGCCAGCCCCCAGGATGCTTCCTCCGCCCCCCACACTGTTTTTGCACCAACATCATTGCCACTGAAGAATCCGCCAAACGTGCGCGAAGTTTGATGTGCCTTTTCAAAGCAGATTTTGGCGAGCGCTAACCGACAGCAATATTGCGGTGTGACCTGGGGTGCAGCTTATCAGCGCGGCCCGGCTTTGAAGACGATCTCTCGAGTAGCAGAGCTCCTCACCCAGCCACTCCACGGCTGATGGGGTCTAAGGTGTCCCGCATGGAGGTCTGTCGAGCCGCGGGAAAGTTCTGGATCCCCCAGGGTCGCCGTCGGCGGCATCTGGTGCGGTGGGGTGACGTAAAAAAGAAAATGATGATGTGTATTAATTTAATTATTTTGAACACAACCGTTATTGATCCGTGCCTTAAGTTCACTGGCAGGTGATTGAGGGGGGCTGCCGGGGGTGGAGCGGGGGGGCATGGTGCGGACCGCGACCAAAGCCGATCGCTCTGTTTGGATCTGAAACATATATGTAGCACGGTGGCCTCCCTGGTGAATTAATTAAGTGCTGCGAGAGGGGGTGTGGCGCTGCCTCTGTGGACGGCGGCAGGCCTGTAATTTATCCTGCCGCTGCATGGCGGGCAGGTTAAGTCACAGATCAGGGGTGACGCGGCCGGATCGAAGGCAGTCCGCTCATTAGACACCATTCCCACAGCTTCCGGGGGGGAGACGCGGCAAACAGAGAAGCAGGAGGGCCACCCAGCAGCCAGGAATAAAGAGGACAATTGTTTACCCAGATCACTTTAGCAGTCTTGTCCATTCCTATCTCCCCACCAAAAAAATAAACAGGGCATCCCCTACCTGGCCCAGGCCCCAGGGGGTCAGCAGCGACCCCCTGACTGGCTCGTCACTGTCGACATGTGCTCTGGCAATATCATTCTACCTCTGCCCTGGCCACCGCCAGAACTTTCACTTCACTTGTGTGTCGCTCCCTTGCCAGGCACGCTGCCCGAGACGACAAGCGACTACAGGAAGCACAAATGGGCCAAGCACAATCGGCCAGCCTACATTCTAAACAATGACATAAACGCTGCTCAGGCGGGTCACCGTCCTGGGCGACACCAGCACAGCTGTGCCGTGTCAGATTCGATTAAAGAGTCTACTCTGTCCCTTAACTTAGCGCCTCGGGAAGAAGAGCTTGTGTATCAAACGAATTGCGGAGCCCTGATCAGTGAGGTCGTAAGCTCTCAGACAGGGTTACATTAAGTGGAGTTTAGCAAATTTAATCGTGCATATTATCTGGCACTCGCTTAAATATATTCAGAAGCCAGGGTCTATGAGAGAGCCATACGTCTTGCAGGTTTCAGTGTGGGATACAGCTGACCAGTGTAACAAGCCATGGCTTGGTTACAGTCAGGATAAATAGATTGATTATTGTATTACGGTGAAAGGGGAGTGATTTCCAGAAGCCGCTCAATTAGCCGGTGCCTTTGTGAGATTCTCCATGGAGGTAATGATGCCATCACTGCAAATCAGACTGCCCGTTCATGCCGATTGATGCTCGCGTCGAGGGCACACGTCTCTACGTCCAATTAACATGGACCTTCACATGCCTTTCAGGAGGCGCGTGCAGGCGTGGGGATGAGGGTGAGCGTGCCGGGACAGGAGTCAGGGTTGCGAGTCCTGCCCCCTCTTCAGGCTTTACACACCGCCAGGGCAGTGACAGCCTTCCTGTGCCTAGGAGCAGACTCTCTGAATCCGTCAGCTTTATCGCAGCCATCTTCCCCAGCTCGCCTGTAAACCGGCCATGTCCCGAGTGCGGGGGCGGCCTCTGTAATGGCATGTAGCCCGCTAGCGTGACGTTGCTCCCCCAGTCTCTCTGAGTGCGGCTCGAGCGGGCATGACATCGCCGGTAATTAGTGACTGCGTGAGAGGCGTGCCACATCGACCTGTGACAACCCTCCCCCCCCCCGCCCCACAATGAACCACTGCTCCCAGTCAGAGCTACTGTATGCCTTCCTACCTGCAATTAACCTCAGACACATGAGACAAACACTACTTGTGAAAATTAATTAGTCAGCGCCATAATTACCATACCCGTTGGGGGGGCCCCCCCCCCCCCCCCCCCACAGAGAAAAAAAAAGATTATATAAGGACACAAAAAAAGAAACACACAAAACAAAAGAAACAA
>JABFDZ020000097.1:19735550-19750439 GCA_019775955.2 Pollimyrus isidori
CCCCCCCCCCCCCCCCCCCCCCCCCCCCCCCCCCCCCCCCCCCCCCCCCCCCCCCCCCCCCCCCCGGTTACGACTATTCTGGGGAGGTCCCGCCAATGGTGAAATGGTACCTCTCAGCCTGAGAAGCTCTTGGAGGAAGGACTTCACTGTCAGCAGAGGGGGCTGGGGGGGGTGAGATATTGCAGGGCCCATTGATAGCCCAAAATCAGGCGCTCCATGTGATGCATTCGTATACCCACCAGTGCATCCTCCCCTACAGGAGGGTGTGTCACCTCGGAGGTAAAGCGCTCGGCGTGTTATAGCAAAGTGCCTGCTGCTGATCTCGACTCAGGCTGACATTCACTGCAGGTGCTGCTCACAACAATAAAGCTGCTTATTCTCTCTGTTCAAATTTCAGTCTGAGCCCCAGGGATGCATAACACAATCATGACCATATTTTTTAATTAGACGTACTTTTTACTGTTTTTTTTTTTGTTTTGTTTTTTTGCTCTATACTTAAAACACTTCAAATAGCTCTTTACTTTATATGGATGTAAACTTTTAACTGCTCAAATTGTAGACTTGTTCGAAAAAGCTTTGCAATGTTTAGTGTTTTTCTCACTTGAAAATACAGGCGTACCATGAGTAACCCAAGCGAATGCTGGGGCTGTAAGTTTCCATTGCGCGGAGATCGCTGTACATCAGCTCTTCCTGACTCTGGACCACAAAAGCAGGAGAAACTCTGCCAAAGACTTTCAGTACAAAGAGACCATTAAAGACATTCTGAAGGTTACACAGTATCATTTCATGCTATTAGTTCATCTTATTCTCTAAACATTGAAATGAATTTTCCTCTCGATGAAAGTTATAATTCATAGACCTTAACTGCAAAGCGCTGGCACCCCATCCAGGCCATCCCATGCCCCACACTTACAGAGATGGCACCCAGGCTGGTCCACAACCCTGTACTGGACAAGGGCTAATTGAAAACAGATGTTTGGACAATTTATAGACATGTTCTTTTGGTCTATTTCAAAGCAGCTCTCAAAGGTAAACTCACAGTCAAATCACAAGTATTAGTTAATCTTTTTTAATTTGCAGATTACTCCTGTAACAAAGGTTTAAAAAAAGCCAATCAATGTGTGGCGTATAAATGTGATTACTGGAAAAATGCCTGCTTTGCTACATTAGCGTGTGACTCTGCACTGGTCAGCGGGACGGTCGCTCTGCCAGCTTCATTAGGTTAAGTTTGCCGCGTGTGCCTTGTGTACCACGTGCCTTGGCGGCTGCATCGTCGTTGCTACTGGCTGACTTTTATTTCGTGGGAAGGGAAGGGACAGCCGGAGCAGTTAAGGATGCTGTGCCGTTATGCTAATTTCTCTCTCCAGTTGGTACATCGGTAGCTAAGGACAATCCTGCAGGCGTCCAGGTGGGGAGAAGGCGGCCGTTTCACCGTAACTGTGGGGCTGAAAATACCAGAAAAAGGCCGAGGGAACAGCAATGTGTCACTCTCGCTTGGCCTGCGAGCGAAGCGCCCGGGGCCTTGTTTTCCAGGCGTGTGTACACAGGTCACTTTTCCATCAGACTGCCACTGCGGGCCTGTGGGTGTCCGGGCTGCCGTGTGAGGCGGACACAGGCAGAATTCCAGAGGGGCTGTCTGTCCCCGCAGGATTTCAGACCGTAGTGCTGGTTCATCTCCCCGGTGACTCTGTAAGGGAGATTAAATACTGGGTCGCGTGGGAGATTCTGCCTGTGAGCGCCCCCCGCTGGCTGTGTTCTGATAGCGATGCAGAGGAGGGCTCTTATCGCACCTGCTATCATTAGTGCTGTTTACACGCAGCCTCAGGGGGCAGCTCATTACTGGGCCCTTCCATTATCTGTCACTGTTTTCTCCTGCTAGGTGTGACTTGGGGGCATTATCTGGCCTGGCGTTTACTGGCCGCGGCCCCCCTAATGGCAGCCGGAGCGTGCAATGAGGCCCCTGCCCTCCTGGGGTGAGACGACAACATATACGCGGTGGGGAGGGAGGACACACCACCCGCGTAAGTCTAGGCCGTGGTCCTCCACGCGGGGAAGATGGAGAACGTGGCGCTACACACTGTTTCATGCCGGTCACCTGACTGGCTTCTCAAGAGTGTGGGCCCCTCAGCACCTCCTGGTCAGTGCTCTCGGGCCCCGGCGTCATCATGGTAGGGTGGGGAGGGGTTGTGAAGAGGAGGAGGTGTTGAGTCGGTTTTAACTCAGTGCCTGGGAAGAGGAAGAGGATGAAGAGTCCTCGGATTTAGCGCAGTGCCTGGGAAGAGGAGGAGGAGGAAGAGTCGAGTCTGTTTTAGCGCGGTGCCTGGGACGAGGAAGAGGAGGCGGAGTCATCGATTTTAGCACAGTGCCTGGGAAAAGGAGGAGGAGTCGAGTGGGTTTTAACGCGGTCCCCGCTACATCTGCTCGTCTATGAGTCACGGGTCATTAAAATACAGAGGGGACACGCGGCCCATAAAATTAATGGCGGGATAGTGACATTAACGTTATAGGTTATTGACCGATTTGAAGGGATTTATGAGCCAAATCGAGAGACAGTGTCAAAGGGAGCGAGAGAAATAGGGCCGTTTCGACAGCGCGACCCCGTCACCCGGCACGCGACAAGCGGCCCAGCCTGCCCCCCCCCCATAAATTTCGGGAGGACACATGCGAGCCTTTCTCGCTTCCCCCTTCCTCTCTTTTCTCCTGTGCGTCAGGTGACATGGGGGGCGGCTGGCTTGCAGAGTGCCCCGCTCTGCAGCCCTTCCCCTGGTACCTGAGGCCCCTAGTGCTCCTGTCTGGAGCTTCTGCACGCATGTATCCCTCTGATAGCCCATGTGCATGAAGGTGGGACTGATTTGTGAAGAATTTAATCCCGGTAAAACCCAGCGACGGCACTGGTATCACCAAGACAAGCGCTTAGAGTATCCGTTACCGGTCCGTGGGCCCCATGCTGCTCAGATCCATCCCCTCCACTAGCAGAGGGTACGGCGAGCGGCTGCCAGTAATAAAAATTCCTGCTGTGACGTCTTTACGGCACAGTGCTCAGCCTCACTCTCTCAGCACATACGGGATAACGGCGGGCAGCACCGCCCCAGTGCTGTGACAGTCCCCTAATCCCACGCCATCTCTCTCTCCATCTCGGATCCTGTAAATCTCTGCCGCGTCGACAAGCACCACCGCCGGGCCCCTGGGGAGGGCCACGGGAGAGACAGGCGTAATCCAATAACCAGCCGGGGCTCCTGTTCCAGTAAATATTTAATATCTTGTTCAAACGAGTAAAGGCCGTTGGTTCAGAGCCACGTGGCAAAAGGTGTGTTACCTCTCCACACCAGCGGGGCCCCTAAGGTCCCTGCTCGTTTGGCTCCACCGCCGGTCCCACACTTAATAGTACCATTTCCCTTGCACACTAGCCTGGAAAAAGGGGCCTTCTTTCTGGGAGGTCGTGCTGCTTTGAGAGGGACGCCCAGATGTTTGGGTGTCTCACAGCTACTAGCTGTGTTGCTATCTTCCTGTGCAGAGCTGTCAGCTCCACATGAGCTGGTGTCCCCCGCCGTCACAGGTGTCCATCAGGGGGCGCTGCGTGTCCTTTTTTTGGGCCGCTTTCATGCAGGATCGTCCACACCCCCTCTCTCTGTGTGTGCCCATCATTCAGAGATGTTGATCTGAGATGGATTGCCGCGGTTACTGTCCCTGTGGGAGGGGCACCAGCTTCCCCTTTCTAGCCTTCAGGACCATCTTTAAACATTAATTGGACAATACAGTGCTTATACTGCTTATAGTGATCAATCACTTGTATGGATCAAAAAGCTTGGGACAGAGTAATTCCAGTGCAAATACTGTTTAGATAGTTTGCTTATTGTAATGGATGAATATGCTTGCAATATTCATTTTTGTGTTTTTTTATAACAACATGACAACATATGGGAAAAAACTACGGTAATTCTATATATTTCTTTAACTTTACTTTGATAGCCCTATTGTGGCTTGTGATAAGCCATCGGTTTCTGGCTAGCTACTGTACCTGAGGCTAATACGGGGTGCACGGAAAACTTGCCGGGAAATAGGACGTTTTTTTTTCTCTCAATTACAAGCATAGACTCATCAAAGCTTATGATAAACTGCCAAAAACGAGCCAACAAGAAGCAGCAGCGAAAATTCAAAGCGCTTTGAGACAATGTAACATTGTGAAAATGCGCTGTATAAATAGAATTGAATATTACGTACCGTACTGTATTATAGCGTATTTGAATTATACACAGTTTAGTAATTTAATTAGTAAAGGCTTTGAAACCACTGTACTGTATTTTGAAATAGTCAGTAAAATTAAGTGAATAGAGGTGGTGTCCATTTTATGACCTTATATTCATGAAATAAATGTACAAATGTTAATTAGATGGCAATCTGCCTGAGAAAATAAGTAAAAGAAACTGAGAGACGGAAGAAAAAGTGTGGTTATAATGATCATCCGCTTATAGTAATCGATTTCAGCCAGACAGACAAGCTCTCATGTTGGGGACATGCAGATATGATACTTTATCACTTTATGTGTACATTCTCACAGTACCAATGCCCCTCCCCCAATACATCAGCTCCCAAACAACCTGCAGAACAGTGATCACCAACTGTGGTCACGTGATCAATCACCCTTCGAGCCTCTGCCCCCACACCCAGTCAGCAGATTTTAAAGTCGGGGGAAGGTCAGCCACAGTGAACCTTGACTTTGTGTTGCTGATGGAATTTGGCCCTCAGGGGGAAATATTTGGGTAGCCCCGGTGTAGAGCACCTCTGCCTGCCCAATTTACGACGGTAATGAATACCCCCAGAGTAGATAAATGTTTGATCTTATTCCGGATTAGTTAATCTCATTGTGTTTAATGTCTTTAATAATTCCTGAAACGGGCATCATAAAGGCACTGAGCCAAAGGTCGGGTCCCTTATTGATTGTTCAGGGTCAAATCTTCACTGCTTATTAAAACCTGTCCTGTTTTAATCTGAGAGTCACAGTGCAGAAGGAACACACATGGATGTACCTCTTTACACACGGAGCACTGAGGTTCTCAGATCAACAATGCGTAACAATATGTCTAAGATAAAATCCCTCTGAAATACAGGAAACGATCAGGCCCAGCTGCATGCGGTCAGAAGTCAGTCTGTGTCAGAGAGGTCTTTGAGGACAATCCTTTGGACCTCAGCATCTGGCTCTGTCCATCCATTCATCCGTCCATCTATCCATCAATCCGTCTTTCTGCCAGCCACTTACCCAATACAAGCTGGCAGGATGTACCACACATATGTCCTTTAGTCAAACAGCATGCAGAGGTTTCTAACAGTAACTCAATATGCCTTTCCAAACCCTGTATGACATGTGCAATGCTGTCCCACTCTCACCGCACACCTCCCTCTGGCTGCTTCCACACAGAGCATGTTTCACTTCTGCTGCTTATTTTTGGGGGCATTTCATTGGTGAAAGCAGGCTTGTTTTTTGTTGGAAAACAGGCACACCTGAAATGTTTTCCCCCTGCTCTGAATTAGTCTGATTACAGACTCTTAAAAAAGGACCTTAGCCCAGTATGAGGTGTGACATGTGTGTAATAGTTCATTTCGATGTATATGCATTGTGGTGTTTTTAGTTTGTTGATTTGTTGCATACCTTATGCAGTTTTCTGTTTAGAAGGGTTATAAGTTTTAACCTGCTAGCATTGTTCTGTGCAGTAATGGGCATGCTGTGCTGGCCTGACTTGTTAATATACCTTTAATATTCCAGTATAATTGCTGCCAGTATTTGTTTTGTCATAACATTTTAATAATGTAACAGAATTAAGGCAGCATTATTAATTATACTCATTATATTAAGCCTATGATATACATTTGAGCAAAGTTCATTGTTTTCTTTGCTAGTATGCTTTTTGGACTATATCTGCACAATTTCTTAGTCACCTCTGCTGGTTTAGGTGGCCAATAATGAAACTGCAGGAATTATCTAGAACCTGCATCTCGGTGGAGGCCTGAACAGACTGGTGGCCCTTCCCCTGTCTGTTTCCAGACATGCAGATTTAGGGATGATTAGCCTGTAAGGCACCTGCAGTGCAGCAGTGTTAAGGCTGCCTATTTTGTTGTGCTTCTGCTGCCGGGAACCTGGTATCCATTTGCAGTAATGCTCCGATGCCACAGGGGACAATAGGGCTGACGCTGTTCAACTCCAGACCTGACTGACGTGTAGTTTTGGTCCAGCATTTATTCTTCTTGACGGTGGCCTTTTGTTAAAGTGCCCATTTAGCAGTTCAGCTGTTTTCCGAGGGGAATGATAATCATCCCTCCCAGACTCCAGAGGTCATATAAATCTCGTATTGTGACTCTCACTCCAGAGGTCCTGTAAAAGTCGCACAGTGACTCTGTCTGTCTCCAGTGATCCTGTAAAAGTCTCACAGTGACTCTATCTGACTCCAGTGATCCTGTAAAAGTCGCACAGTAACTCTGTCTGACTCCAGTGATCCTGTAAAAGTCGCACAGTGACTCTATCTGACTCCAGAGATCCTGTAAACGTCTCAGTGACTCTGTCTGACTCCAGAGATCCTGTAAAAGTCTCACAGTGACTCTGTCTGACTCCAGTGATCCTGTAAAAGTCTCACAGTGACTCTATCTGACTCCAGTGACCCTGTAAAAGTCGCACAGTGACTCTGTCTGACTCCAGAGATCCTGTAAAAGTCTCAGTGACTCTGTCTGACTCCTGAGATCCTGTAAAAGTCTCACAGTGACTCTGTCTGACTCCAGTGATCCTGTAAAAGTCTCACAGTGACTCTATCTGACTCCAGTGATCCTGTGAAAATTTGCACTGACACCAGAGGTCCTGTAAAAGGCACACCTTGACTGATAATTCCTTTAATGGTGTTCCTCAGCTTTTAGCACTCATAGAACAAAAGAGGGTGACTGTCACTTTTACAATAAATCTGCTTTTGCTTTGATGGTCGACTTGTGACCTTTGTTTATTACAAGAGAGGGAAAAAAGCATCGCTGTGCAGGTCTTTTGAAGCGCATCGATCTCAGTGTCACCGCCATGCAAATGGCCTGCCCTCGCTTCCCTTCCTTGTCACGCCATCCTGATGGCTCTATCTGATGAAATTTATTCTCCCCGGCCTTCAGATGGAGAAATCTGCAGCGCAGACCCGGCTTCAGAAAGCTTAATGGCGTCCCTGTAGGCCATGCCGGCCCCCGTACGGCGGGGCCCCGTGCTGTGGGGGACCTGAGGCCGCTCATTGACAGAGAGGCCCGGCCAGATGCAGGCAGGCGGCGAGCGGGGAGCCTCGCAGGTGTGACACGCTCCTCCGCAAGTCTCATTTAACGCTGGGTCACAGCTAATGGAATTAAAAACATGTTGTTTTTGCTGGCTAGGAAATGCCGTTTTCATTAATTTAATAATGGTTTTAGTCAGAGTCATTGTCCAATTAGTCAGGAACAGACATTTGTTCTGCGCTCCTTTTACATTGCATCCATGTACAATTGTTTTTTTTCCCCCACTTTATATGCGATTATACTGGAATTAATAACGTGGTGTAATTGGATTTTTAAGCAAAGATACCGAATAATAACGGCTGTAATATGAAAAAGCCTTAGAATGGAAATGTGATGCTGTAATGTTGAAGGCTGCAAGCCATGGAGGCAGTGGTGATTATCTCCCGCATTTACTCTATATAGTGTCTTTCTCTCTAGGACCCTATAAGACATAACAGCATGGAGATATTTCCTAAACCAGCAGTTCTTGCCTGTTTAGCGTAATTTGCTAAGCATATCTTTGGCCTGAATGTTCACCGCAAATGAGATTCAGCACAGACGGGAAAAATTTAGCAGCCTGATTGGATTACGAAGGTTAGTCGGCTAGGTGTAGAGATCCCAATCAGGCAGAACAAGACCTCAGTTTCTTTTCACGTGTGTCATTCAAGCCTCAAAGGTTATATGGATCCCCGATGGGGATTCAAAGCAGGTATGATTGCATTTGGTGTTTTCATATAAGCCTAGTTTTGCACAGACAGGTATTGTGTTTGACATATGTATTTTAGAAGAGTCTGAGCATCTTGGCCTTTATGGTAATACTAGGTTTAAAATCATCTCAAAATTAAGGCTTATGCTTTATTAATGTGCACATTTAAATGAGTTCGTTTTGAACGATACTTGTGTTTGGTGTTCATTTGTTACCTTTCACTAGCTAAAAAATGCTACTTTGAGAGTGCTTGAGGTATCACATGGTAAATAATCTGAATATATAAAAAATATATACAGAGAGATTTAAATATACTATATATATGCTTAGGAGTGAATGTTGAGCCATGCCTTTAGAAATCTTCAAAATAAGCAGCTATCAGAAGCCATGAAAAGGCTTTACCTAGCCATGAACTCCCAATCACCAAATCTGCAATCCTCTTAACACGAGGAGGAGAAACTTATTTTGTTAAACGTTTTAAAATAATGCCGGTCCTGCTTTGTTTATTTTTTCTTTTATGTGTTTCTGCAGGTCAGTTTTATTTCCAGGAGTCATAGAGGTTGGTACAGGTTTGAGGATTTCACCAAAAATATGAACTGCATTCAGTGTAAAATTAGGGCCCTTTAATGACTGAGAGAAATGCGGTTCAGTTACATAATAAGATATTATTATGTCAGTTGCCAGTAGGCATGAGGTGGTCTGCTGGGATTGATGGCGTTTCTAATGTGCCTGATTAATGCGCACACTAAACAAAGGTGTGTGGGACAATTTCTGAGTCAGGTAACATCAAAGCATTCTAGAGTGCACACAGTCTTTTAAAATTTACTCTGAATTCTAAAGTACGCGCAGTATTCCAGTGTTCACAGTGTTCTAAAGGACATGGCCTCGGACCTGCAGTCCACTAAAAAAAACAGAGGACAGAACATGTTCTAGTTATTTTATATAAGAAATAGAATGAAGTGGCAATATCTTTAACGAATGGACTGCTTGTGTGGGTTTTGGTGACCCAGCCAGAAGGTGTCGTGGTTTTTCAGTTTGGAATGTGAAGATGCATTAACCTTTCAGGTCAGAGACTCAGGAGCTGGCTGTTGGCTTTGCAGTTTGCCCACCCACAAAGGCTTCCGCTACGAGCCTGATGAACACCCCACCCCCCCTCCCCCAGCCACAGCTACACTCCTGCATTATTTAGGCCCTGCAGTGAGCATCGGGCTAACTAGCAGGGCCACATTTCATCTGTGCGGCGGGGGCTGCAGATTTACGCGGCTCTTAGCACCACGCGGCACCAAACGGGCTGATCGAAATATGGGGCTGAGCATGCAGTGAAACGGGCCCGACTTTGACCAGTCCCGTCACCACGTGCCAACTCTGCGACGTCGCCCTCAGCTCCTGGGTACCTAGCGAAACTTCTCCGCCGCTCCTGTGTGTCCCCAGGCCTCCTGGGGGGGCTGCCAGCCTGGGGTCGAGTCAGTTCTATATGAGCCCCCCTCCCCCCACTTTGCAAAGCAGCCTCTGCTCACCGGGGGAAGATTTACACTCGTCTGAGATGGGGAGGAGCCACCCCACTGTACACATAGGCCTCTGCTTCATCGTCGGCCGGTAAAACAGTCTGTTACGGAAATATTACGGTGGCGCGGACGACATGCTGTAACAGATGGGGGCCGGTGGAGTGAGGAAGAGACAGTGAGATGGAACAAAGACAGCTCTGTCAACAGTAATTATACAAGCGCGCGCAACGTAGCTGTCGCTGCGACAGCCGCCTCGTTACAAATCAAGGGTTAGAGTGGAAGGTAAAGTGCAGCCTCCTGCTAATACAGGGAAATCACTGGGGCGCTACCACTGACTCCCTCTGCATCTTAATATGCCTCCTTGTGCGTACATTTCCATGCGTTCATAATCAGTATCAGCACTACAACGTTCTATCTTTGTTGTCACTGCCAAACTGACAGCCCCTGAAATGAAAACAGGTTTAGGTTTTTATTCACTCTTGCCAGTGGTTGGCAGTATGACACTGGACCAGTATGTTCCCGTGCAGCCTGTCACCCCCACGGACGGCACTCAGTGGTACAGCCCGCTTCAGTGTTTCTCCAGGTTGTCAAATTTTACGAAAGCATAGTGAAACTTTCTGGAAACCTCTAAAGCAGAGGGGAACTTTGCACTATTCAATAGATTTTATTTCAGAATCATTAATAGTCAGGCAAAAATATTAATTTTGAATGGCAGCAAATACGTTTTGTTTCTGCTCTATGCTAATCAAAGACTGAAATGACTGCGTTTAGCCGATTTAATAAAACAGCCTAATTATGGCAATAGAATAAAGGTCATTTATTAAGGTAAACCAAAACTTGTGTATATATAATATGGCCCATACACATTTTTAAAATACAGAATGGATATTTACAATACAAAACCTTGATAATATGTTGCTTTAACAAAGGAATATTGTGAGTTTAGCTGTATAAATGGGTGGAATTGCTGTTTGTTAATTACGGTAAAGTATCCAAACGGCTCCTTGCATTGAACAGGAAATATGTTTTGCTTTAAAAAAAATCTCCTGAGCACGGAATGTTGGTTGTATGGGGATGCCTACTAACATGTCAGCGCTTTCTGTCCCCTCTCCTGAGTCAAAGTGACTTACATCAGCGTTCTGTGTGACTCAGAGCAGGATGTACGAAATGTATGACCATTCAGATATGGAGCTGAAATATACATGCGCAGATGACGAGGAATCACAGTCATTTATCTACATGTGTATTTCTGCAAATACACTGAGAGGACATTGCTGCCCTACTAGAGTGCTACAGTGCTGTATCCCAGCACTCCAGTGACACTATAGTAATAATACCAGAGTACTATAATACCCCAGTATTCCAGTGACACTACAGTATAATATCACAGCACTGGAGTACCCCAACACTCCAGTGACACTACAATATAATATTACAGCACTGGAGTACCCTAACATTCCAGTAACACTATAGTTTAATACCACAGCACTTTAATGCCCCAACACTTCAATAACGCTATGGTTTAGTGCCATGATACTTTAATATCAATAACTCTCCATTTAATGCCACAACAGTTTTGTACAATACTTCAGCAACACAACACTTGAATAACACAACAAATTAATACCATAATATAATATTACAGTTTTTTGATACCACAACACAGTACCCTGACAGTTCAGTGCCACAAGGCTCCAGCTCTGCTTGACGTGAATCCGGTGGTGCTCAAAGCTGCCTTCAGAGGAACGCTGCGGGTGTGCAGACCCCACACGGCACGCGAGGGGGAGGGCTATCGCTCTAACGCCTTGGTGACCTTTCGCTGTGCAGCCTGTGTGCTCGCGCTGGCATGCGGTCAGGGCTACCTTCAGCCGCTCCGGCGTTGGAAATCAGCCCTCCCTTCTTCCAGCTGCTTAAACTTTAATGCCGCCTCCCCAGTATTGTCAAGCAGGGGGAGGAGTGGCGGATGTCACGAGTGGGGCACCGTGTGCCGGAGTCCGCATGGAGGCTGACGGTGGGAGGCTCACAGCTCAATAGAGGGAGCCGGCCTGGGCTTTTCGGAGCAGAATGACATGCGTCCAATTTGTGCTCCTCCTCCAGGTCTCCGATATCCAGCCCATTAATATTTAAAGCAGCACCTTCAGCAAACTCTAAGAAAGCAGGAAGGGGATTGTGTTCACAGGGATCCCTTAATCCCCCGAATTAGCAGTTTAATAGCAAGAAGCCATTTGTAGATTAGAGAGATCAGACTCCAGGGACCTGCTTTTACACTCACTACTTAAATACTCGGAATTCTAATGCCGTAACGAGGTCCTTCTTAGAGCTGCACCTTTGCTCACCTCTGGCCGCCCCAGTGTCAGACACACCCCTCTGATCTTTCTGCGCGAGCAGCTAATAAACACGGAGGTCGGAGGGGGAGCGATGGCGATGGCAGGGAAGGTGGCGCCGGTGTGCATTTGCTGTACAGCATGTTTGTGCTCTTTAATTGGAAATAAACGAGTGGTGTCATCCTTTGAGGGCTACGGCCGTTGGCGCGTATCCAGATTACCCACAATCCCGCGATCCTCATCTTGGCATGTGTCCTGATCGCGTCTGACAGGCGTGACTTACAACACAACAGACAGCGTGAAGGGAGAGAGCAGTAGCTACCTGCCCTAATGTTCATATCATTTGTCCAGAGATGATGATGGTCTTGGCTTTACACTGCGAGAGTACTCCAAAACACAGAAGAATCAGATATTTCTAATAATCTCTCCTCAAAAAGTAATTTTATTTTTGTCATTATTAACTGGTTTCATCTTTATTTTCCTGTCTCCCGCCATGTACCTACAGTGGTTTGATTTCCGCGTGTGCAGGAGGGAGTGGGAGGCCTGCTGTTGTCAGGGTGACCCATGAAACTGAAGGGGCCCCTTTCCGTGCATCTGATACCCACGGGAAGTGTAACCTTTTAAATATATGCTGACCATGTTAGGGATCTGGAGGAGACAAGCCATAAATGGCCACATCCTTAAAAAGTGCCACTTTGCAGAACCCCCTTTGTGGTCCTTTCCGAAACGTTTATTCATCACCAAACCCCATTTGTAGACGACTCCCCCACGCCCGAGTAACCTTTTGCACATGAAGGGATTGATGGTTTGTGTGCTGCTGTATGATGACCAGCATGGGGCGCTTGCGACCACATGTGCACGCACACACACACACACACACACACACACACACACACACACGCACACACACACGCAGATGCACACACACACTCACACACAGGCGCAGACACACACACACGCACGCAGATGCATACACACATGCCAAGCACACTAAGATCCTAAGGAAGATGCAGCCCAGCATCTCCTGGAGGGTCAGTTGCCAGCCTCTACACAGCAGTCGGGAAAAAGGATCTCGTGAGCCTGACATTAACTGGGAGTGTCGGGGCTCACAAGGGGGTAGAACCAGCTCCCCCGTGCCCACGCTATTACACCCCGGGCGCCCTTTATGGAATTAGTTGTAATGGGGTGGTTTCAAACTATAAAGACAGTTTGGTATCATATGAAAATATGAGGTTTACGTTATTCCTGAATGGAAATGTTTCTGACGCTTTTGAAATTATTTCGACGCGAGCGGCGCCTGTGAGAAGCCACACCCCCGCCTCTGGAACGGACTGGGGAGACTGGCGTCCCCAGAGAGGCCAGCTGGGGACACCCACTCCACGCTCACAGGCTGAGAGGAATAACAGCCTCCCACCTGCGGGGGCCCTGATACCCAGCAGGTCAGGAAAATGGCCTGCAATGTCTCAGTGTCACATACAGGAGGAACGGAAGAAGCAAAACCAAAATTCTACCATTTCATTGGTGTCACACAGACATGGCGGCAGTTACTCCTTCCTCTGTCCCCTGTGTTGCCCTCCCCCCACCAAAGGCACCCCAGTCCTGCTCTTTGAAATAGGCTCAGTTTCATGCAAAATGTATGTGAGATCAATGACGACCCTTTAATCTCACTGTTGGGACAGCTACCCCCAGTGCCCCACCAGCTCATCCTGTCAAGCTCACCTGTAGGTCCCCCCAGCGTTCCAGCTGGGTGACTGCAAGAGTCTTCTACGGCGGCCAACCAGTGCCTGACACCCTGAGTGTCAACTGCACTCTTAGAGATTGACGGATTAATGGATCATGTCAAAATATTTAGATCGGCAGATTTTGATTCTGTTGTTTAAGCAATGGATGATTGTGTGCCCAGCATGGCAAATGTGACATATTTCATTGTTTGGGCACTCTGCATGACACGGGGGGGGGGGCAGTTTTTATGAGTTTGGACTCTCTGGACTCGAAGGCTGTCCACATTGGATGGTTCCAGAAATAATCCATAGTTTCCTTTTAAGTATGAAAAGATGCAAAAAAAAAAAAAAAGATGGGTGTTGGGGGTGATATCCGGAGGTCCCAGAGCCGAGTGAAATTACCCGCTAGACGGAGAATAAATCAGCTACAGCCTCCACAAGAAAATTTACGAGTCACGCTTGATAGATAATACAGAGCCCGACTGTGCGCCCATCTCCCGGCCCATGCCGCCATTTCCACTCCGCTAACACACTTTGGGTTTGTTCACTCATTTTCTTTTCTTATTTACTGAGCATTCGGGTAGAAAAATGAAGTTTATGGTAATAGTGGCTTGTCGTGCCCAGCCGAGGTGCGCCGTTTCCATCAACCCTCACCACCCCTGGTGACCCCCCCCGGGTCTCTCGCCGTCGGCGGATGGCAGATAAATGCGTGCGGCCGATGCATCCCGGGTACGCCGCATCTGGGAGTCCCACCTGCACGCGTGTCACAAAGCATGGCGCCTCGCGGCCTAAGATACGGCAGAGCGTGCGGCCACCGCGCCCCTCCTGGGAAAAGCCCATCGGCTTGGAGTAAAAAAAAAAAAAAAAAAAGGAAGAGCAGTTTACTTTCTGATGCGGATCCTCACTGACACCAGAGAACAGGGTGGCCGGCAGCTTGTCGCCACCTAAACCCTCGAGTAGGAGCCGAAGGGAGGAAATGCGGCATTAAAAATGCATTTTGAAATTGCCAAAAAACACACAGGGCTGGAAACATTGTTCCCGTACGGCGAGCTTCCCTCAGAAACGCCGGCGTCTCTTTAAATCTGGGGCACTCGTTTCACAGGAATGCAAATGCCCGTGGAGGAACAGTTAAATTCAATCTGAGATATATTGCATCCAGGCGGCGGGCGGGGAGAGGTAAACCAGAACAAGCCAGATTGCTTTTGGAGAATTACATTCTGGTGACGTCAAAATGCCAAGCCGGCGGAGCGCGTCCCGAGTCGGGGTTTATTTTGTTTCAGAACATCTTAAAGGCGCACCAAGCCCCCACACCCCCACCCCGTGAGACAAATTTAAAGTTTTGATCCACTGCTCTTGGGCGGGGGGGG
>JABFDZ020000097.1:19789399-19802793 GCA_019775955.2 Pollimyrus isidori
TCTGATACCCTATTCCCCGCCTTTCACTGCAAAAAAAAACCCCCCCCCCCCCCCCCCTTTGTGTGGGGGGGGGGGGGGGGGGGCTCCCTCGGACCCCCGGTTCACGATGGGCAAGCTCTTCGCTCACGGACGATTTACAGTCACCTGGAGCGGGTGGCTCGCCTCATATCACACCGGGGAAAATCTGCGGCGTATCGCCGTAAATTAGCGGGGCGAGAGGGATTCTAAAATTACTCTCGCTCGGCGGAAAATGAATGTTTATTGCATGCGTGCAGGAGGAGGGCCGGCGGCCGGCGTCTCCGCACGGGGCTTTAAAGTGCCCGCGCCGGAATGTGCCGGACCCCGATGTGTCTGTGAAACAGCTCGGTGCCCCCTGGGCCCGCAGGGAGACCAGAAAGGAACCAGCACTGTGTTCCGCGTCACGGACGGTGGGATGCAGCGCTTTACTGCTCCTCCGCCTTGTGACGTTTCCTGCTCTTTGTCCTTTTTCAAAACAATGGATAAAAAGGCAAAGGAATTGGAGATAGAAACTTCTGCCAGTATGACGGCAGTGTGTTGGCGAGTCTGTCTGCTGGTCTGAGTGTCCCGTCCTGCCTGTGCTTCTCTCTATGCACACGCACACACACGGTTCATGATTTTAAGGTAGGCCTTTCACTGTGCTTCTCTCTATGCACACGCACACACACGGTTCATGATTTTAAGGCAGGCCTTCCGCTGTGGTTCGTGAGGATGGAAGAGGACAGATTGACTGACAAGGTTGGCGATCCCGGGTCCCCATCGGCACCCACTGGCCACATCCGATCACGCCTCTCTGCTCCTGGCATGTCTGCCATGCCGACACCAAGTGGATCGGCCCATGCATTCCAACAGCTCAGCAGACAGCTACCTCTGACGCAATCGCCCGGACCCGTCTGCTTTACCTAGGACTCCAGGCTTCTCACCCAATCTCAGCGTTAGAGCCCAGGCATTTCCCATGGACCGGGTGAGGTTCTGCCTGCAGTGCTTCGCCCCATCACCCCTTCGGTTCCTCAGGCCACCACCCCCATGCCAGCTCAGCGCTCGCATTCGCTCTCTGTACAGCTCACACGTCCACATGCCACCCCTGCTCCGCGCTCCAGCATTTTCTGCACAGCTGTCTAATGGCTGTCTTTACAGCCGGGGGCTGCGGCTGGGGCCCCTCATCAACTTTTTCACCCTCCAGAAAAGAAGCCGTCCTCTTGTTCCCCATTACTGTGCGTCGCCTTGCCTGGTTGCTACCCACCGTCCTTCATAATGGCCTGAAAAATTCATGAGCTCCTCAAAGGCCGAATGCTGTACCACTTAGCGGATAAATATTTTATCTTACGTTAAACTATGGGCGACTTTGCAGCTGGCCACGCCCCTACATTTCTGTGCTGCTCTGTGGATGGCCTGTGTGGGGTGGGTGGCCTTTGGGGCCAAACAAAGAGCAAGATGGACGGGTGAAGTGATGCATTGTCCTGTGTGATCGCACCTCATTTTTGTCTTTATTATACTGGAGATTTGCCAACCTCCATTTTAAGGTTTTAAAGCGCAGATCCTGTAGAGGTTAAGAAAACAGCTGCCCAAGAGGGGACCTGACACAGTCAGCCCATGTGTAGGCACATTGATATCTAAGGAATCCTTCTCTATGCATGGGTAAAATTATTAGTGGCTTTGCATGACATCTCTGGGCTAGCTTATAATGAAAGGAAACTTTAAGTATATGTTGAGTTTCGGTTACAGATAAGGTTACCATTTAATCCATATCAGGAAGGACATTTTGAGCTAAGACACGATTTGTAAACTACCATTTAAATCAAAACGACCTGAATTTCACTTAAGCACCGAGTTCTTGCTGAATGCTGATTGGTTAGTCTCCTATAATCATTCATGTGCCACTAATGTTAATGTGAACCAGCTGGATGAGTTCAATCGAGGAAACAAGCCAGTCAAAGCACAAGAAGAGCTGAACTACTTTTCTAATCACAGGAACCTTTCAGTTTTAAAGGAATTTGTAAAACCTGAAGTAGCTCACAGTGTCCTTCCTGACATAGATTAGGTGGTAACCCTAGTTACAGAGCTTCAGTTCTGTTGAGTCTCAGTCACAGAGCTTCAATTCTGTTGAAACTCAGTTACAGCCCATTTTGAGTTTCAGTTACAGGGCTTCAATTCAGTTGAGTCTCAGTTAAGGCCCTTGTTGAGTCTCAGTTGCAGAGCTTCAGTTCTGTGGTGCCTCAGTTACGACCCTTGTTGAGTCTCAGTAACAGCTTCAGTTCTGTTGAGTCTCAGTTTCAGCTCTTGTTGCGTCTTAGTTATGGTCTTTGTTGAGTCTCAGTAACAGAGCAGCAGTTCTTTGGAATCCCGTTGCGTTGCCGCTCTTGGCCCAGAAGTCCCTGTGCATACGGCCCCATAACATCTGCTAGGATTTGCGAGGGCACCATGATGCCAATATTCTTGACGGCGGGCCCGTGCCGGGGGCTTTGCAGCCAGGCGTCTGTTTGTTAGCCTTGTGTGAGTTTTTGCCCTACGGTTCCCTGCATTCCTCACTCTCTAGCGCCGTCGAATGTCATGTTTTTGACAGCTTTGTTTTGAATTAGCGTGAGCAGCCTTCCATAGTTCATCTCGGCTTTTGAAGCCGTCACGCATGCGTCGGGGGGTGTCTTCCAGCCTCTCTCTCCCTCGCTTATGCATTTACCTCGCCTCCCCTCCATCTCCCTCTGCCTCCTCCCCGCTCCCCTGTCTCCTTCTCCCCCTTCATCCCTCTGTCCTCCGTTTCCTCCAGCATCGCCTTTGGCACGTCTCACAGGAAATTAATTTGATTGGGCAGAGTGCTTGCCAGTCAATATTTTGGGCTGAAGCTGCTAAAATGGAAAAAGAATTCTGTATAAGTAAAGAGACAGTTGTTTGGAGGCTGGCCAGCGCCTCTTACTGGTCTTGTTTGTGTAGGAATGATTCCCAATAACAGAATGACCCTTGGACACAATTATGTGCATCTGGCCAAAGGGATAAGCAATGGATCTGTGCATGACTCACCATCAGTATGCAAACAGAGCTCTTATTTAAATGATCTCCTTACATAAACGGTAAGGCCTGGTACCAATGCTTCTGATGCCCACTCTGTGACCATCAAAACAATCGAGCAAATCTGGAGCAAGCTGCACCCATGTCCCTAATTTATGTGAGCAGGTCGTTTGAAAAGAGGTGCGTGATAAACGCGGAGGCCACTGCCAGGCTGGGACACGGCCGTGGAACCGCTCCTTCATTTGCAGTAATGGTTTGGCTGCCGGACCCGGGGCCGGCTCTGTGAGCTAATTCCACCCCAGGCTCTACTTTTATACCCCTGAGCGGGGTGCTTAACCCGAATCGCTCCAGTAAAGAAGGCCGTGCGTGATGTAAAATTTAAAGCAACGGCAGCTTAGGAGAAAAAGAGAGAGAGGGGTCGTGGTCAAGATCAGTAGCGTGGCAGTGGTGGTGGTGGGGCATTGCGGTAAGCTCTGTCCGGGGGGGGAGGCAAGTCGGGGTGCCGATGCCGCGGCCTCATCTGTCACTGCCCCCCTCCCCCCCCCCCCACCGCAGTCCCATCCTATCAATGGGATCGACTTTCAGCAGAGTCAAACACAGCCTCATCACCCAGCCCCCCTGGCACGCCACCGCCGCTCCCTTTGTCTCCTGCTCCCACTTTGCTATCCCAGTTGTTGCCATGGGCCCTGTCTCATGTCATCCTGACACTTTGCCCCTGTTCACCCGGTTCCTGTGGGTGTTTGTTCGGTTTCCATGCCGCCTCCTGTTCTCCCACACCAGCCAGGACACCCCCTCTGTTCTGCCCACCCCCGAAGCACTCGTTGGCCGCTAATTGCTGTTTGTGTGATAATACGTCTCATGTCCCCACAGTGGGTCGTGGGTGGGGGGGGTACGTCCATCCTTGATTGATTTGGGAGGCAGCAGCCAGGCTATGGAGGGGGCCATTTATTCGGAGTGACTGGGGGGGGGAGCTCTGCCCAGCAGGAAAAGCCTTAATGTAGAACGGCAGGACAATACAAAGACAATGCAGGGCTGTGACAGCCCAAGCGCCCCCCGACGCCCAGGGAAGCAGGGCCCAATCGATGGATAGCCAGGTGGGGGCCGAGCAGAGCCCGGATTCGCTGATTAAGGGGGTGGGCCAAGGGGGTCGGCCCCAGTCCTTGTCCTTTTCACTCTGTACGTTCCCTGTTCCTCCTTTCCTCATCTCCGGTCTTCTTTGGGTATTGTTTGCCCACCCGTCCCCATGGCATGGCTGTGACATGGCATTTAATGGACTCCCCGGTGTGAAACAAACTACCTCAATTAATTCCTCAGCAGCAGCCCTGGCCTTTGCTGAGCCACTCTGGAGGGCATGCATGTGTGTGCATGCACGTGTGTGCATGCATGTGTGTGTGTGTCTGCTCATGTGCCTATGATACTGCGTGCATATGTGTGTGACTGTGACCATATGCATGTGTGCCTGTGTATGTGCCTATGACAGTTTGTGTGTGTGTGTACGCCTGTGACACAGTGTGTGTGCCTATGACAGCTTGTGGCTGCACGCTAGTGGCAGTCTGTGTGTGTGTGTTTGTGTGTTCATTCCCTGACTAGAGGCCGTGCTTTGGCTAATACATTACATTTGCTAACACATTACATTCTGCTGTAAGGAATCTTTCCATCCATTCGCTCGCAGAAAGGCTAATGGCATCCTTGACCTGTCCCTCCTGTCTGCCCACACACTGCGTTTGAAACAATAGATGAGGATGATGGTGGTGATGATGATGATGACAGCCTGTGATGAAGCACATTATTGTGGCAGTGTACGCATGTTTCTGTGTCCAGGTCCCCTACCTTTTTTGACAAATATAGTGGGTTCCTATATCATGAAAGCTTTTTTATTAATTAAAACATAGCACCATATGCAGCAGGTGTATTTGTGTGGCATGAATCAAAATAACACGAATCACAGTTTTTATTCATTTTAACGAGGAAAAATATGCTAAAAATTAAATCTGTTTTTCCAGAAAGTAAGTCTCCTGTAAATCGGTGACCCCCTAACCCTCCTTTTGTCGTCATGAAGAAATGTCCTGGTGATGTGGTTATACACCAGTCTTTCTCTGGACTCAGAGAAAGGCCTGAATGCTCCCACAATGCAGTTTCATTAAGCGGAATTATGAGTTTAATCTCAGGCTGCTTCTAGCTGCTGAGGCACTGCTGCGTTTCTCCCACTGGGCCTCGGTTATGCTTGGTCCTTGAACGTGCCGCCTGATGGGGGGGAGGGGGGCAGAGAGCACCTGCAGATCTCCAAAGAGGTCCCTGACGGTCCATCTCTCCAATCCTGCCCTGGTTCAACCTCAACGTTCCTGCTCAATCCTGCGGAACGTTCAACTCAAGCCAAGAGGCTGGGGAGTCGGGGGTGTTCTCGGTGATGGATGTGAGTGCAGTTTAGCCCCCGTGCTTACACTGGGGGGGCCACGGTGACATTGAGGGCCTCACCTCAGAGTGTCTGGGGGGTGCTGCGTAGCTGGCAAGCCAAGGCTGTCTTCTACCCTCGAGCTCGGTCCTCTGACCCTGATTACTTGCACCCCTGTTCTCCAGGGGGCCAACAGGAAGTGGAATGAAGTCAGGTGCACTCAGAGATGGTGAGGCTTTCGATGGCAGCATCAGTAGAGCACAGCCTGGGCACACCGGAGTGCTGATGTAACTGCAGATGAAGTCCTCAGGTGGTTGAAACACCAAAGGTGCCCCTGGAAAGTTTTCATTTTTTTTATGGGAACCTTTGCCTTATTTATTAAATTCTCCTGCATTGGAAGGCTTTCTCTCCCCAGCTTCTGGGCTCTGTCTTAAGCAGAGGGAGACAGAGCAGCCCTGACGGACGGCGGGATAGGATGTGTGCAACACAGTGAGTCACTCCATCAATGATTTAACAGGCCCTGCTAGCCAGGGGAGAGGGGGTCTTTAATGACCCTGCCACTGGCGCTGTAATGAGGTCCCTCACAAACCCGGCAAGAAACATTATCTCCCCAAAGTCGACCCAGAGCCTTCCACTGGGAGCGGAGATGAGATCCGTGAGAAGGGGGTGGGTGGAGAGGCTCATGGGACGGGAAAAGCTGAGAGATAGCAGTGAGGAACTCGACGGCATGTTGACTGCACCTCCGTGAATTAGATAAGACAGGACCCCGTGCCCGCCCCGTAAGGAGCACCAACACGTCAGCTGATGACCTTGCCGCCAATCGGCCTTTACCGAAATGCCCGTCAACTCCTTCAGATGCGGCAGGTTGCCCGTCGCTTTTTTCCCCCAAATGGTATTTGCTTAAATACTGTGCATTTGTAGGCTTTCGGGAGCATAACTGGAGCATTAACCAGGGGCACACAAAACCAGGGGACCTTAAAGAGGAGTGTTGATGAAGATCCACAGACCCCCTGCCGTTCTAGAAACCCCGACAGTCTGCGGGTCAAACAGACCCCATATCTCCGCTTCACCATCGTAGCACAGGGTGGGGCTGGGAATAGGGGCCCGTTGCTGGTGTCGTGGGGAGGGGTCGGCAGATTGAGAGGTTTTGCGTGCGCCGCTCCTCCCCCCCACTCTCAGTCAAGTGGCATTTCCATTTTAAAATTGCTTCCTGTCCCTTTGTGAATAGAATCGAATTACACTGAAAAGCACTGATTGATTCTTTCTGAACACAATGGTTTTCATCGTTTAAGCCTCTGCCTGCCTCTCCCCTTCTCTCATGCTGCCTATTGAATCTGGCCCAAGTGGTCATTGTGGTCATTATGGTTGTTTTAAAATGGGTGAATGGTAAAAGGTAGGGACAAGTATCCATGGGGGCGGGGGGGCTTGCGGTGTAAATAAGAAGCTATTGGTGGGAGGGGGGTTGTGCTGAGAGGGGGAGGGTCAAGAGTTCAGGCAGCGCCCGTTTTCGTGCAGGATGCGTTTTCACTGTTTATGTCGCTCCCGGTGTACGAAGGGGCCCCCGGCCCCTGCTCCTTTGTTTGGTGAGATGGCGGGTCTTGTATCGATTGACGTGAGCGCAGAGAGGGGGTCTTCCCCAGGAAGGTGGTTCAGCAGCAGAACGGACCGGCAAAAATGACACGGGCATTGCACCGATGGTGGGCAAGGGACGGACCGTGTCGACCGGTCAGCGCGGAAGTCCTCCTTGGCGTGTGTGTGGCTATGGAGGTCCACACCCATGGGGTTTTCCCTCCTCTTCATCCGCCCATGCGGTGGGCCCGCTGATTCGGCCACAGTCTAATGGCTGCAGCAAGTGCAGCTTATGGTGTAGTTAGGTAAGGTTGTCCTCGCCGGCACTGTGCTGTATGGCTCCACTATCCTAACCACCCCACCGCCGCTGACCAGAAGCAGGAGAGATGTCTGGCCTCGATGGCCCCCTTTGGATCGATGGACGCCTTAACTTAGCAGGGATTCCTGTTTCTGAGTTTCTGGATCGCGGTGACCCTCACTGTTTTTTTTATGGCTTAAATCAAGCAGCGGTGAGTCTCCCTAACCAGGGTGCCTCACTAGGGCACTCCCGCCGCTTGGGGTGGAGCTGAAGACTGCACCCTCTGCTGGCAGAAAGGGTCCGTCGGCGTGCGGGCCAGCATTGACTAGGCAAGGCCTGCCTATGGAAAGGGCCGTGGTGGAAGGTGGCAGATGCGGGCAGCGCCTGCACACTTTGGCCAGAATCCAGTTTAATGAGGTGGAGTGGGGAAGTTTTTTAATTTGCCACACCATAAAAATAAAGTCCATTTTCCACTTCAGGGAGCTTTAGGGCTGACACACGGTGTCAGGAGAGAGCAACAATGACAGAAATGGAGGAAAGGAGTTGTGTTTTTTTTTTTTATTTCGCTTGTTTTATGTGAGGCCCGCGCTTCATGGCCTTTGAGCTCGGCCGGCGCGGTGAGCTCCTGCTGTAAAATAGAGGAGGAGGTGGAGGAGGAATCCGCCTGTGTCATTTGTGATCCGCCACCCGTCACCCATTCCACAGTCTGCACCCCCCGTCTCACAGCATCCTCAGCACTGCCTATCAGTCTCCCCCCACTCTGTAGGCTGTCAGAAACCGGAGCTGGCCATGGGTGAGAAGTCACTGGGATCCACCAGTGCCTCCCCCTACTCCGTTCGCCCGAGGCGGGATTCCCGGAGCGCTGGGGGCATCGGGAGCGGCGGTACCAGGTGTGCCGGTTGGCGCGGTTAGGCTCGGTATCCACCGTCAGCCCCCTGTCAGCAACGGCACACGTCTGGCACCATCTATGGGCCAGAATAGGGGAGGGTTACTCACAGGCACACTGGTGCGTAGAGAGGGAACGCGAGAAGAGGAATGGGATTTTTAAACAGGGCTGCAGAGAAGGCAGCAGGAAGAAGATGAATCCCATAAGCTGTCATTGGATCTGCAAAATTTAGCTAACCAATAAATGAAAAATGTAGTGTTTTGAATAATTGATATAATTTTTTTTCTTTTGATTTTTTTTCCCCATTCAGCCATTAATTTGCACATATATCCTGCTGATTAAGTACTATATCTAACAGGCGGACGACTAAGTGCCTTGAGATGAGGTTTTAAATACTATATTAAAAAAAGGTCTTCCTTTGGATTCCAATAAAAAGGGCTCAAGTTCCCGGGCCGACATGTAATACACAGAATAAATTGGGTAAATTACACTCTCTACTTAAGGGGTTCAATGTAGCTACGTTTCCAGGGGGGCAGCGAGACGGCGTAAAAAGAGGAGAAAAAAAGGCGTTTGTAATATGGCCGGGGCAGCTTTCGACAGCTCCATCCATCACGCGCTGCACAGAGAGCGGCTACTTCCCGCTCATTCTCCCCCGGATCTCCGGAGCTAATAGTCCGTCCCGCCAGGCTTACTGCCCCGGGCACAGCTTCCTCTCGGACAGGTTCCACGGACGAGGAATCGCCGGAGTCAGAGAGGACGTGGGGGGCCTATGATTGCCGCCCTCCTTGGGCTTAGCCCTCGTTGATGCACTCTGCCGTCCCGGTCCTCGGCCTTATGCGACCCCGCTATAGCTGCCAGACAGCCAATCTCCGCCTCCTGCCCCGGGCGCCAGGCCGCCATGTCGCCCAGAGGCGCCGCTGCCTGACCCTGGTGTCACGCTGCCGTCGGCCCACAAGCCCAATGTGACGTGATGACAGCCAACCTGAGTCTCCGATTCACTGGGGTTCAACGTATAAAATGAAACCCTCAGTGTGATGAGAGGTGTTTGTGCACGCGCTTGTGTGTGTGAGTGTGTGGTTATGTATATATTACATTGCGGGGATTCCTACACTGTGATGAAAACCTGTTATTTTTATGTTGTTGGGACCATTTTTTCAGTCCCCACAAGGGGAAACTCAATTTCATAAAAATGTGACTGCAATCAAAACACTAAAATGGACTAACGTGTTGTATGTTGTTCGGTTACTTAGGATTTACGATTAGGGCTGGGTAGAGATTAAGGATGTTGTCGTTGGGATTAGGGTTTCTCCCCATAGAACGGAACAGAGAAGTCCCCACAAAGATATGAATACAAACGTGTATGTGTGTGCGCCTGTGCATGTGTCAGGGGAGCTTTTAGCTATTGAAAAATTCTGAGGCTATGTCAAGTTTACCTGGGGCTTGACTTTTTTTTGAAGGAAGATAATTGGCATCGGGGGTAAAATACTTGGGGCTATAGGCGAAGCCATGCTTTTCAGGGCCAGATAGTCTGTCCAACGTAGGCCGGCTAATATCATGATGTCGCACATAATGACATTTTGCTGAAGTGTTTGTTTTAGCTCAATTTCATTACAGTACCAGACTGCTGCTTAGGAACTGAAATTAGTAGCTGTACTGAAAAAGCATTGATGAAACATCTCAAATAGCTCAGTCTTCCCCTCAAATTAAAATGGTGGGGGACTTATGGGATATAATTTAATGAAACGTGTTCCTCAAATCCTGGAAGAATGCCCGCGTTTCGGGTCGGCATCAAAGCAAGTCACCCTAATGCTTTATAACACCTAATAAATGCACAGTATAAATTACATGTATTAAGTGAATTTGATGAGAACATGGAACACAGATCATCATTAATGACTTTAAATATTTAATTTAAAAAAGCAGAGCAAAAACATTGATAATTGCTTACTCTGTAACATGATTCCAGTACATTTTAGGATAAACATAAAAACATATGACTAGTTACTATATTCACCGCTGTAAGGTAGAAGTTGTCTGGTCAGCACTGTCACCTAGTAAGGCAGCGTAAATCTGCTGGGATTAACCGTAAAGAGCAACTTTGCTGGGGACGGGCTATTACTCTGCGAGGGTCGGGAGCCCCCACTGAGCCCCCTTGGGCTCCCGCTGTCTTCCCGCTGGCGCCCCCTAGAGACAACTTATGGCGAGCAGAAGGAAGGTGGAGTCACTTGTGCACTTGAGGCTCCTCAGTGCTGCCGCCTCCCTGGCGACGTTCGCGGTTTCCTCCTCGAAGGGCCTGGATAGCTGACTGCTGTGCCGCGACCCCACGCTGCACTGCCACAGCTGTCATTCCCGCCGCCGCCGCCGTGTGATCTCGCCGCGCGCTCTGCACCCGCTCCCTTCCTGCCTTTATAATTACTTTTTGCTTTCATTCTTCTTACCGAGTCGATTATTTCCTTTATTCCCCATCCTGTCTTACTTGTCAAGGTCTCTTTTTTTCTACATTAATTGATTTCGTCCCGCAATGTCACTCTGTTTTGTTTTTTCTTTCATTCCTGCGTGATGTCCGTATGTTGTTCTTCTTTGCATTGTTCTAACATTCTCTTCCTTACATGTTTGCCTCAGATCTCACCATTTGTACCCTACTGTAACAACATGGTCTTCAGTGTGTTTTGCTTCATGCCATGATTTCACAAAGAATTTCATTCTAAATAATTATGCACCCTTAGATATATTCATTGACTTATCTTTTGGAATACATGACTCAACACCAAGATTTTTTGCTCTTAAACTGTTGTATGAAAACATCTTTTAACTTTTTTGCTCACACCTTTAAGACATTAAAATCCATTTAGATAGCTGGTTGAATTCAAAACTGTACATATTTTGTATCATGACTTTCAATCTGTGTGCAACAAATGCCATCCTGTGCTTTTACATCTTTACCTTGGTTGTGCAACAACATGCAGCTTGTATAAATATCTGTCTAAATATCTATTACCTAACTTCCCACTGGTACGGGGGGGGGCGGTAGTGACATTGCAGAATCATGTATTAGTTTCTAAGTAGTTTCATCATTCAGTACATCAGCATACTGATAAATAGGCCAAACACAACTCATGCATCAAGATTAAGGTCACTAGAACACAATCGCAATACAAATCCCGCATATCGCCGCTTCCCAAACCCAGCCGTTCCTTCTGTCTTCTATGTGACACTTATGATCCATCTTCTGTTGCCTTACATTTCTTCCTCCTGCTTGCGGGGCTGACGTAAAATTAGGAGCTTATCCTGCAGCTTATTAATGTGTCCGAATCAGTCCGTTATCCGGGCAGACTTTGAAAAAGAACAACGTGCGTTAAATTCCCGAGGATTTACCTGCAGGAGGATTCTCCCATGCCAGGGAGCCTTCCGCCATGCGCTGGCAGCTCATTTGTTTACCGCCTGTACTATATTTAATCCAAGTACCCATCTGCAGGCTGTGCCTGAACGTCGCTGGGACAGTCTGCCGCGCTCAGTCTTTCCCCCGCCTTCTGACGCTCCTCTGTCGAGCGGATGCTGCTCAGATTGCTTCCCTTGCATTAATCTTTCCTTCGCTCCTTTGGACTCGGATTGGGCTACTCGAGCTGCCTGTGCTCAGTGAACCTTGCGCTGAGATGAGCTATTTCTATTTCCCACAGTCCCTAAAAACAGTGTGAGCAGCACCACGGGGCCTTAGCACGGGGCTCCCGCAGTGACAGAGCGGCCCGCTCGTAATTAGCTAACACCTGAAGTCTGTCTCTTTATCAGGACAATGTACAGTAACGGGTGCTGGCTAGCTGTGTTTTTTTTTAATGATGTAAATAATGCCCTGCGATGTGACTGGCATCCCATCCTTGTGCTGACTGGGATAGGCTCCAGGCTCCCCACCTGACCTTGTACCGGTTGGCAGAATCATTATGCCGTTAAGGCCCGTGCAGCCCAAAGTAGTATCAGCACCCATTTTGGAGGCTGGTCAGCCGAGGTGGAATCACAAGGCAGGGCATTACGGATAAAACTGGCGTGCGTGTGCATAAATCACACCAGCTCCTAATTCACACTCGCACAAAAGAGGGCATTGAATAACCTCACAGCACACTGCCCTTAGCGGCGCCAGGGGAGCTGGTAGCTTTTGCATTTATACGAAAGGAATCGTAACGTTTCCCCGACAAGATGAGGCTTCACCCCACGGCTTCGCCATAATAATCCAATTTTTGTCAAAACTTGATGTCAGTTTTTTTTGACACGTCCCCCGAGATGCAGAGGTCTCGGCACTTTTCGCCACGTACCAGTCCCTCCCCATCCCCCTCGCTCCCCAATTCCCCCTTTCCGTTCCTCTTTTCCCGGCCACGCTTCCGCCAGCCTCTACCTGATTACCATGAAAATCTCCTGCTGTTTGTTTCCTTTTTTATTCCTTTTTGAACTGTCACTCCAACACCGCTATAGCATGCCATAAAGACAAGCCCATTATTTAAATAGCATTTTCACGAGGGGTGTGTGTGTGTGTGTGGGGGGGGGGGGGGCATGACACCCCCAGCCTGCCAAAAGGGAAGCCAGGCAGCGGGCAGCCGGAGCCCCGTGCTCTCCATTCGCATGGACTGCACGACTTTTCCCATAATGAAATATTCACAGGTCACTGGTTCCTTGAGAAATGATGGGGATCAGTCAATTGCTTTTCAGCGAGTAATTTTCTCTGCCTTCAGAGGCCTGCTTGCCGTGTTGACAGTCATTAGCGCGAGAGGAAGGCTGGATCGAAGCACAAACGTGCCACTTGTCACAGGCCGGGCCGCTGTTTAGAATCTGCCTTTCTTCTCCACTTTCCGTTTTTTACACCTCTGCCTCCCTCCTTTTGTTTTTCACCATTCCTTTCATGTTCTTTGTGTCAAACCCCCCCCAACCCACCTCCACTTTCTTTCTCGCTTAATTTCTCTGCCAGCTTTTGTACATTATTTGTTCGTTCTTTAATTTGGGCCTGTTTTCTCTTTCTGAAGTAACATGGCCTCCCTTTCGTCTGTCCGCTCCGCTGTGTTCGTGTTTGTTTGTCACTCCGTGCGTTTCTCCCCCACCATTCACCGATTTCCCCATTCTTCCACTTGCATTCCGTTCGACTGTAATCAAAACTTTTGAAATTGGAAATCAGTTTGTTGGGGGGGGGGGGGGGGGGGGGGGGGGGGGGCGGGGGGGGGGGGGGGGGGGGGGGGGGGGGGGGGGGG
>JABFDZ020000097.1:19802893-19813696 GCA_019775955.2 Pollimyrus isidori
TACCCTTTCATTCCGTTCTACTTTAAACAAAAATTTTTAAATTTGAAAACATTTTTTACCCCCCCCCCCCCCCCCCCATTAACTGTTCAGGTATGAAAAAAGCTGTCAGTCGTTTGAGCATCTTTGCCTGAGACTGCAGTTTAATTTTATGCGTCTCGGTCTGCAAATTCTGAGCGTTGCGATTTACAAATGCTTCCCCGACTGTCCTTTAAAGTATAATTTTGTGAATAAATGATAATTAAACATTTTCCAAGTGTATTTTAAGAACAATTATGCATTTGATTTAAAAAGGGCTTAAGTCAGCAAGTGAGAAGTGAGTAGTTGTGCGTTATGCTCTCATATATTATTTATTTGTGCTGGCCTCTTGTCTCGTCGGCTTTTATGACAAAATAAATATTATTGTTTTTTTCATTATTATTATTATCAATCATTTTATGTGGCTTTGCCAGGAAAGGCCCACATGGGTCACTGCAGCTTTGTATGTATATGATAAGGTTTGCAAAAAGAAGACAAGGAAAAATTGTGTGGGGAAAGTTTAACAAAGCATATTTTTTCTTTATAACTTGGCTTGACCTTTAAGGATATTAACACCTGACATGATGAATTGTCTGCCAAGGAAAGGGGGCCTTTTCTCATTAACCAGCTATGGTCAAAAGAGATAGCTGAGTTTATTCTCTGTAATTTCCTTTTTTAACAGCATAACGTACTATATTAGTATTTTGAATTAAAAAGAGTCCTTCTTTGCAATCCTGCCGCTGTCAGCACTCCTGATCCTGTAGCAAATCCCATTGGTCCAGTGTGATAGACAGCCCCTCTCTCTTTACGACACACTCAATTAAAAATCGACCTTCAACCCCTGGGCACTGCTTAAATGTGCTCCTGACACGTCCTCTCGGCCCGACCAGCTAAGTCACTAGTGCGGGACAAGAGGCAGGCCGTGTCTCCGCTGCGTTCCCCCCGCCCGTGGGTCGGGACCTGCTTACTTTCAGTCCGGGTGCTGTTATTTCGCTTGGAAGGTATTAACCGGGTATCGACATCTGGAAAACAGCCCCTTTTCAAAGAGGTTCCTGCCTCCCCCACCCCACCTCCTACACTGATAAGAACTGACGAGGTTCCGGATCACAAATGGAAAAGAGGCGCAGCAGTCTTGCCCTGCTCCCCCGATAAGCAACGCGGCGGCGCGCCGCCCTCTCGGAATCACCGGCGGTGCCTGTAATCTATAACGTGCGGCTGGGCTCTCATCACGCTCTATGGATAAGGGGTTTTGTTGAGGCTGCCGTGCTTTCACATTAGACTGCGTATCAACTCAACAACAAATTAAAATTAATACCATGTTTTCCCCTTCCTTTCTTTCATCTCTTTGTGTCCGTGACTTATTCATGATCTTCACTATTGAAAGTGCGGTCGTGTGTAGACAGTGGCACTACGAACGTATTTTTTTCGGTCACGGTTTGCATTCACTCACGGAATGTATAGGATCCGGTGCCGAGCCGGTGCGCACTCTCCAGAGAAGCCGTGTGACTCTCATTCCGTCTACAGCGGTCTCCATTAAGTGATGCATTAACTGCTTTCACACCCCCCACTGTTTGCACAGGCAGAGGCGCTAAGCGATCCGATTTTCAGTTTAAACTTCACTCTCTCGGTGATATGGAAACACCGGCATAGGGTGTGATCTCTGCTTTTTGCCAGATTGTTTCGACAGTCATCGGAATCTCCATGGCGCAGAAATTAAACCGACACTGTGTATTCAAAGGTTTTATTTGTTTATATACGACGTGTTAAATCTGTCCGATTTTCGTTTACAGTTATTGGCATGGATTTAACGACGTTATTCCAATTTTCATGTAAATACAGCCTTTGCATCTGATATTAGTCTGTTTTTATACGGTGCATTATTCTCCGTGGTTTAGTTAAATTGTTCCATATGACTGATCATCATCCTTCCGGCTCTGAAACTGTACCCAAATTGTTTAAGTAACATGTTATCTTGCACTCTTCCACAAAATCTTTAAATAAATATGAAAGAAACCTTATTAAAAACCCTAGTACATATCCCGCTAAGTTCTTACACCCTTTAAGAAAACTACAAATTTATCTACACTTTCCAATCCCAAGAAATGCCCTCAGATTGTTCAACTATAACAAACCCCAGCGCGTTTGTGCGATTCATTTTGCGTGTTCAGCATCTGTATTTATTCCCCCGATCAACATCTGACCAGTGACAGTTACTCTCTCGCCGTAATTTATGGTCCCCGGTTCCAACGTCATCAGATGCTGCCCTGCACCGTTTAATTCCCGCTGAAGTCATTACTGCCATTACTGACAATAATGAATTCACATGCATATTAAGGAAGACAGCACCGGGTAAAACAAAACAAGACCAGAAGCTCCACATTTGCTGGGCACATTTTATGGATTCAGTAAGTTATTATCCCTGTCTGTAATTGTAAAAAAGATGGATAAGTCTCATGGCGGTGAACATAATAAAACTCTAAAGGTAATAAATAATAACAGACCTAAATCCAGGAGAAATCGTATTAGCGGTGACAGCAAGTGTTATTCGTGCTGCAATGCAACGCGAGTGATGTTTGAGTAAAAGAAAAAGGGCGTGAAAGCAGTGCGGCAACAGGAAGAGAGGCTAATAATCATATTAGCGGCAGCAACAGTAATGTGACACCGAGCCCCAGCGGCTTCGGACCGCGCGGCCTGGCGTGATGGAGCTCGTGCCCGCGGCTGGCGGCAGGACAGATTAGCGCGCGCCGTCCCGTCGCTCCGGGCTCGCGTCAAGCTCGGTTTCAGAGGACGCGTTGCCACGCAGGCTCAGGCGAATCCGCGTGTGCTTGTAGGCGGCTATGTGTTTTGCTTTGCAGAGAGATTAATAGTGAATGACCACTTCTCCGCATGACCCTGTAAAAACCGGTGTTTCTCAGTACGCTTCTTAAATGATTCATAGGACATTATGCTTAGAAGTTCCATGGAAATGCAGTCACCCCCACCCTCCCAGCCATGCAGAAAAAGGTTGTAGAATGGCCTGGAGACAATTCAGTGAGCAGCGTGGCTGCTCTGGTGATCTTACCCTGTTACCCGAAGTACTCTTCGGGCTATTGATAAAATTAACACATCTGCCTGCAATATTGCGTAACCAATATATTGTGCATTTCTACAAATTGTTTGTTCCATCTTAAGAAAGACATTATGTAATGTAAATAATAATGAAGAGAGAGATGTATTTCTGTATATCTCGATTCTGATATATATAGCGCGCCTGTCAGACCACTGGCAGCTGATTACCCAGCCGTTACACCCACCACCCCACCTCCTATTCCAGAGGGTAAACCTGATGACTGTAGGGTAACATCTTCATCATGTGTGGGTGTGTACTTTCCGAGCAGGAATGTAAAGGAGATGCTTGAAGGGGGAGTGACTGGGGGCACTTTTCAGATCCTCCAAGTCCAAAATCTGTCATTTGCTGTTTTCTGTGCTTAGCTGCAGTACTTTGCCACTTTGAGTGACGTGACACAACTAACTGCCCAAGTACAGCCAGCGCTGGCTTTTGACAATGGCGAATACTGTCATAGCCAGCAGTTCCTGATGTCGGCGACTGCCGTTCCGGGCTGCGTTCACCAGGGGAAAGGTGCTCCTGCTCGCCAAGGTGAGCCGTTGGATGCCGGCCAGCTCGCTGATCTAGCTGCTTCGAGAAAGGAGAAGCGGATCGACAAAGCGGCCCTCTCCATTCCTCCGTTTGGCGTGTATTTTTGTCGTCCAAACCCCTAGATGCGGGCCTATGAAAACAGAGAAAGTTGGGGGAGGCATCCCACAATGCAGTCTGCTAATGCCACTTGATGAGGAGTGAGGAAGAACAAAGTGATTTGCAAGAACAAAGGGACCTATTTTGAATTTAGAATAATCTCTCTCTCCCCCCCCAACCCCCTCCCTTCCTCTCTGGGTACGTTTATATTTACATATGAGTCTGTGAGTCCCTGGGCAGGTGCCTGCTGAGCTTGTCCTGGCTCCCGCAGTAAAGCACGCTGCTGACAGCCTGCATTGAGAACGGCGTGGAAGCGGAAGGGGCCCCTTTATTAAAGCAAAGGAAACAAATCCAGTTTAGATGTGGTGGGTGCCACGTTGGGGGTGGGGGTCTAGTGTGTGCGACGTCGGGAGTGCCGTTAGGGTGCTAGTATCTGTGGAATGAGGGCCGGACAGTGTGGTTAATGTGGAGAAAAGCCATCTTTCAGAATGTTTAAAATAATTACAGGCAGGTCGGAAGGCTTCTAACAGAATGGAAGTGTCACTCTGGGAAATTGTATTTTTATTTACTGTGTCAGGTCTTTCTCTCTCCCTCACCCGCTCGCTCTCTCTCTCTCCCCCTCTCTATCTTTCTCTCCCCCTCCACCACGTTGGAGAGAGTGACTCGAGTGTAGTGGGGTGCCGACTCACTTTGGTGTGGATCCTGTTTCACCCGCTGTCACCCTGGAGAGGGTCTGAACTGTGAGGCTAGACAAGCACGATGTGTGTGTGTGTGTGTGGCTCAGGTTTATATTACATTGTGGGGACCAAATGTCCCCCACAATGTGATAAAAACCTGTTGTTTTGACATTGTGGGGACCATTTTCCAGGTCCCCACAAACATCTGTGACTGCGATCCAAAAACTAAAAATTCCGAAAATCTCGTTCATACATGTTTGCTTTGCTGGCCATATTTCCTGTTTGTATGCACATCAGTTTATTTCTGCCTCTGCATGTGGGCAGTTGGGCAGCTTGAAGAAGCCCAGCGTAAAAATTAAGCGTCTGACAAACCAATTGCTATGAGGCTCCAGGGCTGTGGGACATTAGCAGCCCCCCCACCTCACCCCACCCCCACCCACTACCTCCTCCCAGTCATTGATTATCGCAGATTGCTCTGGTTGACGGCGTGTAACCCAGGTGCATGTCTCAGATCCAATTAAAGCGATTTAATTGGATCATTTAATTGTCCTCCGGTAGATGTTATTGCATTTTCTTTTTTCATTTTTACATACTTTAAGTTGAGCGGAGCAGATTTGTTTTCTGCGCGGCGGGAAATACAGCAGAGATGGCGGCGGTCACGTGACAGCTCCTTGCCGCAAACCACGCTTTATCGCGCGTGAAACAATGAGCGCGCTGAGCTCTAAAGGGCGCAAGTTGCTGCTGGAATGTTCTAGAAAGATGGCGCCGGTTAACGGAAGGGAGGACACGTGGGGGTCAGCAGTCATTCCATTGCTCCTGTCTGCATGCGATCTGGCCCCGGGGGCTCGGTCAGTGAGCGGCTGTGACTACAGCGAGAGCAGGAGACACTAATGAATAATTCAGTGTTGTTATCACTCCTAAATGGCCTCTTTCACAATGAAACAGTCTTAAGCGTGAAAGATTTAGCAGGTCGTCTCCATTAAAGGGCTCGCTTGGCCTTGCCAATGACTCCACTGCCTCTTTGGTCCCTTTATTACGGGAAAAACAGCATATCTGTGCTCAGGGCCACCCACACACAGCGAGGCGATGTCTGCAGGCGGGAATGCGCAGCCTGGCCATTTTCTGCTTGGCAGCTGAGTGCATTTTGCAAGCCGATACTTTATACGGTTATTTACATGGAAACATCCGGGGGGGGGGGGCAATAATAAATTCCACAGTCAGGGGGCGCTAGCACGGCCACTGTTCTTGGTGTTTTTGGTTGAGTTTTGGGAGATAGGAACCCACATCTATCCTGTCCCGGTGTACCCCCCCCCCCCCCGCCACCTTTCCAGCCACACCCTGCCTCGCACCTGCACTGGGCATCGATCTCACCTCCACTCCCAGAAGCCCCGCATCCGTTTCACTTGACACCAAGACAGCTACCGTTAGTGACCCATCCCTGTCACTGGGCCTGAGCCACTCTGCCATCGCTTCTTGCCCTGGTTTGATTAACAGTCGGCGATTACATTGCTCGTTTACACCTCCTGCTTTTTTCCGGCCCCTGATACCGCCCCCCCCCCCAGCTTCCCTGGGACTTTAAATGCTGCACGTGTTTGTTTGTGTGGCCCCTCTCATTAGTGAGGCAGGAACCACGGGCCATTAATATCGATAATATCTTTTTTCCTCCATCGGAATTTCAGAGAGAGAGAAAAAGGGAAGAAGAGGACAAAAAACACACACACACACACACTAACACACACACACACACTTCCCCACTACAGTCAATTAAGCGTTTGGGGGGAGATGGAGTGTGATAGATCAATGTTATCTTTCAGATCTTAATAACTGGAATTAACTGCAGATTAGATGTGGCCCCGTGCGGCCGGGAGCCGCTGATGTGGTCGCCGGGCGGCCTGAGATACGAATCGGGAGGCCAGTAGGACCCTGTCGCATGCAGCGGGGAGGGGGGCGCTGGAGCCAGCAGGATGGACGGGATGAGAGAGTCTCCCCCCGCCTGTCGCGTGTCACCGCCTTTGTGACGAGCCCTGATTGAATCCGGCACGGAGGCTGATTTACATGTGTTTGCCATTGTTACCGGGGTTACTGAATATCATGTAGCAGCCCTGGTGGGAGCCGCAGCCGGCCGGACCCCAGACACGCCGCCAATCACAAGCAGCTCCCCTCCAGCGCCCACTATCCTCGACTCCCTCTACATTCCCATCTCTCCTCCCTCCCACTCTTCCTGCTCCATCCTTATCTGAGACCCTTTTTCGATGGATGGCAGCGGCAGCCCAGCCGAGCGGCCAGGGGTTTGCGGGTTCGAGCCCGGCGTCCAGCCCCCCGAGCGGGCGGCGATCGGGTGATCGCTGTTCGTGATCACTGCTTGCTGAGCTGTTAAATTAGATTCCCCCGTATTTCCATCAGCACCGGCTGTCCCAACAGAATGGAACCCAAAGCTGGCCAATCAGATTTGGAGAAGAGGGTTAATGTCTGTGAGCCTCCTGCAGGAAGAGGGGCTCTGTGTGTGTGTGTGTGTGTGTGTGTGTGTGCATGTACGCGCATGTGTGTGTGCGTGTGCACGTGTTCTTTTTTTTGAGGGACACATCTTAACGTCTCATTATGTCTTGTGGGGACGCCTCATGAAATTGTTGTCAGGTGAAATTAATCAAAATATTGTATTTCCACAACAGAACAACAAGTGCTGCCTGCAAGCTGAAAACAGTGCAGTGTCTGCGCGGTGATACAGTGACATGGGGGCTGGGTGGGGGGTGCTCGTGTGGATGGGGTCCGGCTCCAGCGAGACCAGCTTTGCAGCTGAAGGCGGGGAACTCATTCCCTCCTTTTCTTCTTCTTGACTGGTACAGTTAGAATTTGAATGTTTTGTAGGAGATTTCACTTTGCATCATCCATCTCTCAGAGCCACTTATCCAGGGTTGTGGTTTTATAGTGGGGCGTGAGGCAGGGAGCAGCCTGGTGGGGGCGCCGCTCAATGCCTTTGGGCTATGGGGGGAAGCAAGAGTGTCTGATGGAGATGAGCACAATAATGGAGACGTGAACCCCACACACACAGCAAGGTGGGGTTCAATCCCCAAAGCCTGGAGGTGAGCTGCAGAAGTTACCACTCAGCCACTGGGTCACCCTTCCTATAAAATACGGCCTCTTCCCTGGTTATGATGGGGTTACATTCAGAAAAGGCTAAGGCGAAAATATCGTAATGCGAAAATGCATTTTAATACAACATAACAAAAATCAAAGCCTAGCCAGGCCTCCTTTAAACATGCAGTTGGGAAAAATCATTAACACAAAGCCTATTTCATAATAACGTGTTTGAATATCTTTAATTTATTGAATAATGTACTGAAAAACATATCAAAAATATCATAAAACCCATCATAAAGTCGAAGTATCATAACATGGATCGTCGTAACCCATGGAGCATTTCAGTATGTGATTGAGAAATCGTTAACGAGCCAAGTGGCATGCGGGTTCAGGATGTGACAACAAGGATCCGGTTCAAGCATCCTACCCAGCCCCGGTCCGCAGTGACCCGCAGACGACCCATGTTTTTTTCTCCCTCCCAGCTCCCTGTCTGCGGGTCCCTGTGGACCGGGTTGTGATACCCTGGCAAATTCCAGGGGCCCTTAACAGGGGACCTAAATGTATAAAATGATACACAAAATTGGGCTGGGTGGGGCGGAGTCACAATGGTAGGGGGACCCAGAATTTCTAGGTACACCCAGACCTTATTGACACGTCAGTGTTGCAGAGGCCTGTAAAACACGGGCTGGCCATTAGATCCTGAAAAACCAAGCCTGTCCTCTCACCTACAGCCCTGCTTGTTATGATAGAGGAACAATGCAAAATGTGGCAATTATAGCAAACCATTCCTAATGCATTCAGAAATAAGTAGGGAAAGTGAGTTTAAAGTTTATGAAGACTTGATTGGCTCTGTCAAGCTGTGAATGCAATCACAGGGAGCACGGCATCACCCCTTGGTTTTGACTGTTACTAACGCTTTTATTGGATTTTTCAATTAGAGGGCAATTAGTGTACACTGTTGATGAACAGGCTGGCATAATTGGTGCCAGATACAAATACACATTTATGCAGCATGCAAATTAAAACCGCCAATTAGCAGCTCTTTCAACAGGGATTTTTTTTATTTTTAATTTTTTTACTAATTCCGTGACTGTATTATGGCTTTCAAACGGAGTGTATTTTACAGGGGATTTGGACTTAGGGAAGCGGATGGTGTTTCTGGGATTTCAGACAAACTGCTTCTTGAAGATTGCTGGGTCGGCGTTTCAGAGGCGTCCCACACAAAGAGGTTTGGGATATCACAGGCGCTCACACCGTAGCCCGACAGAGCGGCCCACCCACGCATCACCCCTGGGGTCGCTTTTACATAAGCGAGGGGACGCGAGGCGAAAGATGCTGGGGCAAAATGGTGTCGGACCAAATGTAGCTCCGGGCCTAGTGTAATGATAAGGGGTTTGTTACATTAGCGGTGGTGAATAACAGACATCCATCTATCTGGTAACGGGTCATTGGGTCGGGGGGCTGGAGTGGGAACCTAGAGGTCACAAGGGAAAGACCCCCAGGATAGGATGCCCGTAAGTGGATGTTGTTGCAGCACAGTGCGATACCAGAATTTCCAGGGCCGGGAACGGGACCGTCGGCCCCAGCGCTGTGGGCCCGCCCGCTCAGCCGCCTTGCCTTCCCGGTTACCCAACACTGTCATGCCAGAAATGGGAAGGGAAAGGCAGTGGGAGTTTGGCCACATAAATAAAGCAGCGCTGATAATTCTGCCGGGCTGTTTGAGGCTATAAATTGGCGTGTGAGGCAGGGCCAGCCGCTGCTCAGGTGCCTGGAACTCCATTCCTCCGGCTGTCAGCTGGGCGCGGATTAATCGGCACCGCGACGTGGCCGTTAGCGCCAAGGTGGGCAGAGTTATAGATGGGCGCGCCCGTCCCGCCACCGGTGGGGAATGGGCGCGCTGGCGGAGCGGGACAGCCTAATGGCCCCTGAATAAAATAATATTCCGTGCGACAAGCAGACCGACAGCCCTAATTAATAAAAGTTATTAAAAACTGCTGTCAGGGGACAGGATGAATTAGACGGGGGAGAGTTATGAAGCTGCTCAGGTGGGGGTTGCCATGCCGATGGGGGCTTTTATTTGGGAGGGGGGGGGTTCTGTGAGAGAATGTGCGGGAGGTATTTTTGTTTTGGGTTATTATTTTTCCCCCCCCGTCAGCGCCGCGAGTGAGGTGTGACTTTCCTGAGACTCGCTGAAATATGAATATTGCTGAGGTGGGGTGACCCAAACGGGCCGTTCTGAGGAATCGCCCGTCCCTTACTGGTGACCGGGTGGGGAGGGGGGGCAAGCTGGTCTCGGGGAATCGCGGTCCCACCGCCCGCCTGTTTCCTTTGCGCTTCATGGAACTGATTAGAAAGACGTACCTGAAATGGCGCCACCTGCTGGAGACCCGTGGAGACGCTAAGGCAGGAGGACTGGGGCCGCCTCATGGTGCCTGACGGCTCCTGTTTTGGGCCCTGGAATGATCACTTTTTGCCTCAGTGCAAAGTTCCCAGTAACTGTGCCCCCATTTAATCCTACATGTCACCTTAAAGTCATGCGTCGTCATGACATAAAGCCTCTACGGGCAGCCCGCTGCCGCTAATTCCCTTTAAATGGTTCCGTAATTGGCAGGGAATCGTTAGCATGAGGATGCGCTTCATCGTTAGCAGGGGAGTGAACCCCCCCCCCCAGCTGGCCAGGGGAGGGTGCTGTGGGGTTATAATTAGCACACGCCAGCCAAGGAGCGGAATTTCGGAAACGGGGGAATCGTGTGATTTGTCTAATTGAAGCAGATTCGGCCCGGCCGCTGGTGTACTTGTTTACTAACAGAATGTTTGCCGTGTCTCAGCGAGCATCGCTGGCCATTCTCCCGGGCCGGGCCCGGCTGTTCTCCTCGGCCCGGCCCGTCTGATGTTTGCACCGCACATCAATATTAATGATAAAAATATGATACGGTTTTCGGCCGTATTTATGTGCCGGATGGTGCTGTCTCATTCCTCCTACATTCGGCACTCCGCACTCTGCCATCAAGTTGCCTGACATTTCCTGTCCTGCTCCCTACCCCCCTACCCCCCCCCCACGCACACCATCCCCTGCCCCTGTTTTTCTCTTTTTTCATATCAGGGCTATAAAAGCAAAATGACCGACTTGTGTGAAAGTGGCATCTCTATGGAAAAGGACCTTCCCTCTCTCCCCCCCCCCCCAAACAAAACCACCCACCCAAAGATAGAGCAGTAAATAGGCAATGCCTCCAGTCAGGGGGGGGGGGGGCAAAAACACAGCAAAAAAAACCGGAAAAAAGAAAGTAAAAACAAAAGTGG
>JABFDZ020000097.1:19876994-19887345 GCA_019775955.2 Pollimyrus isidori
TGTGTGTGTGACTGGTGTGTGAGTGTGCCCTGTGATGGGCTGGCCCCCCATCCAGGGTTGTTCCCTGCCTCGTGCCCTTTGCTTCAGGGATAGGCTCCGGACCCCCCGCGACCCAGTAAGGATAAGCGGTTTGGAGGATGGATGGAAATTAATTCACCATTTAGCCTTTGTGGTTTGTTATTAGGCTAATGTTAATGCATAAGAAAGACTAATGTTATGATCAGAAAAAACATTACAATAAGTGAAACCTATAGGGGCAACTTGAAAAACTATCTAGCAAATAATAATTTGAATTTTAGTGGTATTGATTCTGCATTGTACAATTTCATATTAATGGACATTTTTAGAAAATTCATCTGGTAGCCCAGATTCTGTTATGGTAAACATAGATTAGATTTTATTCACAGACACATTATGAGGAAAAGGAAAGATGGAGACATCAGACACTTTTTTGGTGGTAACAAAAGAGTAAGTAGGAAATATTAGTGTTAAGAGCTACAGAACATTACACTAAAAGTATGGGTTTTTATTTTTCAAACTGTTAGTGTGTATGAAGGAAAATGGTGGTCAGCAGAATGCAGGAGAGGCACAGGAGCAGGCAGCAGGGAAATGGCAGGATGAAAACATTTTGTGTGCAGGACCAAGCGGTGAGTTAGAAATTAAGCTGTACTTTAAGATCTACTGTATCATCAAAACAAATATTAGCTTAATAGGTAAATATTTATTTATGAAGGCTGTTGGAGCTGGGGGGACTGAGAGGGCAGGAATAACACCAGACTGCTGGACCAGACCAGGCTGTTTGTAAATTGTTTTTACGCCTCCCTCCTTGTGGAGTAAGTTGTCCATGAAGTCCGCTCCACCTGTTGGACCCCCATGTTTTATCTTGGGTGTGCCTCCCAATCTGCCACACCTATTATCCGTCAATCTTATCTCTTGTTCTTGCCCTCCTGTTGATCTTTCACAGCTACCTTGTGTTTTCTCCTCATTAGGCTTTTTTATAAGCATGTTTCCATTCAGTATCCCTTGTCAATTCATTATTGCCTGTTCACGTTTTCTACTGCCTGATAAAGCCAATAAAACATACCCAAGATGGATTACTCCAGAATGGCCTGCCCTCTGGGTCATTTCTTACTTTGTTGGACATGACACAATGAACCCATTGAATGACCCCACAGCTGCTCCTATAATCCCCCCGAGACCTTCAGTGGGATTTGCTCCATCCGATCCAGCCCAGAGACTGCTAGTCCTGCTTCCCAACCTTACTCCACGGACAAGCTCCAGGAGACCAGGTCCTGCCAAGGGGGCCAGCTGCTCCCGGAGTCCAAGTCATACTTCCTCCAAATGGTGGAGCTGGATGACGAGATTGTTGTCTTTCCACATTTTGTTAGTGAGCTTCTAGAACCTGTAGCCGCAGTGATCCCCGCTTCCCCAAAGCATGAAGTCACGCTGATCACCACCTGCTCACTGTCTGAAGCTTCTTTGTCTTCCTATATCCCCACTCCCAAATATTTTGACCTTCTGGAGCTACACCGGGATCTGCTTTTGCAGGAATTTCTTTGTTCGACTAGATAGGTGACGTACTACCAACCATGTCGCCTACCTCAGGTGCTGAGGTAATGGGGAGCATTTGAAAGAAGCTCCTGCAATGCAGTTGCTGGTGGCCATCACTGTGGCCTGTCGCCTGCTAGCCTATTCGGCAATGACAATTGCTTTGTCAGTTTCTGCCTGCTCACATGCAGTCGTCACCTCATGGGCTCCTGGTTGCTCACTTACGTCTACCTCGTCGGCCTCCATTGGTCCTTCTGAGGCCAGGGGCCTTGCCTCGGCCTTTTGGGAAGAGGTCACCAGGGAAGGGTTGTGGCAGGGCCCAAGGAGAAGAGAGCTACTCCATCTCTGGAACCACAATCCCAAGCAAGCCTTGCTCCATATGGGACTCATGTCACATGCCCCTCACAAAAAGGCTGGGGTTCAACTTGACATCAGCAGTGTCGTTACAAACTGGTGGCTTTCATTTATCTGCTATTAGACAGCCCAGTATTTCAGGCCCACCTGCTTCGGGCTCCCTGGTAGATACTAGCTTTGGGCTCAAGCCGCTGGCTGAAAACTGGCTAGAGGAGGACATTCCCCCCTGAGGACCTTGAATGGGACCCCAGAGAGTAGTACTGGGCGGTATAAATGATATAAACAATATGCGATATAAATTTGGCCAACGGGAGAGATTTTCATTGTACCGTCCTACCGCGGAAATTTCCCCTCTTTGCCCGCAAATATGACATACTGTAATGAAGTTGTGTCAAATAAATAATTAATTTGTATGAAAATTGTTTATATGATAATTGATTTTTGCAGCACCCGACAGCACAGGTCCTTCACAGGTCAGATTTTGACAAACCGCACCTGCCCATACCCGTCATACTTAAACCCGTATCCGAACCGTTATCCAACAGAAATAGAATAAAATTCTGCACCCAATCCGGTATACATAAATACAGACACCCGACCCGCACCCAATTGAAAATCAGATAAAAAATTAAAGACAAAGGTTTATTGGCACAACAAACGACCAGTGACATGTGCAACATCAGTTGAAAAGGCAGCCAAATGTAAATTATGCTTTGGCTCTCTGCAGAGGCGGAAGCAATTTCTCTCCCTCTCCCTCCCTTTACCTTCCTTGCTTGCTACTCTCGTCTCATCCAATCTACTGTTGAAGATTGAAGAAGACGATGAGATGACAGCCGCTCAAAGCCCCACAAGGCTGGCCAAGATGATTGACGTAGTTGGCAGAACTGTTGGAACTCAGACTATGGCTATAATATAAGATAAAACCAGTGTGTTACGTTGGTCGGCTGCAGGCGAACGGGGAAGCAGGCAAAAGAGTTGTGGATATGGGTAGACAGGGTTTTATTCAGGGCAGGCGGAACACAGCAATACACACCAACAAATGTCAATGACAGATCTGGGGGAAACTTACTCAGACGTGGACTAAATACAGGGGAAAAGCTATGAGTACAGGATACAGGTAAGAACAATCAGGAATAAACACAAGGTAATGAGGTGGGCGTGGCACACTTGAGGATTGGACGGAGCTGGACGTGACAGATTTCTCCCCAAAGGCGCACACACCGGCCTAGAGTGGGACCCACCAAGCCATAGGAGCTCCCACATTGTGGGACTTCCGCCCAACACCATTCTCCAGAGGCTCCTCTTTGACCTCATTCCCCTCTGTGCCTCTGTTTTTGTTTTTGTGTGCGGTGTAGTCCATGTTATCTTGTATTTCTGCCTGTGCCCTGTTGTGGTCTTTGTCTTGGTTATTTTTTAAACTTTAATCCTGCCCTGGCAGGTACCCAATCTCTCACACCTTAGTACCCAATCTCTCACTTAGTTGAACCTGGTGTTGATGTTCGTTTTGCTTGGTCTTGTTCCAGTTCCAAGTTCTGCTTTGTGTCCCCAGGTCCTCCATCTTGAGAGCCTGTTCATCTGGTGTACAACTATGTCCTATTCATCGAGTCCAGCCCTGCATTCTGGCCCTCAGGTTCCCGTTCTCTGGGTCCTCTCCCTGGTCAGTTCTGCATGTCCAGAGGATATGTCTTCGGGAGCAGGAGGGGGAGGGGGAGGGGGCACGTCCAGCTTGCTCTGTCTCTCTGATCCCTGTGTTTTCCTTTAGGTATGATTCCAAATCAGCTATTGTCAGTCTTACCTATTGTTCCTGCCCTCCTGTTGATTGTTTACAGCTGCTTTGTGTTTTCTCCTTGTTAGCCTTATTTATAAGAATCTTTCAACTCAGTATCCCTTTTCTGTTCATTGTTACCATTGTTACGTTTGCTGTCTGCCTGACATCTATACTGGATTATCCTTGCACAGCCTGCATTCTGGGTCATTCCTTATATTGCTGGATGTGACAAAATGACTTACGAAAGCAACCTTTATTCAGACTTGAGGATAAACCAAAACTACTCAGTACCCTATGGCTAAATTAAGGATGAAATCCAGATGGGTTCCTGGTCAGAAATTCCTCACTGAGTTGCTAACTATCCTTTTGTGTCCAGTGTTAAGTTACTTGCCATTAACTCGTGATGCAAGCTTATCCCTTAGGTGCACGTCACAGACTGGAACATGAACTGCTGGGGATTTTCATAATTATTAAACAGTGTATTTATGAAAAAAATGACCTACAAATAATTTAATGTGAATTTCTAAAGGTATATTAATAAAGCCTACATACATTTGTTTTTTTAAACAAAAGATTCTGAAAGCAAAACTTGACTTCCATCAAGTTTGAAGCCCCCTTTGTTCAAATGTCTTCTGCAGTGCACGGCTCTTGGGAAAAATGCTGGATGTATAGGTTGAGTCTGAGTAAACGGTGGGGTACCATCCCCCTCACTCACACCACCTCCTGCCCTGCTTGCTTTGCTTTCCTGTCTTTCCTCTATGAGGCCCCAGCTTGCAACTTGAGTCTGGAGGATGACTCGGCCGGAGCAGACATGTCACCAGGATCATGTTGGGTTATGTGATTGACCCTTAGGGAGCCACTTATCTCCTGAGCATGTGTTAGATGTTTTCCATGCATGATCTTTCTATGTCTTGTGCAGCAGCCTAAGCTCCCCCGATCAGGCCCTCTCACTGCCACACAGCGACTCACATCCTGAACTTCTGTGTTCACTGCTCTCTACTACAAACTCCAGAGCAGCACAGCTAATGGAAAAAGGCTGCAAGGTTAATAACCTCCTTTAGCAGAAGCTGGTGCTGATCTATTGGAAGATGATTCCATTAATTTCCTGGTTGCTTTTTAAAAATGAATGGCTAAGGGCTTACATAGCAATCTGACACTGCTCACAGATACTTGTAATGTACAGTATGGTAAATATCTCAGACCCCACTTCCTGAATGAATGCTTCTAGAATTAAATCAATAAAAGAAAGTAGTTTATGTATGCTTATGATATAAGAATCAACAGATTTAATAAGACTGATTCTATATAACTATGTTCCATGAAAGACTTATCAAACAATTATTTTTTCAGTTGTATACATGGGCAATTTGAGGGTGCATGGCTATTTATACATCAAACATGTCCCTGTGTGTGTGTTTGCTTGCATCCCTGTATTTGTCTTTTTTTGAGTCCCTGTATGTGTCCCTTTGCCTCCTTCTATGTGTCCCTCTGTGTGTCCTTGTGTATGTTCTCGTGTGTGTTCCTGTGTGTCCTTATGTGTCCCCTTGTGTGTCCTTGTGTATGTTCTTCTGTGTGTTCCTGTGTGTCCTTATGTGTCCCTATGTGTGTGTGCCGATGTTTGCCCTTGTGTGCATCTGTGTGTGTGTGTCCTCTTTGTATCCTTTTGGGTGTCCTACGGTGTGTCCATTTGTGTGTCCCTCTGGCTGTTTGTCTGTGTGTTACTATATGTGTGAATGCATTTTCATTACATTTGGCAAATATTCAGTACCTAAAGTTGTAAGCATATGATACTAAATGGTAATATTGTCACCAAATACATCCAGAATTGCTCCTTGTATTTTCCTTGGTTTACACAGTTTCAATTCATAGACACACCAGTTAGTTGAGACAGTGAGCCTAAATGTGCCTTAGCACCTGCAGGCATGCCCCTCCTTGCACTCAGAAGCTTCCAGAATGGGCTTTGCATCACCAACACTATATCCACACTATGTCTCTCACTATTATGCAAAAGGCTGTCACAGTGTGGTGAGGCAAGGCAGGGTTCAGGGAAAAATAAAAACTGTTATAAAGACAAAAATAAAGTTGTTTATTGAGCCCAAAAAGTAAAGTAAACAGACTATGAGGGGATGAAACTAGGCAGGGAAAAACTAGGGAGAGACACGGGGCACTGGGTAAATGAAGAGGACACAAGCAGTCAGCAACATAACATTATATTAACCAGACTGGGGTGATCAGGACAAGGATATACTATATACACCACAGATGAGGGAGCAGACAAGAGGCACCTGGGATTATTCACACCAAAGCTGAATTGAGAGGCAGGGTTAAATAAGGAAGAGGTGTGGCTCATTAGCACCACACCGCGGAGAACACAGGGAAAAAGGCATGTGGGGCATGAAAAATGCTTTCCTGATGTTTTTATTTTTAGGGATTACCACTGATTCACCCACCCCCATCCCCTGCCCCCCAAAGGGCAAACTTTACTGCCAGTGGCACTTAAGTACCACATAAAGCACCATACACAGTGTGTGCTGTGCACCATCCAAGACAAGGTGAAATTGTGAAGGGCGTGTGACCTTGCCTCTGGTTCCACGTGGACTTGCATGACCAGCACTGATGCCATTTTTGCACTTTTTCTTACATCCACATTGTTAAGCCATGGCAGCAAGCAAGATGTGTGTGAATTTGAATTTGGTGATCAATGATCATTGTTGACACCACAGCACACAGTGCACAACAACCAAATGTGTCCTCTGCATTTAACTCATGTGTGACACTGTGACATAGCAGGGGGCAGCTAATTCAGCGCCCGCGGAGCAGTGCTAGGGGGCAGTACCTTGTTGCTGCTGCTGAATTCTGTTTACACTGACTAAGGAGCTTTGACCTTGTATTGACTGCGGAAATACAATAAAAATACATTTCTTTCGTTCATGGATAGTTGTGAATTCAGATAAGCAGTGACTTTGTAAATGACAAAACCTCACTTTTTCTAATTTTGATCACTTTACTAAAAAGTCGTCTTTATAAATATCTCCAAACTGTAGTTAACCAGGTTACTCTTTTACCATTTTTCACTACCTTTCTGAGACTTTTGCAAGTATAAGACTACAAAGCAATTTTGTTTTGCTTATTATGTTTCTCAAAATACATGTCATAAAATAGCTTAAAATAATATGGATTGTATTTGCTGAAAGGAAGATTTACGTACGTTTGTCACAATGATATACATAATATGTAATTTTATGTAATTTTGCATTAAAACACTCATATAATTCTCATAAATAATGCAACTCACAGTATGTGTTCTCTGTTCATTCAAATTTGGAGTGACGCTGCGATAAAAAATTAAAAATTAAAAGCAGGGTGGTGGTACATTTCCTGAAAGCATAGTTGCTAATTACTTACACATTTGGAACCATGCAGCTAAATGGTTTCAACTATCACTAACAGGAGCTTTTGAGAAATGTTCCCACAGCTCAGCAGTAAAATATGAATATATTTTATGAATTGCCAAAATTAATATGCCAAAGAGTTGGGAGTGAGTCACCTATGTTTCTCGTGGAAACAATTTTTTCATTTTTTTTTTTGCGGAGACACAAAAATAATTAATAATAATAACACAATTAATAATCAATAACACAATTAATAATCAAGCAAAGTATTATCTGTTGTCAAATTCAAAATAATTTTATCTGCCCCCAAGGGACACATTTATAAATGTTAATTTATAAATGTTACTCGATGAACGTTTGTATAAAAGCAATAACATGCTTGAAGTCATGCCAAGGGTAAATCTTTGGTTTGAACATTGGGGGGGGGGGGTTAGGTCTCCACCCACTTTGGGGAATTCATGATTATTGTGGGGTTACAACCCCCCCCATCTCCCCTGTAATTTATGCCCATTTACACCTATGAGTAAATCACAGCCATGATATATTGAAGTACAACTGCGCGCCGTCTCGTACGTCATTGTTTAAATAAAGGCAGTCACAAAGGGAGGCAAGTGACTGGGCCCAGATATACTCACAAACTGTATTGTTCAGTGATGTGTGCTGAGCAACTGTTGATGGACCTGACAGCGGGAGCATAGGTTAGGTCAAGAATGACAGACCTCATCTTTTTAGTTTGCCATGCAGGGACATGGTAGTGTGATGTGTTGGGCTGGAATAATTGGTGGTGTGGTTGGCCATTGGGGAGCTCCTGAAGATGTACATTTGACTGCAGATGATAATGCTCCATCACATGCTGCCAGGAAGGCAGAAGAGTAGTTAATGAAACTGGGCTTCAACAATGGCAGGAAACCCTGTTAATGACACTTTGTCTGAGGCCTTAATGTGCTCTACAGGATCACCCCAGGGCTGCGTTTTGTCACCTTTATTATTTGTGTCTACACCAATTACTGTCAGAGTGTGTTTGAGTCAGGGTATACAATCAGGTTTGCTGATGATTCTGTGATTGTTAGTTTCCTGCAGGATCATAAGGTCGGGCATGGTTCAATTCTGAACAATTTTATCAAGTGGTATGGAGATTTAAACTTGCAACTTGTCTCTAAGACAAAAGATATGCTAATTGATTTTCATCTAAATATTTCTGCAACAAAGCCAACATTTAACAGTGGCATACCTATAGAGACAGTAAGCCAACATACAGTAAATACATTGCGCAACAAACTTAAAGGAACACTTTTTAGTCAGAGTATAGCATCTAATCAGTTCAATTTCTGGGATACTGATCTGGAGAGCGTTTCTAGCAACCATACCTAGAATAATTATAATAAATCATTATCCCTTATATGTGTACATGTGTGTATTTGTAACCCTATGCAGACCATTGGGTATTGTGCAGTTTCTTCATTATACAAATAACTTAAGAGGGACAACAGTCACCTTAGAAAAAAGTACAGCATTTTGATGAAGTCTATGGAAGAGTAGAATGACACTACAGTGGGTCAGATACAAATCCATGCCTTGTACTCGGGAAATTACGTCTGTGATGTTTGGATATTACACGCACCTGTGTATTCCAGTCAGCCACTAACATTCTGTAAGCGACAATGTCGGATCAGGAATTTGTAAGTGGTCGTAGTGTGACTGAAACACAATGAACTGCAATCAACGTAATTACAGATGGAACGACTTTCACAAAATGCAGTGTCATAGCTAAAAGTTCTGTTTACCACTCCAAGAATCGTTGCAATATTTTGGCGCGATTCCTAATTATTATATATTTTACACAGTTTTCCTGTTTTTGTACGTGACCAGCTGTGAAAGTACTTTGTTAGTTGTTCCGCACGACTTGCCATGAGTCTGACCAATCAGTGTTGGAACCACTGTAGTTCAAGTAGTCAGTTAAGTAGCAGAGAGGGTTGTTAATCAGTTTCAACTGCTTTGGTGTTAATGAAATTAGAAACAGGTGCGCTAGAGGGGCAACAATGAGATGACCCCCAAAAACAGGAATGGTTTAACAGGCAGAGGCCACTGACATCTTTCTCTCCTCATGTTTTCTGACAATTTTTTCCACTAGTTTTGCATTTGGCTACAGTCAGTGTCACTACTGGTAGCATGAGGTGATACCTGGACCCTACAGAGGTTACACAGGTAGGACAACCCCTCCAGGATGGTGCATCAATGGGTACCATTGCCAGAAGTTTTGCTGTGTCTTCCAGCACATTCTCAAGGGTATGGAGGAGAATCCAGGACACAGGCAGTTACTCTAGGAGAGATGGACAGGGACGTAGAAGGTCCTTAACCCATCAGCAGGACTGTGATCCTCCTGTAAGGAGGAACAGGATGAACACTGCCAGAGCCCTACAAAATGACCTCCAGCAGGCCACTGGTGTGAATGTGTCTGAAACAGTCAGAAACAAACTTTATGAGGGTGGCCTGAGGTGAGTCCTCTAGTGAGTCCTGTGCTCACTGCCCGATACTTTGGAGCTCGACTGACATTTCCCATAGAATACCAGAATTAAATGAATTTTTGGCAAAATAGACTAGTTGTAGCATCATTTTTTACTTTGATTTTCAGGGTGTCTTTGAATTCAACCTTCTTCAGTTGATAACTTTCTTTTCCATCAAACGATGTGGCATCCTTTCATTCCTAACACATTAACCAGTCCCTATCAGTATAGATATCCAGAATGATTTGTTCCCCATTGAGATCTGATGTGTTTTCAAGGTGTTCCTTTAATTTTATTGAGCAGTGTACTTGGGCACCATGCTCAATAACAAAATGACTTTTGATTCCAATATGGACTTGATCTGTAAAAAGGCCAACCAGAGATTGTTTTGTCTGAGAAAACAGGGGTTTTAATGCAGATAGATTACTCTTGAAAATGTTTTATTCCTCTTTTATTGAGTCAATTTTAACTTTAGCAATGATTTGTTGGTTTTGGAACCTCAGCATGATGAACAAAAATAGGTCAAGGAAGATTGTTAAATTTTGCCAAAAGACTATTGGCACTAACTTGAATACTCTTGACCATGTGTATCATTGGAGGGCAAAGGTCATTATGACAGATACTGAACACCCTCTTCACTCAGGCTCCTACCTCCAGCCATCAGGGAGGAGGTACACTTTTTCTGGCGTAAACAGAATGAGAACATGTATCCATCATGCCTTGTTACCACTGTGCAGGCTGGTGGAGGTGGTGTAATGGTGTGGGGGATGTTTTCTTGGCACACT
>JABFDZ020000097.1:19890801-19905988 GCA_019775955.2 Pollimyrus isidori
ACACCTCGTTCTAATATCTCAAAGACCATAAGAGAATTTTTCAAGTTTTGACTTTAAGAATATAAACATAGTTGATTAATATTAAATACTGTACAGTATTTAATACAGTATTAAATTCCAAATTTGCTCCCTACCGGAAACCACTTCCACTGAGTTGGGTTTGGTCACCAAGCGAACTTCACCTGAAGACCCATCCACAACATGAAAATAAGCGTAACTTCACACATCTCTTGTGTGCAGTTTCTCGATGGTGGACCAGGCTACCCATCCACATCTGAACACTCTCAACCTTCAAGAATCACTTGAAGATCCATCTTTTCCAGGAACAGTTCATCCAGCAACTGACCTGCTCTATTCACATCTACCATGTCTTGTTTATGGTCTATTGTCAATACTGGATGCTCTTCTATTTTTGTTCTCAGTTCATAGAAACCTAGTCCTCATAGTGTCTTTGAGCTGAATAGTTCTGGATTTTGCAAGGTTTTGTAATGAATTGCTCCAATTCTAGCTAGCACTTGCTACTGGTCACTCCTTGGAGTGAAGCCTAGTTGCACTTTTACCTAGTTGGTTCTATGACAACTGTTTGCTTGAGAGGTATCAGAGATCTGTCACATCTGCATGTCGCTTTGGACAAAAGTGTCAACTAAATAGCTAAATGCAAATGTACATATATCGACTTTTTACACTGTTGCCTTTGACTGTGGCTTCTTTTGTGGCTACAGGTCAATATGACGTATGCAAATCATTGCAGTATTTGCTGAATTATAAAAATATTCAAATTGGAGTAAAAAAACACTGTGCCAAAGTACACGATGGACACATTTATAAAAATGTATCATTCAACACTCATTTCCTACCTTAGAAGCCTGTACAGCTCTATTTAAATTTTGTTATTGCTCTAAATATGATATGCACTTCAGAGAGGAGAGACTTCAGCAAACTGCTATTGGGTGCTGTAGACACTGCACAGGCCGCATTCTGGTGTTGTCTGTCTGGAAATGGGATTCTGAGGAAGTGACACAGAAAGATATGGAGGTTATGCCGTATCCATATACTGCTGGGGAAGGCAGAGACACACTTAGCACTGAGTTGTTTCAGGCTTTCCTGTAGCTATCAGGTACGGTCTCAAGTCACTGAGCATCAAAGCACTGCACTTCACCCCCCACAGTGGCTGAAGAGCATCACTGCAGCTCAGCTGCGGTAATCTTCAGCCACATGACTCCCCTCCTGTCACTTATCTGGGTCTCATGAAAATTTTTATATACCCAGATTTGCTGCCACCTACAGGCAATGCAGAGGACTGCAGGATCAGAGAAACATTGAAAATCCTCTATTTTTAAGACTAAAAATCAAATGAAACCCACATATTTTCTCAGTGTTTTATGTTATGCATGTATCACTTAAAATATATTACCATGAGGTTGAAAAAATGAGCTCAAAACATGGTTATTCTTGCCCATGATCACAAGAGGGGCGGTGGTTCTAGGAATAAGAGATGAATGCCAGACGTGAGAGTAGTGTTAACAATGCTAAAGAGTAATAAAACTCCCTCAACAAAAAATATATAGAGGCATCAATGAAAGCCCTTAAACAAAAAACTCTTTGTGTAGCAAAGGAAATGTAGTGGGTAGTAGAGGGCAGAGCCAGAGGAACTAGACAGGAGAGTGACTGACCTTCCAGAAAGAGAGGAGGGTAGTCATGCCTTTCATAAGTCACGGCCTGAAGCACAGAACCGAAGGAAAGCAATATAGACAACAAACCATGGGTCCCAAAGTTCATGAATGATAAAAAAGTCCAACTGAGGACATACTGTTTCAACACACCGTATCTGCCCTTTATGTACTTTCTGTCCTTAAGGTCGTGCTTGGAAAAAAATTAAAAATAAATGCAAGCTACAGTGCTACTAACGACTGATAACAGTTTATTCAATTTATGACACGGCAGACTATTCCAGAAATGAAAATCAGCTTGTTTTAGTCTCGTTTTTACTATGATAGAACTATATGCATGAATGTGTCTCGTGCCAAAACAAATAAATTTCATACTACATCATGTCAGTCACAGCTCTGGTCCTGTAAGTACTCACAAGCTTGCTCATGCTAGTAAAAAGGAATGTGGCATTAAAAACAACAAATTAAAGCTTTAAGAAATTTCTCACCACCGAAGCAGCCCTTTAGAATTTTTAGTGAGAAAGAAGTCAGCAAGGTGCAGGTTAGCCCATGACTAGGTTCCATGGACCCCGATCTGCATAACGGCCCACATGTGACCTCGGGGATCTTTCCCAGCAATGCCTGATTTAAAAGCAGTACAAGATGATATGCTTGAGAACATCATATGGAGATACATCTAACTTATGTTCTCCTATTGCAGTGTCAAAACTTATAATAATGATCATTTGTTCTGAATGGGCAAATATCATTTTTCCGGCCTTTTGTCCTCGGAAAAGGTGAAGTGGTGACTCAGTGGGAATAAGTCTAGGGTCACGGGTGTGAATGTGGCCCCGCACCTTTATGCTCAGAGACCACCAGCCATGCTGAAGGGCTACTTCTGTAGACACCATGATCGACTGTGATTCATTAACTACCAAACAAAGCATATAATGGAATGTTGTTGTTTCCATATTATCCTTGCTTAAAAAAAAGAGTTACAGTTTTTCTTCTAAAAATGAAGGGCAACATTCACTGCCCACACTGACAACACAAACCAATATAAGAGCATCCCCGCCTCACCATTTTCATACCATTACCTGCAATCACATCCCAATGAGTTTGATTAATTGAAATGTTTCTTGCAATTACCACATATACTCTCTGAGGAATCTGGTGAAGTTCTTCGTTCTAGGGGTTAAAGCTCCAAAAGGTTCAGGGAAGTTTTACTGACACTAGGAGCAATGAGCTGTGATAAATAAGACTGATCGGCTCAAGCGTTTCATCATATAAGACAAGTGCTGAAAAGTAAAGGAAAGGACTTTAGAGATTCTCTAGGCACCATCAAATATTCAAGAACATCACCAGTACCATATATTCGTCATGAAAAAGGCATCAGAGACAAAGAGGAATGTGAATGACTCAGTGGATCATTATTGAATATACACAATGGAGATTATCAAGAGAATACAAATGCGTAGTAATTCCTGGGATACCTTGGAACACAGTCATACTTTTCTATTGAGCAAACTATTGAGGAATATTAGCTTTTCATAAAGTTCAATGGCAGTCCCACTTACAACTCCTACCTCTGATAAATTGCAATGACAGTAACAAGGAGGAATAATCAATGTAGGTGATTAGGTTGAGGTCTTGGCATGATTAAACATTGGCTTCATGGATTATCAATATTCAATAACACACTGAAGTGGTCATCCAGTTAAAAGTGATTTAGCCAAATGAATCGTAATCCCGTTGTTGTTAAGGCTTCTTCACACCATGCTGTCGAAGCATTTTACTCCATGATAATCTTCCAGCGGTATCTCAGTAATCGCACAAAATAGGGCCCATTACAAAACAGCTGCCCAGCCCAGGCAGTAAAACAAATGCGTTAAAATAATCATCATAGCCTTTTGCACTTCTGGCTAGACGATGATACTATAGTAAGTGGGACAACAGAAGAATATGAAGTAAAACCCCAAACAAAGGCAGTGCAAACCAGACTGCAATGGAAATACACAATTTAATTCCTCACAAGTAAGATATTCTTTCATCTCCCCATCAATCCATCAATCTCACATGCTGCATCTAATTCAAAGTCAGTCTAGATCCTCAAACATATTCAGTTCTTCATTTTATACAGATTTCCTGAGGAAAAAAGCATATATGTATATTAAATGGTAATCTAAGAGTATATGATCTTACTTGATACTTTGAACTTGTTACTTTGATCATACTTGTAATTTATCATGGCATGATTTTGTTCTTACATTCAATTTCAGCATTTGTGTTTGAATATCTTAGCTGTCTATAAAATACAAGGAGAAAGAAGCCATAGGGATTTTGGAGTGTGGAGGGTGCGTTATGATTGGATTTAGTCATCAGACAAAATAATTCATTTTACTACTCATACATTTTTTTGTAAAAATCTCATGGGTTTTTTTTCAATTCACTGCAACAATTGAAATGAGAAAATGTTTCAAATAGCATATATCCACAAGGCAGTCATGCAAATTCTCGTACAACAGTGCACTTACATTACTCATTCAGGCTAGGTTATAGATTGAATTACGTGCTGACGGGGCAGGTTTGAGGCAGAACCGTGAAGCCTGCCCTTGGGAGGGACTAAAAAGAGAGGATGTATGAGAGGAGAGAAGGAATTCAGCTTTTTCCAAGTAGGACAAAACCATAGACTTGACTTACATGACGTGTTTTCTCTTCAGCACAGCTGAGAAAATTCTTTCAGCCCACGTCAGTCCAGGGAACCAGGGCTGCTTTTCAGCATATCTTTAGGGAGAGAGTAGCTGCTAACTCATATGTTCAATAATTTAAAAAAATTAGAAAATGCACGTGGGTGAGAGACCAAGCTTTTTTGCAGATAACTCCTCCCACTCCCTGCTGCCTACATTAGGACTAATGTACAGAGAATTGTAACGCATGATAATTGTGCATTTTGACCTGAAATGATTTGAGTTAAACCAAACTGTGGTGGAGTGGGGAGGGGGGACGTCACTGATGATGCAAGTTATATGCTCTAGTTTGTATAGCCACTTTTATATCTATATAAACATACGAAGACTACATATAGCTGCGATGGGCTGGCCCCCCATCCCGGGTTGCTCCCTGCCTCGTGCCCGTTGCTTCCGGGATCGGCTCCGGACCCCCCGCGGCCCAGTAAGGATAAGCGGTTTGGGAAAATGGATGGATGGACTACATATAGTCGCTCAAAAATTATGATTGTTCGTGAATGATTGAAATGTTGCTTTTCAATCTCATGTATGCAGTCTATGAATTATTTATTTATATGGTGCATTTATCAGCTTCACCGGTATAATTATAAGCTTGTCTGACTGACTGCCCTTTCCATGACATCCTTATCTAGCTGGGACTGTGTAGCGAAGAAAACTAAAAATATATTTTAAGGCACCCGCATTTGCATGTTTTTCAATGTTGTAGGGCATGGGTCTCATTTATAATACGTTCTTGATCTTTGATTGTGTGTATGGTTAAATCCTTGCCAATGTTTAGATTTGTAAAAATAGTCTTTGATCAGTAGGCCTATGCTAGGTTCGGACTTGGCGTACACACTTTTACTAGTGGCAGTGTTTGGGTACAAGAGCCGACATGTCATCTGCTGCCTGATTCCACATAATATTAATAATAACTGTCAATGCCAACATTGTCCTTGTGTGTTATTTTTTATAATACCAATAGTTGTTTGATTTTAGTTTTTTTTTTTTTCATTTTGCATTGTTTGTTATAAATAGGCCTACTTGAAGTTAATGTGCAACTGTTGTTTTTTCACGATGTTAAAATGCTTTTGATAAAGGGGTGTATGCTGAAGTACATGGAATATATTGTTTTGTTTTTTATTGTAGTGCTGAACTGGATATCGAAAAACGTGAAATTTTGCTGGTATTGGTACTGACTAGCGAATTTCTGATATTATGGCATGTTTATTAGTAACGCCTCTGGAAAGGCTCCCAAACAGCGTCCCTGCACGTATCTGCACCTCTGCCAAAAGGACCTTAATTTCAGTTTTGCTAACATTGTAATTTTTGCAGCTTGTCATTATCAAGTAGGAGATTTGGACTTTAATTCAAACTAATTTATATGTTAATAATATTACTAAGTGGGTGTTTCAAAGGTGGAGCTCTAAAACCATTCAGCTGTGCACAACTTAATGATCATTTGCGATTTATAGATTGCACATCAGGGAGACACTGTGTGTACATTCATTTTCTCTGAATTCAGAAATGATCTTAGATCGATGAAGCCCCAGGCTAGCTATCACGGTATTGAGAGCCAATAGGACTGGATGTTGTTAGCACTGTGTGCGTAAGAAGCCATGATTTTGACAAGTAGTTTCCAGATTTATATCTCTTAGCTACTGGCCCAAAATCAACCAAACATTGTAGCAAAATCTAAATTGAACAATTTGTTAAAATTATTTGACGGCCCCCTCCACAACACTGACCAATGTAAGTGGGAGAAAACTGGATGGATAGATGAGTGGATGGATTGATTGATGGATAAAATTGTTTGAATCATGTTGATGTCCATGTGAAAAAGCATTTTACAGAGCATGTAAAAACACAGCAATGGCCATATAACATATGGCAAAAGAATAATAAGAATCACCAGTAGCCGAATAATTCATTGTATTCCCTACATATGGTTTTAGCACCAGCCCACCATTAATGTCTCAGCCACTTTGGTATGCAAGCCAATAACTCAAAAACCATTTGACAGTTCCTGTTCCATCTTTGTTAAGACATTGTATGGGGAAGGAATTGAAAACATAGTGATGGCAAAAAAGCCATTGATATTGTTAAAGCTCAGAAATAAGCATCTTCTTAACACTTTGCAGCTGCATTATATGGGTGCTAAAGTGGAATTAATTCCATTTGTACTCAGATCACCCCAAAACTGAAGCAACACCACAAGCAAGGTAAGGGTGAAAGCAAAAGACATATTTGACCTTGTGAATGTGATAAATCAAAACATATTTGATGGATCTTATTACTGCTTCACAAACACATTAGCTTTTTATAGTAAGGTCTCCTTTTGCCAATTGTAAATAGTAGTAACTGTTAATACAATTAAAAAAAAATATAAAAACTGTCATAATTGTCTATTAATAATGTACAAATTATAAACCATTCACAAACCCTTTATGTGGGTAGTCTTATTGTAAAGTGGCACCCATTATATACATGAAAATCTATACCTGTTTTCATTTTCAGACAAAAATTAGGTTGCCGTGCTATTTCGCAAAGGAAGAAAACAGCAGTTGTAAAAGCCTTTTGACCTTGTAAACACAGTAACTCTAAAAGTATTGTAGTGATCTTTTTCAAACTTTGCAACCACATTGCAGGAATGACAAATTGAAAATGATCAGGTCATGTTTTAAGACAGACTGCCCAAAAACTGAACAGGCACCACACAGTGATATAAAAAAGAAATGCTAGTTTCAGTATTTTTATTTCATTAGCATAATAACTATTTGACAGATCTATTTCAACCTTTGCAGACATGTTTTAAGATCTGGACATGATCAAACTGTGAGACAAATTGCACTAAAAATTGAAGCAACATCACATAGTAATAGCAAAGGATAAGCTAGCCCAGGCATTTGATCTTGACAGCATGGTAATATAAAAAACTGTCCATGGCCCCATCAGACCATCATATATGCCAGTGGAATTTAAAAAAAAAATTGAAAGGGCCCTATAGTGTTGTATGTTTTTTTAAGAACAAACAACCTAGACACAACTACCATACAGCAGTGATGGGAAGTTCGGCTCAATTAACTGATTCGATTCTTTAGAACTGCCCATTGTAATGAATCGATTGTAAAACCGATTCTATGATTCACTTTTTTTTGTATTTTTTTGTGCCTGACCATATGACTCAACGAATCATGGGATCGGATAATAAATCTGTCTCTAATAAATCTGTTACATTATTTGACTGAAAGACAGCGCTGGTGTTCAACAGAAAAGTTCAGCTGACGCTGCGACCCATGCAACGGCCGCGGCAGCTGTCGAGGCCGCCGCCGCATCTGCGTCCGTGCCCCCGCTTCGTGCCTGTCCCGCGGTCCTTGCCTGTCCCACGGCCCCGCCCGCGACCCTTGCCTGTCCCTCGGTCTCGCCTGGTCCCTTGGTCTCGCCTAGTCCCGCGACCCTTGCTTGCCCCGCGGACCCGTCCGCGGCCCTTACCTGTCGCTCGGTCTCGTCCGGCACTTCGCCGTGTCCCTCGGTCTCGCCTAGTCCCTCGAGCTCGGTCTCGCCTAGTCCTGCGGCCCCGCCCACGGCCCTTGCTTGTCGCTCGGTCTCGCCCGGTTCCTCGCCGAGTCCCTTGGTCTCGCCCGGTCCTTCGCCGTGTCCCTCGGTCTCGCCTAGTCCCTCGAGCTCGGTCTCGCCTAGTCCCCCGGCCCCGCCCACGGCCCTTGCTTGTCGCTCGGTCTCGCCCGGTCCCTCGCTGAGTCCCTCGGCTCTGCCCTCGGCCTCGCCCGGTCCCTCGGCTCTGCCCTCGGCCTCGTCCGAGGCCCCTGCCTGTCCCGCGTCCTCGCCCGGGGTCCCTGCCTGTCCCGCGTCCTCGCCCGCGGTCCCAGCTCTGCCTGCGTCCTCGCCTGCGGTCCCGGCTCTGCCTGCGTCCTCGCCCGCGGTCCCGGCTCAGCCCGCGGCCTCGTCTTGTCCCGCGCCCGCTCCCAGCTCGGCTCGCCCCTCGGCCACGCCCAAGGCGGGTCCTTCCGGGGGCGTGCCTGGAGGCACCCCGCGTTCCCCTTCATGCCTGCCCGTCCTATGGCCCCCGCCTGTCCCGAGGCCCTCTCGTCCCCGCCTGCCGGTCCCCTGGCCCCGTCGGTCCCTACCGGTCCGGCGGCCCCGCCGGGGCCTAGCCTGCCCAGGGCAGCAACCCCAGACTCTCTGGATCCTGGGGGACAACCCTTGCCCCGGGGAGGTGGAGGCCCCAGGGGTTCCCGCCTCTCTGTGTCCCGGAAGGGAAGGCGGCACAAGAGACGGGTCCAGGTCCGTACAGTCCCGACCCCTGCCACACCCTTGCGGCCCCTGGCCGTCGCCCGATGGCTGCCTTCAGGCTCTTCGGCCCTTGGTCGCCTATCGCCCCCGGGTTCCCCTCCGTCGCCCCTGTGCCGGTCTTCTGGCTCCCCTCCGGTTCCTCGTCGGCCGCTTCCAGACCCCCCTGCTCAGCCTGGGCGTCGGAAGTCGCCACCCCTGGCTTCGGCGATGCCTGCGCCATTCCCAGCTCCCCCCTTCTGCCCGTTTCCGGTAACGTTCCCTTTGGCTCCCTCCGGGGCCCCTGTGGGGGTCCCTCGGCCTGTTCTCGCGGCCCCGGTGGGGCCCCCTCCTGCTCCAGGTTCCCCCTGGCCTGTGGCCCCTCCGGGGGTCCTTCGGCCCGTCCCCGTGGCCCGGTGGGGGTCCCTCGGCCTGTTCACGTGGCCCCGGTGGGGGCCCCTCCTGCTCCAGGTTCCCCCTGGCCTGCGGCTCCACCTGTCGCTACCCGTCCTTGCTCGGGGGGCCTTCGGGCGCCCTGGTCGCCTTTGGCCCCTCCTTGGTTTGTCCCTCGGCCTGGTGTCCCCTCGTCCGCTCCTGGTCCCTTCGTTCCCCCCGTCACTCCCGGCCCTTTTGTCCCTCCTCGTAATCTAGGCTCGTGTGTTCCCTCAGTATCCCCTATCCTGGTCTGTCTGTCCGCGTTTCCGGTTTTGTGTGGGCTTCTGTCTTGGGTGTTGTCTCTGTGGCAGTTTTGTATTTCAGTCTTGTTCCCTGTTCTCCGTTGATGTCCTGTAGCTATGTCCTGGTTTGGGTTGTGTCTTTGTTCTGTGGGTCTGTCTTATTCCCCGGTCCGCGTTGATCGTGTGTCTATGGTGTGTCAGTGCCTGGTGTTGCGTGTTCTGTTTTGGGTCCCTTAGCGTGTGTAGTCTCTTGGTCTGGTGTAATGGTTCTGTTTGTCTTTCAGGTCCTGTTCCCCCGGTTTCGTCCCGTCCGCCGCTCCTCCTTGGGACGCGCTCGGACTGCGCGCCTTAGGAGGGGGGCTATGTCACGTACCGCGTCGTCCGTCCCGTTCAAGCCCTGTGTGTCACCACGCCCACCTTGTTACCTTCTGTAATCAGCCTGATTGTAATCCCCTGTGAGGCGAAGCCGCTCGCCAGTCCCGTGTTTTGTCTTGTGTATTTTAGGCTGCGTCAGAGTCTGTACCGGCAGTCGCGGCATTGTTGTTACTTTGTCCGTGTGAATGTGGAAGGAATAGACCCCCCTGTTCTTGTGATCCTGTCTGGCTGCGTTCTGTCCGTCCTGCACACGCCCGGACCGTTACAGGCAGAAGGGGAAAAATTTAAAGCTATGTGTAGGCTAATAGGAATGTACATGAGATGAGGAAGCCGGAAATGCTGTAAGTGACGTCAGATGCCGGAGACTTTGCGGAAAACTTGAATGAACAGCGAGAAGAATTTGGAATCACTCCAAGAATACATTGACTGGTACTTCAACGCGATAGTCATGAAGAAGAACCTAAATACACCTTCCCCGGGCAAAAGCGAGACGCCGACTAGTAAAGACTTTGCCAACATCCTGGATTCAATCGACAAGCGATTGTCCAGCTTCAACGCGAGGTTGTCTCTGGACGAGATTTTACATCAGGAGTTCAAATCCCTCAGGGAGTCTTTGGAATTCATCCAGCAACAGGTGGAAACACTCGCTGCCGATAACGCCTCACTATGGGACTCGGTTAAGTCTTTAACTGACAATGTGACCCATCTAAATGAAGAAAATAAAAAACAAATGTCATCGATCTCCAAACCTGTTGCATGAGAGAGAACCTGGTGTTTTTAGGAATCCCGGAATCTGCCGAAGAGGATGCAGAAATTACTGTTAAAAAATTTATCAAGACCCATCTGAAGCTTCCAGAGGACACTGTGGAAAACATCTGCTTTGAAAGAGTCCATCGGCTGGGAGCTAAGAGGCCTGGTGCCCTGAGACCGCGTCCTATTGTGGCTAAATTCGGATATTTGAAGCAGAAGGAGCAGGTGAAGAGTCACGGCAGGGAGCTGAAAGGAACGGACTTTGGCGCTAAACGACCAGTTCCCCAAAGAGATCTTGGAGCGACACAAGGTTCTGTTCCCAACCCAACGCAGCTTCATTCAGAAGGGCTCCGGAGCTGTCATTGCCGTGGACCGGCTCTACGTGGATGGGCAGCTCTACCGCGACCCGATCTACTGAGTTTTGTTCTTGGCTCTCAACGGAGGCGGACGCACTTCTGTCTCTCTCCCTCCCCTTATCTTCCCTGCTTGCTACTCTTGTCTCGTCTAGTCTACTGTCTTATTGTCTGTACTAAAGAGACTCTCTCAGCCCTGCTGTTCAGACTAAGAAAAGTATGGATTTGATCAGCTGGTCTCTCAACGCGATTGACATAATCTTCTCGAAGAGAAGCACAGGTTTGGGGGAACCTGACTGTCCTGCAGGGACGTACGCAGCTAGCTACAGGATGGACGGATGGGAGAAGTGGAGGGTCGTGTGTCTGGCAGCACTGTCTGTGGAGGACATTGAAGATATTTACCTATTCGGAACCATGATTACAGGTCTCATGCTGATTGATTAGACATTGCCCTGGTTTATCGGAAATTGAAGAGGACGGTGACAGCCGCTCAAAGCCCCACAAGGCTGGAAAGGATTTTGGATGGCGGAAACCAGCGAGGACATTAGAGGAGCTGCGAAATTACAGCTTCTCACCCGAAAACCCAAACAACTATATTAAATCTCCTTTTTGGCTCCCCCCTAATCAGCACTGGCCTTGGCCAAGGCTGCTGCTGCATTCAACAACTCCCCTGGAAGAACAAGGCAGTGAGACTCTCTTGCATTCCTCTCCCCCAACCACAAGGACACCCTTCTCCCATCCCACGCCTCCGCCGCTTCATACCCCCAGCATGAACAAGCTGGGTCTGTGTGTCCAGCGCTGATTAAAAGGCTGCAGGACCGGACGGATGTTTTGTCTATGCTGGGCTACCTCTACATCATACCCATTTCCCTCCCCTGTTGCAAGTCACGAGTTTTATGTTGTGAGGTGTAGTGATCATTTGCTTATTTTGCTGGGGTGTTTTTTTCAGTTCCTACATTATACTCCCTACTGGAGTACAGTCTGGGGGCTGTTTTTTATTCTCCCCCTCTTTCCTCATGTAATCCTGTTTCTCTGTTTTTTCCTATATCCCCTATCTACCTGACCTGTCTACCCCCTGTAATGTTTGTATATGTATGGTCGGGTTGATTGGGACAAAATTCATTTCACTGCATGCTGTACTTGTCCAACTGTGCATGTGACAAATAAATCTTAAACCTTAAACCTTAACACCAATCCCTGGTTATATTAATCCAGATAAGAACCCGTTATATTTTTCTTCTTTTCTCTAATCCTCTTCTATTAACACCAATCTATCTTATACATGCTAATTCGCTCATTTAATTTTATCTCATAACAAATACACTACCGTCAGTCTCCACAGCGTTAACAATGTTCTCGTTTCTGTCTCTCACCTATACCCTTACTCGCGTACCCCTTTATATGTCTTTCTCTCTTCTCCCTGCTTTCACTGCACCGATCTCCTACTTTAAATTTCTGCTCAGTCACACACAACCCCCTCGATTTCTACACATCTGCACGGCACGACCATGTACATATGTACTCGGTGTCAATCACTCCGACTCACAGGGCACACAGACATGTAGGATACACACAGACATAAGCGCTCACACGCTCGCTCATCTCTCACTCTTTGCACGTGCAATATTAGCTACACACACACATCTATGGGCACACTAAGGTTTGTCTCGTGGAATGTGCATGGAGCTGGCTCCAGAGAGAAGAGGTTAAAAATATTTGACCATCTTAAAAAACTACAGGCAGACGTTGTTTTATTACAAGAGACTCACAGACCTGTCACATCTACAGATGAACTTAGAACACCTGAGTTCCCTAATGTGTTGTCAGCCTGTTATAACTCTAGGCAAAAGGGGGTAGCAATTTTAATACATAAAAATATTAACATCACAGTACTCAACACAATTATTGATCTAGAAGGTAGATTTATAATCATTAAATTATCTATACTTAAGAAAAAGTTATGTATTGTTAGTATATATGGTCCAAATGTTGATAACCCTTCATTTTTCCACGTTTTCTTCACCGTACTCTCTGAACACCTAGATAGCACACTTATTCTTGGGGGTGACTTCAACTTCGGACTAAGTAAAGAAATGGACAGGCTCAGTACAGCTGCTCAGCGCAATTGGGAATCCATAAATATAGTTAAGTAGTACATGAGCGACTATGGACTTTGTGATGCATGGCGTTCTCTTCACCCCAACCGTAAGGAATATACTTTCTTCTCACACGTCCATCACTCTTACTCCCGTCTGGATTATTTCTTAGTCAGTAGCTCACTGCTGAGTGACATTTCAGACACAGAGATTCACCCTATAGTTGTCAGCGATCATGCTCCTGTATCTTTGACCGTAATAAATAAGAAGGCCATTCCACCAAGTAGAAACTGGAGATTTAATACATCATTGCTTAAAGATGGAGATTTTATTAACTATTTTTAAAAAGAGCGGGCTTTATATTTAGACTATAATGACCTGCGTGGAACGTCAGCATCTCTTCTCTGGGAAGCAGGCAAAGCTGTGATGACAGGTAAAATAATCTCATTCTCATCACATAAAAATAAAAGAAAACAAGTGTATTCAGGAATTATAAGAAACCATCAAATCCTTAGAAGAAGTCTGTGTATCATCCCAGGAACAGGAAATGCTGAACAAAATACGCAAAGAAAAATTAGAATTAAATAAAATTATTAATAAAAAAAAAAAAAACTCAATTCTTAGCACAAAGACTTCCCTGGCAAAATTATAAACATGGTAACAAATCAGGTAAATTTTTAGCTAACCAGATAAAAATAAATAAGGAAAAAACAACTATATATGTGCAGTTAAAGACTTAACTGGGAATACAGTATATGACCCTGAAAGAATAAACAACACTTTTAGCCACTCGTGTTTTCCAGGAGATGCGCCATACTGTTACGTGCGTCAGTAGTGTGATTGGCGAAAGGAGCAGAATCCAGCCAGGAACACGGGTAAACAGGGTTTAATCACAATAACACACCGACATATTGAAACTTCAATACCGCGTCTGCCGGAATAGATGCAGAAGCAAACCTAAATACACAGGACAGGCACAAGACAGGTATGCGGCAACGCCAAACAGGTGATAACAATTGGAGATCACAAGAGGTAACGAGGTGGGCATGGCACACAGGAGGATGGGACGGAGCGGGACATAACGGAACCCCCTCCCCAAAGGCGTGCACACCGAGCGCGCCCCAGGGGAGGCGACGGACGAGACGAGACCGAGGAAACAGGACCCGGAAAACAAAAGCAGAATATTAACAGAGACCAGGGACCAGAACCGAAACACAAAACAAGCACAACGACAGGAACCAGGACAGAACCCAACAGAGAACGAAGACAGACAAACCAGAAAGGGAGCGGCAGAAGCAACACCAACAGGCTGAACAGAGGGGTCAGGAGTGAGCGGAGGAACAAAAGGGCCGAGAGTGAACGGAGGAACACCAGGAGGCGGAACAGAAGGAGGAGGAGCAGGCAGGAGAGTCACAGAAAGCCCACCGTGTGCCCGAAGGCCCCTCGGCAGGGGACGGGCAGCGGCCGGAGGGGCCACAGGCACAGGGAAGACAGGAGCAGGAGGGGGCCCTGCAGGGGCCATGGAGACGGGCCAAGGGACCACTAGAGGAGACCCAGAGGGAGCCAGAGAGACCACCGGTGCAGGCAGGCTCAAGTGGGAAGCCGCCGAAGGCGACGGCAAAAGCGAAGCCCACTAAGGCGCCGTCCAACGGCCAGCTGGAGCCGGAGGACTCGCAGGCAGCCACCGGACAACGACCAGGGGCCAGACGGGCACACCAGGCAGCGGGATGGGAGGGACCCGGACCCTCCATAGGTGCCCCCTTCCCTTCCGGGAGACGGAGAGGCGGGGACCCCGTTGGGCTCAACCCCTCTGGGGCACTGGTGGTTGAGCTGGGTGTCCTCCTGGGTCCGGGGAATCCAGCAACCGGATCCCGAATGGGTGTCACTCGAGCTCCTCCTCTTCCGTCATGAGGGGAGGAGCAGTGGTGTTGTCCGGGGACCTCCACGGGGACACGGTGTCCTGGGTAGGACGGGTCCCAGGCCACTGCAGCTTCAGGGCTAGAAGGAACGGGTGGAGTCGTGGGACCGTCAGGAACAGGCGGGGCCGTGAGCGGGACCTCGGGACGAGCAGGAACCTCGGGGTCCCAACGTACCTCTGGTTGGTACCGCCAGTACACAAATTTCTGCAGCAGATCAAGCCGCCCGGGACATAACAAATCCTATGGGTGAACTTTGAAATGTGAGACCTACAAAAAATATCATTATTTCATCTTACAACTTTTATCCTTTGTCTGCTAGTGAAAAGAAAAACTGGATTCAGTGAAGCAGACCTTG
>JABFDZ020000097.1:19911583-19925844 GCA_019775955.2 Pollimyrus isidori
ACAATACAATATTTTATTATTATTTAAGTATACATTTCCAATTTGTACAGATTACAAAAAACTCAAAGCATGAATATGTTGAAACGCTTTTCTCCAGGACGTTTTTTAGAGAGCATTGACTGAAATCAACACAAGCAGGTTTAGTTTTTAACAAAATAATAACATCATGTTATCTCATGGGTTTTCACATGTGATCCCATGGGTTTCACACAAAAACGTTCCAAAAACACATTTTTGCACATGTAAAAAACATGTGAAATTCATCTTTTTTCTGTAAGGGATAATACAGTATATTGTTAATTTTACTGCAATAAACCGTATTTTCATATGTTTTTAACTGTTAAATGTAAGGTCTTACTCTGTAAAACTAATTACGGGTTTTCACTGTAAATTCTACGGTTATCGCATGTTTTGTGGAATACGGTTTTATCCTGTAGCATTTATACGGTATTTTACTGTTAAATTTACGGACATTTTTTACAGTGTAGTTACAAACAACACACAGGCCTCAGATAGAGATAAATAAAGAAATATGTTTGGGAGTAGTCAATAGCCCTTCTGTGATTTAAGCAAAGCATTTCTCCATTAGGTTGTGCCCAAAACCATGCCTGTTGATACCTGTCTCCAAACAAAACAAAAATGTACAGGTTTGGTTTTGGTTGCTCCATTTCTGCACATCTCTGAAAAGTTATACAACAAAGGGCTAAGCTTGCCAACATTAAGCAATCCACTTGATTAGCTATAACACTGGAAACATTTGCAATTATTCTGTATTTTCTTGCATCCACCATTGTGTTACGAGTTACAAAATCCAATACAATGCAATAAGTACAGCCAGCACCTTTGTACTATGGTATTCTTCTGTTCTATTTTATTTTATTATTCTTCTATGTTATCGCCTGGTAATTAACCTGCATTTCAATGCCATTTTTCTTTAAGAATCCTTCCAGGCATTTCATGTTCATCAATCATTTGTTAATCAGTGCTGGTGCAAGTAATTTTATAATACTTTCTGCGCATATTGAGTGTAAGATAAACAAAAATATCTGTTTCCTGATAATCGGTTTCTAGTAATATGCAATGAGCATGCTGGCACCTGTAGAATTATCTTATTTATATAATTCATCTTGACAGGCGATGTGCCCTAAGGGATTTTAGATGGTTGAATAGCTTAAGGAGAAAGAAAGGACAGAACATCAGCATAAATTAATTAATAATTGAATAGAGCAATATTTCCCAGCCTGGTCCTCGGAGACCCCAGACAGTCCACGGTTTTGCTCCCTCCCAGCCCCCAGGAGGAAGGGTTAGGTTGAGAAACACTGGAACAGCATAATTCTCTTAGAAAATGTACATACCAAAAAATTTTAAACCACTTCATAAATAAAAAGGTATTTCCAGCATCCAGTCAACATTATTTTCCCAAAGTTGCTGGCAGACATTGAACTGTAAGTCTTTGGCAAAATCAAAGATACAAAATATTAATTTCAAAATACTTTTTACATTTTGTCATCAAAGTCCTTTGTTTATAGGTTTCAATAATACATTCTTTTTAAATAATTCCACAATGACTGGTCATTGTGAATTGTTTAGGTCCAACTGAAATTTGTTTGAAAAGAAAGTTATCATTAGACGTGGAAAAAGACATTATTGAAGGAGACAGTCAAATAAATAAGAACTATTTAGCTACTTAATTCCATCAATCCAATCTTTCAACATCTTTCTTCACTCATACTGGTAACAAACTAATAAATTACCCTTGCTGCTAAAAGTCACTATTACTACACTGTCAGAAAAAAAGAGTACCAATTTATACCTTAACTTGTCACTGAGGCTGTACCCTCAAGGCTCTGCTAATTGTACCCTTAAGTGTAGGTAAATGTAATTTAAGGTACATAAATGGACTCTGGTGAACATCTCCAAGGTATAAATAGCATTAATGTTCCTCAAATAACACAAAAACTTCTTGATAGTCCATTTCTGCATCTTATAAGTTACATTTACCTACAGCTAAGGGTACAAATGGCAGACCCTCAGGGTACAACCTCAGTAACAAGCAAAGGTATAAATTGGTACTCTATTTTTTCTGACAATGTAGAGCTGTTACTTTACATACTTCTTCAAATAATAAAAGGATTTTTAATCCTTTATTCAAAGCCTCACATATAAAAAGATATTATGTGCCCTCACTTTCATATATCGGACATTTAAAATGTTCCTCCATTGTGTAACATCAGGATTAGAAGACTTAAAATAATAATTTTAATTTATAATAATAGAAACACATTTCTCTCATTATTTCAGCATCAGTTCAGCATTTGTATTTTTGAAAGGTCCGTTAAACTGAAATGACATGCAGTGTATAAATATTAGTGTGCTTGTATATCAATTAGCCTGCAATGTATTGTGGGATACATCATTCATAGACCATGAGTACAGAGAAGAGAGATATACGCAACATATGCTGCAATATACCTGTGATGCAACAGTCATTGACCCTGAGATATCGATACAGAAAATAAGCAGTGGGTCAGCTGGAGGCTTAGGCTCAGGAATCAGGGGAAATAGGAAATCTTGACATTCCATTGTAGCACAATAACCTTGAGACGATTTCCATGACTGGCAGAAATAGCAGTTTTCCACCTAGATAAACATAAAGACAAAGGGCTTAAAAATGTAACTATTTCTTGTGGTCTCATTTATATTTTAATTTGCATTCATGTAGCATTGGCAAAATGCTTATCTTGTCAGCGGCAGCAAGCAAAAAGCGTTCAAATAATGACTTGAGTAAATGATTTATTATCCATTGTGATTACTGTGACAGTTGCTTTGTGTTATTCTGCACTCATTTTCATTGTATCGGCGTGACTGCTATAATGCATGCAAATTACCAGATTGTCATAAAAGGACTCCTTTGCTGACCCACACTGTGAGCAGACTGTGGGCTCACACTCTATTGTGTTCACTGTGATTGGACACACAAAGACAGAGTCACCTTCCTATTGGACACAGGCCATGCTGCTATAACAATGATACATTACTGCTAACAAAAACCAGCAGAAAACATCAAAGGGGTTTAATGCAGGAACAAATGGGGATGCCAGAAGCCTGTGTGTGGAACAAGAACACGACGATCAGGACGATGCACTTCTCACCATTTTCTTCAGTCACTAATTTCCCCACTGCGACTAGAATCACATTTGGGTTCCCTGGCAAAATTTGCTTGTCCAATAGAACTGCATAATTGATTATTAGAAAGATGGCTATTAGAATTTCAGCCAGATGCATTGATAAGACATGAGACAAAGAAATGACTGGCTGCCTCATTAACATAATGGGCGGTCCAAAGACCAGCAAACAGTGATAAAGAAAGTATCCTCTGATTTTGCTCATTGCTAATGCTACATATCTGACTGATAAAACAATGCTCTGTTTGGTGTCTGAAATACCATGTGTGTAACAATGAATGAGGCAAACTCACCTTCAGATAGACTGTTTGGGGAATGTGATGGTGGCATAGGGCCAGATGGAGGAATGGAAAAGTGTTCATTACTGAGTGCCTCATATTCCGGAAGCCTATTCAAGAGGAACGAGCCCGAAGATTGTAGGGGCACAAAAGCTGCGATTATCGGGGAAAAAATATGAACTTTCATTGAGACAGGTGAAAAAAATTATTAACATCATTGGAGAGAGTTAAATTCAATTTTGGTGCGGATAAAAAGTCAAACAGATCGTACTCATAACTGTTTTGTTCAGACAAATGGCTATCAGGACAACATCAAATGTGAGTGTCTTATAATAATCTACTTCATTATCAGTAATTCAGTCTTATAACATGCTTTTTTGTGATTATATAATTTTTTTCCAGCTCTAGTTTTGTTAGACAGACTTCCCTGCTTATTATGGCAATCTGACTTTGTTGCTTTTCAAACTTTCGGCTCACCCACTAACAATGGTAGCGATGCAATAAGTCAGGAACGATAAACTTCCTGCTTCACCAAAAAGCAGTTACCTGTCTTGTCTGATTGTTTGATCTTGGGAATATCCTGGGGATGTCTCCGTTCAGCCCTGGCGCCCCCTGGTGTCTCGTGAAAGGAGCCGCAGTCAGAGTCAAGAGACTCTGACTCACTCTTATCTCCCTGCTTGCAGAGGCTATCCCCCTGTCTTTGCTCGTAAGGTAAAAAGAATTTGGATTGTCCAAATAAAAAGGTGGGCGGAGAGACCCGTCCTAGCTGCAATTTCATTGGTGGGCGGAGGAGCGCTGTAAGGAATGATATAGAAAGCATGAATATGTAGTTTGGTGCTGTGGGATGAGGTCTCAGGAGCCCTGCAACAGCTATACGCTCACCTTTCTTTCGCTCTCCATGCAAAGGTTTTAATGGCAGGACCTGTGTGGGCGTGTCTGTTTTCTCACTCATTTGGAAGGTCGTGTCCCTGTGCACGTGCACACTTGTGCTGCTCTCTGGACTGTCACTGGCATTTCTTGCTGAGCCCTCTAGGTTTTTTTGAGGGGGAGGCAGGGGTTGAGCGGGGGGGCGAGTGGGCGAATGGGCCCGGGGTTTATGTGGGGGTGGGAGAAGGGCTGCATGTTTCAGCAAGAGATATGGGGGGCAGACCATGTACGAGCAAGATTAATTACACAACAGGCGCAGAATATCAAAGCTCAAATAGTATGATAAAGCAATGATACCGGGAATCATATGGAAATCAGATATTTATACAAACAAATCTCACCTGATCGTTTCAGAGGAGCTGGAATTTGTTTCTGTGCTGATTTTAAATTGGGGGGTTTGGGAACGTAGACAAAACCACAGGCAAACTCCATTTCTTCAGGGATGCTCTATTGATTGAAAGAGTAAGAAAAGCCTGTTCAAATAAAGCTTTGTCTGTGATCTCCTGTGTAACCATCTTGTCTCTTGGCTGTCTGAATGTTATGTTTGTGGGCTGTTTTAGGGACCATAAATTTATTACCATCATCCTTTGCTTAGCATACAAGATAACTGGCTGGAATCCCCTTGAAGGTCTGTTAATCCCATGGCTTTCTCATGTGCAATTTGTACACTGATGATATTACCCTACGGACAATTTATAGATTTCATAACTATTGGCACTTTTACAATGCCACCAGGAACCAAGCCGTACCTGACCTATTCCGCAAACGGACAGTTTTCTACTTCAAAATAGTACCCGACTTGTACCTGACCTGTACCCGACCTGTACCCGTGCTGAAATGGCTCTGCTTAGTAGCAGCCCCAAACCTGTGACCAAACCAAACTGTTTGTGTCTCCACCATCTGATGCGATCGATAAAATCGATAAAAACTGATTATGAGAAGGAAAAATTGTATATTCAATATATTATTCATTATTAGTAGTTTCACACATCATGATGTAATTCATTCCAGATAACTTGGAATTTGAAAAGGTCCAACTTCCTATATTAAAAAGTACCATGGAACAGCTGAAAGGAAATAGACTTGTAATGCAAATTTACACAAGCGTATCATAATTCCTCTAGCATTTGATGCTTACATAACACGGCAATTCTCACAGATATGATAGTGAAATTAGCACACAGCCAAATAATTATAATAGTAACAATTACAGCATATAGTAAATAATGTTGTATAACATGTGAACAGTAAACAATTCTCTCTCTGGTTTTACATTACTGTCACTCTTCAAACGCTTTTACCGGCTTGACCCTTCTGTAGTGGGGAAGATGGTGGTGCAGAAGGCAGTGGTATCGGTCAGCAACCAGAGGGTTGCCAGTTCGAGCCCTGCTTCCTCCCCCATCAAAGTGTCCTTGAGCAAGACACTGAACCCCAAATTGCTCCCAGTGTGCAGGTTGGCACCTTGCATGGAAGCCTCTGCCACATGGTGTATAGATGGGTGAATGTGAGGCATAAAATTGTAAAGCGCTTTGAGTACTTGGAAGAGTAGAAAAGCGCTATATAAATGCAGTCCATTTACCATTTACCATGTAGTGGAAAACGAAAATGGGCTGGAACCGTGCTGTGACTACTCACTTGTTGCAGTATGGCTCGGGTTTGGCTCAGTTCCTGTACGCCAGTGGGAAAGCATCATATTACATCAGAATAAGGACCATTGTGTGTGTGCATGTGTGTGTGTACATTTGCACCGCATTTCAGGAATAGCAAGCCGCTGCCAAATCAAACGAAAGACTAAATAGAGCACTGGGTGACAGTCACAATCAGGGGTCATCACCATAGTGGATTGGGACATACATTTTGATCAAGTTGCATTTTTTAACATGAACATAGGTCTACATCAGTGTTTCCAATAGTTTGGAAACTGGGTACTAGGCTATTAATGTAAAATTGATGTACAAGTGTAGTTAAAAATAATATCATTACAACTGTGAGTGATTTTAAGTTGAGCTAGAAACAAACCGGCAAATAAAGTCAACTTCCTTTCCAAACAAACACAGGAGAAAATGATACAAAACAAAAATGGCACTCACCCCTACCATATGGTACTAAAGGAGACACAAAGGTAGGAACCCAGAACTGCTTCTGTGATCCTTGGCACTGGAGGGGTGCAACACGATTCCTTCACCAGAAGCTCACCAGTAAAAATTGGTGTTCGTAGACAATGTTAGTTCAAGTGTATCTTGCTCAACTGGTTTGACAACTGATGACTGGAACAGGCATTTATATTCTCATCAGGCCATTGATGACTAAGTCTGCCCAGCAGATGCGGATGTTGACATTCTGGAAGATTCCACAACTATCCAGAGAGAAATGCTTTGCCACAGAATGAATGTGGTCACACATAATGCCTTTGTATGTATTAGCATTTAACCTGCCCTCTGTTTTTAGGTTGAGTGGGTTTAAATCAGGTTTAGTAAATACAGCCTTGCAGTCAGATGACGTAAACTTTTCTGTCTGTTTTGCTTTGGATTTCAGCTTCAGATAAGGGTGTCACAGTTGGAATGTGTTTGCATCTTTTCACAGTTGTTTGCAACTGATAATGTCTCTTCCTCATATCTCTGTGTTAAACTCACCTTACCCACTGTTCCTAAAAAAAGCCAGCAGGTTCAGCATTATTCTCAATGCAGATGTGCACTAACAATCACCTCTCACTCAAAGTCACAGAGGTCACTTCCTCCAGCCAATAAATGGGGTGTACATGACCCTAAGCTAAGGGGTGCATGGAAGCACCTGTTCCACTTTACATTCCTCATTTGCTAAAGTACATGCAGTTTGGAGCTGCAGAAGGCTTGGAACCTACTTCATTGACCACAGAGGACATTCTATATGGGTTACCAATCCACCCTAAAACATTTATATTCAGCACATTCCATGGTATCAATACTTGCATTTTATTTATCTATCAGACACTGTAATCTGAAGCAACATACAAATGAGAAAGCAGTGTCAGCCAGTCCATGAACCGATTGGGGTCTTGCTCAATGGATTTGAACCAGCAACCTTCCAATCACAGACACAGAATCCTAACCCCCAAAGCCACACACCATCCCTGAAAAAAGCATCTGTAAAGATATCTGATTCTCTTTATATATTTGCAGCACAGGAAAGAAAAAAATAACAGACGACAACATATATCTGAATCATACATATTGAATGAATCGGTTTGGAATCACTGAGAGCATCCTGTGCAACAACATCACGGTGTGGTATGGGAACTGCACGGTACAGCAACAGAAGGCCCTGCAGAGGGTAGTGCGCACAGCAGAACGCACCATGAGAACCCCTCTACCAGCACTGCAGGACATCTACGCTGAAAGGTGCAGATCCCGGGCCATCAGGATCACTAGTGACTCCAGTCATCCCGCCCACTATCTGTTCAGGCTACTGAGGTCTGGGAAACGCCTCTGTAGCCTGAAAACTAGAACAGAACGGTTTAGGAGGAGTTTTTATCCACAAGCAGTGAGACTCCTCAACCACAGCACAAAACTGGACAAAACTAGACAACTAAGGTATGGTTAGGAATATCCGTACCAAATACCACATCTGCACCTTACCTTACCTTACCTTATCTGTTCCTTATCTGCACCTTATGGCACACTATTTATTACCATAGCTTACACTTCCAATTACATCCACATTTATGTATAAATATGTATATTTCTTTTAGTTCTTTTATATACATTTTATATATATTTTAGTTTCTTTTCATACCCTTACAGTGATATACCCTGGTCATATATATGTACATATTCATATGGCGGCTACTTTTTCTCCCTCTTTTCTTTTATATAGATTCTTCTTTTTCCCTTTAAACTTATAATTTATCTCTTTTTTAATACTTATCTTCTGTTAGTACTTATTTCTTATCTCTCATTTTTGTATGTTCTGCACAGTTGGGGAGTACTTTTCAGCCAGAAAAAACATTTCACTGTATGTTGTACCAGCTATAACTACATGTGACAAATAATAAAAATCTTGAATCTTACATATGATTTGATAGAAATCTGTTTTCAAACATTTCTGTGTTTACAGAATCTGAACATGGAAGCTCGTCTTATTATATTGTATATTTAGATAGATCCTGAATGAAATTTATTTACCTCATTTGACACAATAACATAAAATAACATATTGTGCCCATTCACTTATCACCCCTGATACAATATGGAGGATTATTTATTATGCATGTGCATGTGTGTTCTGTCATCCTACCCCCTGGAACCTGCACTGAACAAGCACCATCCTTCCCTCACTCATGAACAAGACCCCGAGATACTTAAACTCCTCCACTTGGAGAAGTACCCTCTCCCTGACCCGGAGAGAGCACTCCACCCTTTTCTGGCTGAGGACCATGGTCTCGGATTTGGAGGTGCTGATTTTCATCTCAGCTGCTTCACACTTGCCTGCGAACTGCTCCAGTTAGAGCCGAAGGTCATGGTCTGATGAGGCCAACAGAACCACATCATCTGCAAAAAGCAGAGACCTAATCCTGAGGTCACCAAACCAGACACCCTCAACGCCCTGGCTGCGCCTAAAAATTCTGTCCATAAAAGTGTATCACAGAATTGGTGATAATGGGCAGCCCTGGCAGAGTTCAACCTTCACCAGGAACGAGTCCGACTTACTGCCGACAATGCCCTGGCACTGGTTGTACAGGGACCAAACAGCCCTTATAAGGCAACCCAGCACTCCATACTTCCGGAGCACTCCCCACAAGACTCCCGGAGGGACGCGGTCGAATGCCTTCTCCAAGTCTACAAAACACATGTAGACTGGTTGGGAAAACTCCCACACACCCTCCAAGACCCTGCCGAGAGTATAGAGCTGGTCCACTGTTCCACAAGCAGGGCGAAAATTACACTGCTCTTCCTGAATCCAAGGTTCGACTCTCCGATGGACCTTCCTCTCCAGCACCCCCGAATAGACCTTACCAGGGAGACTGAGGAGTGTGATCCCCCTATAGTTGGAACACACCCTCCGGTCCCCTTTCTTAAAGAGTGGGACCACCAGACCCCAGTCTGCCAATCCAGAGGCACCACCCCTGATGTCCACGAGAGGCCACAGATATGTGTAAACCAAGGCATCCCTGCAACAGCCAGAGCCTTGAGGAACTCCAGGCTGAACTCATCCAGCCCTGGGGCCTGGCCACCAAGGAGCTTTTTAATCACCTCAGCAACCTCTGCCCCAGAAATAGGTGAGTCCACCCTCCAGTCCCCAGACTCTGCTTCCTCACTGGAAGGCGTGTTGGTGGGATTAAGGAGGTCTTCGAAGTATTCCTTCCACTGACCCACAACGTCCTGAGCTGAGGTCAGCAGCGCACCATCCCTACCATAAACAGTGTTGCTTTCCCACCCTGAGATGCCGGATGGTGGACCAGAATCTCCTCGAAGCTGTCTGGAAGTCGTTCTCCATGGCCTCGCAAATCTCCTCCCAAACCTGAGATTTTGCCTCAGCAACTGCTGAAACCACGTTCCACTTGGCCTGCCGGTACTCATCAGTTGCCTCCGGAGTCCCACAGGCTAAAATGGCCTAGTAGGACTCCTTCTTCAGCTTGACAGCACCCCTCACCGCTGGTGACCACCAGCGGGTTCAGGGATTGCCGCCACGACAGGCACCGACCACCTTACGGCCACAGCTCCGGTCAGCTGCCTCCACAATGGAGGTGCGGAACATGGCCCATTCAGACTCAATTTCCCCCGCCTCCCCCGGGACATGGGCAAAGCTCTGCCAGAGGTAGGAGTTGAAGCTCCTCCTGACAGGGGATTCCACCACATGTTACCAGCAAACCCACACTAAACGTTTGGGTCTGCCAGGTTTGACTGGCTTCCTCCCCCACAGCTCTGCCCCTCTCCTCACCTGTATTTATGTGTCTAATACATGCGGCCGCAAGTCCGATGACACGACCACAAAGTTGATCATTGAACTGCGGCCTAGGGTGTCCTGGTGCCAAGTGCACATATGGACACCCTTATACTTGAATATGGACAATCCGTGACAAGAACTGAAGTCCAAAACCAAAACACCATTCGGGTTCAGATTGGGGGGAGACGTTCCTCCCAATCACGCCACTTCAGGTCTCACTGTCATTGCCCACGTGTGAAGTCCCCCAGCAGAATAAGAGAGTCCCCGTGAGGGGCACAGAATTTAATATACAAATATTTTTACTTCTCATTCCCTTTAATAATAAATAATTTTATTTATGTATCTTTTTCAGCAGGAAATATATTCTTCATTCTCAGCTAACCTGGATGTAGTACAGGGGTAGTCAATCCTGCAGGTGACAAAGGTGGCCACTTAGGGCACCAGCTTCTAAGGGGGGAGTTGTCAGCCAGTTTCATTTTGCCTTGGAGAGGGGGTGCAGGTGGTGATATGTAGCCTGTATCGTATCGCAGCAATTCACACACACATACTCACAATAATTAAACCTTGTGCTTTGCAGATGAGGATGTAACATGTGATTACAAACAGAATAACAGAAAACTCAAAGGTAACTTATCATATTCTAATGTGTGCCTGTGACTTTGTTTCTGTATCTCTGTGTTCCAAATTCTTGTTTGCAACAAGGTCCTTTGATTTACATGAAATCATGACTAATGTCTGCTCCATTTTAAACTTATATTGTGTCATGTGAAATAAGAACATAAGAACTATACAAACGAGAGGAGGCCATTCGGCCCATCAATGGTGTTTCACTAGCATTCAGTGCTGTTTCACACCACCAGGGTTGCAAATATTTTTAAATTTTCCACCAGTTTCTCTGTCTTCGCTCACAGTCCAGTGATTAGGTGAAATGCTATCCATTGCAAGGTGTCTCTTGCACTGTGCCATGGGCTGCCTGGGATGAGCTCAGTACAACTGTGAGCTGGATAAGTGGTTGGAAGATGGATTAAAAAAATGTGCCCAATAAGTAGGTTCAATAACCTAGATGTACAATCATGTTTTTAAGAAATTACTTCCAGCTAAATATTAGTAGTAATTTAATTTTCAAAAAGTACAAAGATATTTTACTCTGATCTTAAAATCAAATACAGTTCAATGAAATACATACAAATAAAGGAAGTTTCCATTTTTAAATTAATTTTAACAAGTGAGTACATTCCAGCTATATGGATTTCTATCAGTGGAGCCTACGACATGCTGCTGCTTATTATGTATTCGTTGTAGCACCTTAAGTTGAGGGAAAATGTGTACAGTGCATGAATTTATTGTATTACGTTTTATCATGTCAATCAGACAATTCATTGCCTGAAAAAAGTATTAAACGAATATAACGAGGCCAAATAATCCAAAAACACGAAATGAAAAAGGAGTAATGAGACAATGAATATTAATGCTTTGAATTTCAGGAAAACGCTGAGGTATGTTTATGGTGTAAAAAACGGCGAATACAGTGAGAAACGGAACACTGTGCATACATTTAGAGTTTTCCATCCTTTTCACAATTAGCACTGACCGATTAGTTACCATGGCAACCGTTTGTGAATCGTTTATATAATTTTTAAGGTTTTAACCAAGTGTACATAGTTTAGGATTCGTTTTGCATTTTAAAGAAAATTAAATTAAAGGTCCGTCAGCTAAGTTATAGAAACAAAACGTGAAGTATTGCGTCTCCTGATATTTTAAGGCGTTTTCTTGATACAGCCTGCACATGAAGCATGTGTTACTATATCAGTGTGTCTTTATAACTGAATTAATCACTGTTCTATATTTCCCCCTTAAGCGAACGTCTCCACAGAAATGTTCCAAGTAGCAGTAAAAGTCCGCTTTAGTTGGCTAGTCCTGTCTTTTTTTAAATCATGGTGGTAACAGTGAAGGCCAATCAACTAACGAGTAATGCACGAAGCGGACCGTCAGGAGACAACAATCGCACTATTCTTTATATAATTTGACAGAGAACGCTGACATGTGTGGAGACGATAAATGAAGAAGGCACTTTAAGACACTGTGAATTCTTATGCAGAATTTCACTCTATAAAAATTATTTCATCCCGTTTTAATAAAACAGACGATATCGATCGCTCCGTATACCATGCATTTAATTATTTCTTTACGTGATATACCCCACAAATGCGGGCGTGTTTAAATTATTATATTAATGTAAATGTTAAGTGGTAAATTGTGAACATAATCCAAAAACAGACATTAAAGAAAAAATATTTTCGCATATATGCACTTTTACTTCTATATTAAAAATACTCTTTTATTTTTTTCTTCTTTCAGCGTAGGCAAGGTAGTTACCAGCGTCAGTGACCCGACTCAGCGAAGAGAAAAGAATGCTTGTGTGAACCAGAAATATGGAATTAAAAATGAATAAGAGCCGTATTAATGTTTTCCGTGTTTTTTTTTTTGAGGATGTGAAAGAGTGAGACTGAGGCGCATATAGCATGGAGTGGGAACGTTGCTGCGTCCTGTCAAACCATATTTGACAGCACGGTGCGTTTCACGATTGATCACGGTAAATCTTAAAGATTAAAGATTTTGTTATAAGCGTTATTCTTAATAGTGAGAAATGTGCGTTCACCATCTATAATTCACACAAAGAATACAGAAGGCAACATTCAGGTAAGACCTCAGTTTTACATTATTGTGTTCTTTGCTGCGACACAATGAAACGAAATGAAATCTTTGTTATAGAGAACTGTTTTTTTTTTTTCCATTTTTATTTCCCCACGATACCGCAAAAAATGTAAACGGGTGCTACCACAGTTGTACACATCTGACGTTAACTTCATTGTACACAGCTAATATACTGCTTAAACGCCATATGCGTTTTTTTAAAATCTAATTCTTTTGTTTCCGTAAACGAACAGGTTACTACAGACAGAAAACGTACATTTAATTTTACTTAGAAAATCCTTTTGGGTATCTCTATTATGAGTGCTTGATTGATTTCCCGAAGGTTCATGATTGTTCTGAATGTCCACTGTAGACACACTGACATGTAATATCTTATTGACTATTAATTAACAAGGCTATGATTTAACAACAAATGCACTAATGCAGAACACTTAAGGCACCGTTAAGATGCATTACCACGACGAAATTACACCAGTATGTCCAACCACATGCAAATATATAAAAAATGATAATTTTTCGGTAATTTCATCCACAGTAATGAGACGCAATGACCTGTCCATTTATATACTGCTATAAAGGACGCAAACCCTGTCGATTGTTTATTACCAATCGCATCTGTGTAATATTTTGTGATTAATGCTGTTGTATCTCACATATCTGGGATTTGCAAATTTATGCAAGATATCATATAGATCTTCGTTCTGCTTCTGTATTTTTTCCATCCCACTCTTACCCTAATATTTTTTTACTAAATTTCTTCTACGTGGCCTCTTCTACATGTCCCTTGCTCCTATCTCACAGTATGGAATTATGGACACTTTCAGTGCAAGATTATTGTTTTGTAACAAGCTATCTTTGTAGTCAGATCTTAAAAATTCATATTTTTTTTCTGCACGACCTAAGAAATTCAGTTGACAGGCATAGTGAAACAAGAGTACCCAACCTTTGCAATCCATTAACCACCAATGCTAATTTGGATTATTTATAAGGATTTTCCGTTCTGCTTCTTAAAGACAACTGGATGGAAATGGAGAAGGAATCAGAGAGGTGGTGAGATGGATATAGATCATAGGGCGTTATACTGAGTTAAAGGGAATGACTTTCAAGAGACGATGAAATGGTGAAACTTGACAGAACAAGAAAAATGCGTTTTAGAAGGAAACAGTGATCGGAAAAATGGATGATTCTTTCTCAGTGCTGCATTGCTATTCCAAGAGAGATACTACCACCCACG
>JABFDZ020000097.1:19934584-19945997 GCA_019775955.2 Pollimyrus isidori
GTAATGATTATGATCAACAGCCATCTTCTTACTGATAATACAGCAGTCGACAGAGATGCAGTGACCTATTTGACGGAACGGGTATCGGCCATACTGTATGTAACTGATCCACACCCGATACCTGCTGAGATGTCATACGCTTAATGTTTGCAGTTGAGACAATGCAAGAACATTAGGTAACAGGGTTATGATCTGATGAGATTCAGAAAGTAGGAGCACAATGATTTGCAGCCTTTGTAAAAACAAAGTTTTGAGAGGCTGGAGTAGTGTTACCTGTAAGTGGAAAATCCCTCTAAAAGCACATGCAATTGTGCAAGACATTGCAAGTTAAGTTTATTGGTAATTTCTTTGTTTTGTCTTCTATAGAGTCATTAAGCACCATGGAGTTTCACCAGGTTTCACTTCAAAACTTGGCATAAATTTTATAAACTTTGCTTATGATGCCTTCTGAGGGCTTCAGTCTCATCACAGCTTTTAACATGGAATATATCTAAAGCCCACCCTTTTCTCTATGGTCTTGACAGGGTTTGAAAATACAGAAGGCAAAAGTAAGTTCATTCTTTCTTTTGTTGATTAAATTGTATAAATGATCAAAACATCTGAGCTGAACATATCATTTGGGGCTCATTCAGATTAATTTCCTGCTTCCATAAGCACCAGTGGCCTAATAGTTAGGGAAGCACACTTGTAATTGAAAGACAGCTGGTTTGAATCCCCAACCAGCAAGGTACCACGCCCAAGCACTGCTCCCTGGGTGTTGAATTAGCTGCCCACTGCTATGTCACAAATGTGTTAAATGCAAAGGACACATGTTGTTGTGTGCTGTGATGTGTCAATACTAATCACCAAATTATAATTCAGCGCTGAATGCCACAAGCTCATGACATATCTGATTTACAGATTATGTTTTTCATTTGAAATATCTTCTTTTTCCTTTTTCAGATGGTGGTGATGTCGCACTACTTTAGAAGTAGGTGTTTCTTCCCTATTATTAAGGATGGCGTTACATTCAGTGATCGTAGGGAGGGGGAAAGGTGTTATCTGTTGACTCCACTGCATAGCCAGGAGCTCTTCTACCTGACCTTCCAGCAACGCCAGCACAAGTCTTCAGGGTGTACGGTTCGATTGTGCCTTGAATGTCAAGCATGTCAAAAAACACTGAACTGTTTACTTTGATTGTCCATGATTGCCTACATCCTCTTGACATTGTGTCGCTGACCTTCAGGAAACGTTCACTAACTAACGGGGAGATGGCGGTGCAGAGGGCAGCGCTGTCGTTCAGCAACCAGAGAGCTGCTGGTTCGAGCCCCGCCCGATGACCCCATCAAAGTGTCCTTGAGCAAGACACTGAACCCCAAATTGCTTCCGGTGTGCAGGTTGGCGCCCTGCGTGGCAGCCTCCGCCACCGGTGTGTGAATGTATGTGTGGATGGGTGAATGTGAGGCATAAATTGTAAAGCGCTTTGAGTACTCGGAAGAGTAGAAAAGCGCTATATAAATGCAGTCCATTTACCATTTTCTAAGCAAATTTTAGAACAGGATTTTACTGCGATCTCCTGCCCACATACCTTTGTACAGGTGGCTGTGACCTCTGTGCTTAATGAGCTTGCTTGCTCCCCGCCATGCTCTTTAGAGGAGGAGAAGGGTCTAAACATCTGAGGTGCTGGGCTCAGATGGAGAGCTACTAGGTACTTTTCACTGTCACACTCCACACACATAATGGTGGCATTACAATCCTTTGCCTGGTGGCTGGTAGATGCAAGACAACGGTAGCCAATGTGATTGTCTTTGATGAACCTTTATCTATTCTTGAATAACATAGTTATTTCAGACCAATTAACAGAGGAGAGAGGAGCTGTGGTAAAGCTCGGGTCATTCCTTGCTCTGGCCTCTTTCCTGACAAATTCAGAAAAGAATGAGAAGGGTGGAAAGGCAACATTATAGTCTTCTTTGAACTTTGACTCTACTGTGATACATTTTTCTTGGAGGTGGTAGGGTAGCTTTTCCACAGTTATACTCCTAGCTGTGTCCGGATAGCTTAAACCACTCAAATACCCATGAAACTTTGCAGCAAGTCTGAAAGCTCACAGAGCTTGTGATATTCTTTGCTGGAGAGCTTTGGGAAGTTTTCTTTTCTGGAAAATAAGGATCTTTCTAAGCCTTCTGGTGAGACATAACATTCTTCCAGTCTTACCCAGATCATACCCAGATCAACAGATGGGTGATGTATGTTCACTGGTTTTGTATGTTCTGACTCTTTGCTAGGAATCTGGAGAGATCCCTGGTGGCATTATCATTAGCTGTGTGAATTGGTTTAAACCTTCCCCACAGTTGCTGCACACTGAGGGGAAACCTTGGTTCAACAGTATCTTTGCGATGTTTATTTACCGCCATCTGGTGGTAAAAAGTCATATTGGTTCGGTACTTGTTTCTGTTGATAGGGAATGTCATCATGCTGGACAAACATGTCTCTCGGCCTTTGGATGGGCTCAGTATTGTTATGTTCATTGATATATTCACTCACTTTCTGTTCTGTGGTGGGTTGAATAGGTAAGAATTCCAGCTCACTGCTTTGGTTCACTGAGCAGTAGCCTCCATCACCTCCGCTTTGGCAATGGCAGTGTCAGCTTCCTTCCAGAGTTGTAATACATCCAGCGTTGCCTCTAAGTGAGCCCTTTCAATCTTAACGTTCTTTTCTTCCTCAGTGTAGGCTAGTCTGGCTTTAGCAGCTAGTGCTGCTGCCATGCTGGCTCTAGCTGATGCAGGTGATCATCTTGAAGGTCTTGCTGATGACCTGACAATTAGCCTTCCTGAAGGTTTTGAGGACTTTACGGAATGAGAAGAGGGCGACCTTGTCTCCTCATTGCGTTGACCTGGAGCCTCTGCTTTTTCCATTATGTTGGCTGAATAGAGTTGCAGCTGGGTCCCTTTATCGGCTTGTTGATGTCCCTCACAGAGTGCTATAATTTCACTGTACTGCTGCACCCAATGTGACTCCAGTCCTATACTGAGATCCATAGCCAGCTAAACTCTCTTGCACCACATCCCCCAAGGAACAGGCAGGTGTTGCATTTAGACGGGATTTAATACAAGTAAGTGTGAAACTGAAATAAATATACAAAATACAAAGGCACTAATTAATGAATAATGCAAAATAGCGGTTTTCAGCTTTATTACTGGCAAGAGCAGTGCACATATACAAGGTAATAGATGTTGGGTTTTTAAGGTAATATTTCAGTTTCTAAGGTAATATGTTTAATTTTTTAACACAATCTGCATGTGTGTGTTTTTGAGGGATGAGCTGATCCACATTTTTTCAATTCCGGTCTGACTCTGGTACATTACTGCCGATACTGACAAAAATTAAAGGAATACTCTAACGACACATCAGATCTCAATGGGAAACAATCATGTTGGATATCTATACTGAGGTCAGGTGAGTGTGGGGGCCAGTCAATGGTATGAATTCCTCCATCCTCCAGGAACTGCCTACATACTCTCATCACATGAGGCCTGGCATCATCGTGCACCAGGAGGAACCCAGGACCCTCTGCACCAGCTTAGAGTCTGACAATGGGTTCAAGGATTTTATCCCCATACCTAATGGCAGTCAAGGTGTCGTTGTCTAGCCTGTAGGGGTCTGTGTGTCTCTCAATGGATATGCCTCTCCAGACCATCACTGATCCACCACCAAACTAGTCATGCTGAACAATGTTGCAGGCAGCATAATGTTCTCCACTGCTTCTCCAGACCCTTTCATATCTTTCACATGTGCTCAGGGTGAACCTGCTCTCATCTGTGAAAAGCATAGGGCATCAGTGGCAGACCTGCCAATTCTGGTATTCTATGGCAAATGCCAATCAAGCTCCACGGTGCCAGGCAGTGAGCACAGGGCCCATTAGAGGACATCGAGTCCTCAGGCCACCCTCATCAAGTCTGTTTCTGATTGTTTGCTCAGAGACATTCATACCATTGGCCTGCTGGAGCTCATGTTGTAGGGCTCTGGCACTGCTTATCCTGTTCCTCCTTGCATAAAAGAGCAGATACCGGTCCTGCTGAGGTGTTAAGGACCTTCTATGGCCCTGTCCATCCTCCTAGAGTAACTGCCTGTCTCATGGAATCTCCTTCATGCCCTTGAGACTGCTCGGAGACACAGCAAACATTCTGGCAATGGCATGTATTGATGTGCCATCCTGGAGGAGATGGACTACCTGTGCAACTTCTGAAAGGTCCAGGCATCGCTTCATGCTACCATGCTGACACTAATTGTAGCCAAATGCAAAACTAGTGAAAAAAGCATGAGGAGAGAAAGATGTCAGTGACCTCCACCTGTTAAACCATTCCTGTTTTGGGGGTCGCCTCATTGTTGCCCCTCTAGTACCCCTGTTGTTAATTTCATTAACACAAAAGCAGCTGAAACTGATTAACAACCCCCTCTGCTACTTAACTGACCACGTCAATACCCCATAAGTTTAATGGACTTAATGCTATACTCGGATTAAGAAGTGTTCCTTTATTTTTTTGAGCGGTGTATAAAAACAATTATAGGCTTTAATCAATAATGTCTAGTTTTTACATTGTAAGTGTGACGGTCCGGGGTGCGTTCAGGGCGAACAGAGGGACTTCCAGGCAAGTTCACGAAACGAACTGGGGTTTATTGCACACATGGACTTAGACACGTTTATGCCACGTCTGCCGGAGAGACGCAGAAGCAGACCTAAATACACACAAGACAGATCACGAGACTGGCGTGCAGCGGCACCACACAGGTGGACACAATAGGAAATCACAGGAGGTAACGAGGTGGGCGTGGCACACACGAGGGGCTGGTACAGAGAGGACGTCGCTGAACGTTACAGAGCCCCCCCCTTAAGGCGCGCCCTCCGAGCGTGCCCAAGGAGGGGTGACGGACGGGACGAACATCGGGGAACCAGAACCTGAAAGACAAAACCAAAATATCACACCAGGCACGGGCAGAGAACAGATATACAGAACCTAAACAGAGACAGACACCAGGACAGGGGAGCCAGGAGCTGGAGGGGCCCCGAAGGGAGCCGGAGGGAACACCGGCGGAGGCGGGCCGGAGGGGGGAGCCGGAGACGGCAAAGGTACCACCTGAGCCCTGGACGGCGCCGTCTGATGCCCAGGTGGAGCAGGGGGGCCCGTAGACAGCCGATGAGCCGGAGGGGGCCCCGAAGGAAGCGGGCAGGAGGCAGGGGCTGGAACCAGCAGCATCGACGCCCGGGAGGAGCAGGGGGCCCTGAAGACGGCGGATGAGGATCCGATGGGGGGCCCGAGGGTCGAGACCGAGGCCCCGGAGGGGGCCCTGGAGGAAGCGGGCAGGAGGCGGGAGCAGGAGACGGCGCAGGCGGCGCCGGAGCCCGGAGCATCGACCCTCAACGTCTAGGCGGAGAAAGGGGGTCCGGAGGCGGCAGCTGAGGATCTGCTGGGGTTGTCCAAGGGTCGGGACCGAGGCGACAGGTGCCCACAGGTGCCCCCTTCCCTTCCGGGACAATGAGAGGCGAGAACCCCCCTGGGCTCTGCCTCATTGGGGCCTGGATAATCCTCCTGGATCTGGGGAGTCCAGCAAACGAGTCCCAGAGGGGTCCCACTCGAGCTCCTCCCCTTCTGTCTCGAGGGAAGGAGCGTGATCATCGTCCGGGACCTCCTCGGGGCCACAGTGTCACAAGCCGGACAAGTCCTGGGTGGCTGTGGCTGCAGCTCTGGGCAGACACGGCCCGGGTGGGGCCGTGAGAAGGGCCAGGACTGGCAGGACTGCGGGCGTGGCCGTGGGATGGACAGAGTCCGGCAGGGCCGCGGGACGAGCCGGGACCAACAAGACCGGCGGTGAGCGCGGTCGAGGCCGCGGGACAGGCGGGGAACGCGGGCTGGGCCGCAGGACAGGCGGGGAGCTCGGGCGGGGCCGCGGGACCGGCGGGGGCCTCGGGCTTGCCCGTGGGACGAGCAGGCACCGAGAGGGCCGCGGACGGGGCCGTGGGTGGAGCCGGGACTACGAGGGCCGCGGGACTAGCCGGGGCTACGGAGCAGGCAGGAGCTACGGAGCAGGCAGGAGCTACGGAACAGGCAGGAGCTAAGGGGACCACGGCATGAGCAGGGGCGTCGAAGGCCGCGGGGAACCCCCTCTGGAGCAGCTGCTGCAGTCTCGTGATCCATCTTGTGTGTATTTAGGTCTGCATCTCTCCGGCAGACGCGGCATAAACGTGTCTAAGTCCATGTGTGCAATAAACCCCAGTTTGTTTTGTAATCCTGCCTGGAAGTCCCTCTGTTCGCCCTGAACGCACCCCAGACCGTCACAGTATGCCGCGTCTCCTGGAAGACACGCAGCAGCAGCAACAGCGCCCCCTTTCGCATTTCTGCCTATTTCTCCAGAAGTGTCAAGCTTACAGTTGAAATTTATTGTCAGTCCAATTCACTACAGTATGTGCTGGCAAATCCATCAACATAAAGAACTTCATTCTCCATGATTTATATATTTATGAAAACAGGTTTTTTTTCGGCCAAATCTAGTGTCATTCAAATCAGGAGACAGTCCTGTTCAAGATTTATACAAAAAGCGTGAAATTTCTCTAAGGTACGGCCACCAGCCACACCATAACCGTACTGGTGACATGCCCATATCAATCAGACAGTTATATCTCAGGCATGCTTCAGCCAATCGATACCAAATTTGTCTCCCTAATATATGGCTGTACCTTAGACAGACCCTCCAAATTTCGTGTCGATCGGTCAAACGGTAACGCTATGGCCACTGTTTATATATAAGAACCACCAATGCCAATTCAGCTAAAATGAGTTACCAGGTCAGGTAGGAAGGTGTCTGAATATCTCACCCATTTTACCCACAGCGGCGGGTGGTTCAGTGGGATAAACTTGTGTGCTTGTAATCAGAGCCCAACGTGCACAGTATTCTCTCCGTAAAGCAAGCTGGCGTGATGCAAAGGCGTTTTCTCCATGAATGATGAAGATAAATGAAGCTGCTATTTTTATTAAACCAGCCATTCAGATGGGTTCAGGCACTCCTCTGGAGGGTTTCAATTATGATTATTTTTCTTTCATAAAACTGAATACCCAGCCTAAACCGTAAGTCCTAGGCCGACCAAACATGGTAGGATGATTACAATTCCTACCGACTACTCAGGTTGTCCGACCCGTCAGACTCTGAGCCCTCCCCCCCAAAAGGTAAAATGAAGGGATTTGCCTCTGATATAAATAGCATATTTAAGCCCAGCATCCGACAGATTCGTATATATGCATCTCTAGAAATCATTGTTATAATTTGTGTGTACTTTATTGGCGGGTATCCACGTGTATTTGGACTGCTTTGCAATTATGAGAAACATGAATTTCCGAAAATGCTAGCTTGCTCGTTAGAATCACTTTGATAAAAAACCCCTCCCACTTCACTTATGTGCAGTTAAACGGAAGTTAACGGTATCAGCGGCAACATGAAAATAAATTCCTGCATCATCATTCTATGTAAGTAAACGAATTAAATTATAAAAAAATGCGGAATGTTTTCGACGTCTCATAGATTATATGGAATTAGCCTTAAATGTAAGCAAATAAGTTGCCTAAAGTTTTTATCACAGACAGACATCACAAAGCGCCGAGCAATAAAATGAAATAAAATGTCAAAGAAGTTAAAATACAGAGTATAAAATAAAATTGAATGTTGTAACATAAGCTACCCAAAGCCACGTTTGATTAAACAGGTAAGTCTTTTAGCCGGGCCTCTGGGGGAAGACCGTTCCACAGTCTGGAAGTCACAGATTGAAATGCATGATAACGACTAATACAGGAGTCAACAAGCGATTGCTGAGAACTATTTACAAAGTCCAACCTGCCGCGCTGCTCGCCGCTACCTCCGCGATAGAGTATTTAGAAACGTAACACGCGTTTTTACCTCAATCAAAACATTTTGCCCCGGATATATGAGTATTTCTACACACACGTTTCCCCGTGTACTGACATTAAATAGACGATCTCTGGTTTAATAGATATGCAGCGTCGGATTTCTGCTTGCATTAACAAAAATGTTTTGACAGTGATACACAGTGATACAATGGACCATTTGGAACATATTTGCAATATTTGAAAATACTAAAGTATTTTGTAATTTACATTTCCATACCTCTCATACATTTAGAAGCAAGATAAGAAATGTGTTACCGCCTAAAAGCCAAGATAATTAACATCTCTCATAAAAGTCAAACCACATTTCCTGCATTTTATGCATTGAAACTATTCATGGTTTCCTTTTCTCAGTTCCTTCTTGAAATTGTGGCTTCCGTATTGGCAACAAAACAGGTTGTATTAATTTGTGTTACTGTACAAGTCCGATGTACTTATCACCATAGAAAGGTATATTTACAAGAGTTATTCATTTAAGTTATTGATTTTTATTTCAATAAATATGCCTGTTCATTTTAGATCAAGTTCTAATTGTTGTTTTTAATCAATAAATTAATATCTCATTACTACTAAGTCTCGGAAATGTTAGCCTTAACTAAAATATTGAAGGCATTTTACGCCATTCTGTTGAGAATTTTACGTAGTTTGCTTTCATCAGTAAACCCTATAGTTGCTTTTTTTCCCAGGCCTTAGTGCTCACTGGATGATCATAACCGGGGAGCTGAGGCTGGTCCGTCCAGGAGATGATGTGACTCTGCGCTGTACTGAGGAGTTTGAGGAGTCGATGTGGTTCAGCCACCGTCCGGGTGAATCGCCGGTGGTGATCAGCGTGTCCAAAATCCCAAGTGTACTAGTTAATATTTACCGAAACAAAAGCTACCGGCAAAGATTCATTACAGTTAAAAATTCATCAATCAATGCAGTGAACCTTGAGATCAAAAATGTAACGGTGGAAGATACCCAAGCCTCGTATTACTGTGGCGGAATCCATGACATACAGATGGTTTTTGGAAACAGTTTTACCCTTAAATTCTCAGGTACTGATCCGGTCCACCCCCCGCTGTCCCAAAATATGCAGAACGTGCGACTGAGTGGTGGGAGTGGCTTGTGATGGCTTGTTGGCCCATCTAGGGTTATTCCCTTCACTGCGCCCGTAGCCTCCCCTATAGGGTCTGGACCCCCGTGAATCTTTCAGGGTTGGCGCCAGAGATTTTGTTTCGCTGGTGTTATGGGGTTGCTTTACTTTTCGGCGATGTGCTGTCCGCTAGTTTTACTTGGTAACACCCCTGACACATGCACGCGCGCGCAGTACCCACTCCGCAACAGATACAATGATGTTGAATGACATGTTAAACACATTGTGATATATTTAATTGTACTGTTCAAACGTTAAAAATAATTTCTGAACAAACCGCAGACATTTCCTGTGGGTGTTAACGGGGTGCTACGGCTATTATTGGGTTAACTAAAGTACCCCAAAGCCTCTCACTCGCGCCGCCTCTGGGCCCTGCATAAAACAAGCGGGATTAGAAAATAAATTGTCAGACTTTAGAGGTAGAGACTTACTGTAAATATTCAATTGAATGTTATGTTCATTCATGCATTTCTCTCTCTCTCTCTCTCTCTCTCGTAATTTTGCCTCTCTTCACTAGATCAAAGACCGGAGCACCCAGAATTTCTGTTGTACTTGTTCCTTTTGCCACGATGTGTCATATTATTAATCTTTTTTTCCGCGTATTTGTGTTACATGAAATGTAAGTACCAAGTTTCAAGTTTTGTCACATACACAAACATACTGTACACTACATGTTTGTAGTAAAATGCTTTCCACCAGCTCCCTGGGTTGTGCTCAAAAGACAACAACGTGACTAATTATATTAACAATAATAAAAATAAACAAGAAACAAATTAATTAAGCAATAAATCACTGTAGGTTACATAATCAGTCGGTCTACTTCATTACATATCCTTCTCTGTGTGTAAATATACTACCGTCTGCATATTAACTGCACAGGCTTCATCAGACAACAAGAACAGGATTGTACCGAGAGACGACCAGGCAGGGTGAGTTACTACAAATTCTTAAATACCTCCCTATACAGTATGTTAAAATACACAGTGTTTTAAATCAGATATATAGTAAATAACATTATACAGAAGTAATCATGTATTCATGTGCGCAATTTTTGTTATATGACACACCAGTCACTTTAACAGTCACTTTAATTAGAAGAACTGAATTATGAGATTGTGCTGAACACAGAAGTTTTAGTTAGTCTTTAATTCTATTTTCCTGCAGCAACGGGTGAATAGACGTGCGAACCGGGAAGCACAGATATGAAGTGGGATGCTGTTGTTGACCGTAGGCAGAAGACACAAGAGAACACATTGAAATGGACACCGGAAATTACATTAAATTGCACAGTACTTATACTGAATCTTAGGTGAATTAAATGTAGGCTTATATAATTATTCATGTTACAGTAGGAGTGTGCTTTATATTCTAAGAGTAGGCACTTATGTGATTACACATTACACTGGATTTTGAAACAGTATTACAAAATATATGTTACGCAAGCTTAAAAAGAATAACTGACGAAGCAAAACAGCACCACCTATAGGCTATGAAATTGAACTCTTTAATACTAGTTATGCTTTAAGTTACCGACAGCCAGTGAAAGGTTTATAATTATCCATATTTTATATAAAGGTGTAATAAAATTGCATGCAGTTACTTGCCAATAAGCACAGAATATATTTTGAGTTTTAGTTTGTGCATTAAGGAGCGGAAGCATGTTTGATTTGTTCTGTTGTTGTTTTCTGTCTAGTTTTTGTATTTTTAATTTTAAATTGACACTTTAATATACGGTTTTGATAGTTGCTACATTATAACTGGGAATGTTTCCAGAAATTTTGAAAAATACTTATTACTTAAAAATTGTTACAATGTACTGCACCACCAAAATTTACAGAGGGCAATCAATCAATAAATGTCTGTAATAATACTTATTTTTAATGATACTTAATACAAGCAACAAGAAGAAAAGGTTTATACCTGGGGTCTTCAACCTTTATCAGGCCGGGGTCCCCTTGGTGTATAGAGACCCCCTCTTTACACATTATAAAATCATGTTACAGGTTACGTCTGATCTGTATTAATGTGAGCATTAACTATATTAACCTGTTTATTGAGGATTAAATGAATAAATATTAATCACCCTATTGATCTCATTTTGTCTTGTTGCTTACAATGGAAAAACTATAGACATTACTGATTAAGGTCTATAATTGTTAGAGTTTTTATATTACATTTCTGTTTCACTTCATAGATTTATAAGGTGGGTGGATATAGTTCAGATAACTTAGTCAACACTAATATCTCAGTGAAAAATCGAAGGACTCCAGGACGGGTGTTAAGAGAACAAAACAGAAGCAGGGAAACAAGTGAAACTGTGAGGGTCAAAATGAGGGGGTGAGTATGG
>JABFDZ020000097.1:19955845-19968044 GCA_019775955.2 Pollimyrus isidori
CTATGTTAAATTTCATCTGCCAGGTATCGGCCCAGTCACTAATTAAATCAAGATCCTGCTGTAGCTGCTGAGCTGCTTCTTCAGTGTCTGCTACACCACCCACCTTGGTGTCATCTGCAAATTTCACAAATCTGGTAGTGTCTTTACCAAGCTGGCCCTTCTGCAATGCAAGATCGAGGTGAGCTGGAAGAGACTAGTGTCTCTTAGTAACTAGGCTGGGTGTAGCCTCACTTACCATATACAATATTGAATTCTACTAGTTGGCTCATACTCCTTGGAAAAATCAGACATAAAAGTGTTGATTGTCAGACCCCTTCTGTAGCTGACACATCCTTCTAGTTAGCAGGCAACTAAATCAAATTAATGTAACAGTTTTTCAAAAAAAAGTTAATTTTTACTTAATTTTAATTGATTTATTTCAAAGTTAAAAGCATGTGGTGTTTCCCCAGGCAGGGCCGGTCAATCCAATAGGCAACACAGAGGGCTGCCTAAGGTACCAACTGCAATGAGGCGTTAACTTAGCAATTTCACTCTGTATTATATACCTGTATTTTCTCTTCATCAGGGAAGAGCTATCTCAGCACCATAGACATCCCCAACGGTGCTGGCGGGGAGGCTAGCCTAGGGCGGCTATAAGGGTTTTGAGTGGCCAGGACCCCCTATATGCATGAACTAATTCAATTTGAAAGTCAGAAAATATACATGTTCTATACAAGTAACTCAACCATTGAAAAAATTCATTTAAAAATGTAACGGACCACATGTCAGTTGGGCGGTGGGGGTTTGGGAGGGGGAGTCCTATGATAAATTGTAGGTGCTCTCTTCTGCTGGTCCAAAGATCAGGATAGACTTGGAGATTTCTGGACCTGGTATTAGTCTGTTAATATCACCTGGTCTTTTATTTCACATTTCGCTGAGTTTAAAAAGCTTAAAATGACATATCATAGTGCAGTTCTTTTATTATCAATAATAGAAAAAGCATTTTTTCTGTGTTTCAATAATTGTTATTGATGAGTTGAGTCCATTTATTGCAATCAGTTTATTTGACAAAAACATTGTCTTAGCAGAAAAGTCATTTCATTTGTTTATACCCACAAAACTGGAATAGTGCTGTATTGTCTTTAGACAGCAAAAACATAAGCGGTGTGACCATGTGCATGTATAACACTCACTGTATAGAATTAACAAGATGTTTTTAGGATGGACCAAATACTCATTCTGGTTTCTGAGTTTTTTGTGTGGTGTTGTTGTACACTTGGTACCCACATAGGCTGTCCAGTTGAGCATCTCTAGCTGATATCACACAGGAGTGACACAAGCGGGAGTCTTTGTGTTGGTTTGCTAACCTTCTATGTTTCTCTGCAATTCTGTGGTACTTAATCCTCTTTTGCATCCATTGTTTCTTGCAATGAATGCATATTCAGAACCAACACTGTTGATACTACTATACTACTACTTTTAAAACAAGATTGAAAACACTGTTTTAGTCATTAGCATTTGTCATAAAGTATGATTAAAATGGTTAAAATATTATTGTTTTATTTTTATTGACTGGTTTATTTGTTTGTTTTTATTTTTGTGTTTTATTGTGTTTATCTGCATTCTGTATAGGACTTTGGCTGAAAGTGGCATCCAGAAATGTACTTTAAAAATAAAGTGATTGATTGTTTCTGCATTGCAGGTGATAGATGACCTGGATTGCTTGAATGAGTGGATTGCTTCTTTTGGTTCCTTTTGTGGTGTAATTGCCAATTAATGCAGTTAACACTGATGTCACCCATCTCTCATATGTGCGCGCCGAAAACATTGCTCTGCCTCATGTATATGCATTAGGCAGCCTGCTAATTAACAAACTGGACCAAAGGGGCTATAAGCTACTATCCAGTCTTAAGATGCTGTTAACAAAGGACTCAAGCCTGAATTTGGCAGACGCCCTTACTTACAAAATATGACCCAAAATACCAAATCAGTGCAAATAAATGCCTTTACTGCTTCATTATTTGACTTTTATGCCTGCCTACTTTAATTTGTCAGATGAGGCATTGTTTCCAGCGCATCCAGCGCGGACAGAGAGCCTGGGACAGACAAAGGCCGTACCTGCAAAGGATTAACGAGTCCCGCTGACTCCCCGATGCTCTCCTCTATGTACTTCCTCTCTTCGGGTGAGATGGTGGGGTGGGCTGCCGGGCTCTCATACGACACCATGACCCAGAAGAGGTACCAACAAATCCCAAAACTGCCTGGGGGAGTGGGGGGTTTGGGGGAGAGATCAGGAGAAGCAGGTAAGGTGGAGTGGTGGAGTGAAGGAAAGGAGAAAGTGTAGAGGAAATTAGCATGGTTAAAAATGTAGCAGTGAGAAGGGGTAAATGTGTGCTAAAATGCTAAATTATTAATATATGCCAATGTCATAAACGTAATAAAAAGTAATCTGGCCGTATCTGATATTCCTATTTTCTGCCATCTACACCGAACACTTCCGTAATTAGCCGGACACTTCTGTAATTAGCATTCATTTCCCATACTGGCTAAGAAAGTTCACTTACCATATACATAGAAGACGGAAGACCATCCAGAGTACTGGACGAGAATACCTGCTAATGGCATCGCTATTACTGCGCCGGCGTATGAACCTGAGAAAAGAAAAGGCACAGACTTAAGGGGTAATAGCATTACTAATAGCTGTTATTGTTTCAATCAAGTATCGTGTCAATAGCTTTATAATTAGCAACACTTCTGCTAACAGCAACCAGAACTTTATACAGTATGAAGGCATAACAGTATGATGATGGAAACAATGTAAAACTTCATGTTTAAGGAGATATTTCTGAGAGGCGTGATGACACACCGCAGAAGGCTGTCGTGGCCAATCGGCTCCTTTCTAGGGGAGGTGCCCATTTCGCCCAGATCCCGTGGCAAGCTGGATATGACACTCCCTAATCCAGTGAAAGGAAAACCGGTAAAGGTTCTTACGTTAATTTCTGTAACACAATTCAGTTGACATTGCATATATTTTCAATGCAAACATGAATAAAAATACATCCTGTAGAGGCAGGATAAACAGGGCAACAAACCAAATAGATAATCCCAAAAGTATAGTGAAGTATCATACCTCCACAAGACCCTGTAATACCCTAATTATTATTACACAGCCATAGTGAATTCTTGCAGCAGAAGGGATGAACATGTTTAGTGTAGAGGTAGCTACTATAGCAAAGCCAAACACTCTGAAAGACAGAGAGAAACATTACACATTATTGTCATTACACTTTGATAGTCATATAATTACAAAACCAATACAAATTAAACCACGAGAATTTAATTATTAAACAGCAAATTACCTGTTGGCAGCAAATTTCTGACATATAAAGCCTCCAGGTATCTGAGTGACGATGTAGCCCCAGAAAAATGAGCCGTGTATCATACCCACGGTCTCTGGGTCCCAGGAAAACTGGGCTGCCTGCAAAAGAAAGCACTGCTACTGCCTTTGCATGCCTGTAAAACATCACCATCATATGCATTGCAGTGTTCAGAAGGTTACTTTTGAAATGTAATAGGTTGCACATTACCAGTTACCTTGTTAAAAACGTAACAAGTGATGTAACTATTTTGATTATGTTATCAAAGTAACCTAATTTATTACATTTGAGTATATTTTGATTACTTTTCTAACAAATGCTTCAATCTGGGCAATAAAGCTGAAACGTCCCAAGTATGTGTTATCTGGAAATATGCCAAAAGAAGGAATTTCTGTATAGCAAGAAGCAACAAAATGAATGTTATATACTATATATAAGCTTTTTACCAAAAATAATATATACCCCTTAGTAACTAGTTACTCCCCAACACTGGAATTGCATGTATCCCTTGTTATGCAGGGGAGTCAGAAGCATTTTGAATGTGAGGGGGATGCACTGTCATAAAACTAATATTTTATTTTAAATGTGGGGGGTCCACACAAACTGCTTGTGTGGCTTGCAGGATTAGAATCTGTGTTTGGAAAATCATTGGTTCAAATACCATGGATGGTAAAATAATTTGGGCCCTTGAGCAAGGGCATTAACTCTGACTGTTACAGGGCTCTGTAGCTCTTCCTTGCTTGTACATTACTTTGCATAAAACAGATGTACAAGCATCTGCAAATTAATTAAATGAATGCAAAGTGTGTTTATACTACTTGTGGAATGATGTTATTGACAGATGAATGCATGAATGCATGAAAACTAAATATAAACAATACAGTATCCTGGGAAAGACTACTAACTACTAACAGAAATATTCTTTGGCAGCTGGTGACCCCATAATAATGATGGCAGAAAAGGTCAAATGCTACAGCATTATGTCATCAATTTCTTATTTTACTTTAACAATGTACGTCCTAATAGCTATTAGCATTTACAAGTTATTTTCCCCACTGAACTCACCACCAGCATCTTCTTGTCACCCTTGTAGATGGTGTGGTTGTTGACCATGCTGACGATAGCCACACCCAGGTTGCATCGGATCCCAAAGGAGATGCAGAAGCCCAGGCCAGAGAGAATGGCGATGATGTAGCGTCGCGGAAGGCCGAAGCACGTGCAGTCTACCACAGGAAGCTCTTTCTCCTCTATCAACTCAGGTCGGCCATCAGCTGACAGTTCAATAGTTTCACCATTTTCCTGCCGTTTTTCCAACAACCTGGAACATGATGGAGACAGAGTGAAGAGGAGAGGAACTAAGTAGGCCTTAGTTATGTGTTGAATTTGAGAAGCTATGAAGCAAAGGTAAATAAATGGGAGGAAACCCATTTAGGAGAATGTGCAAATTCCACACCCCAGGGTAAAAGTCCCCAGCCCTGGACATGTGAAGAAACAATGCCCCCACTGAGCCACTGTGCCACTTACGTATGTCCGTCTCATTTATTTATGAAGGCCTTTTGGTGGGAACACTGTAAGCATTATTTTGCATGAGTTACTGAAGTCATTGAACTGAATCAGGATCTCCATACATTTGCTAAAGTTTTTCCAATTGCAGTTAGGCACTGTATATACAACCTATATACAAGAATATTTCAGTGACAAATTTTATTAGGGACAGTGATCCATGGCTCACACATTAACAGCTTTTATCACTTTCGCACTCTCATTTATTATAAACCACTAAGTTCACACATATATCACACCTCCTTATTCCTGCTTTTCTGTCTCTCACTGATTGTTACCTTGGAAGTGAGGTTTGCACCAGACAGACCTCTGTACAACTAGACATGCAGAAGGATGATCATGCTGGGAAATGACGGTGCTTTTCAATATACTGAGGCTGTTTAATGGAAGTCTGTTAGTTCTTCTGTTAATGAGCACGTCTGAATTCTTATATCGGAGTCCATACAATGCATGGACATTTAGACTCCGATTTCCTAAAATAAAGAGCAATTAAAGCATCTGTTGGATGGATTCAGCTCGCACATCCCACACGTGCATACGCCATATATAGATAAATATTACACATACATATGTCATAAACACAAAGCATCCATGGTACACATGCAGATTTTGCTTGCAGGCACAGAAAAATTCAGAATTTTAGATTATAATAGCAGCAGTAACAAATTAAATAGCGAGATTTGTGTCTATATGCATCAGCTGGGGCAGATGTGCGACATCATAGCTGGGTAACCAGACTGAGATGGACCTTCCCTGAACCATAGTGATATCTGTACCCAGGAAAGAGAGCAGAATGCATGCTCTCCATCATACCTGTGTGCACTACAGTGACATGCATAAGCCCATGTGGACACAGAAACATTTCACAACCATTTTTTCCATTGCAGCAGCTAATTGTTATGCTGGTTCGCATAATATTATATTATGTATAATATATATGTTTTTTACTTATAAGGTAAGAGCTATGAAGGCAATAGCAGTAATTCATGTCACACAATGCAGCATGTCTCCCAGTGCACGCTCAGTTTATACCAGGATCGATACGGACGTTTCACTTCAGTTCATTTTTGGTGAGTATTATTTTGTTCTACCTCATTGGCTGGGTAAGAGCTTACATCACTCGCCATCGTGGCTGCAGTAACCCGACACCGCATACTGAGGCAGGATGGAGCAAAAGGCCCCACCCAAATCAAGCAGTGCAAGCAGGTAACATGTGGAGCCCCTTGCCAGGATGTGCCCGCCGCAGTCCAGCCAATGCTGATGTCACACTGGATCATCCAGCTCACAAATGGTACAGTCCTTTGGAAAATGCCAAACACAGATTACATGCTCTATAACATCAAACATAGAAAATCTATTTATTTGACCAATAATCCAGTATGTACTGTACTATATGTTTACATGAGAACAGTATGCATGCATTTGGATAACTATGGCCAGCATATTGCATATTAACCGACCTGGATGTTTACCAATGACTTAGCTTGACCCCCATGAAAGTTGAAAACTGTTAAATACTATCAACAAAAAAAAAGGTCAAGGCATGTACAAGTCAACTTATATAACTGGGTATTGTTTTCTACTGACATTTGTTTAGAGCTGGCAATTCCTCTGCCAATGAGACATAATTTCCTGAGCAAGCGATGTTCTTCGTTTCTAGTTACACCTCCAGAGGAATTATGGGATAGTGTGGTGTCCATCAGTTGTACACTTTGAAATTTCACAGAATGCAGCAGGTCATCAGGGTGCTGTTCACCAACTTTCTCATGAAAACTGGAACATACTGAACTCAACTTACATGCTACATATCAACTACTACATACTAACTAAGTATTCAATTTCAGATGCATCCTCCGGGTAGAGCAATGTTTCTCAACCCAGTCTTTGGAAACCCACAGATGGCCCATGTTTTTGCTCCCTCCCAGAACCCTGACAGATGGTCCTAAGTTTTGCTCCTTACTAGGAGCTTTAAAGAAGAAAAAACACGGATTGTCTGCAGGTCCTCGAAGGACCAGATTTGGAAACATCTGGTGTAGAGTCAGATGTGTAGCTTCAGAGTTGTGACAGCCCAGCTGTGAGTCCAGACTTCCAATCTTGGTGGTCTTCTTCAGGTGGGAAGAAGGGTGGATTAATCCTTTGTCCATTGATGCAAACAGCCATGCACCGAAAGCTTTGCTACTAAATAGCGTTTGTCTAATGGTGACACACAGCAGTGTTTTATATAAATGATGTCAAGTCAAGGGATACTCATGAGCATGAAAGATGCTCAATGTAAGAAATAACTCCAACATAGAACCTTATGAATGGGCGAGAAGGAAAACATTATTGGGGAAGGTGTTACCCTTCTCGTGATTGAGGTAGTCCTGGAACAATATGAGCAGTAACCATGGAAATTCAAGAAGCTATTTTGATTTAAAAAAAAAATAACTAAACCCCAAACTCTGGCATTTACAAAAGGAAGCAAAGAAAACAAAAGAGGATGGCTATGGGTCTTATTAGCATCTAGACTGGCTACTGTCGTGGTTACTGGGCTCAAAAACAAAACAGAACACACTCATTTATAGATAATACGGTAACAAGGGACATGCTAAAAACCAATTAGCAACCAAAACCGCTGCCACAAGGCTCTCCCCTTCATGGCGATGCCTGAATCTTTCACTTGCTGCTTAGGCATGAAGATTAAATGTGCATTCATCCCAAGAAGCCTAATACCAAAATCCAAATTACATACTTTAGCCAAATACCACAATCATTTTTACAGTTGAAAGTGTTTTGAACTGTTATTTGCATTTGATTTGCTATCTTCGTATTATGTTTACATTGTTGTGTTATCTTAAATCAGGTTCACAGTGCTCTAATTAAAGCTGTATAAAGTTATTGGACTCCTTTCTCAGATATTACCCTTCAAACTTCCTGTCTGCTTTCGGAACAGAGACAGTGGGCGGATGGCTCTAAGGTTCCGCTCTAACCTTGCCCAGTGTGATTTGATTTGAAGGCCCACTGAAGATTCTACCCCCTAAGACTTGACGAGGTGGTTACAAGCATGCAGTGGTACATGTGAGCCTGACCTTTCAGACAAGCACTTTGTTCATACAGTCTCTGTTGAGTAAGTGTATTAGTGCATCTGCCAGGGCCTGGGATCTGATTATCCCTGGTAAGGACGCTAATGCAGCACGGCTAGGCCAGCTCCAGATCAATAGTAAGAGCAAGAGGGGCAAGTTGAAGCTCCCAGAGAAGCTAAGCTCAAAGCCATGTGCAAATATTAAGATCAATCAATACACTGGCGGGATTAGCAAAGATACAGCAATTTAACTGATGTATATTAATTGTGGTGATTTTGAATTGTAGTTTTATTTTATGCATTTTAAAATATCTAGAATAATCGTATATGTAGTATGTATATTTTTGAACATTTGATAATGCCCACTATGAACTCTTTTTGCCTGGTTTTCAGATCCTTGCTCACTGCTGTTGTTTGCTGTCCGATGTCTGAAACAGCTCTGGCTCCACCTTGATTGCCTTTTAACTGATCTGTGTTCCTGTTAAATGAATAAATGTGAATGCAAATTCCCTGGCTTGTTTCCTATTCCCAAGTGTCCCAGCAGGTGCACTGTAACCCTATATCTATTCCCACATCATTCCTCCGTCTCTCTCTCTCTCTCTATCCCTCTCTCTCCCTCTCTCTCTCCAGTCAGTGAATTACTCACAACATGCAGTAACAAAGAGCGAGACAACAACAAATAAAGGTCACCAAGTACAGTGTAAAAATTACAGGACAGAAAATACAGTAGAAATACTGTAGGAAATATTTCCCACACTGGCTCAGAGTAAATCATACCGTTCCATAATATAACACATTTCATAAAGACTGTGAAAGACAAGAGTCCAGATAGAGCAGAAAATCATGGCACTGTGTCTCGATGCTGCTGCAGGAGCCCGGAGAGAAGCGCGGCCAAAGTGGCGTGTCGTCGGCCAGTCAGCACCACGGACAGCAGCCACCTGTCAAAACTTCAGGGCCTGTTTTGCACCAGCTGTCAGAAGCTGCTCCAGCCCAGGCTCCCCACAGCCAGCTCCCACTAATAGCTCCGGCTGGCTCAGCAGTAGACAGGAAGCCTCCTGCTAAGGCCTCCGTCCTGGTCTCAGCGCTGCGGCACCCTCCCACGAAGTCGCGTCCCACCCAGAACCAGCTACCCACTCAAACCCTCCGGACCTCCTCCATCTGTCCTACTGCTCTCACACTGTGCGATATACCAGCACACCTGCAACACCACAGCCGCCTTGTACATCCCCTAAGCCTGCTAGGCCAAATTTGGACTGCGCTTAATAATAGAAAAACAGGGATATTCAGGAACTGCATGACTGTGTGATGTGATTATGTTACTTTATGCCACAGCAACTGCAGAGTAGAAATGCATTTATGTATAATAATATTATACCATTTAAAGGAATATTAATCAATTTCGTAATTTGGATTAATTAACTGGATTACGGTTAATTATCTATCTATCTATCTATCTATCTATCTATCTATCTATCTCTTTAACCATATTTCCAGTTTTCCATGACAAATATGCAGTCATCCACAAAGTGGATTTTTGTCCCGAGGGATGCTTGTGCAAAAGAGGAGGAGCTGGGTAACATATTAAAGTATGTTTATCATCCTGCTTAACATTTTAAATCATAATTAATAAAGCCCATCATAAAACTAAAATCCTTATTGGCACCATTCCTCCGTTTAGTGATGTGTGACAATGCGAAAGTAGAGAAAGGATGTTTAGGATTCAGGATGGTGCTGCACTGCTGTCAGACAGTCTGTGAAGTTCAAGACTATACAAATCACACTGGGTCTTGGTGTTTTTTTGGGAATTAGCTTTGGGTTTAACTTAGTTATTAAATATGTTCATTCTGGAACTTAGAAACTGTGTCAATCACCTTGACTGCTGTTGTTCAAAGAAACACATGAACACCATGAATCCTGTCGGTGTTCGTCTGCCACCCCCAAAGCTGTAAACCTGGGGGAAACACTGCTCCCCATGCAGCTTACACCCCCCTCCCCCTCAGGGAGTGTTTAGACGCTGTTTGTCTGGTGCTTCAGAACCCAGCGGATGTGCAGGAAGATCATCATCGCCTACCCAGTGAGCCTGCCCTGCCTGGTCCTGTTCCATTTTTAACTCAGCCCCATCAGTCTCACCGGCTCCCTATAAATGCAAACTGTAATGTTAAGCATTTTTGCTTTTTTGCCTCACAGACAAAAGCTGCTGTACCATAAATATCTAGAACTTCATCCATATATTCCCCTGAGCTTCACAGCATTAGTTAATGCTCAACTTTGATTTCCTGTTTAAGTTGTTTTTCTTTTGTCCTTTTTACTTTTTTTTTTGCTTATTTTTGTACATTCAACCAAATAAACACATTTTATATGTTGAGCGTGTATTTTTATATATAGGGCCAGATTCAAGAACCATTATTCTTGAATAATTCTTAAATAATATGGAGTGGACCCCGTTATTTCCACAGCTGCAGGTAACACTAACGCTAATTCATTCTATATCTTCATTAGTTGTGGTGTAATTCGCCTGTTTCCACTGTGCAGTTCAGCTGCTCCAGCGTAACGGGTCTGAATCCCCCCGAGAGACCTGGCCTCAGACAGAAGGATGCAGCCACTGATTCCCTGTAGCCTCCTATTTATAGAGAACCGCAAGGCCCCCGGACCGAGGCACACAATTACAAATATCGATATTTTTATGCTGCAAGTAAAAGCTGCTTTTTAGAAGGCGCTGTCCTGTACAGAGGTAACTGTACATGCTTCTGCTTACAGTTTATATGAGTATAAGAAGATATTTTGATGCACTGATACATGCTAGTTGGATAGCACTCGATACAGAGAGGACAGTGTGATCTTGACAGATAGTGTTTGATTGCAGTATGCTAAGCATTAGATCTTTAATGATGAACTAACACAGTGAGTTTGTTCTTAAAAAGATGATAGAGAAAGATATCCATTGAAAAACACCTTGTATGACTTCTATCCAATCACTACGCACACTGCTGGTTCTTCAAATCATTCTAAGAAGGCTAAGTTGTTAGATGTGTAGGATTGTTATTAAACAATATTAAATTTCAATTAAAAGCTGTAATAAGATTTAACAATGCATACCATTGTAAGAATGTTTTAGTAGATTTCATTCTTTATTTTTAATACAATCAGCCTAGCTTATTTATTGTGAGCCTATTGTTATATAGTGACTGTATTTGACAAAGCATTTGGTAGATCAATGCTTTGTATGAGGAAAAACTATTTATAGAAACCTGCATACAGGCCTAAAATAGAATCTCTGGAAGCCAAGATTTCCAGGTGGCCTGGACTTTTGAAAGGCTGAACAGAGCAGAAAGCTATAGTGTTTTGAAAACAGCCATCGGTCAACTTCAATTGTCTTTATCTATTGATCCATATTCCCCGCACTCAGCCTGGTCAGCATTACCTGGAGACTATTTCACGCAGTGGGGCACAAGCTGTGGTACACCCTGGATGGGATGCCAGTCCATTATAGGGCACAAGGCTAGGGTACGTCCTGGATGGGATGCCAGTCCATTATAGGGCACACGGCTGGGGTACACCCTGGATGGGATGCCAGTCCATTATAGGGCACAAGGCTAGGGTACACACTGGATGGGATGCCAGTCCATTATAGGGCACAAGAGCAGGGTACGACCTGGATGAGATGACAGTTTGCAATAGAGCAAAAGGCTAGAGTACACTTTGAATGGAAGACCAGTCCATTGCAGGGCACATTTCCAATTATCTTAACTTAATGTCCTTAATTGTCCTAAGACTACCAATTATAATTAAACTTAAATGTGTAGAGCAAGAACAGAAAACACAGACTAACATGGAAACTTCACAGACAGAGGAGACATGGAATTCAAACCCAAAAGTCTGCAGATATGAAGCGACAATGCTGCCCTCAGAGTTATAGTGTGACCCTGCCCATAGCCACAGAACATGACATCTCAGGATTTGTACAAGTGTAGCCAGTAATTTTACAATAAAAAAAACTCATGCACTGATTTTATTATATTAAAACACTCTTTCAGAGAAATTTGAAATGTTTAACTTAATTATGATGCAAGTTATACACTCACCTTAAGGATTACTAGGAACACCAAACTAATACGGTGTTTGACCGCCTTTTGCCTTCAGACTTGCCTTAATTCTATGTGGCATTGATTCAACAAGGTGCTGAAAGCATTCTTTAGAAATGTTGGCCCATATTGATAGG
>JABFDZ020000097.1:19968144-19982353 GCA_019775955.2 Pollimyrus isidori
AACATCACCCACACCATTACACCACCACCACCAGCCTGCACAGTGGTAACAAGGCATGATGGATCCATGTTCTCATTATGCCAAATTCTGACTCTACCATTTGAATGTCTCAATAGAAATCGAGACTCATCAGACCAGGCAATATTTTTCCAGTCTTCAGCTGTCCAATTTTGGTGAGCTTGTGCAAATTGTAGCCTCTTTTGACTATTTGTAGTGGAGATGAGTGGTACCCGGTGGGGTCTTCTGCTGTTGTAGTCCATCTGCCTCAAGGTTGTGCATGTTGTGGCTTCACAAATGCTTTGCTGCATACCTCGGTCACTCTTCTATCAGCTTGAATCAGTCGGCCCATTCTCCTCTGACCTCTAGCATCAAAAAGGCATTTTCACCCACAGGACTGGCACATGCTGGATGTTTTTCCCTTTTCACACCATTCTTTGTAAACCCTAGAAATGGTTGTGCGTCAAAATCCCACTAACTGAGTAGATGGTGAAATACTCAGACCGGCCCGTCTGACACCAACAACCATGCCACGCTCAAAATTCACCTTTTCTTTCCCATTCTGACATTCAGTTTGGAGTTCAGGAGATTGTCTTGACTAGGACCACACCCCTAAATGCATTGAAGCAAGTGCCATGTGATTGGTTGATTTGATGATTGCATTAATGAGAAACTGAACAGGTGTTCCTAATAATCCTTTAGGTGAGTGTATATTGTCTTATTTTAACCATATCTGAAAATGCACCTGGGTTTCTTGCTGCAAGCAGCAGCTACAGTGCATGATATTTCCACAGAACAATATCCAGTGTGATGTGATGCAAACAGAAACAGTCCAACATACTTCTGCTCATTCCATTCTGGGTGCAAGGATATGAATGGAAATCAATACTGAAGAGTATCGAGCAATGTGGTCGCATTTCATAGTACACATATTTAATCCAGGCACTGAGATTTTTGTAAGAGCTGCGAAGAATAGAAATCAGAGAAGACTGCATTAGCTGGAAACGGAAAAAGGGGGAACAAAAAAAAACTGGTTTCATGTTATCCCTTTAAGTTAATAAATAATGAAAAATAAAACTGGCTGCTTTGCTGTCCTTCAGTATTTGGTAGTCATTTTTAAATTATTTGTATTGCGAGCTATTTAAAGACATCACTTTAACTGTGACCTTCATAGCTGACCTTGAGACCTCCAACCGCACAGATCTGCGGATCTGTGAGTGTCACTGGTGGTTTTGTCCTGTCATCTGTTCCACAACTTCAAACCCACGGTTTAGAATCTGTCAACTTTTTTCTAGTTTAAAACAGAATTCACGACTTGGCCATTAGACAAAGATGGTTATCTTAAAAAAGCCCAATCAGATATTGTTAGCCAATATAGAGAGGGGGGTTCATAAGCATGCCTTTGTGTATGTTCACATTGGAACATTCACAGGCAGTAAAATGTTAGGGGATCCCAAAGTCAGTGTGCTGAATTGACCTTGCTGTGTTTATTATAGAAACACTCAGAGCTTTCTGATGGAGGTAATATGTAAATAATAGATGAACTGCTGACTGCACTCTGGATGTGAGATCAGATCGCTGTCAGCTGAGTAACACATGTACGCTCCATGGGTAGCGGAACTCTCTGCATCGGGTGGAAGATTTCAAAAAGACCATCTAAAAAATCATCTAGAGTAATATTTATGATAAGCCCCCCCTGCCCCTCCCCAGCCCAGAGCATAAATATCACATCAAGTCAAATATGTAAATATTTAGTATTAACAATAAAGCTGCCATTGTTACTTGGTTTGCTTAAACCTGATTTATCTAATTGGTTAGACCTGTTGGTCCACCCTGGATGGGATGCCTGGAGGATGGGCTTCCCCTTTGAGTCTGGTCCCTCCCAAGGTTTCTTCCTTCTCGGAAGTTTTTCCTTACCACTGTTGCCTATGGCTTACTCACTGGGAGCTTTGGGTGGGGATGCTGTAAAGCGCTTTGAGATGACGTAATGTTGAGATAATGCACTATACAAAAATACATTTGTCTGTTTGTTTGTTGTTTGAGTCTCCATCTTGGCTGCATGTGTGATATGTGTGTGTGGAGTTTGCATGATCTCTGGGTCTTCTCCAGATTTCCCTCCACAGTTCCAAGACATTCAAGGGTGAATTGGAGTTACCTGATTGCCCGTAAGTGTGTGCAGTTGGTATGTATGTGTGCCCAGTAATGGGATGGAACTGCATCCTAGATTATTCCCTGCCTTGCACCCAGAGCTTCTGGATTAGTATCTGGATAGGACAAGCAGGTATGGAAAATGGATAGAAGAATCAAACCCATTATCATCAAGTGATGCATGTGTATATGAATTATTAATTGTAGCGTGAGTGATAAATCTGCAGTGACTGCAAAAGATTCAGGTCACTCACTCCTAAAATATATATAGCAAACCTGAAATTTGGAACAAATAAAGCAATTTAGGCCTATTTGCTTAATAATTTTTGTAGATTGTCAGTCGCAGACATCATTTCCGTACATAAACGCAGTGCTAGATTAATAATAAGCTTAATAGCCAATTTTTCAAAGAGCTTCCTGCTAATTCCATGACACACCTGAGCAGGCGACTGTGGAGCAGGAAGGGGTCTGGGCTTCTGTGCCACCGCCTTTACTGTAAGAGACTCCCAGGACTGAGTGTCCGCGGGCAGGTAAGATAGCAGGCGTTCTGTGCTGCATGGGATTCCCAGAGGGACACAGAGAGGGCTAGGTTACATTGGGATTTGCGTGCACCAGCAGCAAGAAAGCAGGCTATTTCGGGAGGGGATTTATGCCTTTAGTCGCCTTCCTTAAATCCCAAATCCGAGCGCAGCGCCGAAGACCGCGCGTTGATTACCGGTCAATGAACCGTATGCTGCATGTAAACCTTACGGTTGCAAGTTCACCTGTTATTTACATTACAGTTACAATAACATTACAATGCCGACAAGATATTTTAAATGACATTCATTGTTCATAACCACTTATCTAGACTATTTTCTATTTGTAATTTCTATTACTTGACCACATAATTTATCCTGTTTTAGACTTGGTGAAAAAATACGTTGAAGAACAATTTCATTTACATTAGAAATCCATTTGTAGCAAATATAACTGCAGTAAAGTAGGCCAATAGCCTAACATTTTATTTCTAATTAATCATGTCGAATTTACTGTTTTTATTTCTACGGTTTATCAAAATAGGCTAATTGTACTTTAACTATAGCCTACTTTAATTAAATGTATTTAAATACACGCCCTTTTTAGTGAATGGTGAAAGATTATGCAAGGATGAGAACAGTAGTTAAGACCAAGAGTATGACCAAGTAGGCCTACTGTGTACTAAATACATTATTCAGCTTGTTATTTTTAACTTACATAGACCCTTTCGTGGACAAATTATCGTAGCCTAGATATGGAGACCTGTTTTAATTTGTCGGTTTTGCTGGGCACTGATTTGAATACAAACCTTTTAGCAACTACTTGGTTAAAGGTGTACTGGTTCGTGGATGGATGGACATAAATGAAGGACTTTCGATACAATCATCATCATTGATAATTAAATGTATATCGTTATTACTTATATACGGTTTTTAAAGGTATAGGCCTATATTTCCTTCCTTCGCTTAAACTGAACTACAAATTTTGACATATACTTTAGCATATATTTGTAATAATGATAACACCCCCGTCCCTACGCTAGCTCTCTATTATCAACTGGAATATCTCAACACGCAGGTACAGTAGGCCTATCTATTATTAGTACTAATAAAAACAAGTTTTATGAAGAACTGTACCGGTGCCAGTAAATATTATGACGAGGGCAGATTTATGATGATTAATTTAACGCAAAGAGAACGTCAGTCTATCATTTGTAGTAAATGTATGACATAACATTTATGACCGTTATTTTATTAAATGTAGGCTATTCCATGAATACAGGCTACTGTATGCGTTATTTTACTTCCAAATGAACAAGAGAGCGGCCGAAATAAGGTTGTGGATTAGAGTACCTTGGTAACTTGCCAAAACCTTGGGATAATTCAGCAGTTAATATTTATTGAAACTTGTACTTTTCATCCATACACGGAAAACGGAAATAGGCCAAGCTTTGTGATCGAAAGAACAATTCGGCGATGACTGTCCATCGGAGTCCTCGATATTTATAGTGTCTAATCTAGTTAGTACTGGCTTAGTGTCCGACACAGTCCTGAATGACATATTCTCAAATGAAAATATAATTAGGCTAATCGGAAACGAAAAATGCACTCTGGTTTTATCAAGTAATATTCATCACAGTATAAAATCAACTAAAAAAATAGTTACTATTACCAGTCTACCCACAGTCATATACCCAATACATTCTGAAAACTCTTGAACAATTGTCCAGTTATCTCATGTTACTTGAACATTATGATCTTAAACGTGTAAACGTGGATTTGACAAATAACGTAAATATATAGATCTATTGCTACTTAAACTACCGGCAAAATTACTGAGAGATATAAAGTCGGCAGTGATTTTCTGGAGTCGGCAGCATAAGAACTTAAAGTATAGCAGCCAGTTGTGTCTGCACTTGATTAAGTAAGATATAAGTACCTGTGTATTTTCCCAAGGGTCTTTCCTGCAGCAGCCTTTAACCTGTCTGGCCGGATCTCCATCCTTAAGACTCCCCGATCCCACCGAGATGCTGCTGTCCCATGTGCGCTCCTGTTCCGGTGCGCTTCCTGTGGCTACCTCTGTCTCTCTATCCCTCCCCTTCCACCCTCCCACAAATATTTGCTGAAATCTCTCATCACATCCCTGGCAAATAGCGTGTAGCTGGCAATTTGTCTTCATACTCTTGTGGATTCTTTTTGTTTTCTTTTAAAAAAACTATGCATCTCCCATATGAAGCACCCTAAATTTTATTTGACGATCGTTATCACGCTTACTGCTTTGCTTTGCAAACTGCGATATAGTCCGGTTAAGGGCCGTTGTAAGTCGGTCGTCCTTTAGGCCTATTAGTGTAATTCAAAACAAGAAGGTGTAACTCTTATTCAATAGTACTTCTTATGCTAAATATCTTCCGAAAGTGTTACATTTTAATGGACAAAGACAACTCGGATTTGTGTACTCTGTCTACATGTACTTATGCAATGTAATTATCAGCTGCATTCACCAAATTGATCTGTCTCTTTTTCTACAGGGAATGGCACTGTCATTGCTGCCGGGAACTGATCACAGACGTAGCCTACTTACAGACTGCCCGGCAAAGTATTGTATAACAACAGAGATGTATCACTTCTTGTCCATTCAAAACTGCTGACTTGACTATATGTGTTCTGGGATCTACTTTTCCACAATTCAAAATGTCACTCACTTTATTTATACCTCCACCACACCTAGTATCACAAGCCACGTGAGAGCCAGCGATTATTCAGTGGACACAGTGTACGTATTCACTCAAACACATAAATATCAAATACATATATGAACTTTCTCAGATTATTTAAGTTATGTGCGTTATAATTTATAATTTAAAACAATAAATATTGTGATAAGGTTTATAACAACGTTAATGACGAGTATTATTAGTCTATGGTTATTATTGTTGTTGTTATTGCTGCTGCTTTTGTTATTCATATTGTTGTTAATTAACAGAAACAAATAAGTACTGCATAAGCTGACTGTGATGACAGTTTAGTAAGATTTAACGGCATGTGAACGACAGACACTTCCACCTTGTGATCAAGTTCTGCCACTGCATCAGTTGTATTTATTGACAGACAGATTTAATTACTAGCAACGATGGTTTTCTGCAAAGAAGCACTAAGAGTTTAAGAGAAACACAGAAACATGCATCATCTGATGAAATTCTCTTACAGTTATTAGTTATATGTTCATACCCTGTATACAATTACACAGATCTACCCAGGTAAATAAGAAGTATGTCCTTGTAGAAATTAAAAGTTATTGCTAAACATATTTCATGTCCTATAATCATTCTTAAAACTTATGATCACATATAAAAGTATCAAATAATTACTATGGTGGGTATAATGTATACAACAATTGATTCTGTATGACATTTTATAGCAATTAGCACTCAGCTGTTACAAAAGTAATTATGCAGTTTATAGCTGGATGCTTAATGACTGTAAGATGTGTCTGCATGACCTGTGTCAGATGAAGCTTTTCTCCAAATCCTGAGCAGAGATGGTCTGCAGGGGGGAAGTGTGAGAGACGGAGAGGGGGGGGAAGGGAACCGCTGGCAGCAGATGGGACTGAGGAGTGGGCAGCGTGATGATGGAGGGGGCGTGGGAGATGGAGCCGTAGCCAGTTCTCCACATCCCCTTCTCACTATCCACTGCCGCGGCATAGCCAGGGAAGAAGGAGGCAGAGGACTCTGCAAGGTCGAGCGTCATCTCTGGGGAGCAGGAGAGGTGGTTAGCGGCAATGCGGCCCACATATCATATTTCAGCATCCTCTGAGGACACTCTGCAGCTCACGTAGCAGCGAGCCAATGATAAGCCGCATTTGCAGGCACATTGCCGTTGTTTTCATATTGCATCAAATGCAAGTGCGCTTAACTGGTATCCCGTCCAGGGGGAACCCCAGCCTTTGCCCTGTGCTGCCTGAGAGGTACTCCAAGCCATGGCTCAGTCCTGACAAGGACAAGTGGTTGGAAGATGGAGGGATGGATGGAAGTAAATGAATGACTTTGTTGTTGCTTTTGGAGTGATGATCACCTCTGATAATGAAACAGTTACTAGTAATAATGATGTATGTTTTGAAATTACAGTAATAACCTGTTGTTAAGCACCATTAGGATATTTACACATATCCTGGATGGTAGTGAGATTTCTAGTCTGTGACCAAACATTTTAGTCATAGATAATCCAAAATATCACACACACGCACACACACACACACACACACACACACACACACACACACACACACACAGAACCAGGAGAGGATATAACACTGGTATACCTGTGTCATCCTGCAGCTGGGTGTGTGAGTATGGGTTCTTGTTGTAGAACTGGCTGTAGATGCAGTAGACCATTGCCATCAGAGTTAAGGTTCCCAAAGCGGCGGCTAAGAAGATGCCCAGCTTGCTGTCTTTACCCAGACGAGCATCTGCCCAGGAAGAGCAGAGGGACACCAGTGAGTGAGCATTCCTCGGTGCCCGGCCAATGAGAGAGCGCTTCTGCACGACGCGCGTGGGCCAGCCACTCCCTCAGCACACTGGTGGGGCTCACAGTCACAGAGGGCTCAGCATATGGCCTGTCAAGCTAATATTCTTTGATTATAAGTTATTATCTGTGATTATAATTGTGCATCATACATCCACATTAACATGCGCGGGACAGTAATCCCTTGGTGTTTTTTGTCGTCATTTTAAATGTTTCAAAGTAAATAATCCCTCCCTCTGTAAGAGGTGAATTTCACTCTATCAGTGTTTCCCAATCCAGTCCTCAGGGATTCCCAGACGGTCCATGTTGTTGTTCCAGGAGGACTGGGTTGAGAAACTGTATCACATTTCATTATACATTATTGTGATTTTCAGTTTTGCCCTAATTATACTACCCAGTACTAGATACAGTAAATAAAAGTTAACAATAACTCATGTGAATTATACGATAAATGCATGCTGCTCCTATTACCGTCGCTGAGTTATTCTTGTTGCTGCATTTCAATGGGCGGTTTCGCCTTACAGTGTTTTTCCTGTGTGATGTGCGTCTCCTCCTCTTCTTCATAGCGGCCTTCCGCAGGGATGGAGGCCAGTGGCCTGGCTCCTGGATCTGCTTGAACCAGAGGGGCCGGGGCATGGTCCAGCTGCCCGGAGCTAGAGCTCTGAGACACGCAGGAGTGGACAGCCAGGCACACAGTGAGGACCAGGAGGTAGGCCATTGCTTTGTCCTATTATACAGCAAGGGCAGAAAACAACAATATCACCAGTGATGGCTGTCAACATCCTTAGTCCATTAAGTTACAGGTACAGGTTAAGACCCATTACATGCTCAGTGTGGCTCAGTGGATTAGGCCTTTGACTGCATGGTTGCTGGTTCAAATCCCATAAATAACAGAGTGATATCACTGTTGAGACCTTGAGCAAGGCCCTTAACCCCAATTGCTCCTAAATTTGGCTAATTCTGCTTTCAGAAGTGTAATTTGCTTTGGATTATAGCATCTGCTACATAAACTGATTTTTTATGTGCACAAATGTGAGGCTTTAAGTTGCAGTATCACAGATTTATATTTCAATTATTTTTCAACTATTATTTATTTATATTTAATGTTGTCCTTTCTGTTTGTCTATCAGGCCATATTTTCTTGCTTGTCCAGCATTTTGGTCAGTTGTTATTTTTGTTTGTAGTTAATGTGCTTTATAAATAAACCTGACTTGACTTTACTTTAACTTATTATTATAGAAATCTTTGTAACCAGATAATCCATGTCCACAAACTACTTTAAAATGGAAAGGTTTTTGTGATTGGGTGAACATTTCAGTTCGTCTTGTGCTTTGACTGGTTTCTTTCTTTGATTGAAAAACTCCAGCTGTCTGACATTAACATTAGTGACACGTGCATGATTATAGGAGACTGACCAATCAGCACGCAGAAAGTGAAATCCAGTGCATTTTGACTGAAATGGCAGTTTGTAAATCTTCTCCTAGTTCAATGTGTCTTCCCTAACATGTATCATCTCACCGAATGTTGCGAGTATGAAAAGCTGAATGAGCGATCAGTCATTTGCATGTGTGTGGGAGTATTGCAGGGGGGATAAAAGGGGTAAACAAATCAGTCCAGAAACGCATACTCTCTATGGAAAACAAGTGACAGTACGACTGCTTTCTAATTACTAAACAGGGACGGATTAAAAACACAAGCATCAATGGCCGTCTTTGTATCTGTCATCGAGGTCGATGTTTAACAGCGATGCTCCCCCCGTCACCCGATTGTTATACAGAAAGTGAGGCCCCTGACGGCGTGGGACATGAGGTCAGTCACACGAGTGAGAAAGCGGGGTGCAGCACGGGGGGCAGACACAGCTGCTTCTGCCCTTCACTCCTCAGAGGTTCCTGCCTTTGCTATCAAGCTGAGCTTATTCCCTGTACTGCAAAAGCTCTGGTCTAATGAAGTTAACCTGGCAAACCTCTGGTTCACACCAAATGTCCCAAATAAGGATTAAAGCAGAAAATCTTCAGTATAACTTTTTTTTTTCAAATAATAAATGATGTACAGTATCTGTGTGCTGCAACCGTTTGCCATAAATAGGCCCTTTATTGTCTAGGTAAACCTTAAGAAGCACCTACTGAGCCCTAGAGCAGTTAGTATTTATCAAGCACTGTGAACATTGAAGGTGCACTTTCTTTGAAGATAACCGCCGATTTCCCTTAATCTAATTGACTGTATTTTGGTCAAATTGCAGCTGAGTTCCTCAGTTAATCTTCATCACTGCTTTGTCTTTTCACCTTTGATTTTTATCACCTCTCCCTCTACAGCTATGGACCTCTGTTACAATATCTTAGCCATTTCCCACACTGACACTGTTTATAGCCGTACTCACGGATCTCCTCCTTCGTCTTTAGCTGCGTGATCTCCTGCTCTCTGCGCCGTTTAGCACCTGAGTCTACGCTTGCTTCCTGGTACCCTGCAGTTACCGTCACCAACATGCCCGTTGCCGTCTCTCAGTCCCAGGGTGGAAACGCTACCAAGACAACATCTCCCTGGGCATTAATCTATGCAAACAATGCGAGAACATTCTATGTGAAGCCCATATTGCAAGAAAGACATGTATATATTTATATTAAATTAAGCATGTTAATACTATTAAAATGTTCATGAATGGTATAACAAATACATTTTAGCATGTATCCCTCTGTCTTCCATAACTGCCTGTCCAGCACAGGAGAATATCAACTCTGGAGCCTATTTCAAGATGCACAGGGGGCAAGGCAAGGAAATACCCCACAAAGCCGACACAGAACCAGGGCCAGAAGTGGGTTCCACGTGTGTGAGGCTGCAGTCCTGCCCACTGAACTACCACACAGTTCACATATGAATTTTATTCTTCCATCTTGTACAGTCTATATGTAAACTAAAGTATACATGTAAAGTATGATTTCACCTGTGCATGGTGCACACTGCACCTAGGAGTACTTCCGCCCAGTTCCAGTTTCAGTTCCAGCTGAAAACAACTATATGATGTAGGGTGCAGGTAGAATTGTGGTAACGCCCACCGAGGGCACTGCATGTGCAAGGGCTGCCCCCGAGTATTAATGACTATGCAATTCGAATGCATATTAACAAAGCTTTCAGTAAGTACATGGATTCAGATTTACCATGGCATCCATCCACATTCCAACCACTTATCAAATGCAGGCCTGCAGGGATTCTGGAGCCTCTCCCAAGCAGCAAAGGTTACATGTGGACGGAGACAGTTCAGGTACAGAAAGTAAAAAATCCAGACCAGATCCAGACCAGTTCAGTACAACATACTCAATTGGTTGGTTGAAACAAAATCTTGGTATGGATTTTTACTTTCTGGATCTGAACTGTCCTCCTCTGGTTACACTGTAGGGGTATGTCTGGGGCAGGACCCCACTGCCTCACAGGCAATGTACATATTCACCCACTCAACCACACACTACAGACAATATAGAGATGCCTCTTCGGTAAATACACATCTTTGGAATGCAGGAGGAACCCAGGGAACCAGAAGGAAACCCATAACTTGAGAAAAACTTGCATATTCCACACACACACACAGAGCAGGGGAGTCACCAAAACAACTTTTTAATGGAAAAGAAAACCAGCAAATACATAAACACAATTTGCTAAGGAGTTCATGAGTGAGGTATTTGTACGGTTCACCACTATGGTTTAATTTCTGCTGTATATATATAATCCATCTGAAACTGCATTTCACTGTAAAAAAAAACCTGGCTTAGTGCAAACTCTACAAAAAGGAACATTGTGTCAAATGGGTCCTGATAAAAAGGGAAGTGAGCTATTCATAGGAGCTACACAAAAGTGGGAAGAGACTGTGAATGTTTAGCACACAATACTTTGTAGTTTTGAGAGGAATATGTTGTATTTCTCCATAAACCTCCAACGTTGAGAACAGCAAGCTGGTCTGACTGGGTGGCAGTTACAACTGACTTTTACACGTACATGTATACTAATATGCCAGAATGTTTTTTTGTGTTTAGCACCTTTGCTCCTTTAATCCAGTGGGTCACCCCCGATCCACAGCCGCCTAGTTAGCCTATGTTTTTCTTCTCTTCCACCAGGGACACGCCTAATTTCACTTGTCAGGTGATTATAAAATCTTTGATTGCCTCCTGGCCTAGGCACAGGGGAGGTGGACTAAACCAAGAATGCCGATTCGCAGGGGGAGGGGAATGTCTGACAAGTGGGTTTCCAATCAATGTACTAGACTGATAGGACACTGACAAAGAATTATTAGTGGAATTACACTCTCTGGTCCTGCCGATCTTCGTTTAAAAAAAATAAAAACTTTGACCATAATTTTGTGAAAACATAAATATGCTATTACCACATTGAAGAAAGTCGTCATTAATAATTCTCCAGATGTATTACTTGGATTTCTATTGGAACCTTCTTATTCTGAACTGTTTCTATGTGTGAGTATTTAGGCAATGATCCTGCTATCCTGCCATATCCAGTCTAATACTTTCCCCTCATCCAGTTTTCATCAGTGCACAAATCAGCATTGTTCCGAATCTGTGTCAGCAGTGTGTTAGTTTCCAGCCACTCCATGTCAGCAGTGTTTCTTCTCCCAGTTTCTTAGTGTCAGCAGTTGCATTATGGGTAATGTCTAGACCCATACGTTTGTGCAGATGTGGACCGACAAACTTCGACATGACAGACGACGTACAGTGAAAATACCGATGACACTTGTCCTTGGTCTCAATCCAAAGTTTCCTTTCGTACACAGCGATGTCTCTTCAGTTGGTAGGAGTAGGTGAAGTGCTGCAAGCAGAGGGGGCAGAAGTAAGGCCGCAGGCCAGTGTGGATGCGCTCGTGTGTTTTTAGCGCCCCCAGCTGGTTAAACTGCTTCCCACACATCGTGCACACATAAGGGGTCTCTCCTGTGTGAGTGCGCCAGTGCTTCTTAAGGGTCCCCGAGCGCCCAAAACACTTGCCACACTGGGAGCACTGGTAAGGCCGCTCGCCGGTGTGCGTTCGTTGATGGGTCTTCAGGTCACCCAGTTGGGTGAAGGGCTTGTCGCACTGGTCGCAGTGGTAGGGTACCTGGCCGCTGTGGATCTTCATGTGGGTTTTCAAATAGCGGGCCGTTTTGAATGTTTTATGGCAGCTGGGGCAAGAGTGCGATTGGCTGAAGGCTAAAGAGTCGGCGTCCTCCTTCCCGTCCTCCGCATGGTCCTCGTTTCTGAGCGCATGGCCTAGGGCATCGTGCGAGGACTGGTGCCGGCGGAGAAGCTCCAGGCAGGGGAAGCTCAGGCCACATTCAGTGCACAAGTACAAGGTTTCGCCCTCCTGTCGTTCCGTCGTCTCCTCCACCTTGATTCGGTGGGTTTGGTCCTGGTGGTGGCTGAGGGACTCCAATGACGAGAACCTTTGCCCACACTCACAAAGTACAGAGCTGCTCTCCTCATGCGAGAGCTCCTCTCCCACGCCCCCTTGCTGCTCCCCTTCCTCTGCCCCTCGGTAGTGAATGCCGGACGGCGTGGCATTTCTCTCAGTCTCTTTCCTCCCAGCCTGAGTTTCTGAGGACTGTGCAATGTCTGGGGGGGTCACTTGACTAGGAATGGTCTTTGTTGTCGTCTTGGAAGAGTAGTGGAATGGAATCATAGACGGTCCTGAGTTGGAGGCAGGAGGTGGCTGGGGCCTATTATCAAGAAGTTCATCCGATGTTGTCGAACTAGTTCTGCTGCGGGCTGACCCATCAGGGTCCACAACTTGTGACTGACAGCCAGAGTGACCAAGGAAGTGGCTGGGAGAGGACACAGGGACTTTATGAGAAGACGACAGGCCTGAGAGGCCAGCAGGGGAGGGGGGCGGTTTTTTGGTAGAGATGCCTTGACCTTGCAGCAGTTCTAGATATTGTTTCCGGTGCGAACGCTTGAAGTGTTTCTCCAAGTAGTGAGAGGCAGTAAAGCAAATGTCACAGTAAGAGCAGGGGTATGACACAGGAAGATCAGAAGGCACATCTGCAGGGGAAAGCAGGAGAGAGGACCATGGCTATATCTCCACCCAGAAAAACACAAGAAAACACAAAGGCAACACAGAGAGGTCAACCTTTTACAGACATATACAGCATAAATCCTACACTGACCATATTTTTTATTGGCAGAGCATGATGGTGCTTTGCAGGTAGAAGCTGATAACAGTGACGTAACAGGATGGTCAGAGGTCTCTTCTTTCACCATTAACTTGTGAGGCTGGTCTTCCACATCTGAAACACACAGACATATTGGTTAATGGCCCAGCCAAGGACATGCTTCTGCACTTCTGAGAACAGGTGAATTTAAATTTAAATTTAGCAACTAACATCCCATAATATTTGGCATTGCAGATATCAGTTGCTTATCAGTTAGACTACTGAGATGAATATACAGTAATGGCGCTTTGCCACTGCCACGAGGAACCGAGCCGTACCTGACCCGTACTACAAACTGACAGTTTTCCCACTACAGAGTATGCGTCGTACCCGACCTGTACCTGTGCTGATACAGCCCTGCTTCTAGCAGAGCCGAGTGCATGACCAAACTGAGTAAGCTGCATCATGGCCATGTGATTGGTCGAAATGCATGAAGATACCAGTGATCAGTGTGGATATGCATGGACCATCTGATGCATTCCCGATAACTCAGAACTTAGAACGCTAATTCTGTTAGCATTTGATGTTTGCATAACATGGTCATTTTTACAGATGTGCTAGCACACAAATGAATTATTTTACTGTTATTTATATTATTATCTTTATTATTATTATTGCACATAGTAAATCATGATGCATACGGTATGAACAGTAATAAGCACCTCTCTGGTTCATCACTGTTGCTCTCCAAACTCTGAAACACCTTTACCAAGCTGACCCATGTGCATTGTAAAACGGGAGCGTGCTAGAACCATGTGGTAACTAGTCTCTATGTGGTACGGCTTAAGAACAGCTCGGTTCCTGTGTGCCAGTGGAAAAGCGCCATATGTGGTACGGCTTAAGAACA
>JABFDZ020000097.1:19988897-20001109 GCA_019775955.2 Pollimyrus isidori
ACCCTGTGATGGACTGGCATCCCATCCAGGGTGTACCCAAACCTCATGCCCTGTGATGGACTGGCATCCCATCCAGGATGTACCCCAACCTCATACCCTGTGATGGACTGGCATCCCATCCAGGGTGTACCCAAACCTCATGCCCTGTGATGGACTGGCATCCCATCCAGGGTGTACCCCAACCTCATGCCCTGTGATGGACTGGCATCCCGTCCAGGATGTACCCCAACCTCATACCCTGTGATGGACTGGCATCCCATCCAGGATGTACCCCAACCTCATACCCTGTGATGGACTGGCATCCCGTGCAAGGTGTACCTCAGCCTTGTGCCATGAGTGCCTTTGGATAGGCCTAAACGCCACCCTGACCAGCAAAACTTGTTAGATGGTTGGATGAATATATAAACAAACAGACAAATAAATGTATATAAAGTTACTATTTGCAGACTATAGTTTTATATTTCACAATGAGATTCCCTTCAAAACTTGCTGCCAAGTTAAAGATCCAGTGACTCCATATGCCACTGGATTCTGGACTGTCTCATTGGCACATCCCAGTACGTGCAGGTAAGAAACATTAGCCTTGCCCCCCTATCCTAAGCACGAGCTATGCATTGGCCAGTGCACTGAGCCCCTTGCTATACTGCCTACTCACACGTGCGTGGTTAGACACATCTCCAGTTATATGATCCAGCTTGGTGATGATACCACCGTGCTGCATCAGACCACCAGTAATGAAGAATCAGATAGAGGGAGGAAGCTCCAGGGAGAGTGGTGGCAGTGCAACAGCTTCTCCCTTAAGGTCAGTAAATGAGGTGGTTGGGCAGCCAGTTGACCTTGAACACCCAGAAGGTTTTGTTCCTCTCCTCTGTTGTAATCTGGTTTGCTTTCTTTCATTTTTTTGTGCTCCCTTTTCCCGCTTTTGAATTATTCCGCATAAATGTTGCAGGAATGTATCGTAACACACCCATGTAAAGCGTCTGTATACAAATAAATTGAATTTCGCAAGAGTTCACATGGGGGTGTTCATAAGGCTTTATGGTCTGTGTTTTCACACGCTTTAGGATTAGCTGCTGGCCATCTGCATTCTGTCATCATCACTCTCATTTGCAGTTTATTTTCATGATAAAATGTGTGTTTCTAGCGATCAATTTTCTTTTAGGCTGCACAAATGCCATGAAATTGGTATGTGACAGCTGGATGTAAAACGTGAGCAGAGACACTGCATCTGGATACTCTCCAACTACAAGCTGTCAGGTGAAATGAGGCAGGAAGATTTACAGGAAATAATGTCTCAGAGTCGCTTTGAAAGCATTATTCAGCAACAAACAAATAATTTCATGCTGACAAGTGCAAAGGCAATAAAATATTGGATACCTGTTAGATCATTTAGCTGTAACAATTCCATAACAGTACTGGAATGTCAGTTTTTTTTGTACATGTTAAAAGCCATTTCATTTTTTGTTGTACACATGTTCCTTTTGATCGGTCAAGGCAGACCTATTTGGAGTTATCTAAAGAAGTACCATATTGTAAACATTGAGTCATAAATGATCTAAACCTATGTACTAGGCAATTGTCTCATGTCCCAAAACCAGACAGCTTAACAACAGAGGTAGAATGTTTATGATTCTTTTAACAAGTTCCTAATAAATCTAAACCATTTTTGGGTCATTCTGTTTTATCCTTTTTACCCATCAAACAGAGTGAGTATACTGTGTGGAGAGCGCTTACTGTCGATGATACTACATTCAATATAGTGCATCTCCAACGGCTAGATTGTCTTCAGCACATTGTTCGCCATTAAAAACACTGATTCTTACAAATTTAGGTTTTTCATCATGCTTTACAATATTTCGATCAATAGATTTCAACCAATACGTGTATGAGATAAGAGAAAAAAAACGCAATTGTTCTAATACAATTACAATTTTTTTTCCAAAAAAAAACTTATAAGCAGGCATAAAAGCCTTAATAAAAACAAATGGTATATATAGCACAATAAAGGGCATTTTTCAGTGATTTTTTTTTAATCAAATCACATAACTAGTACCAATGACCTCATTTGGGATATGTAGGAAACTGAAGATGGCAGAAACATGAAACATATGCACCCAAGACATCTGGAATTGAAACAAGACAGTACAAATACTCAAAATCAATTTTGTTTTTTATTCCGGATCTGTAGTTTGTACTTTATTTCAAATTTAATCTGCTAAACAAGTGCAATAAAAACAGATTTAATTTAAGACACCTTTCCCTCCTTTTTGATCTGAAACTCCAAAAGTGTTCACAAAATGAAATGTGGCACTTCCATGATACACAAACAGTACAAATACAGAGCCCCTATTGACCAGAGTTCAGGCTCAGAGTCCATGAAATCATAACATTTACACTCAAATAAATTTAAAAAAATGGGGGGGAGAAGGGGTGCACATATGTTTTGCTTTGCAAAAGACTATTTGGCAACACATACTAAACATCATATGCAACAGCTCCTACTTCTATGCAAAGTAAACACACTTTATACACAACAGGAATGTGAGGACTAGGCACTTAGAACTTTTAATTATAGGACCAAAACATCATTACTGGGCTACAGCTGTGCTTATTAAATAAGAAAAAAAATACAAGATTTCTTACAAAAACTGCTTATCTTACACAGGGGTCTGGATCCTTTGCCAGGCAGCACAGGCGAGGGGCAGAGTCGGCTGGCAATGGGCAAACACTCATAAAAATGCAGTTTATATACAGCAACGAACATAACTGCATGTCTCCCCAGAAGAGGGGAACTGCACAAATTAGCACGGGCAGAAGTAGCAATCCAGCCAATAAATACGTGGTATTTCTATTGTATCCAACCAGTCATGCTGTCGATCACCAAAGACCACAGGGTCCATGGCACCAATTCTTAGCTTAAAGCTAATATTGTTCTATATACTGCTTGCTAATGTTGTTGAAAGTACAGCTATCAAAAAAATTAAACAAAGTGATTGTATTATTTTTCCAGTTTCGAAATTTAAAACACGTGCTGAACATCTCTATGGCACACATCACAAAAACTAATGTACGAAGTTACGTCATGTAGCGCTTTGGGGAGACACACAGCCTCACACACAGACTCACTTCACGTGTCTCTTGTGCTGAGGCGCTATATCAATGGAAGATGGAAAGCGCTGTTGCCCACTGCCCGCCTATAGTTTATAAACAGGGCAGCATAAGTGAGATATTGTGTTATTTCGATTTTATACCAAATGAAAAGGGTGAACTCACAGAGCCGACAGTATACAAACGCTGCTACAAAGAGGCAACACTTCTAACCTGCGGAAACAGAATTGCTCACCCTGATTCATATAAGGACTTTGAAGATGGTCATGTGTGCATGATAACAGATATTAAACATTATATTTATCATAAGTTATGTAATTAAGCGGTTATTGCATCCTACGTTACTGTTTAAAGTCATTTTAGCCAACATGCGAGTTCATTCATATCCCTTTCCTCAGTGAAGTAGGCTAAGCAAAATGATGAGCAACACAAATACAAATATAAACTTAAGCTCAGTGTATTACCACTGAGGATTTGTAACAGGACAGCTCTAATTAAAATCAGAATCTATGTGTTTAATTGAGTTTAATTAATAAAGGCTATTACTGCTGATTTAACTTAAAAATACGCCTATTTATTTAAAGCAATATAATATTTAAATATGAAAATTTTACAGTATCGAATCAGCATTGATGCTGAGGTACCGTGTCAGTGTAGAAGTTATAATTTTGGTACCATTCAAGCTCTAGTCCAGGGTCCATGTTCATTGTGACCTTATATTGGATCAGCAGCACAGAAAATGAACAGATAATCTCATAGTAACAACAGTTTGGCAAACAAATAAACCCACTTAATTCTTTTTTATGCTTAAATGTGATAATTTCTCAAACACCAAAAGCACTTTAAACGTCTTTCCACATGCAGGCCCCTGATGCTTGTTATGTCTGTCTTTTTACAAAACAAGATTAGAAACAAAATATAATAAATAAACAAGAACTCTGTATTTGACAATTACTCTGTTCTCATAATTCATCCTCCTGGCCAGCTCTGAAAAAAGTTAGCACAACACACCAGCAAAACAGGTAAAGGTGCTGGATCAAATGTAGCATGACCGCATGCGTCGGCTGGAGCGAGGGGTGCATTTTACATTCCAGACACACAATGAAGGAAAGTGTATCATTTTAAAGTGAACAAGCAAGATTAAAACCTTCCCTGCTTTTCAAAACATCTAAAAAAATATAGACCTCACATAGATATTCACAGTTTCAAAAAATTCATTTAATTCATTAAAAATTCAACAATCAGCGAAATAAAAATTGTGTTGAGTCATTTTGAAATGTTGCGCATATTTTCTGTATCAAAAGGTGTTTAATCCTTAGTTTTTAAAGAACGGTTTCCAAAAAAAGGAAAATCTATTCATTATTTCACCCCCAAAGCATCAGTAGGTAATGTGTATTTGTAAGTCCACCAACATGAGTGCCAAAGGGTTTCAAATGTATAAAATGTGTAAACCGCTCAAGTGTGGTTAACAATAGACTCAGTTCATTGTTTTTCAAGGTTTTTTTCTCCTTCCAAGGAGGAACACTGATTGCTGCCTTTATACCTGCTGTGCAATGATTGAGTACTCAGAAAGGATCATTCAATGACTGAGTACTCAGAAAGGATCATTCAACGACTGAGTACTCAGAAAGGATCATTCAAGAGCATTACATGTGTAAACATCCCTCGTTCACATATTTGTGTGAAACGCCCACTTTGTCATGTTCCCCTTGGAGGTACTGGCAAGTCTGAGCACGGCTTTAGATCCCAGCCTCTGCCTGTACGTTTCTACTCCTTCACATGCCCGTAGTCTCCTCTCCATCTTCCGGTTCCTCCCTCTGGGAGAGCAGCTTGTACTGTTCCGAGCCCAAAGCCCGGGAGGAATTCCGATGAGGCTCCTCCCCTACCTCTTCATCCACTGGCTTGAGTGTAGGGGCGGAGTCAGGTTCCATCGTGTTGCACTTCACGTACCCCTCTCTCTCGACATCTGCCTCGCGCCTGTGTCCCGTCTCCGCCTCTTGGCAGAGTTTGTTCTTCAGCAGCGTATGCAGGTAACCCAGAGGGACAGGGAGGGAGGCAAATATGATCAACAGAGAGAGGACTGCTAGCGCCCAAGCCGGGTAGTCCAAGCTTCCCTTTGAAGCCTGAAAAAGGAAGGAATGGGAAGACAATGAGACGGCGCCAGAGCAGGATTACGTCACTTAGGCAAAAGCCATTTGTATGTTGCTGCGCATCATTTCTATAATTAGTTTGTCGTCAACATGATCAACGGACAATTGCCCCTGTCACACAGCAAAGAGACAGGCAAATTTGTTAAGGGAAATTCCACTTGAGATGCCAAGTTTATTGAACAATGAAACCTCAGCATTTAGCACATTCCTGATTTAGGAATAATATACACGAAGGAAAATGGTCCTATGGGTATTTTATGAATTTACATAAAACAAACTTTGAGGGTTTAAAAAATGTCAAAAACCATCTTGCAAAATTTCAAGCTGAACATTCTTTTAACTTTTGACCCTTTCTTGAATTTACAGGTTCTTGACAGAGTTCATCGTCGTGATTATACATCGCGATCTCCTCACTCCAAATATCCTCTGCAAACTGTACAGCAAGCCTGTAAAGACAACTGTTAACTGCCAAACTGCGCTGACTGCGTTTCAGCTTGTTGGAAGCGAGTCGTAGAATGATATGCGACTCGCAAGCTGAAATACTAGTTTTGCCAGGCAGTTTACCAGCCTAAACAAAGCAAAACACTGCAACGCTCAACAAATCTGTTTTTCTTACACAACAGAGAGCTATCTTAAGTGCCAGTTCTGTTCAGTGCCCTACAATTAACTGGCACACTGCCCAGGGTGTTACCCTGCCTTACTCACTGTCACGCTTTTATGGAAAATATATCATAGTAATGCAAAAAAAAAAAAAAACGACTTTCCTCTTCACACTATGCATTCATCATAAACTAACAAAATACAACAATAACGATCATGCAATGCAGGATTTTTTTATTCTTAGTTTTCTAAAAAACTGACAAGTGGCTCATTTGAAATCTGGAGGATAGATGGAATATATAAAAGTTTTACTCCCACTAATTGAAATTCCGACGCTCTTCAGTTTACACTGGTCCAACTGTACAATGGTGCGACGACGATTTACATTCTGCAGTCAAACTTTGAATTTTAATCTGCTCCTGGGCTAAAGGTATGCTGTATGAAACATACTGATGCCAGACAATAACAGCATCCACTCAGACACCGAGTCCCTGTGGTGATTACGAGCAGAAACATCTCCCGCAGTGCTTTACAATGTATGGTACCGTGTTTATTTTCCTGTGTTTAACTAAATTTACGAAAGCCCAACTAGACAATCAAGTGTATCAGATCATATATTCATTTAACATCTGAAGTGTTAATGCAACTACGTTGTATTTGGGTCATATTTAGGAGTCAGCGCTACATGTTTTGTTTTTTTTTAACAAGAACAAGAATGCATTATTTTGAACACATTATTTTAAAAGGATTATTTAACTGGTAATCTATGGATGGAAACATACAGGCTCAACTTGCAATACGCACACAGATAGTTCAAGCAGCACATGCAAATGCTCCAGCAGCACACACTTACTGTACTGTGGTTCCAGGCAGTGTACGTTGGCCGTTTGAATATCATCTGCAATACACTCGCCCCCAACAGGCCAATCATGGTCAGCAGGCAGATGTACTTCCACAGGTACTTGTACACCACTGGAGGGCGCCATTGTAACATGGCTTCAATGTCATCCAGGAATCTGTGGCAAAAAGGTTAAAACGATGAGCACCCACTACTGACGAATTTATAACTCCAGTTTTTAATCTGTTTGATCACTGTGAACTTTCTAGACATGAAAAGTACTTTGCCGGTTGCCTGTGTCTGTAATCCTCACCGATCAGCTCCATAAACCCAGGAGACACTGAGTGTTTCGAAAATGACCACGATGATCAGCGGCAGAGTGGCGGAGTAATCGTCGAACATGGTCACAAAGTAGTTGCCACAGCGCTGAGTGAACAGGAGTCCAATGAGAAAGCCCAGTACACAGCTGCAGACTGGGGACACGCAGGAAACACGCATTCAGCACTTCTTAGCAGTGTACACTCTACCAGAAAAAGTACACACATGCTAACAAGGTCAAGCAAACAATCAAAAAGAACTTCAAAGCCTACTTTTAAGCACATTTAACAATGTGCGAGTCACTCTGATCTTATTTGCTTACCGGAAAATCTCCATCATGTGACCTCGCAGATATTACATACACATGAAAACTAGGTAAATCATTGTATGGAATTTCAATGACAATGTTTTAAAATGTCGCAGCATGTGCAGCGGTTTATAAATGTAATGCCTAAATATTAATATCTCTGATTTGTTTTATGTCTAAGAAAAAATGATTTTTCAGTGAATCTGATAAAGACATTAATAATTATCAATAGATGGAGAAAAAAAATCCCCCTTTATTGTCAGTAATTGTTGAATATAAAATGATCACAAATCAGAACACATATGTAATAACACATTGTGTACTCCCAATTTACTTTGAGAAATACCATTAGTATAACTGGTATAATTCAAGTAAAACAGGTGAAGTTTTGAAATCATCATTTAACCCAGATGATTCTAATGTGACCTGATGTACAAACCCTGAAGCCATATGTAAAATGAGCAATTTGTAATTCAGCCCTGTAGGACACTGGAGTCCATACACTCAGTCGATAATGGAATCCGTCTTATTTAACTATGCTGAAGAGGGGGTGCACTAATGATAACACATTTGCCCAAACCATTCACCAAAACATTTCTATCTAATATTACACATACAGACAACCAGTTAATGACCAACAATCTGCGTTGACATTGATGTCGGTGCCGTTACTTCTTAAGGTCTCCTGAATGTGTGTAGTAACCACATCATACAATTCAGGCAGTGAGACCTGGAAGACTGTAAGGTTCTAAGCGGTGAATGAGCCAAATCACCCAAAGCAATCTCCATTAATTTAGTAGCGACATCTTTAGCACTGCTGCTGCTAATCAAGTATCAGCTGGCAATATCTACCAAGACAGACAGGTGACAAGACAGACCAATACCCTTATCTGAAATTGTAACAAATATTGGCTAAAACTGATTCTTAAATCAATATATCATACATCTCTAGACTGGAGAGAAGAAAAATCCTCAAGAAAGCATCTCACTTTAAATTGTGAAAAGGCAACCGTTTCTAAATGCTGTCAGCCAGAGAATCTACCTACTGCGGCCTACTTGGAAAGTAGGTGCCAAGATGGTTACAAAAAGGGACGTGTAAGAAAGGACAAGAAAGTGAATGCTAATGAAGAGAGCCTCGAGAGCTAGCAGGAAGAAGAGCAAGGTTAACCTGACTCACTTGTGAGAGCTGTCTTGTGTCGCATCAGACGCTTGAAATTGTCCGTGAGGGGCGTGAGGATGCCCTGCATGGTGCCAAGCATGGTGCTGAGGCCCAGGTTGAGCAGCATGAGGAAGAAGAGTGCTGACCAGAAGGGACTGGCGGGGAAGAGCGACATGGACTCCGTGAAGGTGATGAAGGCCAGCCCGGTCCCTTCCACACCCTGGGAATAAGCAGCAGGGGGTGCCGGTAAGCAGTCGCTTCGCAAACAGACAACATGACATAACAAAGCGGGTGGGGGGGGCACCTTGTTCATCTCCTCCTCCGGGTTGCAGTCTGTAACATTCAATGGAACACTCCACCCGTGGTGCAAGAACCAGTTCCTGTACTGCTCCAACGTCACAGAATCAGGTGCAGAAATGTTAGTCCAGTTCAACAGCGGGTTCAGCTCAAACTCCCCAGAGGAGATCCCAGACAGGAGCGCTAAATTCCTGAGGGGAGAGACCAGGAGAAACTTCAGCAAGCAGTGTGCCAAGGTCACACACATGCAAATACAAAGATGGCCAACGCTAGGTCATGGTAAGGGCTCTGCGCCTGGGCTCTCTAACTAAAATAACCTGGGGGCAGTCCAGTCTTCTCCCAAGGGGACCATTTTGGCTACTTTTTTATGAGCCAAAAGAGAAACGAGGGCGAGGATGTAACATTCATTACCACATCAGCGGTGGTGAAGCTTGCTGGGGGGGCAGGGCTAGCTTGTCTAAGGTGCCACATGGCTTCAACAGACACTGCTGCTAATCAATATGAAAACAAAGTCTAAATGAAAACCAAGATCGCCCTTTGGGTGGGGATTTAATTATGAATTAATCTCCATCTCATTGGCCAATAGTGTGAGACCTCGGCTCAGTTTGGCATCCCATGCCCACCCCGGCATAAAGTCATTACGCAACCCCCTCACCGGGCCACACACTCCATGGCCTTGGTCTTGGCACGGAAGCCCAGCACGGCAAACACCACGAGGGTAGCCAGAACGGATGTGAAGAAGTTGATGAAGGAGACCATGAGGGCGTCTCGGTGGCAGTTGTTCCTCAGGGGGTTGTAGGAGGAGTAGGCGATGACGGAACCGAAGCCCAGCCCCAGAGCGAAGAAGACCTGGGTGGCTGCCTGCCGCCACACCTGCACGCTGCCCCAGATCTCCAGCTGGAAGCATAGGAGTTACCAAGCTGAAGGACACTTAACACATGTATCCTTTTACATTGAGCTCAAATTGCCTAAATTCACGACAAGCTGGAGGATGCAGTGAGGCACTATTTTGCAGAAACTGATGCACGTCATGGTGGAATCCGTACCCTAGGGTAGATCATGTGGATGATGCCCTCAGATGCTCCATCCAACATTAGCCCCCTGATTAGAAAGCACAGCAGCACAACGTAGGGGAAGATGGAGGAGAAATACAAAACCTTAAAGAAAATCAGAGGAGAGTGGAGGCGGGTGTTAATCATGTCGACAGAGCACATTATGTACTTGTCACAAAGCAGCTACACACATTTGAGTACCTTGCCTGATGACTTGATGCCCTTGATCATTGCAAGGCAAACAGCAGTCCAAGCAGCTAGCAGACAGATGGTCATGAGAGAGTTTAACTGGCCTATCTCGTCGATGGTGTCGGTGATGTCCAGAGCCTTGCGGAACCAGAAGTATGTGGTGGGAGAACTATTCGTGCACTCATTCACTATGGGAGGCAGAGATCATTTTAGTTAACACTATACCTACAGTTATTTAAATACTTTTAAGTGTAGAATGGAAGAGAGATACTTTATTAATGGTGATTCCGCACATCACAATCCACTGGGCCACACACAGCCATCCGCAGAAGTAAACAAAGTACTGTGTATACCAGGCATTTACAAAGTTGAGGTAGATGAAAGGTTGTGAAAGGAAACTGTGTGTATGGGAAGTTTTAAAACAAATTGTTATAAAAACAAACACCGGCATATTAGTCTGATTTATGAACACACAAAAAAGAACACCTGTCTGGTTCGTGTCTAAAGACACATTGTTAACCGAGGGAGTAAGTCTGGGTCTCGTGATGGACACCGACGGCACTGTGATGTTATGGCAAGTTGCCGTGTCCACCCACCAGTGTGGTTGTGAATGGGCTCAGGGCACTGCTCCCAGGGCAGGGGGGACTGGAACGAACTGCCCAGATAGAAGAGGCTCCATGCGATGATGACGTTATAGTACAGGGCTACGAAGAAGCACACCTTGAGAAGGAAAAGAGGAAAAGAAAATCAACACGGGGGCGGATGCTGAAAACCAGAAGAGTGAGCCAACAGACCTTATCACAGCTGTCAAACATGTACACATCTCATCACAACAACGTAACAGAGATTGTAAACCTGCTTCCTGTTAAGTCAGCGAAACTCCGACTCCCAGAGGAGTCTGCTTGTCTATGTGGAGTTTAATTCTGAAGTGTGTCAAGGCAGAACTCGGGTACTTAGAACTGAGAAGTCTAATAAGTGTTTACAGATCAGCTTGTTGTACCGGTTTTTGGACATAACTTCAGAAGACGACCGGCGTGTGTTCTGATATGCAGAAAAAAACGACTGTAAGGTGAGGAGTCTTAATATTGGAGGCAGAGCAATATCAGGTGACCAACTCATTCACTCACCTGTGCCTAAATATTCACCATAGAAAAGCAGAACTTTGACACTGCTGTCTCATACTAGTTATCCTGCCCTAGATCAGGCAACTATTCAGTTTCTTTGTGTGTTTCTGCTGTGCTGAAGTAAATACAGATGCCATTTTTTTCCAACTAATCCCGTATTGTTAAACCTGTACCCCGGTTCCCTACTCCAACTGCCTCACACTTAAGTCACATGATTCTTTTAGCCACCACCATTTACAAATCAGGTTTACGGAACTATTTACAATAATGTAACCACCTTGTTCTCTAAAATGTGAATATACATGCCACAGTGTAAGTGTGTCAATAAGAGATGGAAAGCAAACTGAATGTCAAACTACATGAGGAAAAACAGTCAACCTTCTCGGCAGGCTAACCTTGGGCAAGCGAAGGAATGTCACTTGCGTACTCTACATACCAACTGCATATTCTTAGGGAGTAGGGTTTACAAAAGCAAATAAAGCTGCAGTCACAGTCAGCATGAATAAACACAAGCAGATCACAGAGCATTTGAAAACAAAAAGGAGATTCACAGAGGTTTATACTCATTTAATCTACCAAATTCACTGCTTAAAATTGATACTGACTAAATTTCAAATCTCAATTTTTTGCAATAAAACATTGTGATATTTACACAAAATAAAAATATAGCTAAATGGAACTTATCTACAAATACAGTCTGTCAGATAACTTGGCTGTGCTGTCAGGAGCAAAGTGCCAACAAAGCACTTGCTTTTACTCAATATCATCTCTATGTAATCCAAAATGCATCCATGCAGCAGAAAGTGAATATCTTTTGGCAGCAAGTTCCTATTTGTCACTCTTTTTTGTTAGATTTCTCACAAACTTGCTACGCTGTCCAGGAGTGAGTTCAACGGCAAGGATGAGAATGATTCTGATTGGCTCAGACAGCACACGTAGCACTCAGGCAAACGCAGCGGCGGTAAACCTGGATTTGGCTTCCGCGTTTGGATGAACTACATGTCTACATTAAAGTCATTCTCTATTCTCTAATAACCGCGGGTGCGGTTTTAAAAATTGGTCAAAAACGT
>JABFDZ020000097.1:20004443-20028008 GCA_019775955.2 Pollimyrus isidori
GCTCAAAATTGCTTAAATCACCTTTCTTTCCCATTCTGACATTCAGTTTGGAGTTCAGGAGATCGTCTTGACCAGGATCACACCCCTAAATGCATTGAAGCAACTGCCATGTAATTGGTTGATTAGATAACTGCAGAAACTGAGAAATTGAACAGGTGTTCCTAATAATTCTTTAGGTGAGTGTATGTATAACACTCGCCAACTTCTCGGAAGGCGCATCTACGCTGCTGTACTGTCTAGAATGGGTTACATGCTTTCATCGAAATGGAAAAAATGACACAATAGACTTTTCCGACAGGTATTTGTCAGCTTATAGAGAGTATCTGCGGTTTAACTCGACACACACTTTACGGATGCAGAACACCATAAAGAAAACCATTATAAAATAACCGCCCTTGAAGAGCTGCTATTTCCTCTTAGCCTATTAAATAAGCTCATTCTCTCTTCGGCTCGTCCGTGTATCACACTAGCTCTTTTTCTTAAACTACACACCAAACATGAATTTGCGGCTTTGTAAAGTTAAAAAACGGGTTATTATTAACTATTTTGAATTAAATCAACGCCACGATCGCTGATCGGAACAGGCGCCGTAACAGCACATGGAGGCACCACATGGCTATTCCCGGGAAACAAAAATAACAATAAAAAATTGATCACACGGTCCACGCTTTTCTACTGTTACACACCGCAGTGATACACGTATCCAGTAATGTTTTCCGTTCTTTTCTTTTGTATTGATTTCCATTTGGCGTAAATGTAGCTGGCCTCGCTCGCTGTTCCTCATGGTCTTATCTGATATACTCTATAATCCACCGCGACTGTATTTAGCTATAAAATGAAGAAAAGGAAGACCTCGGACCATGACGCACACACCGCGGCCGACAGTATTCGTTATATACGATACATTATATAACTTACCGTCCACGATCGGGAGGCAGCAGCCGACGGGTAGCTCTTCCTCACCGTCTTCCGGCTGCCCGCCCTAGTATTAGATAACGCGGCAAGGTGTTGAGCACGGCTTCAGGCTGCTGTGCTATACCCATTTAAACCATTTAATAAGCCGCGGAGGGCTTTGAAAAACATATCGGTTACTGGTGCAATTTCGAGGCAAACTGAGAGTGTGCCCAAATTATAAATAAAAATAATAACACGTGTATCCAATTATATTACACATCGTTATGGACTCAGAAACACATCGATCTACCGGGGCGGCTGCAGCTTATATTGCGTGCACATACATACACACTCGGAACAATTCGGAGAAAGTAGTCGTCGTAACATATTTCTGGGGTGTGGGAGGAATTCGGTACCATGCAAACAAGGACAAAGATAAAATTCTACTGTACAGTACCACCTGCTGTGCACGATGGTAACCGCATCGCTATATATCCACACACAGGTGGGTAAGTGATATTAATATGCACATTAAAAATAACCTCTTACATCTGGTGTTTGGTGATCCTTCCTGAAATAACCTGTGTGTAATTGCGACTTGACTTCATTATTGTACTGCATAATAGCTCACGAACTACTTGCCCCCTGTCCTCAGAGCTTGTGAACACTCAATAATGTGACGATCAAGGCACTAATTTAAAACCATGTCACTGAGAAGGCCCGGTTATGAATTAAAAATAAGTTTAGGGTATATTGCGGAATGATACTTTAATTAATTTTCTTGTGGGAAAATGGTGCCACGCCCCTGTGATTGAAGTCTAGATACTGGCAGACTCTTGGTGCCAAAGACCATAAAAGCGGCAGGTCTTCATTCATAATCAGAATGCTAAAATGATCAAAGCAGCACAGACAACATAAATCAAATCGGCATCACTAAGAGTGACAGAACATTTTACTTTTCTTGGCAGGTTAAATTCCACTTCCCCTTTGTTGGTTTCCCTAATTAAACACATTTTTCATATTTGTGCAAGATACACTGACAGGTTTAAAAAAAATGCATCGGCTTGGAACATACAGACACACAGCAAACATATACAGCGACTGGAAACTGTACAATGGGGATACACCAACAGCATAGTTATCTTTCAGTGTGACGGAAAGTCATGCGGCTTTTCATAGTTTTATTTACAGGATTAAAAAATGGCTACATTCAAAGAATCATCAGAGGGAGAATTCCTTCCGCACATTCCATCACTGTTAATAATGATTAGAATCCAAAACCCATCCTTACTCATAGGTCCCTGATCAGGTACTAACAGGTCTTAGCCAGTAAAGTCTGATGGCTTATTTCACCCAGTTCATTATCAGTAGCATTTTACTAGCATCAAAAATTATTACATAATAGAGACAAGAAACTAAGACAAAGGAGCAGCAACACACCTGAGTGACACCACCTCATAAGTGTAATGAGAATTAAACAGGCTCTTAATTCCATCCTCCACATGCCCCTAATCCTGCTTTTCATCCACTGCCCATAGGCACTCTTTCAAGTCAGAGCGTTTACCGTTCACACCATTCAGAAACACACGCTCATCGAGTTTTAACAGAATCGCACGCAGCATTCAGATAAGTCAATTTCCAGCTTTAACCTAATCACACTTCATTTAAGACACAATTTGGCCATACAGTATTAGTGATATGATGAGTACATGCTATGTATAATCCTTCAAAGTTATACTTTTTATTGAGGATAACTGGAGTATAATGGTTTATCTTTCTGTATGAATAAAGGTTTATCTACCATTTCTCAATATGCTAATTTACATACAACAATAAAACCCAAACCTTAAAAATCATATTGCAACCACAATTTCATGACGAAAAGAAAGTTAAAAATACTGCCACAAGTATTTGCTAAAACAAATTTTGAGCCTACGCAGAAAAAGAGGCTGGAACTTTAGCTCTTTTAGTAACATGCAAAACAGTCCACAAAGGAGAAGAAAACACCAAACAAGCCACAGGCAAATAAGAAGGGCAGCATAATCAAAAATGAAGAACTTTTCAAAGTGACTTCTATTGCTGTGAACTGAGGATCAGTATATAATCACCTTGAATACAGTTGCAGTGTTCACCTTCTGCAAGGTCCCCTCAGAATAGTTATACTTACACAGCATACACAGTATCCACCCAAAGGCAGACACACCCACCATAAGTGGAAGAAAACTTCTAAATTAGGCTGTATGGCATTGAGTAACCTCTGTGCGTGGTTTACCACAACACCAAACGGTGGGATTCCAAAATTATGACTGGTACAGACTGATGAAGCACATCAGTCTGCACACAATAGTTCTACAGATACAAAAATGACAGTGACATATATTTATAATTCTACAGGTTACTGGAACCATTTACTGTGATTTTTCTGAATAATCATCTACCAGTTTTCTACCTATGGGAAATAGTATCTCACTTAATTGGCACACAGCAGTTTCTATAGCTTGCCATGTTACTTTGAACCCAAGTCAGAGCTTCTAAGTTTGATTAGGTCTAATTATCATCCAGCTGAAAAAGGAATTCTCAGCTCAAAATGAGTGAAGAGTGATGCAGGTTGACATGTTAGACTTCCTTATACCCTGCTGTAAATACCTATCGCAGTTTAGAGATCGACACTCATTTCTAGGTGAACCTAGTATCGTTAATTCACTGGTGGAGAATTATTATAACTACGCCAAGCAAAGAATTAGCCACACCGAGATGTATTTCTTGCTATGGAACATCTTGTAGCCATGTTAGATAACACGTAAGATCACTTTCAAACACAAAAATGTATGTGATACTAAAATATTACTTCCAATGTTTCCCCAAACAAAACGTATCGAAATGCTCCGTGAAAAGAAAAATCTGAAGCGAATAATCATCGGTGTGTGTTTCAGATTGATGAATTTTAATAATAATTCGAATCAGATACATGGTGTTTCCATTTATTCTGTACTGTCTGAGTGTATAGGGGAGCGTGTCCCCGGATACGCCATTCCCGCATTCCTGCTCGTGACTGCCACCCCGCCCCTCACCGACAAAGGATGGATGATGCAATCATTTGATATCGTTGCCATATGCTACCACAAATCATGAAAAATGGAACAAAAAACTAATTGTTTTACTGAAAGATAAATCAATCGCATATTATGTAATTTTAAACGCAAAGGCTTTCATAGATCATAGATTCACAATGCACCACCACATGAGATACGCAAAAACCTAATATTAAATAAGCCAGTAACAATAACTAGGTAAAAATGTATTTAACTGTTTTGTAGGCCCACACTAATGCGTGTAATATATGTAACGAATAGGATACAAACTTAAAGTCAATGCAGTTATATATACTTTTTAGAAACGGTGTGCTACCCCTTCCTTAAACTTTTAAAAACAGTTTCTAAATAAACAAAACATGCGAATGATGACTCTCCATAACAAAATCTGTAAGAATAAATAACATGCGTATAGTATGTTAATAATGCCACGTGCCATAAAATGTATTTTAAAAACAGTTTACCTTGCACTACCAGGGAAATAACTTTAAGTCTATAGTGAAGAACTTTTTCATTCTTCGTCTTCAACGTAAAAACATATTTTGCTTAACGCGCACAAATTCTTGAAGTGAGAAAACTGTGTATACACAAGAAGTCCGCTTTTCTTTGAAGTATCTTTAAACTCGAGTAACCGCCACGTTGGACTACGCACGTCCATCAAATTCTAGAAGAAGCGAAAGGTTACGCCCCCTGCTATTTGATTGGTTGTCCACTACTACATATTTAAAATGACGCTACCTAAGCCTATTCTTTTCAATCGTGGTGCTACCGGCAAACTGTGTTTACTAGTTCACATTAGATTTTGCACCAAGGGGTGAACATGGCACCCCAAAATAGCAAAAACGAAATATGAATCACTCTGTTTCCTACGTAGAACCACAGAAGAAGCACAGTGCAGTGCGCCTCCTGGTGGCCACTCCAAAGTTTTCAGCAGGCGTCGCTGTTTGCTCCAGTGAAGCTTTTCGTTGTTTGGTCTTGATTTAGAGTAGGTCTACCTGAAGAACAATCCTAAAGTATTTACCACAAAGATCGCCACTGCTTCTCTGCCTCAATTCACACTTCGCCTAGTGCATTCATTTGCATGTCTGTACAAATTAATTTAACATAAATAACCTTAAATTGCTGGATGTAGAATTTCTCCTGCATTAACCTGTAATTTTATGCTGCCCTTGCAGTAGTTTAAATTACAGCCTCTTTGGATTTTATTTCCTCCGTCTTCCGGATTGAACAGTATGCTACAAATACGAAGATATTTTTATGTACCACAGCCTGATCGATACGTTGCTCATTTTCAGTTTGTCATGTTGATCCCACTGTGATCTTATTTTACCATTGATGAAAAAACAGCAATGACGTGTTTTGTGTGAAACTGGTTTGCTTTATCTTTATGACACGATTGATTACCTTTGAAAATACTGGACAGTACTGAAGTAGTGCATAGTTTCCTTAATGAGTTGCACTAAGGATATTATAATGGGACGAGTCTCATCTCTCTGTCTCCGATTCATCAAAATCTATTGGCATGACATAAAAAGTATTACAAAAACATTTCAAACAAAGTGTTTATTATTTAAAATAATACTCACGTATCACAAACTTGAAAAGTGAAGTTAAAAACTCATGCAAACATATTCTAAGCCAAAGAGATGGCTGCATACCCCAGCTATTATTGGTGTTCGCTGGCTTCCTTTTCAAGGCTGTGACAGGCAGATACAAATGGAGTAGCTAATACAGTGGTGTGCCCCTCCCCCACGCTGCCCAGGGTCACTGCTGTGCGCGCTTGTGTGTATGTTTGAATCAGGGATGGACTGGGAACAAACATCGGCCTGGCAAATTACATCCCTTGTAATTCACTCCTGGCTCACTGATACAGCGGCAAACTGGAACAGCTAGCCTGCCCCTGGTATGTGTGTAGCTCCTGTTGTTGTCAGTATCAGTTTTTTCAGATCAAAATAGTATTTCCACATCAAACCACAACAACAACAACCGTCATGGGAAACTGAGCACGTTTCTTAGAAAAAAATACGTGTAATTCTAATGTAAAAAACGTTGGTGATGTTTATAGACATACATGGCCTCTTTCCCTGTGGGCGTAAATTTTATATTTGGATAACAAACAGTTTTATAAGCAGGCATATTGTTTAGCTTTGTGTTATTCGTTTATTCTTCTCTATTTCCGACACACCTTGAAAAAAGTGAGCCGGCAGCAACTGAAGAAAAACAGATTGCTTTAACGGGTATGTTTAACATGTCCTCTATCGTTTCGGTCAGCATCCCATGTGAACACAATGACGCCGCGTCAGCACCGCCCTGCAGTGCACGCCCCCGTGGTCCCTCCGCACATCTATATTTGTTTGCATTCCAATTGCTGTATTTCTAAGGTGGAGTTTGCAGGGCTTGGTGGCGTGACACACCATTCAATTGCAATGCTTCATAATGGCCGAGAGTGACACACCCCGAGAGACAGAGGCTGACTGAAATGCTTCCAGTTGTTATCTACTAGTGACAGTCAGGCAGGTGGATAGCGAAGGTAAAACAGGAAAAGCCGCCGCAGACGGACACAAGGAACTGGGGAAGACATAAGTACATACATAAATAACCAAAGTATTTTAAAATCCTATAGAAGACAAAACATCTAATATAATTTCTTGGCATCTCTGTTTTCTTTTTGCCAGTTTTTTTTTCAATTATTCTTATGGACCAGACATCAAAATAGATACTTTAAGGTAAGAGTTACTTGTTATTCTCTCAGCACCACAGAAGTACATATGATATTTTAAATGCAATGAACTGTAGTTGTCGACCTTGGGTTGAACTGCTTCTTCAAATGGGCTGGCAGGAATAATAAATATACTGTATGGAAGAGTAAAATAACCACTTAGTATTTGAAATCTGAAATGTCACTCATGGTTCGATGCATACAGAGCCCATTGGGTAAGACGACTTTTTATGGAGTTGACATGTTCTTTTGAGACACTGTAATATGAAGAGAAATACTATGCCCTTAACTTTGAAACGCTGTGTGTGTGTGTGTGTGTGTGTGTGTGTTGGAGTTCACGGTGGACATCACATTAGTTTGCAGGTCAATGGGTGTCTGTCCCCGGGATCCCGAGCGCTCGCCATCTGATTGGCTAAGGCGCTTTACCTTACGGCGCGGGCTTCACGCGCCTCGGGGTCACTGCTACCCCCATTTGATAAAAGAGGTGCGGCATGTGTGAACCGCTTGGCCAGGTTTAAAGACTCGCTCGTCATTCGCAAGTGCCGCTCTTACTCCTGTCGGCAGCCGGAGCATGGAGTAATAAATGTGTTAGTCTGAGGGCGTTTTATGTGCTTTAATTTATTGAATTTCCAACATGGTCATCACATTTCACGCATGCACGAACAATTAATGGCATGTTTTCGTGAGGCTTTATTATCGATGGCCTGAGTCAAACTTACAGTAGAAATCATGGGCGAGTGTAGTGTGTAGTTTACTTTGGATTGAATTATATATTTTTATTTGCTTCATAAAATAATTTACATTTTGAAACTTATTTGACTTTGACTTATTTGAGTGTATGCCTGGCTGTTCGTATTAAACTCTTACACAAGGACGCCGTCAGAATAATAGTGGAGGTCAGATAAAGTATTGGGCATGAGAATAACAAGGCTGGAAGGAGTTAAATGCTAGGTATTCTTACGTACCTGGTCAAACTGGATGAGTAACTCTACAGTTTCAGGCTATAAAAAGAGAAAGGAGGAGGGGTGGTCAATAAAGCGACAGAAGCAGCAAGGACTGAGCGGCCGAAGTAGTAAGGACACTTTTCATTCAAAAATGTTTCGTGGCTTGCTGTGGAAGCCTTTTTCTGCCGTAACATGGGGATCTGGCTCGTTGTTCTGACCTGTACTTGTATAACGACCTCTGTTTTATCACGCAGCACTATTGTTTTCATTATTATTTTATTCCCTTGTGACGGCAGACTCACTTGCCTATGTAGCCCTGGCGTAAATATGTCTGTGTTGTATTGTGATAACTGCGTTACATGTCAGTTTTATTTATATAGAGTTTATGTGCTCGTCTAAATGTGTAAAAATTGAATGTAAAATATTTTTCATTAGGTTCATATGCGAATTTTTATCTGCTCATATCTCGCTGACTGCAATAAATATTTTATCATAGTTTTAGTCATAATTCAAATATTTTTCCTTTTCGCTGTTTTTTAAAGTACTTATTACTGCACTGACTTTAGTATAAAAATACCTGTTTTGTCATAGTCCCTAAATACAGACAGGCAATAGTTGTGTATCATGTATAGATGTCGTTTGGAAGATTTATTATATATATTGTATAATAATATTAAATGTATTATTTATAATGTATTATTTATAATTATGGCTTTCACACCCCTTATAGACTATAGAATACTCTTAAGGTGTTGCAGAATTTTACTTTCTAGGGTTGAGAACAGGGGCCTAGGTACCGGGCGGAGGGGGCTAGGGTGTGTACCTCCCAACTATTTAATTTTGCTTCACCCCCTTCCACCCCACATCAACAAACAGACCTTTTATGGTTTATATTAGTAAGCTGTATCCCTTCCAATACAAACTGTCTTCTTATTCTATTGGCTGAGGCGACTCATTACAAAGACGTCAAACTATAAGTCTACAGCTGTTGAGTACCTAGAGGATGAATGATCAAAAAGGTATCATCACTTAAATGTGTTCATTGTAATTCATTGTATTGATTGTTCTCCCATTAATCTCTTTTTTTAGAGCCGTCACCATCTACATTGAGGATTTAGCAATGGCTGATATCTCACAATATTTAGTCAATGTAAGTTTTTCACATGCTGAACTGCGATTCGGTGCTTTTGTAGGTGTGTATGACACATGTGTTTGTTAATGTGCTTAATGTCAGCCCAAACCTGTTCTGTGAATGATAAAGTGCCTTTACACATGTAATAAGCTCTCTCCACTGATATCTCTCTTGTTCCTCTTCCTGTCCTCGCCCCAAACCCCAGCACCTGGTGACCTTCTCCCTGCAGGGTGGGGAGGTCCAGAGTGTGGAGGAGGCTCTGTCACGGCTCTCCCACCTGGCCCGCACAGACCGCCTCTGGAGCCAGGAGATGCTGGTAGAAGTCAGTCGGGACATTGTCAGGCTGAGGGATGCTCAGAACCAGGTATGGCCCTCGTGCTCTGCCCTGAAATGAACGCGTGGGGGGCACTATGTCACACTGGGTTACAACCGAAGTTTATGAACAAGGTGACAGGGTATATACCGGCCAAAGTTTATGAACAAGGTGACAGGGTATATGCCAGCCAAAGTTTATGAACAAGGTGACAGGGTATATACCGGCCAAAGTTTATGAACAAGGTGACAGGGTATATACCAGCCAAAGTTTATGAACAAGGTGACAGGGTATATGCCAGCCAAAGTTTGTGAACAATGTGACAGGGTATATACCGGCCAAAGTTTATCGCCAATTCTTATTATATGTGTTTTTATTTAGATTGTATGTAGTACTGTGCTAATGTCTTATGCAGCCAAAATAAATGCTTAAAGCAATTTATCTGGTAGTGTATGTATATTCCATTATGGAAAAAGACAATTAAAAGTAATAAGAATTTCTTCAGCTCTCATACTCAATTAGTTAAATTAGTTAATTAGTTAAACCCATAGAGATATTTATTAGGAAGACATGGTGTGCTGGTGGCAGAGCCAACAAAAACATGGGAATATTGGATAAAGTATGTGAATATTGGATAAAATACAGATTTTAGCAGAGGTTTTAAGCTAATGTACTTTGACGGACATAGTACTATAGTTTTTCGTCAACATGAAGATCATTAAATTTTTTTACTGTCTAAGATTTTACTGTTTGTTTATTTACCATCCTATTTGACTTGTGAAATATCTGTAATTATTATTTTGAAAAGGATCATTTTAGCCGGGGCCTGTTCTGGTTAAGTGGTTATGGACGAAGACTGGGTAGATGTAACTAAATTAGTGATATCAAAAGCATTGCCTCTACTTTTCTATTTAAAAAATTAAACGTGAAGGTTGTTATACCTGGGACTGAAACATTTCAATTGTGTTTGCGCACAGGATGAGCTGGAGGCTTACCCCGTCTCCTGCATCCATCGCTGTGACGCGATCCTCACAGAGAAACAGTTTCCATCCTTGCTGCTTCTTGTGTGTCAGTACGGTCCCCAGAAAAAGCCTGACATTCATTTCTTCAGCTGTGAGAATGTAGGGGTGAGTGCCACAGTATGAGTGTCAGAGCTTATGTAACGTTTTGATCTCTAAGTGTCTGCTTTGAGCCTCTTGCAGACACTGTACCCGGTTAATGGCTAAATGTATTTTTCCACCGCATTTCACACATGCTCCAAGCAGAACATCCACAATATTGCGTGTCTCCCGCTAAAGTATGTGATTTATCTGGCGAATGCCTCGTGTTTGCAGGCAGAACCGATCCGTGATGACATCATCAGTGCAGTGTCTGATCACACATCGAAGACTAACAGGCGTCCTGAGGTTTTGAGGTATGTTACAGAATATGGCTAAAGACAATCTGGCACCAGTGAGGGAGCCGGCAGAGATTCAGATATAAGCGAACTGAGATTTCCAGCAATGCTCTGACTGTACAGCTCAGTGCATTGAATTGGATTTCACTGGAACGCAGTGGTGGAAGGAAGTGGTTTTCAAAGAGGGGGGATCGAAGTTTTTTCACTGTCATTGCATGGCTTGAGTGTGATGACATTTATATTTATTTAGCAAATGCTTTTATAAAAAAAAAACATACAGTTAAGAGAGCAGGGTCAGCTAGTCTATCGAGCAGTTGGGGCTAAGGGCCTTGCTCAAGGGTCTCACAAGATTTATCCAAATTGTTTAGTAGAGTCATTCAGCTAGTTAGTTAGTTATGTAACACAGGGCACCCAGATGACAGAGGCAGTGGAAGTGTCCTAGCCTCACAGACAAGGAGGTCTTCTTTAAGGGAAATCAAGGCTGGAAATAAAAAATGAACGGAGTGTCGTCAGAGTCATGCCATGCTAAGGGCACCCATTTTACATTCAGATGTTATACTGTCGTTTCATAAAGCTGAAAGAATGTTTCATGGTAATGGTGGGAAGTGGTGGAGCAAATGTAAATTACACTTATTTATGTACAAAGAACTTATCTGAAATGAATAAATGAATATATTCACACTTACCTATGAATTTATAAGCATATGTGGAAATGTATTTTTTTATTTCAGTGGAGGTTGTTTCACATAACAAAGTTCCTATTGATAACTACAGAATGTACTTATTCTCTCTCAAAGCATGATTTTGAAACCGGACTCTGTGTAAACAGTTGTCACAGATTATATGTGATTGTTAAAACAGAAACCTGACAGGCAATAGTTTGAAAGTAATACCTTTTCTCCCCGTCACGGCACAGATTTGATCTACTAGAATTCTTTTTCTCTCTCTCCTTCTAAAATGCAAAAAATGAGTTGCTTGTAAAATACTGTTGATGTTTCAACAAGCTGATCTTTGTAGCCCCACTCAGCTCTGTGTTGACAAAGCTTTGACACTTGGGAAAAGAAGATGAGTGACCAGCAGAGAAAGGACAGACTCGTCTGACTCGTTTCCGCATTACTTAGCAAGGTGTGACCGAGAAAATAAGGCTGTTGCAACTAATGTAAAGGATTGGCTGCCATACTTGATTACCTGTTCATAGGACTAGAGTCCAGGTCAGTTTCGTCATCAATCCAGACCTCCAGACTACGATTAGCGTGCATTTAGCTGTCATGAAACAGTGTGTCTCTTTTTAAACAGGTCAAAACAGCTAATATGTCACTGCCAGATATTTTGGGAAATGTTACTGTTTGAGGTCGATTGGATCGAATTCCCACTTTCCCAGCTTCTCCAGATCGCCATATATGTATCAGATTTTTGTATCGGTGTTGTTCATATCATTGCTTCATACGTGAATATTTTCTTTGGACATTTATGCGTGTATAACCATTATGGACAAATGGTTATTTCTTTATGCTAACAAAATGTCCATGTAACGGCATAAATAGCCTAATATAATATTTCCAGATCAGGGACCCACAGCCAGTCCACAGTTTTGTTCGCTCCCGGTAGCAAAAACATGGACTGCCTGTGAGTCCCTGAGGACCAGACTGGGAAGCACTGGCCTGAAATATAAGCAGAAGGTTACTAATAAGATGTTTCCTTATTATCATACTTTAAAAGGGTCATGGTCCTGCCGGTGAAGACAAAACAAACAGGGGCTGCTGCTCCATTGTCATTTACCAGCTGTGATACAGGCTGCTAAGCAGTGCCGTGTCGCCATCACCCAGCAGACGTAGGCCAGCCCGGCCAGTGCTTAGCCCCCCCACTAACCAGCCGTCTTTCTCATGCCCAGGATGAACCAGGCCCGATTGGTCCAACCTTCTACTGCCGCTGGAGCCATGAAGGAGCAGGGCCCCCAGGCTATTCCCAACCACCCCCTGCTGCAAGCCCCCAGCCCTCCTTCCTCCACGCCCCCCCCACACTCAGGAATGAAAGGTGAGGTGGGGTCCGGCTGCTTCATTAATACAAAGCAAACAGCAGAGGTGGGCGAGGTGCAGCGGCAGGGAGGCGCAGGAATCCCACTGAACGGCATGCAGATGGGCCTTCTCAGCAGGGGCTGCACTGCTGTCATGTGGGCTGCGGCACACTGGAGCCACACTGCAGTCACACAGGCCGCTGTCTGTAATCAGGGAGCCAGTGCAGTGCAGGCAGGGCTTGGGAGTATCCTCACTGGGTTTGGGCTGCTCTTTAATCATTGACCATGAGTGCACACATGATGAGGCTCTGCTCTGTGTGTTTGTGGAACAGAAGTTGGTAAATGCTGACAGGAGGGGGCTAGCGTGGACACGGGAGCTCACTTCTGATCTTCTCCCTCTGCACTAGTGAACGGATCCAGTGGTGACCAGGCCAATCAGGCTTTCAGACAGGCCCAGAGAGAAGTGGTATGATGCTGTGTCTGTCTATTTGTCTGCCAGCCTGTCTGTCTGTCTGTTTAATGCACATCAGTATATTGAACCACTTTCGACTGTGTGTGTGCATGCGCATATGTGTATGCGTGGATATGTTTAGCTCAAAATGTGCTGCTTCATGGAGAAGTCTGTTTTAATAAAGAAAGAGAGCATTTTTGTTTTATAATTAAAAAGATGAAAAGCTAAAATTTATTATTTTAATTAGTTTCTGAGCTACTGGAGTTTTGCTTATTGACTGTGAATTGCGGTAAAATTGTGCGTGTGCGTGTGTGTGTGTGTGCGTGTACGTGCGTGTGTGTGTGTGCGTGTGTGCGTGTGCGTGTGTGTGCGTGTGTGTGTGTGTGTGTGTGTGTGTGTGTGTGTTTATCTCTGTCTCTGTGTTTCTATCTGTGATATGGTGCACAGTGCACTGGTACGTGATGAGTTCACTGCTTGTCACGCTCTCGCAGGAAATACTTAACCACTGTTTCAACGACATTGAGATCTTCATGGGCAAGCTGCAGAAATCAGCCGAGGCCCACAGCATCCTGAGCCAGAGGAGCAAGAAGAAGAAGAAAAGCAGCAAAAATGCAGAAGGTGAGGGAGACGGTGAACTTCACGTGAAAAAGATGGTTCTGCAGCTCTTCTCAGAAAGAGTGACCTAACAGTTTTCTTATTATGTTCAAGGCAATATATTTTTTTTTATTTTTGAACAATATAAGCTGCATTCCTTTGGTCACCTAATAGCTTAAAGCCTTGATGATCTCTTGAAAGGTGCTTTTCAGTGATATTGGGGCATCTGGCTTAGATTACATTGATGGTGGGGTTTTATTTCTATACTCCTGTTACTCTATGATAAACCACACTCCAGTTAATTAGGTTCACCTGCTCAAATCACATGGCTGCAACTGAATATATACTCCTGCAGACAGAGCCAAGAAGGTCACAGAAGGTTACTGTGCAGGTAATCATTAGAATGGTCAGAAACAGCCACACTCCTGTGATTTTTACATTTTACAGTGTCTAGAGTTTACAGCGAATGATACAACAAGCAAAAAAACATCCAGTCATTGGCATTTTTGCAGCCAAACACCTTAACCTTGTTATTGAGAGTGGTCAGAGGAGAATGGCCAGACTCGATAAGGCTAATAGGAAGGCTGAAAGTTCAAAAGTTATCTTTGGACTCAAAACTCATCAATCTTTGAAGTGGTTCTGGAGAAAATGAGCCTATACATTGTTACTATCCACCTATTAAAGTGGCCACTGAGTATACTTGATCTTACAAACATTAAATTGTTTCTCCTCTTATTGTCCCTAATTACAGTCTGCAGTGATCCTTAATCTTTGGACGATGACCGAAGTCCGGTCAAAAGTCAGAGGCTGCTGCCACAGTAAACTTTGATATTCATCCTCACAAAGAAAGTAGGGGAATCCTGGAAAAACCATAACGAAATACAGATTCAGCAAGAAAATAACCAGTAATCATGAATGCTGCAGTGTTTAGGACTAAAGAGGCAGACAGAGTAAAAATATGGGCTTCAAGCGACAGGTAAAAAGAAGGGTTGAACAATGAGATTCTGTGAGAGGGGAAGCGCAGCTTGCATTCTTTAAAAGGTATGTGAGGAAAAGAGGAAATGTGTTACAAGTAGCAGTACAAGCTCAAGGTGACAAAGGAAGAGGAGGAGAAGACATCGGAGGGAGGAGTGTAATGAATATGTTTTGCATTGTTTCCTTTTCCTGTCTTTCTCCTTTCTGTAGATGACTTACTCACCCTGAGAGCACGTCCACCTTCTGAAAATGAATTCATTGATATCTTTCAGAAATTCAAGTACTGCTTCAGTCTGTTGGTGAGAACTTGGTTCACCTTTCAACATGTTTATGTGCATAGAAACACATCTATGTAGTCATGATTAAACTCTGCACATTGGTGTTGCCCAGGCCCGGCTCAGAACGTCCATCACAAACCCAAGCTCAGAAGAGCTGCTTCACCATGTCTTCAAACCCCTAGATATGGTGAGTCTTTGAATAACTGTGTCCCATTTAAGCAGGATGAAGGTGACTTGTATAGCCCTGACATTCATTCTGTTACATTGAGTCATAAAACCATCAGATGACTTCTGAGTACTGAAAATGACCTTTGGATGTGTATAGTATGCAGGGTAAATAGTGTACTTGAAATTAAATTTATTAGGTTCCACAGTTAGGTACATTCAGAGCTGAATTACTTATTTCCAGAGTAACTTATACTTAATGTATTATGAACAGAGTTGTTCTAAACATTGGATTACTGTGGAAACGCTGTTGGGACTGAGAATGCAGGGTCCCAAGGAAGCACTGTCAATGGAGCTACTGAGGTTGTGCTCTCTGGTGACCAGTGGCAGGATTAATGCTGCGTCCATGTCTCTCTAGTCCAACTCTCTCGGTATGGATGAGCAGAGCTATGGCATAAAGTTACAGGAAACAATGACTCAACCTTGAAGAGCAAGTTTTTATAAGGAGCACATGGAAAATATTACATGTGGGTTGGGGATGTGTCACATGACCGACCTCCCGCCTGGAACCCTGCAGCCAACCAGCGAATGAGCCAGTCATCACAATACCTTGTTACAGATTGTGAAGACCACAGGGGGGCCGACCCTGGGAGCGGGGGTGACCAGCCCAGCCCTGACCGATGCAGCTGTGTCACTGCTGCAGGAGAACCTGACTCCGGAAGAGACACAGCTGTGGACAGCACTGGGACCCAACTGGACACAACCACGGTCAGCAGGCTCGACTCATCTCCTATCCCTTGCTCATTAGGAGATTAGTGCCTCTAATGTTACCTTATGGGGCTTCACTGAGGTCTCACAGCTCAATGTCACAGCTTTGAACTGCTCCCATTTCAGTCACTGGGAGTCCGCACCAGCAAGGTTACTATCTGAGGTGCTTTTGTAGCCTGTAAGAAAATATGTTGCAAATGTTTATTCAGTAAACACGTCTGTATGGACACCTGATCCGCACAGTTCTCAGCAGCGAGGCCCGGTTCTGCCCTACACCCCCGTCTTCCTGGATGGCTGGAAGCCCGACCCAGTCGACCCGCATGGACTGGTGTGGGAGGATCCCGTAGAGGCACAACACAATCTGGACTCACAGAGAAAGCAGCAGGTAAGAGGGCAGTCAGGTGACACGGCCGACTCTGAGTAGGGATTTGAGCTGCCAGTCATGGTCTGTGTCCCCCCCACCCGAGGGTCACCTCCACTCCACCCATAAATGTAAAGGGTGTAAATAATCGCAATCTCAAAATACTGTGAGGATTCGTATCACATTCTGAATAAAGTTAATGATCTGATCTGTCTCAGAAGATACTGTACATTCCTGCAAACAGGTCGTGGGCCCTCTCTCCTCTCTCCAACAGAGGTCTTCTATTCGGTCCACCGAGCTTCCAAGTTTCAAGTTTGTGGCACATACTGGCGACGAAGTGTAAGTTTTATATTGACTTTATGTTGCAAACCCGCATTGCATTGTCATCGGATTCTTCCTCTACACATGTTAAGTATTTTCCCAACCGTGTCAGGTTCTGCTGATTAAACTATGTAGTGTATTCAGTGATTTTTCACATACTGTCCTTCCTCCTTCCTTCTTCTCAGGGAGGGTAGTGAACTTCCTCCGGAGACGGAGAGACTCTACCGCTGCAGTTATGACTTTGTGGCTCGGAACAGCAGCGAGCTGTCTGTGCTGCACGGAGAGACTCTGGAGGTACTGTCTTAATCTTCCAGAAGCGCACAAATAAATCATTATGCATTTTGCAGTCTGCAGTGAACATTTAGTGGTTGCTTGGCAGCACTGGATGCTCATTTCATTTATTTTGCTCTTGTCAAGCAGGAACCACGTCCTCACGATGAATCACAGTGCTTCACATGTTAAACTTCTACTCCAATGCTAGCTAGTGCCTGATACTAGTCCCTCATTGGAAGCTCAGCCTAAGAACACTTTAAGTTGACTGCATCACAGCTGTATGCTTGCAGTGTAATATATGCTTTATTGAACGTCATTTTGGATGAAAGCTGCTGCTAAATAAATAAAAGTAAATGTAAAAACTGCAGCTCGTCATTTATCAAGCTCTGAATGACTGGTGTTGTGTATATTTCTGCGGTTTCTTCTCAGGTGATAGAGTCATCAAAGCGATGGTGGAAGTGTCGCAATCGGTTCGATCAGATTGGCTTTGTGCCCTTCAACATCCTGGAGCCGCTGTCCGCTTTGAACGACACAAACATGCAAAACCTGGACGATCAGACGAAGGTGAGTGGGACACGCATACGCAGCCGGGCCCCGCTCACTCCGGCAGGACACACATACGCAGCCGGGCCCCGCTCACTCCGGCAGGACACACATACAAAACCGGGCCCCACTCACTCCAGCAGGACACACATACACAACCGGGCTCTGCTCATTCCGGCAGGACACGCATACGCAGCCGGACCCCGCTGACTCCGGCAGGACACACATACGCAGCCGGGCCCGCTGACTGCGGCAGGACATGCATACGCAGCCGGGCCCCACTGACTCCGGCAGAGCTTACATACGCAGCCGGGCCCCGCTGACTGCGGCAGGACACGCATACGTAGCCAGGCCCCGCTGACTGCGGCAGGACACGCGTACGCAGCCGGGCCCCGCTCACTCCGGCAGAGCTTACATACGCAGCTGGGCCCCGCTGACTGCGGCAGGACACGCATACGCAGCCGGACCCCACTCACTCCGGCAGGACACGCATACGCAGCCGGGCTCTGCTGACTGCGGCAGGACACGTGTACGCAGCCGGGCCCCGCTCACTCTGCAGGACACGCATACGCAGCCGGGCCCCGCTGACTGCGGCAAGACACGCATACGCAGCCGGGCCCCGCTGACTGCGGCAGGACACGCATACGCAGCCGGACACCACTCACTCCGGCAGGACACGCATACGCAGCCGGGCTCTGCTGACTGCGGCAGGACACGCATACGCAGCCGGGCTCTGCTGACTGCGGCAGGACACGCATACGCAGCCGGGCCCTGCTGACTGCGGCAGGACACGCTTACATACGCAGTCTGAGTTACATTAGTCATTAGTTCCATACTGTGTACAGGTGACTTTGGTTTCTTTGGATTGCTGTATGCTTCCCTCCTGTTTTTCGTAGGGAAATGCCTCCCCACCAGCAGCCAGACCGTACTCATACGCCCCTCCTGCTTCACCCCCCCTCCCCGAATCTACAACCTTCCGTCCACGCAGTATGCCATCCAACCCCTCCCACATGATGTCCGGGGACAGCACAGACCGAGGTACTGATGGCGCTTCTCACGGACAGTGTGAGAGTGCGGCACCATTCATATGACTGCTGTGCTTTAGCTGTGTGTGTGACGTGTGTGTGCATGTGTGTTTGCGTGTGCGTGCGTGTGAACAGAGGTATAAGACTCCAGTGGGTCACTCTTTGGGATATTGCCCCCCCAGCAAAGTGACAAGTAACAATTCTGGTGACATCTGTCTGCCCCCCCAGTGATGGTGATGAACGATGAACTCCTGCAGCGGTTGACGCACGGGAAGGCCAGCTTTTCCCGCCCCCTGGTCATTCCCCGCTCCTCAGACACCTCCGCCCCCCTGCACTACAGCTCTCCGCCCTCCGAGGTGGAGGAGTGGCTGCGAGGGAAGGGCTTCAGCGAGCCGTGAGTGTACCTCCCGTCCCTCAGGATGCATTACAGATATCATGTCTGACTTAGAGATACGCAGCTTATCTAGCTGTCATTCACAAGCACCAGGAGGGGGTGCAATGGTCAAACCAAGGTCTGACCCAGGGTCAAACTCAGTATGTTGCATACACCATCACCAGCCCAGATAGCTTCATATGGCTGGGTTTCTCTCCATGCCAGCGCCTCCAAAACCCAGACAGCATGTTTATATGATAAGCTTTTCTTCAAACCCATTCAGTCAGATGTGCTGAAGTGTACCAGATATATGTGACGGCAACACAGTAGCCATTGAAGCTTGTGTGGTAACTTAGGCAACCTTCAACGCCAACCTCCACACCCATTCAAGCAGTCACATGTTGCCTAATGGGGTGACTGGCACTGTGGCTATGGTGTTTATAGAGAGGTTTTGGAACCGCACGTCTATAGCAGCCTCCTGCTGGCTGCATGGCTGGACAACATGGACAGCCTACATAACGAAGCAGGTGGCTCACAGCGAACACGCCAGCGCTTCACCCCTCCCAAGCTGGTATGGGCGTTGGCATGGAAAGTGCAGAGTGATAAGATTCATCAGTTAAAAACGGTTCAACCCAAAACAAAAGGCGGACACGTCATTTAGAGAATGATGACATTACAATATGCCCCCCAAGCGGAGATCTGGTACATGTGCTAATCTTTCAGATCTCAAACACAGATCATATGCAATGATTTGTAAGTAAAGATTTTTACCAAGAAAACACAGAGGTAGTCAGTCCATTGTTAATTCTCTCTCCTTAGTACTGTGAGCTGCTTGGGCGTGTTGACTGGTGCTCAGCTATTCTCCCTCAACAAAGAGGAGTTGCGTGCTGTTTTGCCAGATGAGGGTGCTAGAGTCTACAGTCAGATCATGGTACAAAAAGCTTTGCTGGAGGTAACTGATGATTACTTTCTTTCTCCTGTTTTTTTTAAATTCATGTTTATATGGAGTGTATGTGCTGCCAGTGTTTGCGATCAGGAACCACAGTTAATTGAATTACTAAGTATGGATTACTGACAGTCTCTGTAGTGGATTTAGGGTTGACGTGTTTGTAATAAGAGGTTTATTAGAGATTCCTGGGAGAAGCGGGATCTGTCCATATTCCAGTATGTTTCTGCCTATTTCGTAATATGACACAGCCCATACATTATAGATCTCTATTTATCCTCCACTCCCCAACCTCCACTCTCTGTATCAGGATGCCCACAAGGTCTCGGAACTGGAGGCAGTAATGGAGAAGCAGAAGATGAAGGTGGACCACAATCTCGAAAGCACCACATTCTGAGAGACACCAAGACATCAGCAGTGCACAGGCTCTGCTTAACTGGGTCCCACACAGAATTCCTTCTGAGAAAGTTTCCAAGGCTCCATTTCTGGACTCAGCTTGTCTGTAGGCACGCAAACACATCACCTTAATGCCACAATGATCTAAAGACTGATAAATGAATACAATCTCAAATTCGCTTTGTCCGCTCAGCCTCTCTCCTACTCTGCTGTGTCCTGCTTTAGCTCCGTAGGGCCAGGGGTGCTGAAGATACACAACAAATGTATTTTGTATCAAAATGCAAGACATGCATGCTGAGGAAATATTTAGAGTATATGAATCTGCACAACTGAAAATGACTAAAAAATGTGTTTTTTTTTTTTAAAGATTATCTTTATCTGGAGGTTGCTTGCCAGTGTAAGATTTAACTGTATGACCGTTAACTGTGTATAAGATTGGACATAAATGGCAGTATTGTCACAACTGAAGATGGATACCACTGTCTTGTATAACGTTTAGGTTCTAGCGTTGCATATGCCCTTACCCTATCAACGAATAAAAGTGTTGTAAAGACAATTTCAAGAACTCTACCAAGAACTCTCCAATCTAGAATATAGTAAGCTGCAACCTGCAATTTGCCACCATAGATTCTAAATCCCGACTAGGTAATTAATGCTTGTAACAACATTTGAAGTGTTACCTTGATATGATATGAACACACTGTTAATCACTAAGCATGATAGTTGGACCATGTAAATGACAAAATGACGGCGTTAGGATTAAACTATACTTAAACTGCTGCAACCAAATGCTTTGGAATTATATATACACATTTTCCACTCCTAGGTGAAATTTATAATAAAACTGAAAAAAGCTACTAAAAGCATTGCGTCCCCCAAAGAAATGACTCCTCTGAATACTAGCAACAAGTGTTTGTGAAAGACCAACATCATGAAAAAGTGTCATAAGATTCAAAACAACAATATAGGGACACCGGTAGATTTTCAAAAAATATATAAATGTAACCAGCTCTTGATGATGGCTTGGCCTAACAAGCTATCCGCACATAGAGGAGACATAGCATTTCTAGCTAGTTCAAGAATTTTTAATTGATATCAATGAATAAAACAGGGAATACAACTTCAGAAGACATCTTCATGAACAAATTGCAAGCAACCTAACAATCCAACGATTCCAGGTATTACATTTAAATATAGCTTCATGTACATATTTTTCCACTTAACCTCAACATCTATTTCGCCATAGAAAAAAATTAACCAAATGCCCAAACAGCATTAATTAAAATCGAGAAAGGGAATTAGCATTTCCGATTAAAACCTCTTGAATATTTACAGCATCAATGCCCCCAGCAAAACAAGAAAAAAGCAAACCTTGGAGGCCTTATTAGAGTTCCAGCAGTGGAACTACAAGGACAAAACTAAAGGATATGGAAACTGAGCAGGACAGAAAGGACAAAGTACTAACCCTTTCACGTCGTCTGGGAGACGCCAAAATTGCCCAAGTTCCAAAGGCGTCCAGGAGACCAGACCGTAAGGCTGTTGGGCACCATGTCGAGACACAGAGTTCATCGAAACTTGCCGCAATTACAACTACAGGACAACAGAGTGTCACTGTGACAAACAGGGAGGAGGTTTCAACAAAAGCTACAAACTTCCCACAACAGGAATATCTGATAGAAAACAGTCACTGTTCCTCAGTCATTCTCCATTTATTAAAGGCTACCATGGAAAAAGGAAACAAATACAGACCAAATGTTCTATTTAAATACAGAACGAAGAATATAAAGGAACTGGAGTAGATGCCTTTGGCGAATAGGATAACTTTATACTTTGGAGTCCAAGTACAACCTTTGATGGAAAAGAGAAGCATAACGTTCGAGTCCAATATGAAAAAGACCCCCAACATCGATATAATTTGGGTGGGGGAGGGGCAAAGAGAGCAGTACAAGTGAACATAATCTTTGCAGTATCTTAGAGGGGGATATGCAGGTATTATCAGATAGCCTGACTAATAAAGAAAAGACAATTGTCAGTTGCATCAATACTTAAAAAGAAAACCAAAACACTGAACACTTTCCAACTTGACGACGCTTTTCTTCATATAAACTCCATCTGGGCTGCAAAAAAGGGTCTGCTGCTTATTGACAAAAAGCTGATCTTCACTCATGCAGTACACTGCCTATAAGCACTCTCTTAAACCCTTTTAACAGCTCTTCTTAATGGTCAGGGTGGGGTGGGGGAAAGAGGGGCCATAAGTACCCTTAAAGCAAAACTGATCTTCCCGGAAATAAAATCTAAGCCCTACAGAAGCCATGATCCAGGAGAGAGAGGTGTGGTGAGCTATGGGCACAGAGGGCAGGTGGGGCTGGTATAGCTAATGTGTAAGAGTGAGCTGGGAGGGCAGAGCACGGCAGGGGAGGGGGGCACACTCAGATCTCCCCGGCCTCCCGGTCCTCCATCCTTCGTGAGTCCAGCTTGCCGTTGACGCCATCCTGCCTCCGCTCTGACGACGCCTTTTTCCTGTCCCTCTCGCGGGACCGATCCCGGGAAGACCTGCGGCACAGGCAGCAGAAGCTCCCTGAGTGTGGGGCAGCTCACAAGCTTAACGGGCAGAGGGACTTTCAGCTCAGGCTACCCGAGCCGCACTAGCCAGGTAGTGACGTTTACTTTCCTCCCATCACTCTTCAATTCAAAAAGGCTATAAACACACAAAGCGCCTGCCATGCAAGTGTGAGCGAGTGCAGTGCACCCCGTACTTATGCCTGGCTGCGCGCTCGCGTTCCCGGTCCCGGCTGCGTTGGTGGCCCTTGCTGGGGGAGCGGCTGCGGTGCCGGCGGCGCCTCTCGCGCTCTCGGGAGCGGGAACGGGAGCGGGAACGGCGCTTCTCCCGCGACGACGAGCGGGACCGTCGCCGCCTGCGATCTCGGGAGCGGGACCTGAGGAGAGAGGCGGAATAACCATGTCGGACAGGTCAGCATCCATGTGAACGCCACCTCCAAAGCAAACGTCCTGCGGAAATGCAGACACCCACCTCCGGTGCTCCCTGCTCCGTGACCGAGTCCTGCAGAAAGACACACATCACATTAAACGGCAGTGCAGACCCTTGGAGTCTGTCAGAACTGCACACCTGACGACTTCTAAAGCCAACTGAAGAGCACAGGTCACAGCAGTGTGCTTTACTGTAGGCTCCCAGCAGAGAAAGGGGCAGCATCTCCTTTAGCTACCACCAACAGACCAGGATACAAACAAAATATACTACGTGGAGACCATGGAGGGGCCAAGCTCCCCTCCATTTTTCAAGACTCTCCTCCTACAAATACAGAGAACACCGTCTTGGCCTTTCCCCGGCGGGTGGTGGAATAGTGAAGCGTTGATGCTGAGTGAAAGAGAGCGGAGGCTTACTTACCCTGAGGCATTGCCCCTATGCAGCTCTCCTGGGGTATCAGCCAATGCAGAGTCCCCTCTGGAGCAAAAAGCAGAAAGAGTAGAAATCCAGCTGACTTATACCCATCAGTACTTGCAGTACAGGTAACACATTGCCCAGCAGCCCGCCTGTCAAGGGCCCGCCCACACAGCCCCCCCCATCAGGGCC
>JABFDZ020000097.1:20029657-20040127 GCA_019775955.2 Pollimyrus isidori
ATTAATTTTTTTTTTTACTCTAAAAGTTATCATACATTTGTTTTTGTGTTTTTTTGTAAATACCCTTTGTACAAAGACCGACTGGTTTAATAAGAATTGCTGGAAATCAAATTGTTTTTGCCCCCCCCCCCCCACCCGATTAATCAAAAAAGTAAATCGACAAATTAATCGATTATCAAAATAATCATTATTTGCAGCCCTTGCCTTAGTACATACATGCAAATGGTTTTGTTTAAATTATCATTTGGTACAATTTTCATTTGCTTTAATCTTGATAAAAACGGATTAGGCTGAATCCTATTTTAATGACTTCATACCCAAAACTATATATGCAGGATAATCACATTAGGCACCATATCACTGTTATATTTTGGTTCCCGCAGTACATGATCTTGTTGCCCTTGAACTGGCTTTTTTGTCACACCGTGCTTTCTTTCAACAGTGCACTGTACATACTGTGACAGGGAGCTTAGCAGAGTTGAAGCTGATGTCGAACATAGAGTTTCCCAATGAAGAATGATCAGTGGGTAACAATGAGAAAGTGGGAACCGACTATCATCCAGAACTGTGGCACTCAGGAGCATATTTACCCTGACATTTTGACAATATACCCAAGCATTTTGGTGTCTCATGGCTAAAACTATGCCATTTGTATTTTTCATTTTTGTGGCACTGACTGATTCCTTGGTGAAATTATCTGCTTTGCAGACATGAGCTAATTGCTTTGGGCAAGTCATAGGCATTCGCAGCTAAACCACAGGGTTGTGCTACATGCATGAACTTAGAAATGAGAATAATGCATGTTTCATGGAATGTGTCAAAGCAATTGTTGAGCCACTGAAGCTCAAAGGCGGCAGGCTTCTTGTGCTTCTTCAAGAATGCCTTTGCCTAGTTCCTGTTGTATACCTTGCTGAGGAGTGATTGAGAGCATCTGATCCACAAAAGACGAGAGCACTTCTTACATTAAGCAGGAAGGCTGTAGTGGAACCCAGCATCCAGCCCCCCCGCCCCAGCCTACCTTTAACTGCTCCAGCTTCTCGCGAATCTGGATGAAGCCCAGGTGCAGCTTCCCGCCGAAATGGTCAGCAAGGCGCCGGTCGTTATCATGCAGGCCCAGGTAGGCAGAGCAGACCTCACACACGCGGAGCTTCTGCTGCTGGAAACTGGAGGCCGGCATTGAGTTCCTGTACTCCTCCTAACAGGCAGGGGGGGAGGCGAATGAGGGCCACTTATATAAATATAGATCTGATTAACATGAGCTGTACTTCTTTACAACCATGCAGCTGAAACTCAACTTAAAATGTCCATTAAATATCACTGCATGCTTCTAGATACTCTATGCCTCAAGTGTAACCAAGCTGAGCAAAACTGATTCCAGGTCAGTGTTTTTGCGTGGCCCTACTGCCCGGGGAAAGGGCTCCCTACCTCAGCATCCCTCTTCTTGCTTCGGACCTTCTCCACCTCCTGCAGGACCTTCTGGGCCTCGTCCACGTTGCCCTCAGCACCGAGCTGCTCTGCCTTAGCCAGTAGCTTGCCAATCTCCTCGTTCAGCTCATGCACCTTCTCAGCCTGCATTCAGAGACATGTTGAGGTGAGCATGGCACGAGTGGCACCTTCATCACACACCATCAGCCAAAACGTCCCCGAGAATGTCACCGTCTCTCCCGTAGAGCATCTGCTTAATTGCTGAAATTAAGGCTGATTTCGAGCGCCCACTCACCTTGGCCGCGACCTCGGCGCTGATCTCCTCCTGGGTCTCTGCAAGGCGCTTTTTGGCCAGCTCCGTTCTTCTGTCACAGTCAGCGATGAAGGACTCCAGATGATCAACGGCCTAGGCGATATGAAAATGGGGAGGGGTGACAATCAGGCCATAACACCAAGCAATAGGCTGAAACACTGACGACCAGGGGCTGTGGCATGACTTACATCGAGCTCGAAGAAGAGGTCTCTTTCCTTGGAAGCGATTTCGTAATCTGCCCGGAGCGCCAGGTCATGAATCTTTGAACACTCTCCAAGGTCCATACGCTGTGGAGGAGAAAGACAGACATTCTCACAGAAAGCCTGGAAAATGCACACAGCAAAAACATTCCAACAGAGGCGAAGAAAAACTCAACTAGTTAACTGAAAGTCACAACACATATTTCACCTCCTTTGACCAAAGTCTATGGCATATCACTTGTATGAATTGAGATTAGCGATCACCACCAATCATTCCCAATATATGTATGTCAATATTTATTTTACCTACAGGTCCTTAGTATAACAGATTCTAAGGGCGTTTTTCCACCGCACAAAGTACCGCATTTTCGCTTTTCTATTGACTTCTGGTCAAGTACCAGTACCGAAAGTGCCAAACTAGCTGGGGTACTTCGGGATGGGACTTACAAACGTGTTTGCTGTCGATTGGTTATGCAAATAGCCTGCTGCTGAAACACAAAATACACACAGCGAACAGCAAGAAAAAATAAAAGACAGTAGAAACAAAACATAAAAAAGTAAAATGGAAGGAGGACAAATGAGGGGAAACAGGCTTTAAATCGCCATATAGTTGAATGATCAGATCCAGCGGAATCTGGATGGCAAGACTCGGGCAATTCAGTTTCCCCATGTTTCCCCCCATTTCCCCAGTCGCGCGCTGATTTGTACGCGGTTTCGCTGTTGTTTCCATGTATTTTACGAAGCACCTGAGGTAAACAAACCATATATTTTTAAATATCACATGCCTTTGACATTTTTCGTTTTTACACATCATGAATGAAATTATTTTATTCACCGGATAGAGATATTTCTTGATGAAAACCGTATAGTATTGCTTATAAGACTATATTATGCGTGACGATCTACTGTATTCACATGTAATAATGTACCCGAGTGATTGTCAGACATCTCACATACATATTTGCCTAAATATTAGGAGAAACATTATTTCCTGATAGACAGGAGAAACATAAGGAAAGTGAATGGCCCGGAAAACCGTAACACCAAGCCGCTTGGAAGAAATGGGGCACACGCAAAACACCGACCAATGCCGCTCTAAAACCAAAAACCATAATTAAATCATTTGTTTGCTTTCAAAAGACTGAATTAGCAGCAATCTGGATATTACAGAATTTTATACTGTGATAGAAGCTGACATATGACATAACAATAAACTGTATTTTCCAGCCTAAACCGTTAGATTTAACTTTGGGCTGTTTTTTGTAATTATGATTTAAGCTGCGTGTTGTGACGATGTCAGTTAGGGGCTGTCACTGATGATGTCATTTGGCGCAGGTACCATTTATTATGGCAGTGGAAAACAGACACAAAAGTACCATATCTTCGGCACTTTATGGAAGTACCGAAAGTGGTACCTGGTGCGGTGGAAAAACGCCCCAATATCCCTCGTATTGCAAAAATTTTAAAAGATCTGAGAACGCAGACAAAACCGAGAGTTCAGAAATCTCCATGAAACACCTGGGTATTCATACGTCACTTACAGTTCCAGAGAGGATGTCATGGGGGCAGCAGTTCAAGAGGTGACTTTTGCAGACTCGCTCGTCAGTGAACTTCACCCTCTGTCGAGTTTCGTCACCTGAAAAAGGTCGCAGTAGAACAGAGCAGAGAGTGAGACCACACGCCTTTGGAAAATAAGCCGAGCAAAGAACAGCCTTGGACTTGGTAGTAGGGTGCAGTCCTAATGACCCCCCCACAGCAGTATTGTGTGCTTTTCCTTCATTCTGAAAGGGCATCTTTCATTTGAGTATCAAAGGATTTATTATGGGTGAGCGAGTTATGCCTGAATTTTATTTTCATGATTCCAAAAGGCGATTTAACTGAAATGCATTGCACCAGCAGGTGAAATCAGTGCGACCATCTCGTCCTGTCAAACGGAAGCCGTTTTACTGGTACCAGAGCTGCAAATTCTGCTTACCTCTTAATTTACCAAGAGGAACATGATTAGAAGTAAAAAAAATACTAAGGCTGCATATATTTCACCAGTCAGGGCTTTAACTGTGTATCCATCACTTGGGAAATGTGCTGAAGCAGGTTTCTGAAATAAAACCTTCAGACTCCCCAAACACACACATGAGGGTGGGGTTGGGTAAATTTGTAATGCTGAGACCAGCAAGTCTGAGAAGATCAGTGGAACTACCTCAAAGCGACAGTTCACGTGAAGTGCTGCAAATGGATTGTCATGAGAGGACCTCTGCCGATGGCCTTCATTACAGAAAACGGGCACAGAAATCTATTTCAGGTCCGACCAAACCCAGAATGATACACCCGTCTGCCTGATGAGAAGGAGGACCTGCCGATGACTGACACAGGCAGGTGGTAGAGAACTACCTTTGTCTCATGACCTCCTCATTCAAATTTAACCCTGCTGGGTTACTGTATCAGCTGTTAAATCCTCATGGCTGTGCAGACCTTTACAACAAGGACAACGTGACTGCATGTGTTTCTGTTGACCAAACCTTAACACAAAGTCTGAATGAGGAGGGATTTGTAGGGAGAAAAAAAATCAAAATAAAAAAGCGGTTAGTTAATACACACTGTGAGCTTCCACATATACTGTACCCATCTGCATCTTCAAGACCTCAGCTGCAGAATTTTAAACCCGCTGTTGAAAAGTATAAAAGGGAAAAGCTTTCTTGCCCACACCTGTAGTAAGGAAGTTGGGAATGATACACAAGTCAGAGTAAATGCTTTGCGGCATATTTTAAAGCTACTCTGTCTCTATGATAAACGTGTTACTAGAATCTCACTACTGTATGAACTGATCCATGGCTTGCAGGCAACCAAATACTCCTCAGTTATGATGCAAATACTTCTGCTGTTTGCATTTCAAGGTATCTGCTTTTCTCCTCTTTTTTTTTTGCTCTTAAGTTGATGAGCTTTTGATATGATCAAAATTATAATTACTTCTGAAAAGCAAACAAATTGTTTCGATATTCATAACAGCGTTAAAAATTATATTTGTGACTCACGGCTCGATGAACATGAGGCTTTTCTGCAACTCCCTTGCAGATTGATGTAGGCTGGCAAAGATACACTGAACCTTTATAAATAAAATAAAGGGGCCACAATTGTTCAGTTTGTATGGAACATAGGTATGGGAAGCATTTATAATTAATCTTAAATACATACACACAGACAAACTCACTCCACACAACTAGCAATCATTAGTCTGAGCAAAAGTTAGAACCAAGTCTATGATCAGCCACGTAGATGTAAACCATTTTTGTTTCTTTGTTTACGAACTAGTCCTTGCCCAGAAAAGTATTTCGACTGGACGGCGGAAGAAAAACCCAGGAAAGCCTTCCGTCTCAGGCTCAAAGCATGTTCCCTGCACCGCGGCTAACACTGTTTAATGTTTGTATCCATTGACACTACTGCACACGCGGAAATCTCCACATTTTACTGGGCTGGGAAAGTCTCCTGCATTCAATTAATTTATCATAACGATATCAACGAATGCAAAACCCAAGTCAACTAAGCGCCGCGGAGGGGGCGAAAGAGAAAGTTCAGGCCGTAACCAAAGCAGAGCTATTGTTTAGGTGGACAATGATATACGGCGGCTAGGTGGCTAACTAAAAACGTCAGTCATCTTGCACGGAGACATGCAGATTGGTTTTAGGTAGTTTAACTCCACACATACACTGACGTGGGACTACAAAGCTGACATGCAGAACAATGGTCTAGACATATTATCCAAGCTACACGATGATCCTGATCTAGGAAGATAAAAGCAGGCCTTGCTCCACGAACAAGGCCCCGGCTGCCTGGTAAACACTTTAGCTAAGTACCGAACATAAAAATGCAGGATACAAACATTAAATACCAGTTCACACCATTTTACTAGCGAGACAGTGCAGAGCCGTATGATCATACCAAGCCGGATTTAAACCATCCTCTTGGGGCGAAATCAGATCGTGTTCATCATAGAAATAAAATAATCGCTAACTACCTTCGGTGCGAGCTAGCCGACTAGCCTGCTAGTTACTCACCATCCCTCGCAGTTCCCATTAACTGGTCGAGCAGAGCTCTCATTTGAGCATGGGCCGACATTGCGGTCGCGTGGTTTGTTGTACTCTTTGTTAAAATGCACTATACGTAAACTGTAATTTTATCCGAAGCGTGTTATAACTATTTTCCACTCCGTAACGCCCCTTCCACTTCGGCTCAGTCTTCTCTTCGTCGATTTCTGTGGAATCTGGGGAGGACGTGATGTAAGGTCTTCCGCATGCGCAGACGACGAAAAAGAGCAGCGTTGGAAGTAAGGTGACGCGCGGTTTCAGGTTGTATTACGAGTTTGGTTCTAGCTACATGCTGGAGATGTAAATGCATTGAGATGTATTTTATGCTGTAGTGATTTACTTTCTCATACAGCATTTTCACATTCATGACACATTTTCCACATTATTGTAACAAGGCGTAAACTAAACGGCATACTATTTTGTGGGTTTCAATCCCAGGGAGTACACATAAATGTAACCCTTCCCTCTACTGTATGTCCCTTTGGGAAAAGAAACATCTGATGTGAATGTTATGAAAATTATGATTCTGATATTGCACCATTTGGAAGATTTCACAGTCATAAAATATGATCCAGACAAAATACATTGGAAAAAAAGGCATTGGAGCAAAATGCCAGTGATATACCATTAATAACAGTTAAAGTGCGGGTCAGTTTCCGTGGGTCAGAAACAGCTGCACAAGCACCTGAGATCAGAAAGAAGAACTATTTAAATGTTCAGTAGGTGGCAAAAGATTTTTTTATCTCATGTAATCTGAAACTCAGCTGCTACCAAAAGATTGGATAAAACAGCCACATTTAGAAGCCTGTAATTGGAAGCTCCTTCTTACTGAGATGTTTTTTGGCACCAGCCAAGTCCACAAGGGCCTGCTTAGTGTGTGTCTATGTGTAGGTAGGGCTACTGTTTATCCCAGGAGGTTAGTTAGCTGACAGTACAACTTTCCTCCCACCCGCTTTTGTTCCCTTGTTTATATGTGAGTGTGTTTCTCGCCCCTGTAAGCCCAGGCCTCATGGGAGACTGACTCTCCCATTTTTTTATGTGCATATCTTTATATTTTGCTCTCTTTCCTATCAAAACTGCATCTTTTTCAGTTTTGTTTGATCATCTCTGGTTTTTCCCATTTCGCTAAATACGATCATTGGCCACTCAACTACAAAAGCAAGAGCATAGAGCAAATTTAAATAATAGTTAAACTTATTCATGTGTTTCATAGGTGGCACAAGTAAATTAAGCAATCATATGCTAAGCATCTAGAACAGGGTTCCCCAGTTCCAGGTCTGGAAGGTCAGAACTCAACACAGTTTGCAGGCTTTCATGCTCAAACACATTTCAATGAGTTAATTACCAGATTTAATAAATGTGTTTGAACAGGGGAATCTGCAATCTGTGCTGTATTCTGACCAGGGGCGCTGTAAAGGGGGGGTAAACGATGACGATTCTCGGGGCCCATGACTGAGAGGGGACCCAGAGAAGCCCCCAATAAACAGTGAGGGGGCCCTGTCAAGATTCTTTTCATGGGGCCCAAAATCCTTAGCAGCGCCCCTGATTCTGACCCTCCAAGACTGGAATTGGGGAACCGTGATCTAGAACAATCTGCACTGGCCAGCAGCAGCCTCTGAGTTACTGTCAGGTGACCAGGGATTGTTGGAAGGTTCAATGGCCCGCACATTTCTGCCCAGTTCTGGTCTGTTCTGGTTTGGCTACAGCGCTATGTTGGCAGGAGTGAATCGTGGAAATAGGACCAGTGTCACTGGGGCCTCTTTCAACCAATTATCTTCTACCATCTTGCTTCCTTTAATTGTAATTACCTTTCAGTGAAGCTAAGCAAATGGGTCTCCAGAGGGTGGCGCTTCTCCTTCAGCGTGTAGCAGGGTGAGTAGGGTATGACGTCTTTGAAAGTCCTGAATGCTTAAACATTGTCTGTAGACTTTACCCTATCAATCGTAGGCTTTTAAAGGCCTTCTGGGGTCTTTTACATACAGCGATCGGTTATCTCTGCTTCCATGGTTCTGGAACAAACAAAGATAAACAGTTTCATTTTCTTACACCAGCAGGTCCTCTGAGGATAGCCTGTGTTTACAGTAAAACTGCTCCCAGTACGATTCATTGGTGACATGCATTTTCTGATTAAAAAATACATGTAGTCGTTTACATAGGATAGTCATGTGTATTTATCATGTAATATGAGTCTGGTTGCTTTATTTTAGGCAGAAAATATTATCAATTTTTTAGCTTAAGCATAATATATATATAGGGGTAATATATATCTCTCCATGCTCATTTATAGATTTGCATAAAGCAGTTGTGAGACATTACCCTTTTCACACTTCTACACAAACAAGTCAGCTGCTCTCAGACCAGAGAGGGGTCTGACTTAATCACATAAAAACTATAATAGCATTATTTTGTAATTAATTAATTGCAAGACACACGCACACATATATATATTGCAATTCATTAATTCATGAAAAGGGTAATATCTCACGACTGCTTTATGCAAATCTATAAATGAGCATGGAGAGATAAAGCCAGTCTACAGGATGCGATAGCATAATGTCCTTCTGGAATAATCTGCTTTTAAGCTCAATATCAGACTGGGGGGGTGTTAGATCTCTGGGAGGTGCTGTGTGTCACACACCTGCTTGGGTTTCCCTGGTGATACCAGAGCTGTAGTCCTTCTATTCCTACACATTATTCACCTACATCTGAACAAAGTCCATAGTCAAATTCTCTAGAAAAGGAAGTTACTGTTTTTCAGGTTTATTTGCAGTCCTTCAAGGATAAGGACAAGGAACATGCATCACAAATTACTAATATTATTTGATTTCATTATGCTGAATGTTGCCAATATTCACATGTTCATCTCCTGTGGATGACAAATGGATGGCTTCAATATTTTGGTAAAAAAATAAATATATTTAAGTTGCTTATGAAACAACTGTAAAACTGAGAATAGGTTTGAATGAGAACAAAACATCACCGTGAAAATGGGAACGCAAGACATGAATGCAATGAAATTATATACAGCACACATTATTATATAAAGCAGTGTTGTTTCCTGGATGACATTTGGAGAATGTATGTTAAGATGTACTGGCCTTTAAACACTACAAAATTGTATTACTGTATTACTCTGTACTTTCACTGCAACTCAATGACACCTTGTAATATAACAGGTTAAACTGTAGATCATGCAGGTTGGTACAGATCATGTGCTGATTTGCTTCTGACAATATCACGGGACATACACATGGCTTTCAGTCCCTACTCCCTCTGCAACCCCTGACGTTATGGCATTTTGATGAGATATTCGGAGCTGCTGAGAGCATTATGAAGATGCAGCCGATGAGGTGCAAGGTTACGAAGGTCATTTAGTCCTCACATTGGCAGCCTTCATCCTCTCCGTCCTTCTCTGCCTCATGGTTGTCCTGGTCTTTGCTTCATTGTCCCATGTCACGCGCCGGCTTCCCACCCAAGCAGCTGGAACCAAACGTTTCACAATGCAGGTCTGGCCACCAGTTACTGCAATAAAAATAGTTTTATTTCCTGTTTCCTGTGGGATTATCTTTGTGTTTCCATTTCTGGGCCAAAGTGGGCAGGATTTACCACATGCTGTCAGTCACTGAGTGGTTTAACCTACCTCTCATTGGCTACTTTGTTACCTCCCATAGTATTAAATCATTGGACAGTGCATGGTATTCCCACCCACTGCTGCTTCCGAAGCCTTGTTTCTTTCAATATTAACTTCTTTGTCTGTGTGACCCTCTCAATATTTTCACTCCTACTAACATAGCATTGTAGCACTTTGTCAGAATTTACTAATTCAAACACTTGAGGCAATTTAAAGATATCTCATTATCAGACTGCAAGAGGAACTTCCCAGAGGGAATGAACAAACTCCCCACACAGGGCTGAGAGGGGAATTCAGGCCCCCACCCCTGAAGGTGTGTGGTGACACTGCTATCCACTGAGATATCATTGTTTATATATTATGTTCAGACGGCTGTTGTAAAAAACCTTTACTGGAATTGCGAATACATACTGGAATATTAAGACCAGAAGTGTGAGCCTAACCATTCATCCTGGACCATAGTGATGATCAAACAGCACTCAGATCTTACGGAGCGGATGTGAGATGTTAGATTCTCTCGTTGTCCTCCATAACAGTGACAGTGATTTTTTAAATTACACTCACCAAAAGGATTATTAGGCCTTTCGCCTTCAGAACTGCCTTAATGCTACGTAGCATTGATTCAACAAACTACTGAAAGCATTCTTTAGAATTGTTGGCCCATATTCATAGGATAGCATCTTGAGGTTGATGGAGATTTGTGGGATGCACATCCAGGGCACGAAGCTCCCGTTCCACCACATCACAAAGATGCTCTATTGGGTTGAGATCTGGTGACTGTGGGGGCCATTTTAGTACAGTGAAGTCATTGTCATGTTCAAG
>JABFDZ020000097.1:20079830-20099434 GCA_019775955.2 Pollimyrus isidori
TTAGGTCTCTGTATGCGACTCAGCGGGTTAGGTCTCTGTATGCGACTCAGCGGGTTAGGTCTCTGTATGCGACTCAGCGGGTTAGGTCTCTGTGCCTGTGATCAGATTATTACCGATTTGAATCCCATTCTCAGCAGAATAGTCACATCTCCGTTGGGCCCATGGCCGAGGAACTTAACCCCACCCCCCAAAGAAGCTGCAGGGTGCCTGATAAATGGGTCCCGGTGAGCTGACCCCAAATCTGTGTATGTCCCAAAGGAAAGCATGATGGTATGTGAAAAGAAGCTTTCCAATGACCGAGTACTCGCCCTTGTGCAGTCGGCAAATAAAACACTGATTCATTTAATCAGTTGCAAAGAGAAATGCCAGTATCTAGTGCTTGGGCAAAGCAAGACATTAAAAAAAGCACAGATGGCTTTTCCCCCATCATTCACTTATAAAAGTCTCACATTCCGCGATTTGGAGAGGACGCAGATCGGGAACGGGACTCAGAATCTGCAGGCACATCCGCAAGCGTGCTGCGGCACCAGGAAGGTGTCATAGAGGAAGTGCACCGGGGCCCCTGGCAGGGGGGGTCTGTGCTGCTCACCGGCCGCAGTGGTGGCCCTCGCTGCAGGGGGCTGCGACTCAGGCTTCTGGCCGCCTCTCCTGGGCTGCCTGCTGCCCTGAGAGTTTGCTCCGTTCACGTATATGGAGAAGCCCTGCTCCAGACGCTCAAGCTCAATCTGCTTTGGATCTTTGGTCCTCAGGATCTGCAAGATTCTGGGGAGGGTACATGCAGCATTGATTGATTGAGATATACACACACACATACTAATTGGATCTACCCTGGGGCAATCTGAACTCACAGAGGGAATTGAAAAGACAACAATGTGCAATGGAACCAAAGGTATCACCTTCTTTTGGCAACAAAGCACCCATCAGGTTGCATCATCTCATTCAGAGAACCGATCACAGCTCACAAATCAGAAGGATGGACACAAAGGCGCCTTGTCCGGTAATAGGAGAAGCTCCGAGCACACTTTATATTCACACCTAACCTGTTTCTCTTTTGAAGGATGGTTAAATATTCATCGAGCTTCTCTTCGATATTTGTTGCTGGAGACCTTCTGCCCGGGTTCCCGTGACGTCCCTTGAAAGTGACAAGATGGAGAATTTAAGTGGAATGCAACTCGACACTCAGAAACGCAGATTAATAGTGTGCAGGAAGAGAAGCCACACAGTACAAAGAGTCAACCTAAAATTTCATGAGAAGCAAAACACGTCCATGTTGTAAGGAAAGAGTTGAACATTAAAACTTCAGACAATAAGTCAGTCTAAAATACAGCTTAACAATAAGCCCAATGCACTCGATTTAGAAGAGGATTACAAAAAATTGATTTAAATTGCCACGACTATTTATGTAGCAAGAGTGCAAACGAATTATACAAATAAGTCAAAGAGTAATGACAAGCATGCAGAAAGAAGAGGAAGTCAGCAGCTCTCTTACAGTCTCAGTCAACTACGGCATCTGTAAGGGACAGACAAGGATAGAAAGAGGACAGATGGAAATCACCGGCATCAGCAGAGAAAAACGTAGAACGAGGGAGAAATAACGACTTGGATCGGTACATTGTGGTAAATACGCACGTTTTAAAGGCTGCTGGACATTAGCCGTGTGCAGCGGGACACCTGCACTGACTTCTAATCTTATGTGTAATCTTACCGAGGGTAAATCATTGCCACAAGTCACGTACTTTGATTACCCATGGTAAAATTGTGTTTAGCCATCCCTTATATTAACCGTTACAAATTATCAGTTATCCATAAAGAGCAATGTCAAAAAAAGAATAATGAAATCGCTGCCTGGATAATGAAGTGAATTACATCCGCCACATCCATGCACATTAGTTGCAAAATGTAAAATAAGTTAAATCACAGCGGAAGGCTTACCTCTTTTGCCTTGGGTCTGGTGCCGTTTTTTTCAGATACCCCTGTGTTTAGGCATGTAAAAAGAAAGTTTTTAAAGAATAACGGTACAAAAATACTAAGACGTCCAGGACAACAGAGCACAATGACATATAAAGACATCGGACTGGCGTAATGGCGCATGATGATAACAAATGTGGTATCACGGTTCTGTTTAATCTTACATGATAAATAAAATCGCATGAACGTAACATGCGGATGTAGGATAGATGCCAATCCCCTTCAGTGAAGAAATGATTTGGCAGCATTCACAAGAAAGTCCACACAGTGGATACAATGAAGGCCTAACTTTTACTGCTAGCTAATCGGTTAGCTTTGTTTTATGGAGCAACCCGAATAGTGTAAATCACATGCATTCCATTTATATAAGCTACGATTTATTACTACATATTACGGGGTATAGTAACTCCTGCTAAACGTGTACTATAACTCAGAAGTATTTGAACACGTCTGGTTTTAAGAACACAAGTAAGATAGCTCGGTAGGGCTTCATTTTCACAGTTCATCAGCATTTCTTGTCAGATTTCCAAAATAAAAGGTGCACCAGAAGACAGTTTCTTTTAAAAAAAAAAACAAAAAACTTACGGTCCATGTCATCTCGTCGAAAACGATCCCAAATGGCTAGATAAAAACATTGAGACTCGTGCGCCTTCGGTATGTTGACACGGGTTACGCCGGTTACCAGGAGAGACACCGGCCAATGGCGTGGAGCGTCCGGCCAAGGAAACGCCCCTCTCGCCGTCGCCCCGCCTTTCGTACGGGACGGGTCGGGATTCTCGCGGCGTGGAATGGCGCGTGTCTTCCTGCTTTCCACACAATGGTATTCACACTTTCGTTTGGTTAGGAAAGGAGGGACGTGCCACGACGTGTCTGTGCTGCGATGTCTATAGTTTCCCGATACACCATTAGTAGTCGGCCAGAACAACATTTACTCAAAATTCACAAGTTTTCGAATGGGAAACGTGAAATACGTTTTACGGTAATAACCCTTCTCCACCATTCATTGATATATTTTTTATATTTTTTTTCAGTCGTTTGTAGTAATTAATCTCACTTTAAGACATTCAAGAAACACACTCCCAACGCAGTAAAACTTTTGGGGTCCTTGTTGACTTGCGCACAACTGAAAACAAATGGCACAATCCTTTGTAAACACTCCATCATGATACCTGTGATTTAGACCCTCAAAAAATGTACACCAGTCATTTTCATTTTAAGAAGCCCCCCATATAGCATGGGTACAGGAGAATGACCACAAGCCACGTGACCCATTATACACCTCTGCCTCCTGACTGGAAAACAGCACAGACACACAAACATACCAGATGTCAGACTCATAGATTCATGCTCCTAGCCTTTCACAACACAGGATGTTCATGACACACACCAAACCATGTGTCCAGCACCCAATCCCCATATTCCGTAACAACTGGAGTTAATGCTCACACCCACGACCTTCACGCCTACCACCACAGCTGAAAAAGGATACATTTACTTGTTTTTCACAGTAATATCCGTTTAGTAGTTCTTTATGTCAGCAAATTCCCCAGCTTGCTATGCATAAAAACACAGCAAGTATTATACCTCATTAATAATAATTGTAACTATGCATTTTGTAGCCCCGCCCCTGACACACAGGGAACTCTACCACCACATATAATTCAAGAACTTTCGAGAAACCTAGGAGCCTAATTCCTCCCAAAATATCAGAAAGAGCTCGATTGCTCCGATTTTCACGTAAAAGATATTCCCAAATTGAAATTACCTACCTTAGCCTCCATTATAGTAAGGGTATTGAAAAGGAACACGTTCCCCCCCACATCACAACTCAAGGCAATTATGTGCTGTTATTCGGATTTAAAGAGTCAATGTAGTCAATAAAATACATTTGATCATAATAATAAAATTGGGATTAGCACACCTGCTTGATAACGATTTTCAAAATAGATGTGGCCATATGGAAAATTTAAATAAAAACAAAATGCAATGATTTACAAATCATATGAATCACATTTACAAATCATATGATATTGTGGCAAGTGTATTATGAAACAAAGAATATGATGAGAGACATCCCAAACTGCTGAGCAGTTGAAATCCTATCAGGCAAGAATGGGACAACATTTCACTTCAAGTTCCAGCGACGGGTCTCTTCAGTTCCCAGACCTTTACAGAGTGTCCTTAAAAGATGTGATGCAACCATAAAATTTCAGTTTCAACGATTGATACGTCATCTCCATTCGATTTTCAGTTAGATATGGGTTTATATGATTTGCAAATCATTGCATATTTTACACAGCATACCAACTTTTTTGGAAATGCTGTTAATTACAGCCCCTCTTCCTAAAATCACAAGATATTCTTGCTTGATTTCTGGATACCAAGTTTCCCACAGAAGCTGTTTACCTGCCCAGTCCTTGTGGAACCCCAGACAACCCATGTTTCTGCTCCTTCCCAACATCCAGCCAATCAGGAATACCAAATCAGGTACGCTGGGAGCTGAGAGGAAGCAAAAACGTGGGCTGTCCAGGGTTCGGAAACACTGGCCTATAATATGGAGCATTGGTGGTAGTGTGCAAGAAACACAAAGCAAAATGGTGTGAGATGCATCACTGTCCGTGTAAACTAGCTCCGGCTGCCCGAGGACCTGAATTTAGCACCTCGGAAGCCTTTAACATTCTGCATTTGGGAGCATTAACTATATTCAGGGCTGAAGTACAGGAAAAGCCATCATGAAAAATTAACCTAAAACTTGCACGGTGCAGGTTTGTATTTGAAGGAAGTGATGGAAAGAGGGTATAATGACAAATTTAATGGTTTCATTTCATGGTCCACTGGATGAACGTTTATTTTTAATAAATCACTGCACGTTATAAAAATGGAACTGAAATGACATAACTGCAGGAGATTTAAACTTTTTTTCAATCCATTATTGTCTCCCTCGGTTAAAAAAAACACATGAATTCTGGTCCTACCAAATTCCATAATACCATCCGCTATCACTTGGAGAAATGTGGTGACCCTATACCCAGGTCCCCCCCCCCCAATGAGCCAGACACCATCATCTTAAGTGTAGGGGGATGTCAGAGTTTAAGAAGAACAACACATCCAGTTACCCAAACGAAAATAAAAAATAATAATTTAAATAAAACAGCCTGGCATCATTATACAATATTCTAGAGCCCTTTCATAAAACAAGGCATAATAGGGTAGTTAAGAAGTTACCCCAGTCCCTCACATACCCACCCACACATAAAAAAAAAATTAAAAAAAATCAAAAATAATAACAATTATGGTGACAGTTTCACAGATGCAGTTTTACTTTTAGCGAGTCTTTCATTGGCGATCCCAGATCAGTCATTGGTCAATCTGGCTGCCCTCATCTGCTTCCTCATCCCCCGAGCCTGGCGTGGTCGTGCCGGGTTCCCCGTGGGTCCTCTCAGCCAAGGCGTCCTCCTTCTTCCGTCGCTCCACCTCCCACTCCACGAAGGTGTCAAATAGGCTGGGCCAGGCCTCGTCCTCACTGTAGTTGCTGAGGTCCGGCCCGATGACCTGAGTGAAGTTGAGGAACATGTTCCACGTGTCCCGCGAGATGCCCTTCACCCCCGAGGGATTCTCCGTCAGGAAGTCCAACCAGCAGTCCAGGATGGCCGGAGTGTCCTGGGTGAAGACCAGGCGCCAGAGCGCGATGGCGATGTCCCGATGCAGCGAGCGCTGCCCCTCCTCAGAGTCCAGCCCAAACTGGAAGGTGAAACGGTACAGGTCCTTAAACTTCTCCTCCACTTGGGCTTCTAGTAGCATGCAAGGGAAGCGTGCACAGATGCTATCTAGGCTGTCTGCCTTGATAGCCTTGCAGCCCTCGACAAACTCCTTCCTGCAGGGGTGGGGGTGTGGGCAGGGGAAGAGGTAGAGAGAGACTGTGAGGGGGTAGCTTTCCCAGTGGGCTACTTCAGCGGCTCAATGCAGCTCTCAGCCTCCCTCAGAGTCTGCTTCGCCTTTCAGATCACCACCTGCTTGCCTGAAACCGGTAATGAAGGAAGGACTTTATTATTAGCCAAAAAGTAAAACAAAGAAAAAAAAAAAAAAGGTGTGCTGGAGATAGAACACAATATGTGGACTAGCTTGAGGGAGAGCAGAGAATTGGGTCAAGAACCACTCAGCTATGTCAAAAGCAATGCTGGAGCTGGATCCCATCTGCACACAGTGTGGTGCAACTGACGCCAAGTCAAGAACATGTGAGAAACAAGGTCAGCAGCACCTCAAACCGCAGGCTAGGGGGGTGCGGAAGCCTCGGGTGTCTGCCGGTGCAGATGCATGCCATAATCACACGGTGGAATGAAGATACAAGCAGGCACTGGCAGCTGAGTCAGTCACACCACTGCCCTCATTGTTGTTTACGCATTTGCATAGATAGAAATGATCGTGACTGATGATGTCAAGGGCCAAGGCACTTTGCGCCACTGTTTTCTGATTTCATCCAACTGATGTAATCACTGTTCTCAAATTGGTTAATGTGAAAAAATGTTTTACTGTGATCTAGAATTTCTGCGAGCATTGTTTGGTACAAAGAAATCAGACGACTCGTCTATGTTATCAAAATGTCTACAATTTTCCTGTAGAATTTGCCTTAAAATTTGGGAGTAATACTTTGCTATATATTTTTGACTATTTACAAGTATCTATTTTACTAGAAAACACTTACATGGAAGAACAAAATTTTAATCAAACAATAACACAAATTTATTGATACATTGTCAGACTCAATGTCTGGCAAATGTGGCTTTAACACACTGTGCAAAAATGTCAATCAAACGTGTCTTTGCAAAACCAGAAAAGAGAACCAAGAAATATGGTGCGGTAACTGTGCAAGACCAGCTCGGGTATCGCCAAAAACAGAAATGCTGTTTGTCGATACATAAAGACTCCCTGTTCTGGGAAACGTCTACATTTCAGATACACAACAGTCTGCCCACGTCACTGCAATGAAATCCCATTATCCCCTACCATGGGCACGGTAAAGTCTGCCACAAAATACACCCCCCCACCCCCAAAGGGGAAGGCCAGCCGAACATTTCTGTAATCAAGATGTTCCGTTTCATTATAGCAGTATTGTTTCGAAGTCATGCTGAAAGGTCACTCGGGGCTGAGAACGTAAACACCCCCGCACTGGGCCGAATCAGGCGCCCACCCTGCAGACAGAGTTCCTGTTTGCTGCAGCTGCCACGCCCCCCAGTCTCAGCACTGCCGGAACAACATTTACTGGAGCCAGACGACCGATCCATTTTATTGTCCCTGTGCGCTTTTACACGCCAATGAAATGCACAGCTCTCCGTCATAAGAACAGCGGAAACCTTCTGTGAAAGCCGCCCCACGCGCCAAAAGACAAACGACATCCAGGAAAGAGCTAATTGAGGCATATTAAATTGCAAGGAAGGATCATGCTGGTGCAGGCCGTTGTGTCTCTCCCTCTCCCATCGTCAGGGCTCAACATTTTTAATTGCTGTGTTCTTGCCATGGCAACAAGCTGTGAGGCACCTTTGGGAGATGACAAGTGATGCCCCATCACGTGGGCAGATGAAAATATTCCTAATTTCATTAATCAATGTGTGAATGACACTGCCTTCAGGTCAGGCACCCATCCTACACAATTCTTACACATTTTTTTATTCGATTGGTCTTTGAACATGTAAAGGGATGTTTATAAATTTAAGCTAAACGTCACTTACCAAATACCATCGTGTCAAGTAAGTCAAAGTATTTTTACTTCAGCTTCTGCCGTATGATGTGCGAGTTATACAGGGGGATGGATCTCTTGGTCATAGTGCAAGACAAAATGAAACATTCTGGCTTACACATTTGTACCTAAAGATATTATTTTCAAGTAAAAGTGTTAATTTTGCCTTAGGGAATATTGTTGCAGTATTACCATTAATTTCTGTTATAAACAAAAGTATTTCCTTGAACACACTGCAATAGTTAATGGGATGCAAGAATATGACAAAACCAACCAAAATTGGACAAAAATCTCATACAAATAGCTGGTTTATTGAGGGTTACATGCAACAAAAAAAATTTACCTAGTTTAGTGATGCTGGACTTTTGGCTACCTATTTGGGGGAAACAAATACTGAATTTCATTGTACCACTTTTGAAAAAATTCTCAAGTTCCTGAACCATGTTTTAATTTGTGTTAAATAGTTTAACTTGAAACTTGTGATATACATATTTGTTTTCAACAAAAAATATTACTTGCAAACAAGTACAAGCTGAATTTCAATGCTGTCAAAAAAGGCTCGACAAACAGATGGCAATAAGACAAGAGAGGGTGCTGTATTATAAGTAGGGTTGTTAAGTTTTTTTTTTTTTTTTTAATTGCACATCTTGGCAACTAGATTTGGTGCTGCTGGAAGTTCTGCATCCCTTGGACACCCCTGTCATTTGGTCCAGCTATCCAAGCTCCACTCGTGTCCACACTCGCCAACTTCTACAATTTCTAGAGCTACTGGATGGATCACCAGGAATTGTGAAAGTAAACAAAAAGTGGTTATACTTGAATGCTGCGAGTCCTCATCACATGTAGGTCTGAAAGAACTTATTTATTGTACATTTAACTTGCATGACAATTTGCAGACTTAGGTGGCCACTTGTATTCCTTTCAATGCATTTTAATGTCTGTGTTTGAAAATGTCATTTAAAATGATATATCTATTAAATTAGTGCTGTCAATGTTGATGCATTAACAGATCTGATTAATCTGGAAACCGTAACATGCAATTTTGTTTTTAATGTAAATGAATCATATACACTGATCCGGGGGTATAGGTCCCATATTAGCATGGGGGGGTTAGGTTGGGATCAGATGCATGACATGACAAAATAAGGTGATTGTATAGTTGGTTTTATATACAGTTTTTTTTTTTTTTTTTTTTAATTTGTAAACCATTGCTGTTATTGTTACAATATATATACTGAAATTTATCTTACCATTTTTACCATTATTCATCTTCACTAATATGGTGCTTGACATGCATTAATGCCCGCATTATATGCACAGGAAATGCAGGGATTATTAAAATTACACATATTCTGCCACTGTCCATCCAGGCACTGTGGGAAAATCACCTCATCTAAGGGTCCACTATGATGCTACCCTAACTCACCTGTACCCCATCTTCTCTCAAACATATCCTTCCGGAAAGAATCACTAGCACAAATGCAACAGATAAAATAGTGAGTAGGACATGATCTCCTAGAAACCTATAAAACAGGGTTGTTCAAATCTGGATCTCGATTCCAAATCCAGGGCTTGTCTTCAGGTCTGTCAGATAGTTAGTTTAATAATTACTGACTCTGATTGGTCAGAGGCTTCTCACCTGACTGACAGGTAAAGGAAGGCTGGAAAACCAGAAGTGCTCGGACCTCGAGGACCATGATTTGAATAACCCTGCTATAAAATATAGTGGATTTACAGGTTTGCAAACTGTCACGCATCTGGAGTGGACTCTCACGCTTTCTGACTTAAGGTCATGCAAGAAGTCATTATGGCAATTCAATATTATTCTATTATAAACTGAAAATTTGCTGCATTAAAAGCATTTGGGTAATTTGCCAATCCTACCGACCATTTAGTGGGTGCGATTAAATTTAATCAGCAACAAAGACTATCATGGCAAAAAGATAAAAACAAATAATTCACAGGAAATTTAAAACAGGAAACAAAGAATCTAATGTAAATTTTGTTTGATAAAAAAAAATCCAAAACTTGATGGGGTCAGACTATTTACAGAGCAATAAGTGTGTTACATACATGTAAAGGGATATGCAGACTTGTCTCAAATTGAAAAATTCCATGCCAGCTATTTGACCAAAGTTGGCAACATGGTATTTATTGAATCTCTTCTTAGCGAAAAATGGAACTTTCTGACAGCACTGTTTATGAACCAAATTTGTTTTTGTTAACCGTGTAATTTATTTTATGGACATTTCAAAACTATGGTTTTCTTTCGTTTGTTTTGTCAAGATTGCAAATCACCGTGCTACGAGGCCCTGTTCACACCTGGTATCAACATGCATTCTGGACGACTCCATCAAAAGTAGGCAGCACTTGTAAACGCACGCAAAAGGGATTAAAAGCACATCAAGCTCGGATTGCTCAAGCCACATTAGTTTGGGACACATATGGCCACATTCTTATAGCAGTGTGAATGCCAGTGTGCCCTGGGCTGCATTGAAGGACTGCCTACTCAGATGATGCCCTCACGTGAGCACAAGCATGTACACATGCAAGAGGTATTTGACATATGATTTACGTCTGAACGTCTGTCAGGGCAGAGTGGGCCCTAGTTGCCGTTAAAAGCATAAAATGCTTCCAGACCGTCACCCCCCTTATCTGTTGTTTTTACACTTCTGCTGAGAAGTGAAGCACATGATATCACAGCATGATATCGGCAGCCACGGTGCTCAGACCCATTGGGTAGCAAAAAACTGAGTGGCAGCGTTAGCGTTCAGTTGAATGCCACACACCTAAGGCCCTGTTCACACCTGATATTAACATACGCCCCGGGTGATGCGATCACAAGCGGATAGCGCTAAATATGCCCGTTCATACCTGGCACTGCCGTACGTTTCTGCATGAGTCTTGACTGACCACTTGTAATCGGATCTCATTTTCCTGCAGCTTATTTAAATAAGCACATAAAATCACTTCTGTATGCAGAATCTGCCAAACATTGAAAGTTGTCGTCAAAAGCTATTTCCGCATTCCAGGGTAAACAAGCAGCTTAAGATCTTTGTAAATCGGAATCAGGATCTTTGTCATTGTTACAATGAGACATTGTTCACTGAAATTAAGGTGCAATTTTCCAGTGCAAAAATAAAATACAAATAAAATCAATCACTCTAAAGGCGATAAGTTCTTTTTTTCATACACACAACATACTGCACTTGTCCCCTTAGCCAGAGTTGGCGTAAAACGTAAAACTGCAGTGGAAACAATAATGTGTTGTACCGTAAGCATAATGAACGTCGTAATACTCAAAATGAAATGAATCTATGAATACATAAATATTTCAACAATTAAGGTGCCATTTTATTTTTAAATAAAGGGTATTACATTTAACAATTTATCTTCTTTAAATTTTATTTCGTAATAACAGATTTTCATTTGACAGTCATTAATTTCCTCCCCCCCACATACTGCAAAAGTGATTTCTTAATTCAAACTATATTTCACAATAATGTTCAACTCTTCACATTGTAGGCATGGATTTTAATAAGTTTAATACCACAAATAAAGGTATGTCCATCCTTACCTACATTTAATTTTACATTAAAGTCATTTTGTAATCACCAATATTAATAAAGTGTGGAGCAGATTTGATGTAAGGAAGCTTCAAGAAACGGCACATTAAAATATATGACCTGTGTAAATTGCAAAAAACATCTAATAAATCACTGCTTACATAATCTATTTTTTCTGAATTTGCATTTAACATTAATGATGCACACTTTGATGTTTCCATCCAAATGGGTCGCAACAGTCCGATACTAAAAAGATCCCAGGAGATTCAAACATTTTTTGGTGTTGTATGGGGGGAAAAATGTGCCATTGTTCACAATGCAGTTTAGTGCACAACAGCCCACTCTGCACTGACAGACATTCTGACGTAAATCATACATTGGCTAGCAAAAAAAAAAAGTTTTGAATTTTTCGTTGGACTGCCTTTAGCTTTGATTATGGCGCACATTTGTCATGCCGTTGTATCCACAGGCTTATGCTACATCTCACCCTTTATTTTCATCCAGATTTGCATTCATTTCTCACCGAGATCCTGTACTGATAAGTGAGTTGAGCCTCCATAAAGCCTCCTTCAGCACATCCCAAAGACCTTCAATGAGGTTAAGGTCACAACTCTGAGGTCACCAAGTCATGCGTGAAAATGATTCCTCGTGTTCTTTGACGGTTCAAACCCAAAGAATCTTGGCATTCTTGTCCTGGAATATGCCAATACCAACAGGGAAGAAAAAAAATCCACTGATGATGGATGGAGGTATAACCTGGCCATTTAGTATATTCAGGTACTCAGCCGACTTTTTTTATTGCTGCATAATGTTGCTGAGCTGTAATGATGATCCAGTCATTGACTCTTAAGTACTTCCTAATATAAACACAAATGACAAATTTTTTTTTGGCCAGGCAGTGTATGTCAAGTACCCCTTGCACGTCTAATGGGTTTGTATAGACACCCACATGAGGATGTCAGCTAAGCAGACGGTCCTTCAATGCGGCCCAAGACTCATTCACCTTCACACTGCTGCAAAAATGCGGCCCTATACGTCCCAGACCACCCTCAAATGTGGTTTGAACAGATAAGATCTCAATGCATCTCCAATGCGGGTTTGCTGCGTTCACACCAGTATCTAGAACCGTTCTCTTTTGCATCCTGGGTGATCTGATCACGTCAGGCCTGGTGTAACCAGGCCCTAAAATGGAAAAGAGCTGTCTTCCAACTGATTGTGCAAATAGATTTAAAAATGAAACAGGAATTATGTGTTTTTAGAGATTGCCAAAACCTAAAAAAGTAAGTAGTGGACGTGGATCTGTTACATATGGCTGATACTCGATTTGTGAAATAGGCCTGGATCGGCACCGATACCAACCCAACATCAGACCGGTGCATCCCTACTGCATATTGGATGCATTCAAACTGTGGGGCACCAAGGAAGTGCATGGGGGCTCAGCTGATGGAAAAACAGAAGTGTGTGTGGTTGGGGGTTTGAGCTGGAGACAGATCTATTTAGAAAGTGCAACACTCAGAATTATTAAAAGAACTGAACAGATCACATGCCTGTACGCATCTCTGGAGATGGCTTGGCCTCACAAGGAGGCTGAGCAGGCACCGGTCTATATGGTCATCAAAACCAATGGCTGCTCCTCAAGTCCTTGGAGAAGTCACTCCAGATTACAAGGGCCAGGGAATTGATCAGTACAAACGGTGAAGGGATCCGAAGGTGGCCAGAGCTGGAACAACAGTGATGACTGGCAGGAAATAGAGAGCAGAGGAAGACATTTTGCAAGCCAAGTCAAAGCTGCGTCACAAAATAATGATGGGAGTGGTGATGATGCAAGTCTGAGCCAAACTAGGATCATTTTGAGTCCTACCTTAACCACCAAAGGGAAGAGCACCTGATCCAGATGGAGGTGAGAGCAGCAGTGGAAGAAAACAGATCATGCTGGGTGGTGGGAATGACAACAGGTCAAGATGGGAAAATGCATTAGAGAGGATGGAAACCTGGGGTGAGGAGTGGCAAGCTGAACCAAACCACACCAAGGTCCAAACCACATAGTTGCCTGAATGTTGAATGTGAAAAAAGGAGGGTGATCAGAAACATCTAAATTTATACATCTACATTTACAACTGCATCAACTACAACAAATAATAATGGTGAATAAGTGACTCTTTACTGATGAATGAGCAAACATGGTTAATCACTCAATTTGTAGACACACACACAACCGAGAGTGCAACTTGGGGACCACGCAACGTGCCACACGGATAAAATCTGAGAAACAGGGAAGCTAACAATCAACCTTCCATTACTCCCATCCATACTTATATTTATTCAGGCTGATAGCCTTTCGTCTTATTCAGTTGCTTTTTCTCATTTATGGTATAGGCTTTTTATTCTGTTTTTATTTATTATATTCAGTTTGTATGGTGTCTTAATTTCTTAATTTTTTAATTTTTCAATTTTGCTGCTCTTTGTACTGTCCACTTTCTGCCGTGGCAAAGTGAATTTCCCACTTGTGGGACTAATAAAGGATTATGTTATCTTATCTTAACAAATCAATATAAATTTTAGTCAAGATTCAGAAAATCTTGCGCCCCACGGTTTTAAAATTATGTACAAAGATTCAGGGAATATCAGTGTTTAAAAGATCCATAGAAGATCTATATATACACAAGATGGTGGCTAGAGGCGCCGTTATCACTCCAGGCAGTACCAATTTTGTATATGACCAAATGTACATTTGTAGGTATAGATTTTCATTCATTTAATGTTTTTGTGAAGCAGTAATAAAAAAACCAAAGATCAAATGGGGTAGAGTAAATGACTAATTGATCCTGCTCACAAAAAAATCATCTCTTCCTTCACTCTGCTATCACTAAGCACTGTTGTTTCAGTTTTACTCAAATTTATCTGAAAACCTGAATTCAGATATTCAACCTTACAATATGTCTGCAAAAGGTTGATATAGATCTGTTAAATACTTGAGACAGTTCTAGTGAGTTTGAGATACTGTAAAAGATCCCTGCAATACTTTTGGAATCACTGTTCACAAGACCAAGTGTCTTCTACAGCTGGTGTTTCTATCTTTCACTGCCACACAGTGCTGCTACTTAATTTTTGTGGTAATTTCACGGAAAATAATATCCGACGTAGATCAGTAATAAAAGTCATCAATATTCATACGTTTTGACATCATATTCACAAAGCCAAATATCATCGGCTTTCACCTTCCCTTCGCTGTTATTAAGGGAGATCTGCCTCAAAATTCAATTCTCTCTACTTCGGTGCCCATACAGTGCTGTTGAAAAGTTCGAAAAACTTCTATCAAAATTGTTGAGTTTGCGTCGAGTTTAACAAGATCAATTCCAAAACTTCCCTTTTTTACTGACACTATCTGGCACTGCTGGAATTTTTGAACAACTGGTTCAGAATGTAATCACTTTTACTTCCTCAACCATAAAATACATATGGAAGGTTAGAAAAAGATCCCAAAGAACATTCTTTTAGTTATTGTCTCACGTATCAAAGAGTCTGCAGTGGTGGAACAACGCTAAAATCATATACACAATAGTATTGGGACATACCTCCAAAATCACTGAATTCAGGGGTTCCAATCACTTCCATTCCCACAGATAAAATCAAGCACTTAGGCATATGCAGACTGCTTCTACAGACATTTGTGAAAGAAGTCTCTCTCAGGAGCTCATAGAGTGATAACTCTTGAATTCAAGAGTGGTACCGTGATAGGATGTCACCTGTGCAATAAGTCCATTTGTGAAATTTAGAGGTATTATACAGCGGATACAATTGGGAACAGCAGCAGCTCGGCTGCTAAGTAGTAGGCCACGTAAAATCAGAGCGGGGACAGCGCATGCTGAGGCGCACAGTGTGCAGGAGTTGCCAGCTGTCTGCAGAGTCAATAGCGACAGAAACTTCGTGTGGCCTTCAGATTAGCTCAAGAACAGTGTGTAGAGAACTTCATGGAGTGGGTTTCCATGGCCGAGCAGCTGCATCCAAGCCTTACACCACCAAGTGCAATGCAAGGTGTCGGATGCAGTGGTGTAAAGCACACTGCCACTGGACTCTAGAGCAGTGGAGACGTGTTCTCTGCAATTACAAATCACACTTCTCTGTCTGGAAAACTGATAGACGAGTCTGGGTTTGGCGATTGCCAAGAGAACGGTACTTGCCCGACAGCACTGTGTCAAGTGTAAAGTTTGGTGGAGGGGGATTATGGTGTGGAGTTGGTAGGGTGGATTTTCAGAGGTTGGACTTGGCCCCTTAGTTCCAGTGAAAGGAACTTTTAAAGCTGCATCCAAAGTCATTTTGGCTTCTCTCTCCCCATGCTCCCAAGTTTGTGGGAACAGTTTGGTGACGGCCCCTTCCTGTTCCAATATGACTGCGTACCAGTGTACAAAGCAAGGTCCATAAGGACATGGATGAGTGAGTCTGGTGTGGAGGAACTTGACTATCCTATAGGGACTGCAAGCCAGGCCTTCTCATCCAACATCAGTGCCTGACCTCACAAATGCTCTCCTGGAAGAATGTTAATGGGAATTTTTGACCACAGTCCTAAATATTGCAGACAGCCTTCCCAGGAAAGTTGAAGCTGTTATAGATGCAAAGGTGGGCCAACTCCATATTAAAGCCTATGGATTAAGAATGGGATGTCATTAAAGTTCGTGTGTGTGTGAAGGCAGGTGTCCATATACTTTTGGCAATATAGTGTATGTTCCCGGAAAGCTGGGGAGTACAATTAATGACATAGACCACATGTACATATGACAGGTACTAAACAGGTGGATCAAAACTCTAAGTCTGACTGTGTGATCAACTTTAATACCCATTTGGCAAAAGGTTCCAAAATCAAAAGCCAACCTCTGAAAGTGCACTTAAGCATAAAAAAAAAAAAAAAAAACGTTTTAGGACACAAGCCTTTTATAAAAAAAAATACTGCCAATCCTATGCAAGCCTCAATCTCTTTTTAAAAAACAAAGTCAACCTGGTAACATTAGCTTCACCAAGTGACCCTAATTGAATATGTTTTGATTTTAGCTTTGAATTCTGGGATTCTGACCTAAATTATCATATCATTTAGATCCTGAAAAGAGTGATATAGGACTCTTAAAAATCATTGTTCATACTATATTCCCATTTAGATATCAAAATACAGGTCCTTGTCGACTTGCGACCTATCCAATTTACAAGCAATCAACTTTACAACCATGATCGCAGCTCGTATGTCTGGCAGCACAAATGTTGCCCAGCTGGCTGTACAAAAGTTTGCTCACCAGTTCCCAGCAGCACTACCATTCCCGTGCGCTAAGCCGCTAACTGTTATCCCAGTAACAGTATAACTACAATGAACCAAGAAAATCATGATGCATAACAATACATAATGAACAAAGAAAATTATGATAAGGTATGACTTAAAGATTTTTATAACAATACATTACTGTACAGTAGGCTATACATATGCGACTTATGACCAAATCGTGTTACGACCAGTCAGACGTAACCAATCATGGTTGTAAGTCGACGACAACCTGTATGTGCGTTGACGCGATTGAAGAAATAGTAACACATTATGACTTGAATGCTGTGCATTAACACAGCAACTTTCGCAGCCTAAAAAATACAAGACATTGGTCAGACACCAGTAAAATAGCTGGTGTCTGAGCCTAGAGGAGAGAGGTGTGTGTCAAGAGAAGATGAAAGGTGAAAGAGGAAGAAAAAAAACCTTAGCATTTAATGCTAAAACACTGGGGCTCATTGCAGGTTTGATACGTTGGAGTCGATCTGAGGTGCTAAGAAGCACAAAGACGAAAGTGGCAAACTCCCGCACAGGGAGAAGTGCGTACAATCTTCTGCAGCTTCAGAGGTGCCGTTATCAAGCCCCTTGGCCTTCCCAGGAACGCGTCTCCTGTCCCGAGCAGCTAAGGAGCCTGACACTCAACCAAGCCTTCATTCTGCGTATCTAGCGACACCACCCATCCACTCAGTCATCAGAAACCATGACTGTAAAAGATTACAGAAGACAAATAAAACAGAACGACCAACAATGCAAAGATTACCAATTAACCTTTTAGTTGCAAGCATGAGTGTTCGTGGCATGTTCTGGTTATTGCACAGCAGAGTATGTGAGCGGAGCGTGAGCGGGGAGCAGAGCGCGGAGCGGTTTTTTAATTAAAGCTGGAGCGGTCACTCTGTCTCGCTCCAATTTAGCTCCGATACCGCTCACAGTACAACTCTGAGGCGTGCCCAAATCTACCTAGAAGTCATCTGTACAATTATCAGGGCTTCCGTATCCACGAGATGGAATTCGCAAAGTATTTCACAAAGGAAACTGATAGGTCACACAAGTGTACTATATTATCATCAAACAAATAGGTGACAATAATGTAGAGCAAGAACGACAAATGTGGTGAAACTGTTTCAGTGAGTAAAGACTAAATCTAAATCATGTCGGAAACATGAGGGTGTGCTACGCACACACGCAGAGGCCAGAGGAAAACGTGAAAGTTTTATATGGTTGTAGCATATCAAGTCTAAAGTAAATTAAAGTATAAAAGCCTATAATTTGATAATCAAATAAATTAGTTTGTCATTCAAAGTAAATTTAATAGGATTTTTAAAATTCATGTAACGCTCAGTGAAATTTTATTTTAGAGAGAGATGCAGCAGCAGCATCAACAGAAAAAAAATTGAGGAATTAAAACACTGATGATTACCCTGTACATTGTTTAGGCTAGTAAGGCTACAGATTCCTTTAATTTTTAAGGCAATTTTTGTGTGGAATGTCATTGCAAAACCTGTCCGCTGTTGCCTGTATGTTGCTTAAAAAATTAAATTATTTTCTGTTCTGAGTACCGTATGTTGCATTTCTTTATGATACAAGACTTCAGTTTAAGCTGACATTCGTTAGGCATGCAGATTTGTCCCTCTTAAATTGGAGCGAGCGTGGAGCGATTTGACTGGAGCGAGAAGCGGTGTTAAGTGGAGTGGTGTAGTGCAAATTAGAGCGGAGGAGCAGGTGGAGCCAGCGGCCGCGTGAACGAGGAGCGGAAATTCTCACCAATCCACTCCGCTCACGTGCTCTGATGCCAGTCTCACAGGTCTTTCTCTGTCCAAGTTTTAGTTTGATTATTGGATTTTACAAATCAATCTGAAGGGAGTTGATCAAACTTACATATGTTAATTTGCTACAACATATTTCTTCATTTATCATAAGAATATCAAATATTTCATGCATTTCACAGTAATAATAGGCAGTAAGAGATGGCGCACAAATCACACTTGGCGAAACAATATTGCTGTGTCTTTAAAAATGTTATCCTATAAAACTTCCTATAAAAATGGGGTGGGGTCAGCATGAGTAACATGACGATGATGTCACAGAATGACTGAATCACTGACATGTCATGAGCTGGCCATTTGCCACCATAAAAACATTTATTCTTGCACTAGCATTATGGGTAACGGCATGTTTTTTTGCTCCAGCCTTCATTTCGCGTGAAGTTGCTTGGCCACCGTCATTAGCGACAGCCCAATACCCGCGATGATGATAGCCATTATTCCCCTGCAGTTAAACACTCACCTAAGGCCATAGGAACCATCCTGCACCACCGGGACCCCTTGAGAATCCTTCACTTACTCCCTGCCGCTGAATTGCAGAGGTGCCATTGCTGGCCACTGATGCATCTACACAGCGAGCTTTTCGAGGGACGTGGCACTAGGCCTATCGACGCGGCAATACCGCTGACACGTTTCTGACTAGACGCTTTCCGTCCGACGGCCGCAGGAAGAGCCGGCTTTGGTCTCTCACCTGGTGAACTTGCACATGGTGGCCGCCTGAAACTTCCAGGCCAGCAGAAGGACGCGGAACTCGGCTGGATCCACGCACAGGTCGTTGCAGAAGCGCTCCATGCCCTCCTCCAGGATGGCATCCTCCTTCTCATCCTTGTAGCAGATGAAGAGCTCCTCCACGTGCCCCAGGGAGAAGGCCTCAGCGTTGGGCGAAGGCTCCTCCCTGCGCTGCTCCCCCAGGGGGGGCGGAGCGGCCGCCGTCTCCACCCCCACCTCCATCGTCTTGGTGCCGTTGGCTAGCAGGTCGCCAGCAGACTTGCCGCCGCCCAGGCCGGCCTCCTCCTTGTGGCCGCCGCCCCCCCCCTTCTTGTGAGACTTGCAGCCCGGCTCCTTGTCTCCGCTCTTGCTGCCGAGCGAGGATGACGGGTTCTTGCACTTCGTGACACACTGGCCCATGTCTCGTCCTCTTACCCGCCCGCCCCGCCCCCCCCCCCACGGCGCCCCAGGGGCGGGGGACAACCCCCCGATGCCGCGGCGCA